>OZ004708.1:81888171-82488171 GCA_963924515.1 Vespertilio murinus | reverse complement strand
AATTGCAATAATCTGCTCAAGGGGTGAACAGGAGCTGCCCAAGTGAAGGCGGTCGGGGCAGAGGGAGCAGCATGTGCAAAGGTCCTGAGGTGGGAAGGGATTTGGCTCATTGCAGGAAGGTGAAGGTCAGTATGATTGGGGAGAAAGGAGAGGGGAGGGAGGTAAGGCTCTTGCCAAAAGCAGCAAATCTTTTTAAAAAAATATATTTTATTGATTTTTCACAGAGAGAAAGAGAGAGGGATAGAGAGTCAGAAACATCGATGAGAGACATTGATCAGCTGCCTCTTGCACACCCCCTACTGAGGATGTGCCCGCAACCACGGTACATGCCCTTGACCGGAATTGAACCTGGGACCTTTCAGTCCGCAGGCCGACGCTCTATCCACTGAGCCAAACGGGTTTCGGCCACTTTCTGAATTCTGACGCTCCGACAGCCGGGGCCTTGTCATCCTTGGGGGCACGGTCCCTCCCTGGGCACCATAAGCCAGCTGTGGGCATTTCTGCATGTGGGTCTCCACACCGCCTGTCCTCTCCACACTGCATGTCTCTCTAACAACTGAATTATTTTCAGCAACACACTTCCATCACTTTTGTAATTAGAAACAAAATACACAGTGTGATAAATCCAATTGTTTTTTTCAATAGCATGTATGAAACCCTGGAAATAGAACTTATTTTTTTGTTTTGTTTTTTGTTTTTGTAAAATATAACTTTAATTTTATTTAAGAGAGAGGAAGTGGGGAGAGAGATTGAGAGACACAGAGAGAGACATCCATATGAGAGAGAAACACCGATTGGTTGCCTCCACATGGGCCCTGGTGAGGGATCCAACCTGAAACCCGGGCTCGTTCCCTGACTGAGAATCGGACCCACCGCCTCTCGGTGCACGAGGTGACGATCCCCGAGCCACACTGGCCGGGGCACAGAAACGTGTCTCTGATAATGACGCGTAGCTGCTAAGAAGTGATTCGGGATTCCATCATTTGCGTGGTGCTCAGTAAACAGATCGCCTTTACCACACCGGGATCTGCTGTTCCAGTTCTGCGCAATCAGCTTCAAACACACTTCCAGGAATGCATTCTGTGCGGAAGTTGGGTAACTCGTCTGGGGCTCTGCTCTGTGGGTTCGGTGAGTAGAGGAATCCCAGTAGCTCAGACACCCCGAGTGTACCCCGGGTTCGCTGGATGCCAGGCTGACTGGGTGTCTGGGCTTGAGCCTGTCCAGCCTTCTCTCTCAGGCGCCGCTGCCCCCTTTTACGGACGAGGAACCCGGGCGTCAGAGCGAGGCAGCCCCCTGTTCGGGGCACCGGCTCAGAGGTGGCACAGCCCGAGGACTGCAACGTCCCTTCACGCGGAAACTGAAGATGAGAAATACGGAGGGCCAGCGGTGTCCTTTGGGACCAGGCAGCCTGGGGTTGAGTCAAGTGCTGGCTCTCTGAGCAAGTTCCTGACCTCCCCGGGCCTCCGTGTTGCCATCTGAGACGGGAACAGGGTCGCTGTGAGGGTGTCGGGATCTGATATGGAGAGACCATGTAGGCCTGTGCCGGCCGACGGGGGAGCCATTGGCATCTGGGCCTGTGCAACGCAGCAGTTCTTTTTTTAAAAATATAAATATATTTTATTGAGTTTTTACAGAGAGGAAGGGAGAGGGACAGAGAGTTAGAAACATTGATGAGAGAGAAACATTGATCAGCTGCCTCCTGCACGCCCCCCACTGGGGATGTGCCCGCAACCAAGGTACATGCCCTTGACCGGAATCGAACCCGGGACCCTTCATTCCGCAGACCGACGCTCTATCCACTGAGCCAAACCGGTTAGGGCACAACATGGCAGGTCTTAATCCAGATGTGCTGCTAGTGTCAAATGCACACTGAATTTGGGAGATGTTAAACAGTACACCAAGGACCCGTGTTTGCTTTTTGTTGTTGTTAGTCCTCAGCTGAGGATATTTTTTCCATTGCTTTTCTGAGAGAGTGGAAGGGAAGGAGGCAGAAGAGAGAGAGAGAGAGAGAGAGAGAGAGAGAGAGAGAGAGAGGAGAAGAGAAGAGGGAGAGAGAGAGAGAGAGAGAAAGAAACTGATGTAAGAGAGACACATCGACTGGTTGCCTCCCGTATGCACCCTGACCTGCAATATAGGTACGTGCCCTTGACTGGGAATCGAGCCCCTGACTCTCCGGTGCATGGGCTAATGCTCTAACCACTGAGCACCACCCTCCAGGGCCCGCAGTTACACTTTGGTCCTATATTCCAGAAAGCTCGCAGGAAGGGTGCTGGGAGCTCCTCCCCGCAAAACACAACAGCAGGACGCTTTGCTCTGCCTTTTCCTCCCTGATTGCAAAAGTCAAACATTACAAAACGTTTGCTTTAGAAAAGGAAATGTGTGTTCACAGGAAAAGGAAACCTTCAGTTAGGATTTCGCCGGTGACCCGGGCCCAGTGGACACAGGACATGGGAGAAAATAGTGGACAGCTCTGGTTCCTGAGGAGGGAGGAAGGTGGGGGCACATTCTCTTTCCTCTGTCTCTCCCTTCAGGGGAATTCTTTTGCTAGAATTTCTTCATGTATTCTTAAATAATAATGATAAAGATAATAATAATAATAATAATAATAATAATAGACGAGGGTATCTCCTCATTGCCATTGCCCCTGGGATAACCCCTGTTAATTTTTTTGTTGTTGTCAATCCTCCCCCGAGGATATTTTTCCATTGATTTTTAGAGAGAGTGGAAGGGAGGGGGAGAGACAGAGGAAGAGAGAGAGAGAGAGAGACATCGATGTGAGAGAGACACATCGATTGCTTGCCTCCCCCATGCGCCCCGACCAGGGCCAGGGATCGAGCCTGCAGTCGAGGTAGGTGCACTTGAATCCAACCTGGGACCCTATCCACTGAGCCAAACTGGCTAGGGCTAATTCCCATTAAATTGTAGCTATATTCATCCGAGTTTTTCTTTAAACGACTTATTTTTCCACCTGACTTCATGATAATGCTAGCCAAAGGAAAACAACAGCTTTAGAACATGTCCCGGTGTGTGAGCAGGCAGAGTTGGGGCCAGAAGAGGATCCTTGTTGCTGGCCTCTGCCTTCTCATTTGCAAAGTGGGAGGAGCAGCAGGCTCTTGGAGTTGCTGGGAGAAGAAAAGATGTTAATGTGTGTGAAGTGCTTAGACCAGAGCCTGCATTTAATATTTTTATTATTATTGATATTTTACAGAGAGGAAGGGAGAGAGATAGAGAGTTAGAAATGTCGATGAGAGAGAAACATTGACCAGCTGCCTCCCGCACACCCCCTACTGGGGATGTGCCCACAGCCAAGGTACATGCTCTTGAGCGGAATCAAACCTGGGACCTTTCAGTCTGCAGACCGATGCTTTACCACTGAGCCAAACTGGTTTCGGCCAGAGCCTGCATTTAAGTACTCAGTATATGCCGAAACCAGTTTGGCTCAGTGGATAGAGCGTGCGGACTGAAAGGTCCCAGGTTCGATTCCGGTCAAGGGCATGTACCTTGGTTGCGGGCACATCCCCGGTAGGGGGTGTGCAGGAGGCAGCTGGTCGACGTTTCTAGATCTCTATCCCTCTCCTTTCCTCTCTGTAGAAAAACAATAAAATATATTTAAAAAAATAATAAATAAATAAATAAATACTCAGTACATGCTTGTTTTGAACCCTGGCTGGTTTGGCTCAGTGGATAGAAAATTGGCCTGTGGACTCAAGTGTCGCAGGTTCCGATTCCAGTCAAGGGCACATGCCTGGGTTGTGGGCTTGTTCCCCAGTAGGGGGCGTGCAGGAGGCAGCAGATCAATGCGTCTCTCTCATCATTGGTGTCTCTGTCTCTCCCTTCCTCTCTGAAATCAATAACGAAATATTTAAAAAAAAGTTTGTGTTGTGTTTGTTTTAAGACCCAGGGGAGGAGGGTCCGCATAGAGTCCATGATGCCTCTCTGCCACCGCAGCCCCGAGTCCGTGACGGAGCCACAGAAGCACTTCGTCTGCTCATCCACAAAACGGGGTCGCAGCACTGAGCCTATTGTAGGACCGGAGGAGGGAAGGAGACACACGAGTCAACGGCCACTGGAGTCCAGACCAAATTCAAACGCAGGGAGCCTTTTAGTAACCGGCCGCTGACTGCTCTCTCCACGCAGCCCCAAGGGCAGCCCCAACCCTTTGTGTCCTACCGTATTTAAACCCATTCACTGCCTCCTGTTTTTTGCAGAGCAAACAACTGTAAAACAATGTAAACAAAGTAGTTTTTCTTGGGTAACGTCAGCATGTCATGTATATGGGGTCCTGGCGCCTGGCGGAGTAAGTCACTGCGTCCTGTTATCAGGGGAGTTGACAGTGATCTGTCCTGTAAGGCTATTTTGTCAGTTGCAGCTGGGATTTTTTATTTTTTTAAAATAAATCTTTATTGCTCAGATTATTACAATTGTTTCTCCTTTTTCTCCCCCAAAGCTCCCTACCACCCAGTTCCCATCCCACCCTCTGCCCTTACCCCCTCCCCCCGCATTGTCCTCATCCATTGGTTATACGATTTCAATCCAGTCTCTCACTGCTCCCCCACCCCCTTATCCCCCTGATAATTATCAGTTCACTCCCTTTCTTTGCCTCTTGTAAGGCTATTTTGTCAGTTGCAGCTGGGATTTAAAAAAATATTTTTAATTGATTTTTTACAGAGAGAAAGAGAGAGGGATAGTTAGAAACATCGATGAGAAACATTGATCAGCTGCCTCTTGCACACCCCCCCATTGAGGATGTGCCCGCAACCAAGGTACATGCCCTTGACCGGAATCGAACCTGGGACCTTTCAGTCTGCAGGCCTATGCTCTACCCACTGAGCCGAACCGGTTTCGGCTGTAGCTGGGATTTATGGCCAAGCGGACTAGGAGAAAGCATGCTCAAAAATCCCCACTCTCTAACACCCACGCTGCCTTCCAGTTCCCAGGAGCCCCCTGGGAAATCCCAGTGCCCCCTAGGACGTCCTGGTGGGGTGGAGGGGCGTCTGGGCGGCATGCCAGAGGAGGGGTGTGTGAGGAGCGAGGATCGCCAGGCCTGGAGTTGGGGTGGGAGAAGGAGGAAAAGCTGAACTAGATCTCAAACATCCGGAGACTCAGGACTTTCCAGTGCCTCCCCCACCCACTGGAGAGGGAGGCGGAGGCAGAGAGGAGCCACTTCCCCTGCAGGGTGCGGGTCTTCTCTATTCAGTAAACGCCCGAGTGCGTGCCCACATTCCTGTGACACACAATGTCCCCGGGCTGAGAGGCCAAAGGAAGAGCCAACAGCTCCATCGTCACAGCGAGAGTTCATTCCGGGAGCTGCACCTGCACAGGAGGAGCGTCCTGGCGGCGGCAAGAGACGTGGAGAGCCGCGGTGCCCTGTGGCGGGCACTGAGGGGCTGGCTATGCAGGACAGGGCAGGGTGGATATGGGCCTGGCGCATGAGCTGCCCAGAGAAGGGGAAAACGTAAGGAGAAAATGCCTTACATACTTGCCCGGGGCAGGGCCAGGGCCGGTTCCCGGACCAGCATGCCTGGGGCCGAGGGAAGGGTCAGACACTATCTTTGGCGACTTATGGGAAACAATCTCTGTGCTGGGCCTGGCCTGAGGGTTGGCAGTGGTCACGTCCGGGAACAGTCTCCCCCCCACATTGCTCTGGTGGTGAGGGAAGCAGACCAGGAGCTGCCATTCCAGTGGAGGAGAGGTTGTGGGGTCAAACCCTGGGTTCAAAATAAGACCACCGGAGGCTGATGATTGATTAAAAAAAAAAAAAGCAGGCAAGGATTTATTGAAAAACCGGCCAGGGTGCCACACGACTGCACTGTTCCAGCTGTAGCCAGTCCTTTTAAAGGTTCAAATCACAGGAATTTTCCTGTGTTCTAAATCCTAAATCCTAAAGACTACATTCTAAAGACTGGGGTCAGCCCGCAGGGTCGTTCCCAGTCACATCCTGCTGGACATTGGAATGTGGCCCTATCTTGCAAAGCAGAACTCTGGTTCATCTCTAAAGGTTATCTCTAAAGGTTGTCTACAGTTTCTACCCCTAAAGCCACTGAGTCAGTGGGAATCAATCTCCTGTGCTCCTGGTCCCAGGCAAGGGAAAATTGCTTTAGCCTCCAGGTCTCCACCTGAAAGCTGAGGTAAATATCTTTGTGTTTACTCAGGTGCAGGAGCCAGACCAGAGGGGCCAAAACCCAAACAGCAGCCTTTACCTAAGTATTGTTGCCACTATATTTCAGAGAGAGTGATGGTGAGACTTGCTGAGAGGACAATGCAGGCAGTGTGGGCACGTGGGCAGCACACAGGGGAACTGTGGTTAGCGTTCTTTTTCTTCTTTTTATTTTTTCCATTGATTTTTGGAAAGAGTGGAAAGGAGGGAAGAAGGGAGGGAGAGAAAGGAACATCGATGTGAGAGAGATGCATGGATTGGTTGTCTCCTGAAGGGGCCCTGACCAGGGCTGGGAATCAAACCTGCAACCCAGGTACGTGTCCTTGACCAGAATCAAGCCTGGGACCTTCAGTGCTCAGGCTGATGCTCTAACCACTGAGAAACACCCTAACCGGTTTGGCTCAGTGGATAAAATATTGGCCTGTGGACTGAAGAGTCCCGGGTTCGATTCCGGTCAAAGGCATGTACCTTGCTTGCAGGCTCGATCCCCAGTGGGGGGGGGGCGGTGTCAGGAGGCAGCTGATCCATGTTTTTCTCTCATCTACGTTTCTAACTCTATCTCTTTCCCTTCCTCTCTGTAAAAAATCAATAAAAATATATTAAAAACAGCCCAAACCGGTTTGGCTCAGTGGATAGAGCGTCAGCGGACTGAAAGGTCCCGGGTTCGATTCTGGTCAAGGGCATGTACATTGGTTGTGGGCACATCCCTGGTGAGGGTCGTGCAGGAGGCGGCTGGCTGATGTGTCTCTCTCATCGATGTTTCTAGCTTTCTATCTCTCTCCCCTACTCTCTGTAAAAAAATCAATAAAAATATATTAAAAAAAGAGAATATACATCTCAGGTAAAAAAAAAACACAACCTGCTGATTGAATTTTAACCCTGCTAAGCCTGTCTCTTGCACCTGATTAAACAAGGAATATTTACTTTAGCCTCCAGGTTTCAACATGGAGGCTAAAGGCAATTTTCCCTTGCCTGGGACAGAAGATTGATTCCCACTGACTCAGTAGCTTCAGGGATAGAAACTGTAGATAACCTTTAGAGATAACTTTTAGAAATTAACCACTGAGTTCTGCTTCGCAAGGGCCACATTCCAATGTCCAGAAAGATGTGACTGGGAGTAACCCTGCAGCTGACCCCAGTCTTTAGAATGTAGTCTTTAGCCTTTAAAATTAAAACTAAGGAAAATTCCTTTGGTTTGAGCCTTTAAAAAGACTTGGCTACACCTAGAACAGTGCAGTCGTATGGAGCCTCCTGCGTGTGTGCTCTTGCTGCTGCCCTGGCCAGATGTTTCAATAAATCTCCACCTGTTTTTTTTTTTTTTTAATATATTTTATTGATATTTTCCAGAGAGGAAGGGAGAGAGATAGAGAGCTAGAAACGTCAATGAGAGAGAAACATCGACCAGCTGCCTCTTGCACACCCCCTACTGGGGATGTGCCCTCAACCAATGTACATGCCCTTGACCAGAATCGAACCCGGGACCTTTCAGTCCGCAGACCGACGCTCTACCACTGAGCCAAACCGGTTTGGGCTGTTTTTTTTTTTTTTTTTTTTTTAAATAAATCATCGGCCTTCGGTGGTCTTATTTTGAACCCAGGGGTCGACCCCACAACAAAATATATTACAAACAAACAAACAAACAAACAAAAAATAGAAACACCATCCAAGGCTGGTTATCATCTTTTAAAAAAAAAATATATATATTTTATTGATTTTTTACAGAGAGGAAAGGAGAGGGATAGAGAGTTAGAAACATCTATGAGAGAGAATCATCTATCAGCTGCCTCTTGCACACTCCCTGTGGGGGATGTGCCTGAAACCCAGGTACATGCCCTTGACCAGAATCGAACCTGGGACCTTTCAGTCAGCAGGCCGACGCTCTATCCACTGAGCCAAATCGGTTTCAGCGGTCTACCTTCTTATTATTTATGTTCTGCCTATCTCCTTTGCTTTTTATTCTCTTTTTTCTTGCATCCTTTTGGATTATTTGAATATTTTTGGTGTGAATTTAGCTATTGAGTTTTTACTCTCTCTCTCTTTAATGGTAGCTCCAGTGACCACAACATACATACTGAAGTTTGCATGGCCTACTGAGAGTTAATAGTTTACCACTTCCAGTGGAATGTAGAACCACTAGTTTCCTCCCTCCTCCCGTGTGTGTGTGTGTGTGTGTGTGTGTGTGTTATTTTTATTGATTTCAGGGAGGAAAGGACAGGGTGAGATAGAAATCTCAACGATGAGAGAGAATCATTGATCGACTGCCTCTTACCTACTGAGGATGGTGCCTGAAACCCACGCATGTGCCCTGACCGGGAATTGAACGGTGACCTCCTGCTTTATAGGTCGACGCTTAACCACGGAGCCCTGCCTGCCAGGTGTAGATGTTTACTGAATACTCACAACAATTCTCCAGCCTCCCCTCAGGTCTTCGGCCATCAACTAAGCTTCCGCCCATCAACTAGATGGGCCTTCTACCTCAGGACTGGAAAATTCCTCTGGTACTGACCAAGCTCAGTGATGGGCAAACTCATTCGTCAAGTATCAACAGTCCAGAGCCAAATATCAACAGTACAACGACTGAAATTTCTTTTGAGAGCTGAAAACCGACTTCTGTGCATGGGCCATGAAGTTTCAATCATCACTGTACGTGGGCGCCCGCACGTGGTATTTTGTGGAAGAGCCACACTCAAGGGGCCAAAGAGCTGCATGTGGCTCTCCCGCCGCAGTTTGCCGACCACTTTAGCCTGATATTCAATGTCCTTTATGAAGTCAGCCTCCTGCCTGGCAGCCTCCCCAGTCCCATCTTCCTCTTCCTCCCTCTCACCCTCAGTCCCTCCTTCATGCACCACTGCCATTCTGGCAGTCTTGCAGTCACCCCAGCATTCCTGGGGTGTCCCGGGGCCCACATGGGCTGCTGCCTTGGCTTGGCAGGTTCCCCACTCCCACCCAAACCCACGTTGATGAAACTCATTCATCCTCCTTTGCCTCTTGTCTTGGCTCCCCAGTTGCTGGAGTTACCCCTCAAGCTTCCATCAGGACCAGGTGCAGGGTGAGCACCAAATTCATTCATTCATTCATTCATTCACAATAATTTCTTGAGCACCTACTGTAGACCAGCCCCTGATGCAGGAACAGAATACCACGGTGAGCAAGACAGATACATCCCTGGTCTTAAGGAGCTGACGTTGTTGGGCAGGGGTAACACTCATTTAATAGGCAAACCAGTGGATACCGTATACAATATATTTATAAGTGTTACTGAGGGAACAGAGCAGAGTAAGGGACAAGGGTGTGATGAGAGGGGGTTCTGTTTTCGATGTGTTACTGAAGCAAGAACCATCGAGGAGGGGACATTTAACTACCTCCTCCAAATAAGGGAAGGGGGCAAGTCACGCAGATATCTGGAGAAAGGGTGTCCCTTGCAGAGGGGACAGTGAGTGCAAAGGCCCTGAGGTGGGAGGCAACTTGGGTGTTGAAAAAGACACAAGGGAGGCCAGTGTGAGTGGGATGGAGTAGGAGGGGGGAGGAGGCAGGTGCAAGCAATGCCAGGGCAGGCTCTGCAGGGCCCCCGCGGAACGTGAAACAGGGGCAGCTGTCTGGAGCCTCAGTACGATGCGATGGTCCGTGTTCTTTACCCGCGGCTAAGCCCAATGGCCTGGGCCTGCGTGGAGACATCCCGAGAGCAGCGGACGCCCCGGGGTCTCAGGAATCGCAGCCATGGGTGCTCATGTACTCTGCAAACCCCTCCAGCTGGCCCAGCAGCTCCTCCTTGTCCGCGTCCTCGTGCGCTGGCCAGTGCATGAGGAAGGTCTCCTTGCCCAGGACGTAGTTGTAACTGTGGGTGAGGGAGAGCAGAGAAGGTCAGGAGAGTCCTGGTGCCCCCTGGGGCATGGAGACCTCCCTGCCTTGCCCCTCTGCCCTGCTAGGCAGCCTCCCAGAGCCTCGGCCTATGGTGTCCACCCCTCAGGGCCATCTTGGGTCCCCAAGCCTCTAGTCCAGCCGTGGGCAAACTACGGCCCGCAGGCCGGATCCGGCCCGTTCGGCTGTTCTATCCGGCCCTCGGAGCCGAAAGAGCGGAGGGTTCTCTTGCTCTCCCCTCCGTGCCTTCACCAGCAGCCCAAGATGAGAGTGCCAGCATGGTCAGGTTGCTTTTGTTCTGGCCCTCCGGTCCAGTTTAAGAACCCATGTGGCCCTCTAGTCAAAAAGTTTGCCCACCCCTGCGGTCTAGTCCATTCATCTGGGGATGGAAAAAGGCTCCCCTTCTCTGCCTTTTTGCTGCCTCCCATTGGAAAACCGAGTCTACATCTCCTTCTACAACGACTCTGTGCTAATGGTGTTCCCTGCACCTCCATTCAACGTGGCTCTCAAACCCAAGGCTCCGCTGACAGATGCAACAGAGATGTTGACACCAGAGCCTGGGCTGCAGAAGGGGAGGGGGCCCAGGCGGAGTCCCCCGGGCACAGGAGGCGCCCCCCCCCCCCCCGTACTCAGATTTGACTCTCCACAGGTCTGATGTCCAGCCCATGATGAGGTACGTCTCCTGTTCCTGCAGCCCCAGCTTGTCTTGGCAGGTGGCATGGGTGACGAATTTCTTCACGGCCAGGGGCGTGGCAGCAGTGTCGGTGCCTGGAGGAGAGGAAACCCCGGGTGTGAGCGCCCACAGGCCTGACCCTCCCCCAGATGGGCCCCGCCCATCCCTTCTGCCACCGGGACGCACCGATCTTGATGACGGCTTGGAGCTGCATGCTGTAGTAGATGTAGGGGTTGGAGGCAGAGGCCTCCACAGACTCCAGCCTGGCCTTGTACACTGGGGGAGGCGGGACAGGAGGGCGTGGGTTGCTGTCCGGCCTGCAGGTGCGCCTCCTGCCTCCTGCCATCCCCACAGCTCACCAAAGTCCAAGCCGGTCTCACAGGCCGCCAGCTGGAGCTCCTCCTGCCTCACCCAGCTGCTGTCCTTCTTCGGGGTCGGGCACTGCTCTGGAGGGCGAGGGGCAGCTGCCTGGTGCCCTGGGGGAGGGCTTCCTCCCACCAGACCCCCATCGGGCCCCGGGTCTCTGGGTCCGGCCTTCCTCAGACTCCGGTGGGACTTGAGCGTCTGTGTGCCTTCCTGTCTCTGGGTCTCGTTTTCTCTCTAGCTTCCTATCGTGCAGACTCTGCCTACACTCATCAGCGCTCAGGAGGTGGCCACGGAAGGGCTTCTGGACCCCCAGCCTGGCAGCCGCGGCCCCATGTCCCCATGACCTCACCCTCCGCACATCTGCAGACGTCTTTGAGGCAGATCTTCCGCAGGTCAGATCGCTCCGTGGGCAGGTTGTAGAAGGAGCTGCACCTCCGGGCTGCAGAGCAGGTGCAGCGGGCCTGGGTTTGGCTCAGGCCAACGGTCCTGGGGATGGGTCCCCGCTGGCTCCGCCCACCCGGGCCTGCCCACCCATCCCTCAACAAGCCCCGCCCATTGGAAGACCCCTCCCCCCCCCCCCCCCCCCGTCCACCCCATTCCCAGCGGGCCACGCCCAGGTCTGCCCAGTTCTTTCTAGGCTGCGTCCCAAACTTTTCCAGGGCACCCACCGCGCAGACCATCCAAGAAGGCCATGCACCCTGTCGCCAAACCATTTAGCACCCTTCTTGGCCAGCCGCTCCCCATGCCCAGGCCCCTCTCGGCCACGCCCTAGTTCTCCTTCCTAGCCCGGCTCCTCTACCCTCCCTCCTGGCCCTGCCCTTCGCAGGCCTCTCCCCCTCGCGGACACGCTCCCATCCCCGGCCCCCTGCTCACAGGGCTCATAGTAGTCATAGACCGTGACCTGGGCGGCCTGCAGAAACTCCACGGGCAGCATCCTGTGGACCCGGAAGCCCAGCACCGTGTCTTCCTGGTGGGAGAGCTGGGGAGGGGAGTCCTGTCTGAGCCGACCAGGGCCGGTGACCACACGCGTGGCCTTGACGACTGGGTGCTGACTTCGGACGGCACGGTCCTCTGGCTGCACCACCCAGGAGGACCTCGCTGACCGCCGTTCTCTGCCCACCAGGCTGCCCAGGAGCCTGTGGTGGTGGGCACCGGCCCCCCTCACCTTCTCCAGGTAGAGGACCACGGAGCTGTCGCTGGATTTCGTCTTGGTCTCGTACTGGAACGCATACATCTCCACGTCGCTCTTGAGCTGGGGCACAGGGTGAGGGTTGCAGGCTCGCTGGGACCCCCCACCCCCGGGGGCCCGCGCAGCCCTAGGAGCTCCAGTCAACGCGAAGTAATTCTTAGCACGTCTGGTCTTTGTCCAACCAACCCCAGTGTTGGGGAAACCAAGGCAACACTCAGGGCAGGACTTGGCGGGGGCCAGGCAGGGAGGCAACCAGAAGTGGCCATGGGTCACCGACGAGGGGCTAGAGTCTGCCCTGTGCGAACTCTGAGCGTGGGATGTTGCCGGGGCACCCGTCCTGCTCGCAGAGGGCGGGGGGACCGAGGGTACCTGTTTGAGGTCATCATGGTTGGGGTAGAAGCCAGTGAGCAGGGACACCTCCAGGATGGTCATCGTGGCCTCCCGATCGCCCAGGAACCTGGGGATTTCACAGCTTGTCTCCCTTCCTCCTGCCCCTTCGCCCACGCTCCCCCTGCCATCATCGCTCACGTGGACCTGTGCAGTTGTCTCCTCCTGGGTTCCCCCATCACTCCGCTGCCTCCCCAAATCCTGCAGCTTTCACCACAAGAATCGGATGTGTCACTTCCTTGCTTAACAACCTCTACCTACGGCCTTGCCTCGCCCTGCCACGTCACCTCTTCCAGCCCAGCCCGCATCTGATGGCTCTGAAGTGCCAGTCTCCCTCTTTCCCCTGGACCTCGGCATACGTTCTCTCTCTCTCAGCCTGGGACCCGCACTCCTTCCTCTCCGCCCGGAAGCATCCTTTCATCTTTGCAGTCTCGGCGGATGCATCACTCCCTCTGGCAGGCCCTTTCCAGTCCACAGGCCAGAGCATTCTCTAAGTTGCCCTGTTGTCGCTTCTTGGACCTTTCCTTTGCCACATTTAATCACAGTTGTCACTTTAGATTGATTCTGGGCCATTGTTTGGTTACTAGAGGCCCGGTGCACAAAAACTGTGCAAGAGTAGGTCCTGCTTCCCCTTGCTGCCAGCCCTGGCTTCCCTCTGGTACCCAGGTCCCAGGCTTCCCTCGCAGCTCTGACTTCATCCGGAAGGATGTCTGGGAAGATGTCTGGTCTAATTAGCATATTATGCTTTTATTATTATTGACTAGTGGCCCAGTTCATGAAATTCGTGCATGGGGGAAGGGTGGGGTGGGGTGTCCCTCGGCCCAGCCTGTACCTTCTCCAATCTGGGACCCTCTCCAGGGGTGTCCACAGGAATCGGGCTTAAACTGGCAGTCGGACATCCCTCTCACAATCTGGGACTGCTGGCTCCTAACTGCTCACCTGCCTGCCTGCCTGATTACCCCTAACCACTCTGCCTGCTGGCTTGCTTGCCCCCAACTGCTCCCCCGCTGGCCTGATCGCCCCTAACAGCCTCTGCCTCAGCCCGACACCATGACATTGTCCAGAAGGACATCCAGAAGGTCTCCTGGAAGGTCTCCCGGTCTAATTAGCATATTACCCTTCTACTAGTATAGATTGCCTGTCTCCCCTGATACGCTGTGAGCTCCACCAGGCAGGGAGGGACTGCCTTGCTCACATCTGTGCACCAAGATCCTAGGATAGAGCCTGACACTCAGTAGGTGCTCAGTATATGTTTTTCTCTGGGGCAGACCTGAGAGAGGGCATTTGGGAGACTGAGCAGGGCTGGATTGGGGCTGGAGACGATGTCTACAGACGATGGAGGATAAGGATGAGGAAGAGCTGTGGGGCTTGGAGACAGCTCTGGGCCTGTGGGGGTTGTTCATTATGGTAGGCCCGCCCCCACCCCATCCCAGGGCATAGCGGGATGGGAGCTGAATGGCAGACAAGCATGGAGGCAGGGCAGGAGGCAGACTGGGGAATGGGCAGGGGAGGGGAGGATGGGGGGTACGACGGGGCAGGCACGGAAAGGCAGGCTTAGCTGGTTCCCACCCTCCACTCAGCACACAGGGAGAGCTGCTAAGGAGTCTGGGTACCAGGAAGTGAGGCCTTCTCCCCTCCACCCCCCCAATCCGAGACCCCGGTGCCCTGACCTTGTTTCCATCCGGAGCCGAAAGGTCTCTTTCCCACTTTTATTTTCTGTAGAGAGAAGGCAGAAGTCAGAGGCTGGGTAACACAGCCCCCGGAGCTAGCTTTCTGGGTCCAAACCCCGGCTCTTCTGTGTGACTTAGGGCAAGCTGCTTAACCTCTCTGTGCTTTAGTTTCCTAATCTGAATATGATATTCCCAACCCACAAGGGTTGTTGTAAGGATTACGTGAGTTAATACAAGTAAAGCACTTAATGCAGCATCTGATCAGCATTTTGTAACCATATATTATTATTATTATTATTATTATTATTAGAAATTCCCACCCCCCAAAAAAAGATGAAAGAAAAACAGAAATGGGGTTCAAACTAAAGCCTTGGTCACTTTTAGTCCCTTAAAGTCCTGGTCCTGGTGAGATTTGTTCTTCCTACTCCTACAAGTGAAGTCCCCATGGCAGTGTCCTCTCTCCTCCTTGGTCCCCCAAACTGGAGAGTCCAGAATCTCATCATTTCCGACCATATCCACAGCCTCCCCCTGGCCATTTCCCATCATCTCTTGTTGGACCAGTGCAGCCGCCTCTTCCTAGCCTCCCAGCTCCCACCTTGGCCCCCCACGGTCTGTTCCCTCCACAGCCACCAGAGGGAGCCTACGCAAACCGGTGCTAAGTCACATCCCTCTGCTCAGAAGTCCCCAGCGGCTCCCATTACACTCTGTCCAAACACTGCCATCCTCACTGTGGCCCGCAAGTCCCTGCACCATCTGCCTCCGTCACCTCTCCAACTTTTTCTCCCAAAACTCCACCCATTGCTTCTCTGTAGCCACACTAACCTCCTCGCTGTTCCTCAGACAAGGCGAATTCCTTCCTGCCTCAGGGGCCTGGGCAGCTGCTGTTCTGCCTGCCTGCAATGTTTCCCCTCAGATCCTTCATGGCTCACGCTCAAGCTTCTTTCCTGTCTCAGCTCAAGTGCCACTTCCTCAGAGGGTTTCTCCTGGATCCCCTCCAAATCTGTGTCATTTTCCCCCTGCTTTGTTTTTTTTTTTTAATATAAAAATATATTTTATTGATTTTTTTTACAGAGAGGAAGAGAGAGGGATAGAGAGTTAGAAACATCGATGAGAGAGAAAGACCAATCAGCTGCCTCTTGCACACCCCCTACTGGGGATGTGCCCGCAACCAAGGTACATGCCCTTGACTGGAATAGAACCTGGGACCTTTCAGTCCACAGGCCGATGCTCTATCCACTGAGCCAAACCGGTTTTGGCCCTGTTTTATTTTTTGTGGTATTGTCAACTGCTATTATGTTATGTGGTTACTTTTTTATAATGCTGGTTCATTTATGTTATCAATAAATAACAGTAGCAGAATAATATATTTTTATGTTGTATCATTGTCTGTCTCTCTCTACCACAAGAGAAGAGGGGATATTTTTCTTGTCTATGCCTATGTTCTCAGGGCCAGGAAACAGGGCATGCCTCATAGTAAATGCTCAATCGATACTTGCTGCATGGCTAATAAAGCCATAAATGTGTGTATTGAACCACAGCTAGAATAAAAAGTAGCAAAGAAGGCTTGGGCATCCTGGGGCCCCGGCTTACCTTCCAGGGCTCTGTGAAGAGTAGCGTTCAGGTGATAGAGGTTGCAGGTGTCCTCCCAGGACTCCGGGGACCTGTGGTACATGGTCAAGATCTGCCAGGGCAGGGACAGTGTCAGAACCCGTCCACACACATCCCCTCTCCTCCTCTGTCCAGCCCTTGCCTGCCCGGGGGCCTGCCCCCGTGGGGGATTCACAGTCACATCTGCCCTCCTCAGTCCCCGAGTGCAGTGGTCAGAACACCTTACGGAGTCTCAACCAGCTCGGGGCAATAGAATCTTGTGATCTTCTGCAAGATGGCCGTACGGGGGCCACTCCCACGTGTGGCTATTGAGCACATAAAATGTGGCTAGTGTGATTGAGGAACTGGATTTTAAATCATATTTAACTTTAATGAATTTAGATTTAACCGAAGCTCAAGGAGAAATGGGACATGCCCAAGGTCACACAATGGCAGGGATTCAATCATGACTCCATTGGCAGAAACAAGAGAACAGGCTGCCTTAAGTTTGGTGCACAAGAGGGCTGTTCTCTTGGGCCCAGGGCATGGGACCGGAAGATGCAATGAAGCCGCTGACTCAGATATTGGGGAAGGGTGGAGTTAGCCTCTGGGGATTTGGGAAACACCTTGGGCGGAGAATCTTCTCTCCATGGGGCAAGGAAGGAGATACCCCTTCAGGGACTCAGCACGGGAGGGGCAGAGGGGTCTAATGGCCTCTGACCTCTACCTTCTTTGTTTTTTTTGGGCAAGATTGTTTATGTACTTTCTGTGTTTTATTTATTTATTTATTATTAATTTATTAAGGTATTATTTGTGTACATAGCTTACCATTGCCCCCTCCCCCCACCTCCCATTCATGCCCTCCCTCCCCAGAGTTCTGTGTTTGTTGGTTGTACTTATATGCATGCATACCAGTCCTTCGGTTGTTCACTTATCTCCCCCCAGGTCTCCTTCCCCTCCCCGCTGTCATTTGGCAGTCTGCTTGTTTTATGGTGACTATCTCAGGACCACATGAATAGAATCCGCTCCTCCTCTGGTTCACACCGCCCCTCCCCCCAGGTCCCATTGCTTCCCCGGGGCACACAGCTCTCCTGGGGTACATGTCTCCCCTGGGGCACACAGCTCTCCAGGGACACCTGGCCCCCCTGGGGCATACGGCTCACCTGGGGCACACGGTCCCCTGGGACACACGGCTCACCCAGGGCACACGCCCCCCCTGGGACACACGGCTCACCCGGGGCACACGGCCCCCTGGGCTCTACCTTCTTTGATTCTTGACTCAGCAAGTGCAAAATCTTTCTGGTCCTCTATTCCCCACCCCTTGCATGGAGCCCATCCTTAGCTTGGCTCATAACAAATAATAGTGCCCTAAACAGTAGCTAATGTTTTTGTTGTTGTTGCTGATTTTGATCTTGTCTTGGGGTCTAGACCTGCCCCTATTCCCACCAACGAGGGGGACCCTGGGCTCCAGCTAAGAATCTCGAGGATGGGACGCCCAACCTACCGATATGGTGCCTCTCCCGCTGCCGCTGGCGGTGATCTCTAGGTCGTCCTCAGAAGAAAACTGAAGGAAAGGGGAGGAGGATGTGAGGGCAGAGGAAGCAGCAAAACATGGCTCAATGTCGGAGGGTGGGTGGGGTGGACAGGTGGTTTTACTCTGCCTTCTTGATGGAGCACTTGCGGTGTCTCCTCGGTCCCAGAGCAACTACAGCTGCCAAACCAGGCTGTGTCCCTTCTGTCCACTTTGCAACGTCTCCAAAGTTCTTGGTGTGAGAAACCCCCCAAAGACCCTCCACCTGGCCTCTCTGCATCGACCCTTGTTTCCCTCACGAGGCAGAACAAACTGTTACACATTCACACCCAATCCCGTCTCGCCTCTTGCTGTTCCGGCCACATGGCCTTTGTACCTCCTGTTTCCTCTGCCTGGAGAGCCACAAGGCTCACTCCCTTATTTCCGTAAGGTCTTCGCTCCAATGCCATCTTCTGGGCGAGACCTCCCCTACCCATCCTGTCCAAAAATTCAACTCCTTGGCATTTTCATCCCCCTTCCTGCTTCATATTCCCCATACAGACCTTGCCACCATTTAACACACGACATTTTACTTATTTACATCTCTTACTTTTTTTTGGTTAATCCTCATTGAGGATATTTTTTTCCATTGGCTTTTAGAGAGAGTGGGTGGGAGGGAAGGGGAAGGGAGAGAGAGAAACATCGATGGGAGAGAGACACATTGATTGGTTGCCGCCCGAACACACCCTGACTGGGCCAGGGATTGAACCTGCAACCCAGGGATGTGCAACCCTTGACTGGGGAATTGAACCCATGACTCTCTGGTGTGCAGGTGGACGCTCTAACCACTGAGCAACACCACCAGGGCTATTCACATCTCTTTATTTTTCTGCCTTGTTCACCAAAATATAAAATTCTACAGCGACAGGGATTTTTTTCCTTGTTCATGGCCATGTTCCTAGAACCTAGAACAATGATGGACACGCAGCAGTCCTCAATAAAGATGCATCAAATGATTGAAGGTAAATATCACCTCCTCCATGGAGACTACCTTACTCCCCATACCAAGTTATTTCTCCTTTACACATTTGTTTCTTTCCCTTGTTTCAGGAAAGTTTAAAGTAGAATATATTTACTGTCCTTCTTCCTACACTGTTACTTCCACTAGAGCAGGGGCCACAGATCTTTCCTCATATATCCCCAGTGCCCAGAAGACTGCTTGGCACACCGTAGGTGCTCAGAAAATGTTTGTAGAATAAATGGATCAATGCACTGACGGTATAACCAGTGGTGTGAGAGAATATTGGGGGGTGAGGTTGGCAGGGTCATGTTCTTTGGCCTGGTCACCAATGTCCTATCTGTGTGGACTTCTTGTCTGTCACCGAGCGCCTTACCTTTGCCGACCGCTGCTGGTAAGCGTTGTTCTGATCGATGAGCCACTCCACGTTCAGGGATCTCCTGGGGGCGCTGATCTGGACGCGGAGATCCTGGACACCCTCGAAGGGGACAGCTTGGCGGTAGCGGGTGAGGGCCTCGATGGCCACCACCGTGGTCTGGGTGTTGGGATGGGGGTGGTTAGGTGGGTGGAGGGGCTCAGATCAGCACCACAGACAGCGCCCCGGAGACGAGTCAGCACCACGGACAGCTTCTGATGGGCTGTCCTTGGCAGCGTTCTCTCTCCCCCCCCTTCCAGCCCAGCCCCCACCCTTTAGAGGCCGGTCACCTGGGTGGATTTGAAGCCGCCTCCCAGCTCCCGCTTCTCCAGCAGCCACCTGGCGATGGCGTGCGTCTCGTTATGCAGACCCAGCTCCAGCTTCTGCATCAGCGCGTAGGCGGTGGCCTCGATGGTGTACAGGGAGTTCCAGTCCCGGACCTTCACTGGCCAGTAGTTTTTGTCTAGAAGATGCAAGCCCACCTTGTCACCCGGATCTGGGCCCACTTGCCTAAACCTGTCCTCTCCTGCGTTATCTGGCCCCGCTTTCCTCCTCTGCTACCTTGTGGAGCACTTACTTTGCGTGAGCCTCTTTGAGGAGGCACAGGGGCGTGGTGTCTTCAGAATTGCTCTAAGAGACAGACTCAACTATTTATTTTTTAAAAATATATATTTTATTGATTTTTTTTTTTTTTTTTTTTTTTTTTACAGAGAGGAAGAGAGAGGGATAGAGCGTTAGAAACATCGATGAGAGAGAATCATCGATCAGCTGCCTCTTGCACACCCCCTATTGGGGATGTGCTTACAACCAAGGTACATGCCCTTGACCGGAATCCAACCCGGGACCCTTCAGTCCGCAGGCTGATGCTCTATCCACTGAGCCAAATCGGTTTCGGCGAGACTCTAACTATTTAGAGACGGGGAAACTGAGCCACCGAGAAGCCGCTCCAGGTCCCTCCAGCCCCACGGAAAGGGGGTTCTCCTAACTCCACTCCTGTTGCCTGAGGGGATGCAGAGGACGGAATAAGGAGGAGGTGGAGCAGGCCAGGGGAGGCAGGCGCCTTCCAGTGCCCCACATTTAACGGTCTTCCTGTCCTTGACCTTGCCAAGCTCTTTCCCACGTCCGGGCGCTTGCCCCTGCCATTGGCTTACTTTGGAATGCCCTTGGTCTTCCGCAAAGGTGGGCCTTCTCACCTTTCATTTAGTCTGAGGGGGTCCCCCTTTTCACAGAGGCCCCCCAACCCCCCCAGTCCATACTTCTCTCCCCTCGTCCTCTCTCCCACCCACTTCATATGGTTTCACCTCAGCACTCATCTCAATTTGTAATTTTCCGTTCATTTGTTTGTCTTCTGCCTGACTCCACAGGGACGGTGGGGACTTCGAGGGCAGTGGCCATAGAAGTCCGGTTCACCCTGGTTTCTCAGGGTCTGAGGCCAAGGGCTGGCACACCGTAGGTGTTCAATCGGCACCAGATGACGAGTCATACATGGCTGGACACAGTCTCCCTCCCCTGCCCCCACGGCTGGTGAGCAGACAGTTGCGGAAGAAGAGACCCGCGCCACACTCACTGCGGCTGGCAAAGCTGTCCAGGCGGTCGTTGGCCCGGGGGCTCTTGGTGAGGGCCAGAGCGTAGGACACTATGGCTACGGAAAAGGTCTTCTGAAGGTCAGGGAGGCGTCTCTCCAGGAAGCCCCTGGCTTTCTCCATGCTGGCAATCAAACCCTAGAGAGTCAGAGAGAGGAGGCTGGAGGAAGGGGGTCTGGCAGTGAGAAGAGAGGGATGCCCTGAGAGGAACATGAAGGGGGGGGGATCCCTGGGTGCAGGGGATAGGGCACCCTGCACATCCCGCCCTGCCCTCCTCCCTGGGTCCTACCGGTATCTCCTGGCTGCACAACTCCTTCCCCTCATCCAGGGCGATCAGAACAAGGGCTGTGAGGCACGCGTCTGCCTCGGAGCCTCGGTAGCCTCCCTGTGGATGCAGAACACACCCATGGCCCCTTTAGCCTCTTGGAGACCCTTCCCCCACCTCTCCTGCCTGACCTGACACAGCTCCCAGGTGCTCAACTCTGGGCTGAATGATGCTGAAAGCAGGGTGGAGGGGGGGGGGGGAAGAGAGAGAGAGAGAGAGAGAGAGAGAGAGAGAGAGAGAGAGAATATCTTAAGATTTGCTTGTGGAATTGGCCTTGCTATCAAGAACTAGCAGCCATAGGGAGCGCCATTCCAAGCTCACTACTCTACCTCAGAGCATTCTTGCAGCAGCTCCGCTTACTGAGAAGGGAAGGGAGGGTCAGTTTGGAAAGCAGGACGCTCAGCTTGTAAGTGGGAGCCTCCGTGTCATGTGCCATGAGAGAGCGGTGAGCGAGCCAAGGGCACAGAGACACAGCGGATTTAAAAGTGGGTGATATTGAGCCCCGGCTGTTTTTTTTCAGCGGTTAGAGCATCATGGACTGAAGGGCTGCAGGTTCGATTCCTGGTCAAGGTTTGAACCCTGGTCCTGGTCAGGGTGGGTGTGGGAGGCACCAGCTGGTGTGTCTCTCGCACATCAATGTCTCTCTCTCTCTCTCTCTCTCTCTCTCTCTCTCTCTCTCTCTCTCTCTCTCTCTCTGGTCTATTTGGGTGAAAGACAGGTCAGGCCCCTGGATTTTCTCACACCAATGCCAGCAAGAGCAAAGGCATTGCCTGGGCAGAGGCCACACTGATGGAGTAGTTGGAGGATCCCAAGAAGTACATCCCCGAAGCAAACATGACCTTCGCTCTTGCTAAGAAGAGTGCAGAAGGGCAGACTTGATAGCTTATCTCAGAAAAGCTGCTAACGAGGAATGGTTGGCTACGGCCTCATTCATCGCGCATGTCCGTGGCTTTTTTATGTGTACCGTATTTAAGCTGACCTCACACACCAGAGTCAGATCATGCACGGCCGATAGAGCGTTTCTTTCGGGCAGTCCTGAATTAAGTCAGAGTGGCTTGTGGTGAAGTGGACATGATCATCCTGGCCAGTGCGGCTCAGTAGATGAGCACCAACCCATGAACCAGGAGGTCATGGCTTGATTCCCACAGCCAGGGCATGGGCCCAGGGTCTGGGCTCGATCCCCAGTCAGGGGCATGCAGGAGGCCGCTGATCAATGATTCTCATCCTTGATGTTTTTATCTCTTTCTCCCTCACCCTCCCTCTCTGAAATCAATAAAAACATTAAAAAATTTAAATGAACATGGTCAGCTCTTTGTTGTTGTAAATCCTCACCTGAGGATATTCCCCCCCCGCCCCCCATTGATTTTTAGAGAGTGCTAGGGAGGGGCAGAGAGAGAGAGAGAGAGAGAGAGAAAAAGAAACATCGATGTGAGAGAGACAACATGTGGGGTTGCCTCCCACATGAGCCCCAACCAGGGAATGAGTCCATCGGCCGATACTCTATCCACTGAGCCTAATTGGCGAGGGCAGCTTTTTGAGCTTGGGTGGTAATTTCGGTTCAGCAGGTGCTATCACTGTCCCCCCTGTCTAAAAATATGACTGGACTTGATTCATAGAGGGCCATCTCTAAACCTGCTGGAGGTTGGTTTTATATTTAAATTTACACAATTTGGTTATATTAACACTAGAGGCCCGGTGCATGAAATTCATGCACAGGTAGGGTCCTTAAGCCTGGCAGGCAATCAGGACCGATCGGAGCCTTCCAGCTGCTGGTCTGGGCCTTCCTTTGTTCGGTGCCCAGCCCTGGTCCCGATCACTGGGTCCTGTCAGTGGGTGTGAGTGGCGGCTGCTGGCCCGATTGCCCCTGAGGGCTTCTCCACTTCCCTCTACTCCTGAGGGATGACTGGGGCTGGCCCCAATTGCTCTGTGCAGTCAGCATGTGGGAGCAGAGGTGGTGGGAGTGGGCCTGCTGGCAGACAGGGGACTGGGGGCTGCAGCAGGAGGGGCCGGGTGGGGGTGCAGAGGATCGGCCAAGACCCGCCCCTGTGCCCACCACAGCCTCGTGGCCCACAGTTCCTTTCAAGGTGCACAAATTGGTGCACTGGGCCTCTAGTGAATGAATAATGTGTGTAGATGTAATGATAGAGACAGGGACAGGTCTGGCATTCAGGGGAGACTTCCTGAAGGAGGTGATATCTGAGCTAAATCTACTAAGAAAACATGATTTGGCCGGGTGAAAAAAAGAGGGCAGCATAGGCAGAGACACGGAGGTGAATTGGAGGGACCCATGAGCCGGGGGTGGTGAGGGGAGAGGCTTGTGAAGAGATACAGAAGAGCTGTAGTAGAGATACTGCTGTAGGCAACTTGAGCCACAGAAGGTGTTTGAGCAGGAGAGACCGCCCAGCCTGTGTGAAAGCTGCTGCACTGGAGGCTCCTGTGGAGGAAACCTGGCAGGGACGGGCAGGGCCGGGGAGGACTCAGGCCCAGTGGGAGGAGGGCCAGCATGGGCGGCTGCTGGACGTGAGGGTGAGGGAGAGACGGGTCCCAGATGGAGCCCCGCTTTCCTCACGGTGCAAACGAGCACAGGGTGGTCCGGAGCAAGGGGAGAACATGCAGGCGCTGGGCCTCGGCGGCTTACTTTCCTCACTCTACCTGAGCACAGGGCAGGGCCCGAGGTTCCCCCATCTCCGGGCAGAGCCCTGGGTTTCGTTTGACCAACTGAGACAGGGGTGGGGGCGTGGGCACCTGCATGGACGCCATGATGATGGGGCCCTTCTCCAAGAACTGCCCATCCTCGGCCTGCCTCTGGGTGACAATCCACTTGGCAATGCCACAGAGAGAGTGCTGGTCAATCACACGCAAGGTCATGGTGGAGAAGGCCAGGGCGTAAACTCGGAACACGTAGCTCGTGAGCCTGTGGGGGGGCGAGGGGCAACTAAGACTGGGAAGGACAGCCAAGGGGGTGCTGGGCACCCTGCAGGCATCTACACCATGGACCCCACTGCTTCACACCGAGCCTCGTTGTGTGCAATGCGCTGGCCCGCAGGCAGCCTGCCCAGGACCCACAGCGTGGATGCTCCCGGGGTCATCAAGCCCCAGGCTGGCCCCTTGAGCTCCCCCCACCCCAGCGTTGTCCTTACCAGGTGCTTCCCGGCTTCCCCTTGTGGATGTGGTAGGTGCCGTCTGCGCTCCGGTGGGTCAGCATCCGGGTATATCCTGGGGAAACAGGTGGAGGAGGTCTTGGCAGGAGAGTCAGAGGGCTGATGGTGGGGGGTGGCTGGGATCATCTGGAGGAGCAGGGTGTGGGCGTGACTTGGGGATGCATGCCATCCACGTACAGCGTGGACGAGGGGACTCATACACGTGTAACGTGGGAGCTGCAGCGTCCAGACGGAAATGCAGGTCGCAGCCAGGCGTGACCCCCAGGGCCGTGTGCATGTGTCCAGGAGAAACCTGGGAGACCACCCACCCGGGAGGGGTGAGGCTGGGAGCTGCCGCTCAGAGGGCTCGTGGGAGGTGAAACCCAGGAAAGGTGGCACCTGAGGGGCCACTCCCTGGGCACTTTCTTTTCTTAAAAAATATATTTGTGCCGAAACCGGTTTGGCTCAGTGGACAGAGCGTTGGCCTGCGGACTGAAAGGTCCCAGGTTCGATTCCGGTCAAGGGCATGTACCTTGGTTGCGGGCACATCCCCGGTGGGGGGTGTACAAGAGGCAGCTGATAGATGATTCTCTCTCATCGATGTTTCTAACTCTCTATCCCTCTCCTTTCCTCTCCGTAAAAAAATCAATAAAATATATTTAAAAAATATATATATGTGTGTCGATTTCAGAGATGAAGGGAGAGGAAGAGAGAAAAACATCAATGTTGAGAGAGAATCCTTGATCAGCTGCCTCCTGCACACCCCCTACTGGGGATTGAGCCCAAAACCCGGGCATGTGCTCTGACCAGGAATTGAACCGTGACCTCTTGGTTCATAGGTTGATGCCCAACCACTGAAGCACACCAGCCGGGCCGGGAATGTGGGTTCTTTTTTGGCTGGAAGTTAGGGGTTTCAGTGAGTCTGTGTAGACTCAAGGAGGACACTCATGGGTGTAGTCTCGTGGGGACACCCCTCAGGTACGTTCTGAACCTGGCTGCTTGCACTCTATCTGAAGTCACCTGAGGGTTTGCTGCGTGAGTGTGACATCGGGGTGACAGTGCCCGGGTGTCCCCTGGGGATTACTGGTGAGAGTGGCTGAATGGAGAGTCGGGGTCTGGGGGTAACCGGGAAGAGGGGGGCCGAAGTCCAAATTGCGTTGAGGGCTCCGGGTGGGCTTAGAGGCGTTCACCTCTGGTTGTTACCTGGAGGTTTGGGTGTCACCTCGGGAAATGTCAGCATTCAGGGGTAACTGGGATTATTCTGGAACTTTCTGCTTCAGGGTTCCCTGGGGTTGACCCAGGGCTCGGCACTGACTGGGTGTAAGCTGGGACAGTGTCTGAATAGAACAGCCTTGGGGGGTTGCTGCTTTGGGGGCAAACTAGGGGGTCTGTTGTTAGATTGTAACCGGAGAAGAGGGTCCCGGCGAAGGAATAACTTGGGGGTTACCTGGGGCTTCAGAGTTCAAGGGCAAACCAGGGGTCACCTTGAGATGACTCTTTGGGGTCACTGTTTAGGGGGTCCCCTGGGTGTTGGCATCAGGTTGCCATCTGGGAGAGGAGTCAGAGTTTGGGTGCTATTGTCTGGGAGGGTCCCATGGGACCTCCCTCAAACCTGGGGATACCCTAGTCGCCCTCCCACAGAGCCCCAGAAACCCTCATCGGGGCCACAGGAGGGCCTCACCGCTGACAATGTTCTTCATCACCTGGTCCCTGTGCTCCACCCCGACCTTGCCCCACTGGCCCGTGGCGTCCAAGTAGCGGGTCAGGATGACCACAGGCGTCAGGCTGCTCAGCGTCTGCTCGGGGCAGCCGGTCGGGAGCCTCAGCAGCTCGTGGGTTTCTCGGGAGGTCAGGCTGCCCAGGATGGTCTCGCCGAGGATGTCACCTGTCAGGTGGGCAGGGGCGTCTTGGGAACGGCCTGAGCCGCCAAGGCTTTCTGGGCATTCCACACGGGCGCCCCCAGCCCCTGCTGCTGTGCCCCGGCGGCCCTGGGGAGCCAGCTCCCTCCTCCCCCGCCTCCCCCTCCCCCCAGGAGCCAGCTGTGGACCTAGCACCTTGGACGCTGACAAACACTTCTGCCTCTGTATTGGGCATCTTGTTCAAAAGGTCTGCTCTTGGCACCCGCTCCACCTGGGGCCGACCTGAGCAGAGACAACCTTCAGTGACAAGCAGGCTCTGGGGCGAGGGAGGTCAGAGGGCACAGAGCCCAGAAGGAGCTTGGACTGCCCTCTCTGGCCCGAGCACCTCATTTAACCCCTCCCTCTGCCCTGGCATGGCCCCCGGATCCCACATGCCCTTTGCAGACTCCACAAACCTTGGGGGTTCAGGACGAAGCTATGAGATATTTTTTCTATCTTGCCCCCGGCCTGTGGGAGGCAAGGAGGAAGCAAGTTAAAAAAAAAAAAAAGCAAAAATAACAATCGTGATGACAGTGAGAGGAAGCTTTGCTCAGCTGGTGAGAACGCAGACTCTGGAGCCCTAATATCTGGGTTCAAATCCCAGCTCTTCTACTCCTTAGCTGTGTGGCCTTGGGCAAATTACTTAACCTCTCTGTGCCTCACTTTTCTCATCCATAAAAGAGAGATAATAATAGTTTCTACCTGTTAGGGTTGTTCTGAGGGTTCAATGAGTTAATATTCCTTTTTTTAAATTTTAAATATATTTTATTGATCCTTTACAGAGAGGAAGGGAGAGGGATAGAGAGTTAGAAACATCGATGAGAGAAAAACATCGATCAACTGCCTCCTGCACACTTCCCACGTGGGGATGTGCCCGCAACCAAGGCACATGCCCCTGACCGGAATCGAACCCGGGACCCCTTAGTCCGCCGGCCGACTGAGCCAAACCGGTCAGGGCTGAGTTGATATTCTTAAAGCGCTATATTGTAAGGCCTAGTCATGTTAAGAAAACAAAGTATTATTGATGGGTCATCGCCTCTGATTATGCGTGGCTACGGTGATCACCCCCATTCTGAAAATGGGAAAATGGAGGCTCAGAGAAGGTAAGGGCGTTGCCCAAGGTCACACAGAAGAGTCAAGATTTGAACCCAGGGCTGACTCCAACGTTGTGAAGTGGGGGCTCTGCGACGGGACTTTTTCAAATCTGTTCCCTCAGCTCACTCCCACCGGGAGGCCTGCCCCTCCCCTGCCCCTCCCCTGTCCCTCCCCTGCCCTCACAGGGGAGGCGCCTGTCTGCACCGGCCGCACGGCGTGGGCGGCCCCTCACCTGGACCAGGAGCATCTTCCTCACGTGGTCCTGGAGCCCGGAGCCCACGACCTTGACCTCCACCTCCACTTTGCCTATCTCAAGTGGGAGAAGCACAAAAGGCACCACCTTGGTGGAGGTGGGGGGCATGACGACCACCTGGCGGGACGGGGCTCCCGGCTTTGACGCGCTGCACAGCGGCTCCTTGTGGGGGAACTCCACGCGGACCTGGGGCAGGGCGGGCAGGGGAGGGGTCCCGGTGCATGGGTGGCCATGGACCCCGGAGCCACACTGCCCTCCTGCCCCGGCCTGACAATCCTGAGGAGGTAACAGCCCGGCTGAGGGGTTGATAGCAAAGTCCCTGTCCAGGTTCAAACCCCTCCTGCCATGTATGTGCTGGGTGATCTCAGAAAGCCCTTCGACCTCTCGGTGATTCAGTTTCCTCATCTCTAAAGAACAATAATGGCACCATCTGCTGGGGTTATTGAGAGGTTTAAATTAAAAAAAAAAAAATCTTCGGCTGAGACCCGTTTGGCTCAGTGGATAGAGCGTTGGTCTGCAGACTGAAAGGTCCCAGGTTCAATTCCGGTCAGGGGCATGTACATTGATTGCAGGCACATCCCCAGTGGGGGGTGTGCAGGAGGCAGCTGGTTGATGTATCTCTCTCATCAATGTTTCTAACTCTCTAGCTCTCTCCCTTCCTCTCTGTGAAAAATCAATAAAATATATTTTAAAAAAATATCTTCGCCTGGCTGGTGTGGCTTCGTGGTTGAGCATCAAACTATGAGCCAGGAGGTCATGGTTCGACTCCCGGTCAGGGCATGTGCCTGGGTTGTGGGCTGGATCCCCAGCGGCAGCCGATCAATGATTCTCTCTCATCATTGATGTTTCTCTCTCCCTCCCTTCCTCTCTGAAATCAATAAAAATGTGTTTAAAAAAAGAAAGAAAGAAAATATCCCAGAAGTCTTCCAAAAAGGCCACCACGTTGCTGGCCCTTTCAAACAATGACACGCCTCCCCCCCCCCCCCCCCCCCCGCAGCCCCCTTCGGTGAGACACGCGGGCCTGTGTTCCGGCGGGAAGGGCGGGCTGGCGGCTTCACCTTGACCTGGCGGCTCAGGAGGTTGTACAGCACGGCTTGGATCTGGACCTGCTCGTTCCTGACCACGGAGAAGGGCAGCTTCAGGTCCACAAAGAACGGTTTCCTCACCGTCATCTCAAAGGGTTCGGAGACGCAGAGGCCTAGGGCCAGGAGGTCGTGGGGAGGCTAAGCAGACGCCCTCGGCCCCGGGGCCGGGCGTCCCGCGCGCTCTCAGCGTGGGGCTCGCGGGGGTCACCTTTCCCGGGCTTGAGGCTGATGGCCACGAGCTGCCACGTGGTCATGGAATCTGGCAGGTTCACCTCGACGATGTGGTGGGAGACGCTCCTCCTGGGAGAGGCAGGGTGACCATCACTACGGAGGGGTGCGTGGGTCATCCCGGGAGAGGCGTCCTCACGAGAGGGTCCTCCTTCGGGGGGAGCCACGGGGGTCTGCGTTCCCATCCGGGGCGGTGGCTACCATGGACTATGCTGCGATCTCAGTGGCACCACGGGGGGCACTGGCCACGATGGACGTCCACTGGTTGGTGGACAGGCTGGGGACCAGATGCTGCCCCCGAGGCGGGTGGGGAGGAAGGGAAGGGCGCGTTCCTACCGCAATTCACTCTTTGGCAGCGTAAACGTCCTCCAGAGCCAGCTCTCAGGGAACAAAGTCCGGACCGGCTGGTCGTCCAGGAAGAAGTCTTCCAAGTCCTCATCGTCGTCCGCTGCGGGGAGCAGACGTGGGCTGGCATCGCCGTGGCGTCTCCCCCTGAGCCGTCCTCCCACGCAAAGTTCCCCCCGTGGCCCCATCTCCCCGCTCCCCCGTGGCGCTCCAGGCCCTCTGGCGGAGGCTCCCTCCCCCCGCCTCCTGCCGGGTCCCCCTCACTGGTCCCCAGAAGCAGCTCATCCTCCAGGGCCTCCCGGGTCAGGGCGGCAGACAGACGGCAGCAGCTCAGGAAAGCGGCGACACAGGCGGGCTCAGGGCGGACGTGCCGGGTCCTCTCCTCGCAGGACAGCCCCACGGGGTTCTCCCGGAGCCCCGCCTCGCAGCACCTCCGCTCCAGGTCGGTGTTGAACTTGTTCACTGCGGGCCAGGTTCAGAGGCGCGAGGCGGGCTGAGCAGAGTCTGAGGGAGCTGGGCGCCCCCGCCTCGGTGCATGCATCCTGGGCCTTGCTTAGCCTTAACTCCGGCAGAGGCGGGCCCTGGCGCTTTGCCTGTGTCTTCCTCCTGAAAGCTCACATGGAACCTACAGGGGGAGTTCTGATCGGGAAGCCGGGTGACAGAGGGGTCCGACCCCTGGCCTAGGGCAGTGGTCGGCAAACTCATTCGTCAACAGAGCCAAATATCAACAGTACAACGATAGAAAATTCTTTTGAGAGCCAAAAATCGACTTCTGTGCATGGGCCACGAAGTTTCAATGGCACTTCCACACGTGTTATTGTGTGGAAGAGCCACACTCAAGGGGCCAAAGAGCTCCATGTGGCTTAGGGTCACACACCTCACAATGGCAGGGCAGGGGCTAGACTCCAGGCTGCTGCTGTTTCTCCTCTCCCCCCCACCCCCACCTCCTCCTTGTCCTTCTCGATGAGATTGGTAACGCCATGTTTACGTATAAAAGATGCCACTTCGGCTCCCAATTCTCATGGTGTATTTGTAAAAATTATAAACCTCACAAGGAATGCACTTAAAGATAAAACTATAGCAATTTTAAAATCTTATTGTCCACCACACAACACGGTTAGAAGATCCATAGTTAAAGAATATGGTGGATCAGTGCCATCAATGAAACAGCAGTTCATATTATAAACGTTCTCCAGGAGGTTAGCATGATTTTTGGTATGGAATTACCAAATTCCATAGGGTTTTACCTTGGGTTAGGGTAAATGAGATTAGGGTTTTACCTTGATTTTTTAAAAATTAGATTTTACTTTTTTTTTTGTATTTAGTATTTTGTATTTTGCTCAAAGAGACGGAAAAATCTCATGCTCGTAGAACGCATGCTTCTAACACCAGCCAGCGGTGCCCCACCATCCTTGGACTCCAGGCCCGGAGCCAAACGCTCTCCATGGGCACTCAGCGCCGATTTCTCCGTTTGTCTCCATTCCCTCCTCTATCTGACCGCTGGAAACCAGGCTTCCCAGACTCCCTTGCTGCTAGAGTTCTGGATGGAATTAGATCCCGCCTCCGAGATGCCCTCGTGAAAGAGAAGCTGAGAGCATTTCCCCTGCAGGGGTGGTAGCTAGTGAGCGGGCCCCAGGCTGAGTGGGGTTTTCATGGGGACAATTCCATGTTCCACTATCTCCTGAGAAATATTGCCAGACGTTTCCTGAGATTCCATCACCCTAGTGGAGTGTTCCTGAGCCCCAGTGAGCAGCTTTCCACTTCCCATTCCTGTAGCCCGGTCAAGTACTTTTGAAAGCACCGAATTCCTAGGATCTAATCCCTCCCTCCCTGCTTGAAGTCCCTAGCACGGGTTCAGGTTTCGGTTTTAAGCCCCGATGAATCCGGTAGGCCAGGGAGCCAAGAGGGGGACACCAGCTGTGGCTCTGACCTGCGTTCTTCTTGGTCTCCAGGCTCTTCAGCGAGCGGCGGCGGCGGCTGGGAGGGCGGCTCTGGGGGCATTGCCAGTCTGGAGGCCAGAGGGAAGAATGAGGACAATGGTCAAGATCATTACCAACACCCTTGGTGAAGTTTATTGTATGCCCAGTGAGTCATGCCCATCACTCATTTTATTCCCTGGGTACCGCATACTTAAGATTCACTGAAAAGCTACGCAGTCTTCAAAGAGTCACAACTGCCAAGACCGGTTTGACTCAGTGGATAGAGTGTCGGCCTGCGGACTGAAAGGTCCCGGGTTCGATTCCGGTCAAGGGCATGTACATTAGTTGGGGGCACATCCCCAGTGGGGGTGTGCAAGAGGAAGCTGGTCAATGTTTCTCTCTCATTGATGTTTCTAGCTCTCTATCCTCCCTTCCTCTCTGTAAAAAAAATCAATAAAATATATTTTAAAAAAAGTCACAACCTCTCTTGGTGTTATTTAAAAAAAATTGATTTCAGAGAGTAAGAGAGAAGGAGAGAGAGAGAGATAGAAACCATCAATGATAAGAGAGAATCATCTATAGGCCTCCTGCACTTCCCCTACAGGGGATCGAGCCTGCAATCTGGGCATGCGCCCTGACTGGGGATCCAACCGTGACCGTCTGGTTCATAGGGTCAACACTCAACCCCTGGGCAACGACAGCTGGGGGTCACTTTCTCCAGCTTATGTAAAGCAAGTGCAATCAATGGAGTCAATAGAGTTCTACCAATGGAATCGTGCATATAGAGGTACTGAGCTTGCAGTAGATAGAAACTCGTGAGGTAACTATTTGTAGCTGGAAGAACACACCCCTAGTTGTCCCCAGTACCCACTCTCCTCCTCTCATCTGAAGCAACTAAACCTCCATCTTTACCCATCACTCAGAATGAAGAGTATATTTCCCAGTATGCTCCCTTGGGCCTTGGTGGGGCCATGTGACTGAGCTCTGGCCAATGAATGTGAGAGTAGTGTCCTCTCATTCCCTCTTTCCTTCATCCTACTGCCTGGAGAGAGGTTCTGATGAGGTGCTAGCTCGGAAAATGGCAGAACAACAAGCCAGAAGCGGCCTGGGTCCCAGAATGACCTCTGGAGGGTGACTGAGTGAGATATAAACGTCTAACTTATTTGAACTACTATTATTTTATCTCTGATTCATATGGACGAATCTATACCTTAACTAACATAGAGCGAGTTACTTGTATTATTTTGCCCATTTTATGGACAGAGAAGCTCAGACTCGGAGAAGACATGTGACTGGCCCATGGTAAGTGCCGAGATCCTGAATTTTAGCCCATCTGTTCGATGCCAAACCCCATGTTCTTAACTACTAGACAGCATTGCCCCATCCCTGCCACCCTCCTGCCCACCTCCCACCCCTGCCTGTACCGGAGCTTGCCAAGGTGTCCATCCCCGTGCTCATCTTCAGGTCCAAGCCAGCATCCTTGAACACAGCAAGCCCGTCCTTCCCACTGCCTGCGGTGCAGCCAATGTCGTGTTCCTCCACCACATCCCAGACCTGGGGGCCAGAGAGGAGCCTGGACTTGGAGCCTGTGTGACCCTCCGGGGAAGGAGCAACAATGCACTGTAATTGCTGGCTCAAGCAATACTTCTCACACTATCTGCCATTCATTGAGCTCTTGCCCATGCCAGTCTGTCTCTGTGCTGTGCACTAGCTACTTGCAGCCTTGCAACCGTTGATGTTGCATTTTGCAATTGAAGGAGATGAAACTCCAGCTAGAATGTCCAGGCAACCTTTTGATCCCAAATGCACATGTACTCACCTTCTTCTGTGTGAGCTTGTGTTTGCTGTTCAAGACGTACACAGCCTTGTCTACGGCCACCAGCCCCACCGTGGCCTCTGCATCACCTGTCACCTTTATTTTCACCTTGGTGTTGGGCTCCAAAGAGCTGAAGGAATCTTCGTTATTTAAGCCAACCTTCAGCTGAGCCAGGAAAAGTAGATATGTCATAAAAAGGCTTATAGACTGCCAAGGGGCTTCCCCAAGCCCACTTGCTTTATTTTATTTTTACTTTATTGATTTTCAAAGAGAAAGGGAGAAGGAGAGAGAGAGTGAGAGTGAGTGAGAGAGAGAGGGAGAGAGAGAGATTGATGTGAGAGCACAACATTGATTGGCTGCCTCCTGCATGCCCCCTACTGGGAACTGAGCCTGTAACCTGGGCTTGTGCCCTTGACCAGGAATTGAACCAATAACCTCCTGGTGCATGGGACAATGCCCAACCAATTGAGCCACACTGGCCAGGAGCCCAAGTTCACTGTCAGGTTCATGTTCCCTACAACTCTGATGGAGCATTAGGGAACTCCACCAGACCAATTCCAGTTCCACACATTTCCTTGCATCATCTCCACTCTCTAGGTTGAGCCTTTAAAGCCACATCTCTTCCTCTTACACGCACTTGCCCTGGACTGGGAGCCCTTGAACTTGGACAGACCCTCTCCCGAACTTTATGATGGTGATGGACAACTTCAGGGAGTTTGGCTCACCGTCCCCATGCATCTGTCATTCACATCGATCCAGATGGAATCGGCTACCAGTTCAGGGTCCTGGCCTGCTCCTCTGGGCAGTAAATAGAAGGCCAGGATTCGGAAGGAGGGCAGCATCTCTGAGGTCACATCAATGATGGCTGACGTGTAGACACTCCCGTGACTTTTTAATTGATGCTTGGCAGACACAATCTGACCCTTACTCAGGACCTTAAAAACAGGGGAGGCCAAGGATGAGAAGGGTAGGACCAGCCCACAAGAGAGGTCCTCAGCCCCTTTGTTTCGTTCCTTGGCCTGAGCCTACCCCAGATGGGGTTGCCATTGGTCATAGTTCCTCCAACTCAGCTACCCAAGACTGTCCCAGGGCAAGAATTCCTTGACTCCAGCCCTGGTCCTCGTCCCTCACCAGGATGGTGAAGTGAGTGATCTGGTTCTTGGCTGCAGGGTTCCGATGCCTTGTGTTGAGGCTCAGCTGGAGGTTGTTGCCGACTTCTGTGCCAAACGTCTTCACCTCTATGTGCAGGAAGTTCCCTGACCCATCCTGAGTTGAGTAAGGCCACGCGGTCATCCTGGCCGATGCTTGGTCCTCTGGCTGGAGATCTTCATCCGTTACCACCTGGGGAGATGGGTGGGCAACTAACGCTCCATCCTGCCCGCTGACACGACCCCGCCGTTTCTGCCCCATGGGGACTGGTACCAGGATAGGGAGCTGCTTCATCTGTGCGTCTGTGTTGATGGTCAGAGTGGCCACCCCGCTGTCTGAGGTGTACACTTTGTGGTTTTGGCAGCGAACGAGAACTCGGGAGGCTGGGGACCCGTCAGGGTTTGAGACGAAGACCTGGGGAGGAGCGTGGGGTGAGATAAAGGACAGACCTGGGGGTGGCCTGATGTGAGAGGCAGGAGCTGTGAATGCTACCCGGATAGGACTGCCTGGGACAGCTGTGCCAGTTGTGCACTGAGCAGCACCAGGGATACCGTTCACACTAGAGTCTTTGTGAACACGGCACCCCTAGAGCGTTGCCGCGCCATCCATACGTGGTGGCCCTGGGTATTGGGTGGGACTGGGGGTGGAGAAGGTGGGAGGAGGCATAGAGGGCTTGGGGGGTGGGGTGGGAAACAGAGCAGGACTAGGACTGAAATAATGCCCATCAGACATCCCAAGGTCACCCCCAAATGAACGTATGAGAAAACAACGTGCTTGCTTTGCAAATGTGGCCTCAGGATAATCCCTTAAGCACCATGTTCCAGCCTGACTGTGGCTCCTAAGCTCCTCCCGCATTGAGACATTATGGAGCCCTCACTGTGCGTCCGGAAGACATGGGTTAAGACTTGAGGAGACCTTGGGATTCATCTGGAGGCATGATGGACTCAACTCTTAAGAAAGACTGGGGGCAGGTGAGTCCAGTGTGGATTTTTATTTCTGGGGTGTGTCTGTTTGAGGGTGGGGCCCCTGAGTCCTTGGGCAGAGTGAACCCAGACCCTGACCCTAAAAAGGAAGGGCATCCCCGGCTTGAAATACTGGGGTGTCCTGATGAACTTGATGTTGTATGGGTTCCGGGCGATCTTCACCCCTGAGGTCTCAGCCTGGACCATCTCACCCCCTGTGGAGAGAGGGGGGACCATGAAGTCTGTGGAGCAAATTTAATTTCGTGGGGGAGTGGCCGGGCTGCAGGCACGGGAGGCCCATCTTGGTGACGATGACAGGGAAAGACAGTAACACAATTTCGACTCCTGCCAGCCCTCCCGGCATTTCTCTGATGAGGACACGCAGGCAGGAGGTCACATGGGCAGAATGTCTGGGCCGGGAAGGGACACGGTGTCCTGAACTCGGCCACGGGCCTGGGTGAGGGCAGCACCTGAGGAGAACACGGTGACGTTGACATAGATGGAGGCCCCTATGAAGTCCTCCTCTGGGCCTTGGAAGGCAGCCATCAGCGTGTCCTTCTGGAGGGAGACCTGGCCTTGGCCATTAGAGATCTGCTCTCAGGGCAGGAGAGAGGAGAGGAGATGGTGTTTTGGGGAAGTGAAGGAGGGTTAGGGGTGGGGGGGGAGAGGGAGGCTGGGGAGGGGTCTGAATCGGTCACCTCCACCCTCTGTAGAGAACTTTGAATGGTGATCCGGCGGGAATCCAGCTTCAGCCCGAAGATGGCCAGGGCATGCCCCTCCACCGGCTTGTTGAATATATACCTGGGGGATAAAGAGACGCTGCCCTGGCTCCGAAGCACCGCACAACCTCCGGTGGCTGCAGAGAGGGCCTGTGCGATCTCACAGGGCTGCTACGAAGGCTGTGGAACTTGGGGAGGGGCAGAGGCGGCCCCTGGAAACTAAGGTTTCATTGGCTGACCCACAAAATCCTGGGAGGTGACAAAGAAGTCACGTAACGCCTTGTTGGGATGTCAATGTGACCTGTGAGACCTCGTGAGATGGCAGAGGTATCTTGTACAGCCATTTGGAGCCACATAGGAGTCTGGACAACCCGTGGGATGGCAGAGGTGGCCTGTGCAGCTTCAGGAATGGCCTGCATAACGTTAAGAAGGGGCAGGCACGGCCCTTACAAGCTTAGGTGGACAACGTGGCCGATACGACCTCATAGAGCTGTGGAGATGGTCGGTGAACCCCAATAGGCAGCAGGTATGGCATTTGCAAGGTCACAGTTCTGCAGAGGTGATCTGGATAACCTCACAAGATGCCTGTACAGCCTTGTGGACCTTCAGAGGTGGTCCACACCACGAGATGTGGTGCGCCCCGTTAGGCAGACAAGGTGGCCTGTTCAACCCCACAAGCCGGAAGGGACGGTGGCAGACGTGGTCTGTACAACCTCGTGGGGCAATGTGGGTGACCCGGAATATCCGATGGGTGTCAGAAAGTGCCTTTCTTAAGCCCCAGGTGCTATAGGGAGTGACCCACTTCTTACTGCCCTTCAGTTGCGTGGTGTCCGTGGCCCTCAGGCCGGGCTAAGAGGAAAGGGACTCACCAGGCCTTGATTTCCACACACAGAGACTCATCACTGAGGTAGAAGAAGCTCTTCTTTGGGGTCAGCCGGACCTCAAAAGAAGGGAGCACTGGGTGGAGTAAAGGCAGTGGACACCCTCAGCAATCCACCGTCCTCCCTTATTCCCCTCCGGGTCCTGCTTCTTCCCCGGTGACTCTGGCCACCCCCAAGGACTGGAACAGGCATCCCTGTTCCCCGGCACCCCGTTCAGGCCCTGGCACCCAGTAGGTGTGCCAGAAGGACCCCTCTGCGTCTCCGGCCCTGCTTCTGGCTCGTCCCACCGCGCCCTGCCCGTCCCACGCGGCTCACCGTACTCCCTCACGTCAAAGGCTGCTTGGAACTTCAGCTTGGCTGCACTTTGGTAACTGGCTTCGATGGTCCAGGTCCCAAAACTGAGGCGCAGGAAGTCAGGAGGGATGGAGACGGAGGAGCCCGCCCCCCGCCCCCGCCCTCTGTCCCTAGGGCTCCCCGTCGGGCACCTGATGAGCTCTGGGAGGTTGAAGGAGCTCGAGAAGATACCTCTGCTGGCCAGCAGATCCTGGCTGATCACAGTGACCCCTTCCGGGTTCTGCGGGGACAGCGGGGAGGTGGTTCATGCCCCCAGGCCCTCGGCACACGCTATCACCCCGGTGCCTGGGACCCACCCTGCCAACAGGAGGGGCCACCTTGATGTCCAGAGTGAATGTCCTGGTCACAGGATCCATCTTGTGGTTCACAGTGAGCACCCGGTATTGAACTGGGGGAGGAGGGAGGACTCTGAGTGTTGGGCAGCGTATGGGTAGCGTCACTATAATCTTGGGCAGTGGGGGGACCTAGGCAGGTGGAATAGGCTGGGCATTGGGGGAGGCTGGGGGTGAGAGGCCAAGCGCCCAGAGGCGGTACCCGTGTGCTCAGGGGTGTAGATGGTCTTGTCCGTCTGGATGAAGATGTAGCCGGCATGGGGAGCCACCAGCACAACCTTCTCCATGAATGAGGAGGGAGAGGTGGGGGCCCAGGACGCCCGGATGATGACATGCTGCTGCCCTGGTTGTGGGGGGTATACCAGGCTCTCGGGAATCTGGGGAGAGATGCCCACACTCCTCAGGCCCTGCTGGGTCTCCATCCCCGGGAGCAGAGCCCTGGGCCAGGTCTTAGGAGAGCCGATTGGGTGGGGTCCCTCCGGCTCTGCCTTCGGGAGCAAGGTCGCCTCCTGTGGCTGTGCAGTTTGCTCCTGCCCCAGGACATTTCCTCCAAGTGGAGATAGAATCCAGGCCATGGTCAGCTCTCCAAAGTCACCAGCAGAGGGCGCCTTGATTAATTAGCACAGAGGCATCATCTAGGCCAGTGGTGGGCAAGCTCATCAGTCAACAGAGCCAAATATCAACAGTACAACGGTTGGAATTTCTTTTGAGAGCCGCGTTTTTAAGACTTAAACTTCTTCTGACACCACTTGTTTAGAATACACTCGCCTAGGCCGTGGTATTTTGTGGAAGAGCCGCCCTCCAGGGGCCAAAGAGCCACAGGTGGCTCTCGAGCCGCCGTTTGCCGACCCCGGCCCTAGCGTATCTAGTGGAAATTCCCCCTGGAGTCTGCCGCCCTCCACCCTTGCTGCTGGCCTCGAGCCTCCCTCTGCGGCCACCCACGCCGGCCCGTCACGTACCATCAGGGAGGCCTGGCTCATGAAGTGGTTTTCTGGTGAGAGGCTGAGCTGGCTTCTGGCCACCTCCTTCTTCTTCATGGGGAAGTCCCACACAGTGAGGTTCACCTCAAGGGTCCGGGTAAGGGGCTGCCTGGAGTCCGAGTGAGCCTGCACGTGGATGTTCTCGGGGCTGCCGACCCGCAGCACCCGGGGGGTCACCAGGATGTACCTGCCGGGAGACAATCACAGGGGCCCTGGGGGCTCCAGTCGGGGAAGCAGCAGCCCCGGGGTCCCCACAGATGGGGTCCCCACAGAGGTGCAGGCGGTGGGCAGGTTGCCCTCAGTTTCCCAGACTCACAGTGGCTCAGCATGGGTGAGGGGGATCCCCAAGAGGAGCAGAACCAACCCCAGGGGCCAGGGCACGTCCATGGCAGTGGGACGGTGACGTGGGCCGCTGGCCACAGCTGCCTGTCCCCCTGTCCGCCCCAGCTCCGGCCTGTTTGTCTTGGACTGTCCTGGCTGAGTTAATATCTAAACGGACATGGAGGGAACTCCCAGAGACCCAATGGGAGCAGAGCGGGCGGCTCCTCCCTTCTCAGCCCGGCCTCCATTGGGGGGACGGGGACAGTGAGGTGTTCATTTCCCACTCACAGGGTGGAGCAGCCATAAGGCATTTAGGCGTCTGGCCCCAGGATCCCCCATAATAGAATCTTCTGAGAAATGCCCAGCTCAGACTCTTTCACTCTTTAAAAAAATAAAAAATTTATTTTATTAAAAAAATTTAAAAAATATATTTCTTTATTGATTTCAGAGAGGAAGGGAGAAGGAGAGAGAGATAGAAACTTCAATGATGAGGGAGAATCATTGATCGGATGCCTCCTGCATACCCTCTACTGGGGATCAAGCCCACAACCCAGGCATGTGCCCTTGTCCACAGGCTGATGCTCTATCCACTGAGCCAAGCTGGCTAGGGCTATAGATATCCTGTATAATAAAAGGCCAGCTACTGAACGGCAGAATGACCAGAATGACCGGTACACCAGTTGCTATGACACACACTGACCAACAGGGGGCAGATGTCAATGCAGGAGCTGCCCACTGGTGGTCAGTGCACTACCATAGTGGGGGTGCTGCACAGCTGGCCAGGAGGAGCAGCTGCTCAGAAGGCAGGTTCCTGGGAGCAGTTGCTCAGAGGGCAGGTCCGTAGCTACTCGGCTGACCTGGATGAGTGGCTGCTCCTGCAGCAGGCCAATCCCTGAAGACCACCCTCTCTCCACCAGTGCACAGATCCTGTGCACCGGGCCTCTGGGATATATATATATATATATATATATATATATATATATATATATCCTGTGGAGTGAGGGGCAATATATATATATATATATATATATATATATATATATATATATATATTTCAGAGAGGAAGGGAAAAGGAGATAGAAACGTCAACAATGAGAGATAGGATCATTGATTGGCCACCAGCCTGCAACCTGGGCATGTATTCTTGACCAGAATCTTTCAGTTCACAGACTGATGCTCTATCCACTAAGTCAAACCAGCTAGGGCTAAATCTATGTTTCTATTGATTTCAGAGAGGAAGGGAGAGGGAGAGAGGGATAGAAACATCTACCATGAGAGAGAATCATTGATGGGCTGCCTCCTGTATGCCCCCACTGGGGACTGAGCCTGAAACCTGGGCATGTGCCCTGACAGGGAATCAAACCCTGACCTTCATAGATTGTCACTTAACCACTGAGCCACCATGACTGGACTAAATAAAAAAAATAATTTTTTTTAAAATTGACTTCAGAGAGAGAGAGGAGGGAGGAAGGGAGAGAGAGGGAGAGGGGTGGGAGAGGGGTGGGAGAGAGAGAGAGGAGAGAGAGAGAGAGAGAGAGAGAGAGAGAGAGAGAGAGAGAAATAAATTTCAATGAGAGAAACCATCCATTTGCTGCCTTCTGCATGCCTGGTTAGAATCGAACCAGTGACCTCTCGGAGCACTGGCCCACCCTCACTCCACGGAACCACGCCTTTTGCTCTTGATCTTTCTGCGCCCGGCATCTTCTCCTTTGCAGGAGGCCAGTTTTGCGTGGTAAACGGTGACCATTGTCCTTTGTCCCTAAATCATGCCAAGCTCCTCGGGGCTCCTTTTCCCAAGGCAAATTATACATAGTAAACTGGAGACCAACACACACCACGCGTGAAGCATGTCTGGAAGGAAGCTTTCTCTGTTCGGAAACAGTTCTCCCTGGCTGACTAAAGAGCCCACTGGAGGTGAAGAGCCCGCTTCGCGGCGTCTGCCTCTCAGAGCGGGCGGGGCTGCAGACAGGGTTGTCTGGATTTCCCTTCTTCTGGGAACGCAATGCCGCTAGCCTCTTGGAGGGCCCCGATCTCCCCAAACAGCGACAATATACATCTGTCCAACAAAGTTCATTAAGTATCCACCAGGAGCCCAGCCCTACTTAGCATGCTGGGGACACAGCAGTGCCCGCAGCTGACAAAATCTCTGCTGGGCCTCAGGGGGCCTCCTCGCCTCTGTGCGTTATTCAATGCCTGCGGACTTCCCAGACGGTCTTTGTAGAGCAAACCCACGTGTGCCAGACACAAGGGGTGCAGGTAGCATCCAGCCTTTTATTCCTCAGGCATTTATTGAGCACTTACTACATGCCAGACGCTGTTCTACGTGCTCTTTGTACACTCACATAAGTCTCACAGCCGCGCTGACGTAAGAATGAGCTCCCATGGTAAAGATGAGGAAACGGAGGCCCCAGGAGGGTGAGCCACTTGCCCTGTGGCATGCAGATGAGCTAAGAGGGTGGCCAAGGCCCTTTCGCTCTTAAAAAAAATAATAAATAAATATAATATATATATTAGAGAGGAAGGGAGAAGGAGAGAGAGATAGAAACATCAATGATGAGAGAGAATCATTGATCGGCTGCCTCCCGCACGTCCCCTACTGCGGACCAAGCTCGAAACCCAGGCATGTGCCCTTGGTCAGAATTGAACCCAGGACCCTTCAGTCCACAGGCTGACGCTCTATCCACTGAGCCAAGCTGGCTAGGGTAAGTCTACGGTAAACAATCTCTTCGGAAGCAAGGAATCAACAGAAGCAAATGAAGGCCTGGACTGGTGAAGCAGGTGAGCCCTGGCTTAGGAGGTCCTGGTCTTCGGTGTTCATCTGGGGCGGCATGTTCCACGGCTGCCCCAGGCTCTCAGGGAACCTCCACCGGGTCTGACGGCTCTCCCTGGCTGGAATGAGCCCTCTCCCTCCCGTCTCTGTCCCCCACCCGGCGTCCGTGTGCTCCCTCCTCTGTCCCGGGGCCTCCCAGGTCCAGGGCAGGGTGTTGTCCAAAGGGAGGTAGCACAGAGCCTCAGTCCCTTCCACTTCCCCTCCCGGCTGAGCTCCTCGGGCAGTGGCTCTGCCTTCCGAGGGGGGTCCTTGCTGGGCAGGCACCCCCGAGCCTGTTTGGAAGCATGCTCAGGCCCGTGGCTCCCGTGAGCTCCTGTTTGGCTTGGGGGTGGTCCCAGGAAGGGGAAGAGCTGCCCTTGGGTGCTGATGAGCAACAGAGGAAACACTGAAAGCAAACTGGGTGTGTGTGTGTGTGGGGGGGGTGCCTGTTGGGATAGGACCTTGCTGTCCAATGAACGAATGGATGGAGAAAAAAGCAGGGGTGGGGTGAGTGAGCGGCAGCAAGGTACATGCCCTTGACTGGAATGGAACCTGGGACCCTTCAGTCCGCAGGCCGCCGCTCTATCCACTGAGCCACACCGGTCCGGGCAGGACTGTCTCTTTTAATCCTCTCAGCAACCTAACCCACGGCCCCATTTTGCTGATGAAAAAACCCAGGCACTGGGAGGCGAAGTGCCCTGCCCCAAATGTCGCAGCCAGGAAACTGAGGCCCAGCGAGGCGGAGGGGGCTTTCCCAGGGTGAGGTGATGGAGCTGAGCTCCTGAACCCGGGCTTAGGAGGGGGCAGGAGGAGGGGAGGAGGTGGGAGAGTAGCTGTGGGCTCCACCCTGCCCCCTCCAGCCGGTGACGGTCAAGTTCAGCCTCCCGCTTGGCCACGAGAGGGCGCCAGCGAGCCTCCGGCCAGCCGCCGGGTAGGAAGCCGGCCCCTCCGGCAGGAATGCGGGCGCTGGAGGGCGGGGAGGCTGGCCGCCGCCCCGAGCAGCTGCCGCCGCTGCTGCTGCCGCTCAGACTCTGCAGGCCTGGCCTTCCTCTCCCTGCAACCCCGGGTTTGCAGCCAGGAGGCGGGCACGGGGAGGGGTGGGGTGGGGTGGGGTGGGGAGCGGCCCTGCAGGGATGTGTGGTCTCTGTTTTCGCCTCCCCCCCCCCCCCCCTCCAGGGCTTCCAGCCGAGGCTTCCCGGGAAAGGCCGGGCTGGACCCAGGAGGCAGGGACTAATACCCCAATGAACATCACAACGGAGGGCTGTCATTCCTGAGGCAGCAACTAAGTCCTGGCACTCAGTAGGGCCTTTCTCTCCAGCCACGCCTCTGCTTTACAGACGAGGACAGTGCCTGGCCGGCTCAGGTTGGAGGGGTAGAGAGCTCTTAGCCTGGACCGTGCCGTCAGTCCAATCGGGATCCTCTGTCATTTCTTGGTTCTGACCACCCCGTGTGTGTGTGTGTGTGTGTGTGTGTGTGTGTGTGTGTGTCCCCGCCCACGGTCCAGGGAGGTCTTGACTGGCAGTGAGAATTTTCACAAGTTTGTTGCTAAGCTGGGGGTGAAGGGGGGTGGGGGGGTATAAGTCAGTGTCACCTTCAGGGTTGATGACTGTGTCCACAAAAGGCCCGAGAAATGACGATATCTGCCCCCTCAGAGCTCACAGCCCCATCAAGGAGGACGACCCCTAAGTAAGCGGCTGTGAGGGCCAGAGGAGCCTCCTACCCAACCAGTCCAGGAAGGCTTCCCGGAGGAGGCGGCCTTTGGGCTGAGACCTGGAAGCCTTAGTGGAAGAGTGAGCAGGTGAAGGGTTATGTGGGGGGAGGAAGGCAGCTTGTTTAAGGGGAGGGAACAGCCTGTGCAAAGACCTGGAGGGAAGGTGGAACATGGTGGTTTGGGGAACAGAGAAAATATTTAAATCCTTATTAGGCCAAGGAGATCCTCTCTCTCTCTCTCTCTCTCTCTCTCTCTCTCTCTCTCTCTCTCTCCCTCTGTTAATCCTCACCTGATATATTTTTCCCACTGATTTATAAAAAATATATTTTTATTGATTTCAGAGAGAAAGAGAGATAGATAGATCAATGAAGAGAGAGAGAATCATAGATGGCTGCCTCTGGCATGCCCCCTGCTGGGGATTGACCCTGCAACCCCGGCATGTGCCCTTGACCTGGAATCAAACCCGGGACCCTTTAGTCCGCAGGCCAATGCTCCATCCACTGAACCAAACTGGCTAGGGCGCCATTGATTTTTAGAGAGAGTGGAGGGAAGGATGGAAGGAAAGAGAAAAACACAAATGTGAGAAAGACACACTGATTTGTTCCCTCCTGCATGCACGCCTTTACCGGGGCTGGGGATCGAACCTGAAACCCAGGCACTGCCCTTGACCAAGAATCAAACCTGAGACTCTTCATTGTGCTGGGCAAGGCGCTAACCACCGAGCAACAATGGCCAGGGCTAGGAGAGTCTCATTTTTAAGTGTTAACTTACCCGCCCATTCATTAATGCAGTGTTTCCCAAACTTCTCTCATGATGAGAATCACCTGGTGGAGTTGTTAAAATACAGATTCCTGAATCCCAACTAAGAAGTGCTGAACTAGAATCTTTGGGAACATACAGGTAAAATTGTATACTTAACTAGTGTTCTAGAGCATGGTTTCTATTAAATGATTCTATTAAAACAGAAAAATGATGTCACCCCTCTTTTCAAAACTCTTTGACGGTTTCCCCTCTTAGATTCAAATCACCAACTGCCAGGTCTCCTGCGTGATCTCATCCCTGCACACCTGTCTCAGATCATCTCCCGCTCTCTCCCCTGCACCCACTTCATTCCAGGAACGCCGGCCTCCCTGCCGTTCCTTAAACATGCCGTGCACACGCCCACCTCTAGAGCATGCTCTAGAGCACTAGCTAAGTATACAATTTTAGCCGAAACTGGTTTGGCTCAGTGGATAGAGCGTCGGTCTGCAGACTGAAAGGTCCCAGGTTCAATTCCGGTCAAGGGCATGTACATTGGTTGCGGGCACATCCCCGGTAGGGGGTGTGCAAGAGGCAGCTGATCGATGATTCTCTCTCATCGATGTTTCTAACTCTCTCTTCCTCTCTGTAAAAAATCAATAAAGTATATATTTTTAAAAAAGTATACAATTTTACCTATATGTTCCCAAAAATTCTAGTTCAGCACTTCTTAGTTGGGATTCAGGAATGTGTATTTTAACAACTCCACCAGGTGGTTCTCATCATGAGAGAAGGTTGGGAAACACTGCATTCATTTATCAGATACCTGGGTATCTATCATGTAGAAGGTCCTGGGGTCAGGGCCGAGCAAACAGACAACAACCTCCTCCCTATGAAGCTGGCATTCCAGTGGGTAGAGATGGGCAAGAACCAAATTGTGACCATAGTTGTAGCATATATGTCCGTGATGGGAAGAAATAAAGTGGCTTAAGGGGATGGGGTGACAGGGTACTTACTGCCTGTGGGGGTCAGGGGGGCCCTCTGAGTTGGTGACCTTTGAGCGCATAAGGAGGTGAAGGAGGAACCATGTGGCCATCTGGGGAGAGCACTCTAGGCAGAAGGAACAGCAGTGCAAAGGCCCTGAGGTGGGCGTGTGCACGCATGTTTAAGGAACGGCAGGGAGGCCGGCGTTCCTGGAATGAAGTGGGTGCAGGGGAGAGAGCGGGAGATGATCTGAGGCAGGTGTGCAGGGATGAGATCACGCAGGAGACCTGGCAGTTGGTGATTTGAATATAAGTAAGAGGGGAAACCGTCGAAGAGTTTTGAAAAGAGGGGTGACATCATTTTCCTGTTTTAATAGAATCATTTTGGGTATGTCCTTTGTTACCATGACTTGAAATCCAAAATTTATCAGTACAGGACTGATTGCAGAAATTATTGTTCAATATATATATATTGGTTTCAGAGAGGAAGGGAGAGGAAGAGAGAGAGAGAAACATCAATGGTGAGAGAGAATCATTGATGGACTGCCTCTTACAGGCCCCCTACTGGGGATCAAATCCACAACCCAGGCATGTGCCCTGACTGGAAATTGAACCATGACCTCCTGGTTTATAGGTCAATGCTCAACACCAGGAGGGCCATGGATATATTTTCCATTGATTTTTAGAGAGAGTGGAAGAGAGAGGGGGGGGGGGAGAAAGGAGAGAAAGAAAGAGAGTGTGTGGGGGAGAGAAACATCAATTGGTTGCGGGTCCTTTGGTGCTCAGGCTAACGCTCTAACCTCTGAGCCACACAGGCCAGGGTAGAATTGTTTTTAAAAAATCCTTTAATTATGTAAAAAAAACCAAACAAAACAAAACCCCACCAAACCCCCCCAAAACCCAATCCCACCATTGTGAACATTTAACTTATTCAAAAGATCCTTTGAAGGCCACCCTGGGCTGTTCTGTGGGGAATGGATTGTAGGGGCGAATGCAGAAGGCGGGAGGGAGGAGGGCTGGTGGAATACTCCAAGGAGAAATGGTGGTGGTGGCCGGATAGTGTGGAGGCCAATAAGGTGTACGAAGGGGTTGGTTCTGGATGTATTTTGCGGGTCACGTGAACAAGATCTCCTGATGTATTGGCTGCGAGGTGTGACAGAGAGGAGCTAGAGGTGACTCCAGGATTTTTGACCGGAGCCACTGGAGGAACGGACTTGTCTTTGTTCTGGTGGGGAAGACAAGAGCGGGGGACGGGGATCGGGGGGATGGGCAGGGGGTCAGGTCTGAGTGTTGAAATAAAGAGGCAAAGTTTGGCGGGTCTTGAACGCTCTTTGAACTGCCAACCTCCGTTGGCTCCGTGGTAAACAACAAAACAGCACTAGCATCCAGCTAGAGTTCTTAGCGTTTGTCTCCCCCCCTCACCTCCCCCTCCCCCACACAGTTGCCATCTGGATTGGTGATGTATCTTCCTTAAATTCACCCGAAACTGACTCAGGCTGATTTAAGCTGCAAAGGAATGTATTGGCTGAGAGGAATGTATTGGCTAAGAGGAATGTATTGGCTGAAAGGAATTATTGGCTGGGCACGGGGGCTCATGCAATCGCCAGCCTTGGAGGATAGCAGGGAGCAAAGGGACCCAGCCTGGGAGGCTCCGTTGGTTGGAGCGTCATCCCGGACACCAACCAAAAGGTTGCAGGTTCAATTCCCGGCCAGAGCACATACCTAGGGTATGGGTTTGATCCACCGCATGTACGGGAGACAACCAATGGATGTTTCTGTCTCACATTGATGTTTCTCTCTCTCTCCCTTCCGCTCTCCCTAAAATAGAGAACACGCCACTGGGTAAGGATAGGAAAAAAGAAAAGGAGGTGCAGGGCTGCAGCCAAGGCCACAGCTTACATCATCGCCCCGGGAACCCGCCGGCAGCTCGAGGTTCTGCTGACAAGCCTGGCCACACGGGGCTCCTGCCTCCTCCGCCACGTGTCCTCCGGGTCCTGCCTTCTCCGTGGCCGCCTCTCAGGGCGAGATCATAGGCACCTGCCGAGCGGAATCGGCCTTGCACGCTCACCATCTAGCTCAGGCGTGGGCAAACTACGGCCCGTGGGCCGGATGGCTGTTCTAAACTATTGAAATAAATAAATAAAAAAAAAGACCGTACCCTTTTATGTAATGATGTTTACTTTGAATTTATATTAGTTCACACAAACACTCCATCCATGCTTTTTGTTCCGGCCCTCCGGTCCAGTTTAAGAACCCATTGTGGCCCTCGAGTCAAAAAGTTTGCCCACCCCGGATCTAGCTGCAAGAGAAGCTGGGAGAGAAGCTGGTGTTTTTTCTACACAGCAAGTCTGTGCGTAGGGGTGGATTCCTGTATGCCCCAACCAAAAATGAATATCCAGTTCTGCTTCACTTACAGCGACTGTGACACAGGCGTTTCCTTCTTGACAAGGAGCGCAATTTGTCTTTTAAGCTAGTTCCGTGAAAGGAGGTTTTGGGCAGCAAGGACACGTTGGGCCTGAAATCCGGGCCTCTGGAGACCCACGGGGGAAGGCAGGCCGCGAATGTCCGCGATGTCCTCCTGGGGTCTGGTGAGCGCGCCTTTGCCCTCGGCAGTCTAAGGCCGGACCCTGGACCGGAGGCCGCACACCAGGCGGGTTCAGGGGAGGCCGGAGGCGGCGGCGGTGAGGAAAGGGCGGGGCCGGGAGGCCTGGGGCGGCCGGCGCAGCGCCCTCTGCCGGCAGCTGTGGGTCCCACATCATCTTTAGCGGAAAGGGGCAAAGAGAGGGGTCGGTTCTCGGAAGCTGGAGCTGAGCCTCAGCTGGAGAGAGTCTGCGGCTCCACAGAGACCCGGATGGAGAGCCTGGTCTTCCCCCTCCCACCCTCCGGTCTCCCACCCGCGCCTCCCAGTGCAGAACCCGACACTACCGGGAGCCAAGGCGGAGGAGGGTGGCTGATGGACTCCTGGGGTGAGCCTCCTGCATCCGAAAATTAATTAATTTCTAAATTGAGATGTAATTCACATCCCATAAAGTGCGCCATTATAAAGTGCAGAGTCAGTGGATTTTGGTGTATTCACAAGTTTGTGCAACCATCCCCACTTGTCTGATTTCGTATATTCTTTTAAAGGTATTACAACATGGTCCCAAAAATCCAATAAGGAAGAGAGAGAATTTAATTTGATAAAACATGCTAACCCCCCCCCCCCATCTCTCAACATCTCTCCCCAGGGCCCCGGCTCCGTTTCCCTTTGTCCGGGTCACTGGAGACCCCCGAGGACCAGCAGAGACGGAGCTGGCCCTGGGCCTGACTCCTGTCCCTCCTTTGCCCACGACGACCTCGAGTCTTCATTTACCAACCAGGGAGGTTCTGAGTGTCTCCATCTGAGGAGGCCGCGGAGCAAACACGAATGAAGAAACATAGCCGGGGATGGGCTTTCCACGGAGGCGGCTGACCCTGAGCCTCCGCAGAAGCTCCGAGCGAAGTGGAACAGAGCAGGGCCTGTCCCCCCGGCTCAGCCCCGTGGCCGCCGCGAACCCCGCTTCACGGAGGATGAGGCCGGGGAGCCGGCGGCCCGGAGCCACCAGTGGAGAGGAGCCAGCAGGCACACCCAGAGCCCCTTTGCTCCCAGATTCTCCAGAGGAGGGCCGAGAGACTTGGGGCCATTTGTTGGGGACTCAGGTGGGACCCCCATCACGTGTAAAATAATGTTAACCGGGGTAAAAAGATACTTAGCACAACATTTACCACCTAGGCATGCTTGTTCTGTTCTGTTAGTCGTCACCTGAGGATATTTTCCTCATTGGTCTTCGGAGAGAGTAGAAGGGGGGTGGGGCGGGAGGGGAACATCGATGTGAGAGAGATACATCCACTGGTTGCTTCCTACACACGACCGATCGGATGGGTATGTGCCCTTGACTGGGAATTGAACTAAGACCCTGCCCTGCGTGGGCTGATGCTCTAACCACTGAGAACACCAGTCAGGGCCCATCTTGATGTTTTTAAGATGTACAGTTCATTAGTGTTAAGTACAGTGACAATGTCGTGTAGCCATCACCACCATGCATCTCCTGAACTCTCCATCTTGGAAAATTGAAGTTCTCTCCCCATTAAACACCAACTCCCCGTCCCCCTCCCTCCAGCCCCTGGCATCCACCGTTCTACCTTCTGTCTCTATGAATTTGCCTAGCTGAGGGACCTCATACAATTGGGATCCTGCAGTATTCGCCTTTTGGTGAAGGCTTATTTCACTTAGCATAATGTCCTTACGTTTCATCCATGGCATACATGTGCCAAACTCCTTTCCTTTGAAGTTTGAATAACATTTCATTGTATGGACCAGTCATATTTGTTTATCCGTTCATCCACTGATGGACATTTGAGTTGCTGGTTTGAGTCATGCTGCTATGAACATGGGTGTGCAAACATACACCCAGATATGAACTTGCTGGATTATATAATAACTAGAGGCCCGGTGCATGAACATTCATGCACTGGAGGTGGGTGTCCTTCAGCCTGGCCTGCCCGCCTTCACAATCCAGGAGCCCTCAGGGGTGGGAGGTGACTTGGCAATCAGGGGAAGGCAATGCTCCATCACACCTCTGCTGCTGCCACTGCCGACAGCTCAGTCCTCTGCTGGCCCTAGTTACCTGAGCCTCTGGCAGCCCTGGGCGGATGGGCAGCCGCCATCCGAGGCTTGCCTGTGCCTTGACCATCCTCAAGGCCTTGGATGGCTGGGGGGCTGAGCACCACCATCTTGTGGCTGTGGGCGCTGCCATCTTTGAGGGTGGGGCAGTCGATTAGCATATTCCCTCCTTATTGGCTGTGGGTGCCACCACCTTTTTGATGGCATGAAGGTCAATTAGCATAGTCCCTCTTTATCAGATAAGATTTTTCATTTTTCAGGGAGCTGCCACACTGTTTTCCATAGAAGGGACATTATTTGCCGAAACCGGTTTGGCTCAGTGGTAGAGCATCGGTCTGCGGACTGAAGGGTCCCGGGTTCGATTCCGGTCAAGGGCATGTACCTTGGTTGCAGGCACATTCCCCAGTAGGGGGTGTGCAGGAGGCAGCTGGTCGATGTTTCTCTCTCATCGATGTTTCTAGCTCTCTATCTCTCTCCCTTCCTCTCTGTAAAATATCAATAAAATATATATTTTTAAAAGGGACATTATTTTACATTCTCACCAACAATACACAAGGGTTCCACTTTCTCTGCATCCTTGACAGAGCTTGTTATTTTCTGTTTCGGTTTTTGTTGTTGATATCAGGCATTCTAACGGGTGCGAAGCAGACTCTATTGCCTTTTAATTTTTTATTTAGACATGAGAAATTGAGCTTTATTAAATATTTAATAAAGAGATTGTTAGTGGTTACAAATCTATATTTTATGGAAAGCACATGTACATTGCTGGTGTGTGCACAAACACGTCCTGTTGACGGAGTGTGTGTGGCCAGAAAAGTCTGGAGACCCCCAGTGAACCCAGCTCTATGCATGTGTGTACTGGGGGATTGGGGTGATGGAGGTGTTTGGATCACTCCTGTATTCCCAGGCCCAAGATAATGAAATGCTGAGAGTCAGCCTGCCTCACCCTTCAATGTCCATGGACCATGCCCCTTCCTCCAGGAAGCCCCCTGGCCTTCCCAGATGCAGCACCAGCTCCCTGCTCTGGATTCCTCAGCCTAGGGTCCTAGGTTCCTTCTCTCTGCCCCAGCCCTGACCATGAGGATGTATGCCTGGGGGCTGAATTTGCTGAATGAATGAATGAGTGAATGAATGAATGAATGAGTGAGTGGATGAATGAATGAGTGAGTGAATGAATGAGTGAGTGAATGAATGAGTGAGTGAATGAATGAGTGAGTGGATGAATGAATGAGTGAATGAATGAATGAGTGTGTGAGTGAATGAATAAGTGAGTGAATGAATGAGTGTGTGAGTGAATGAATGAGTGAGTGAGTGGCCTGCATGGGCTCTGATCTGGGAGTGCGGGGGGAGGTCTGGCTGTTCAGGAGCCCGCAATGTTGGGCGAGGCTCACCCAGGCCGGACCCGAGAGGGGAAGCAGCCGCAGGCCAGGCAGCGGAGGGCCCGGATGAGGAGGCGCGGCCAGCGGAAGAGCAGGCGGTGGGCCGACCGCACGTACAGGCGGCCGGAGGGGTCCGCGGCCTTGAGGGCGGTCAGGGCGGAGTAGCGGGCGTTGGTCTGTCGGCGCAGGGGCGGTCTGGCCGAGCTGATGACCTTGGCAATAGCCTGTGGGGTGGAGCCCTGAGCTCGGGGACCCAGGGGCGCAGTTCTGTAGGGAGGGCCCCCTACATGCCTACACGGCGTCTAGGAGTCCCCCACTCACCTGGGCCACATCCTGGGGGCTCTGCCCCAAAGAGCGAAACAGCTCCCAGGACGCTGGGAGGTAGAGGTCCCGGAAGTAGTGCAGGGTGTCGGGGTCGGCGCCTGGGAACTGGGCGTCGGAAACCTGCTCCAGCAGCTTCCCCTCGAAGGCCGTGCCCACGGGGCCGGGTTCCACCAGGGAGATGCTGGGGACAGGGCAGGGGAGGGTGGCCCTGGTGCCCCAACACTCGCAGCCCCATTCGGCTCATTGCTGTCCCTCTTCCCTCTCACCCCTCATTTCTCCCATCAGTATTTCCCCCATCTCCTGGTTACCCCCTTTTCCTTGTCTGATGCCCCCCCCCAGGCAGTCCCCCCCCCTCTCCTCCCTTTCCCTTTCCCCTCGTCGCCCAAGGGCCCGCCTCACAAGATGTTGAACTGGAGCAGCTGGATGGCCAGACTCTCAAAGAACCCTTCCAGGGCGAACTTGGAGGCTGCGTAGACATCATTGAACACGACACCTGAGAGGGATGGAGGAAGGCGACCCTTGGGGTCTGGGTGATGGGTTTTGTGGGTCCAGAGGGAAGGGGTCTTTGGGAGACAGACGAAGAGGGCTTGAGGGTTGGAATGAGGAGCTATGGCGGGGGAGGGGGGGCAACGCCATGGGTGTGTGGTATTGTGTGATGGGAGGCTATGGGGCCAGGTGCAGGCTGTCCTGGATGCCAGGTGCCACGCCCTCCCAGCCCTGCTCCCTCTGCCCTCAGCCCAGGAAACTCTGACTTCCCTCCATCCTCCAAACCCATGGGGCCACTTGTGTCTGGGACCCCAGGGCCCTGAGTCCTTTTGAGCAGTAACTGTGGCCGGATGAGGGGCCAGAGGGCTGAGCGAAGGAAATGCAGCTTCCCTGTGGCAGGATAAGGAACAGGGTGGATTCTCTAGGGGACAGCCGGGGAGAGGGGCAGATCTGAGGGAACGTCCAGGGGAGGAAGGGAGTCCAGAGGGGTTCGAGGAGGAGAAACGCAAGAGCATGGATGGCAAGTAGGTGGCTTCCATGGCAGGCCCACGGCAGACATCACTAGTCAATCACTGCTCTCTTTTCTGAGGAACTTCAGCATCCCACATCTAGACCTCTCTGTGGCCTGGTGGTGTTTGTCCAGGAGGAATCTGAGGAGGAGTTCTGGGGTGAGTGTGTGTGTGTGTGTGTGTGTGTGTGTGTGTGTGTGTGTGTTGGGGGTGGTTGGGAGAGATTTTTGGAGGTGTTCAGAAGTGGGGGTGGTGCTGGGATGTAGATGGCCATTGTCAGCATCTATAACCATCACTGCCTAGACCTGCACCGGGGCAGACATAGTTAATCTTTCCCGGAATTTTCCCTTCGAGCTTCAGAATCCTCCTCAACATGGGCTCCTTTGGAATATGAGCTAAAACCTATTTGCCATCCTTCCAGCCAAGGAAGGTCAGACACAGAGCTTACCCTGCAGCCCCATGACACTGCTGACCACCACAATGTGGCCCTGTCGCCTTCTCTTCATGCCAGGAAGCACAGCTTTGACCAGACGGACAGCTCCGAAGAAGTTGGTATCGAAGACTCTCTGCATGGCAGCTAGACTGAGCCCCTCCAGGGGCCCCACCAGGCCCACGCCGGCATTATTCACTGAGGGGGAGATGCTGAGGGCTACTCTGAAGTCCCCCAACCCTTCCAGTGTCACTCCTCAAGGAACACTCCCTGAGTCGCCCCATCTGCCCACTCCGAATGCAGGCCAGTCCAGGGTATCTTGGGTGGACAAATGTGGAGCCTTGCTAATCTTCACATATAATTCAACATGTGTTACAGGGGCCCCTGAGCCCAGGGAGGGGAAGGGCTGCCGGGAACAACCTCCACTTTAATGAATGAGCAATTTAACTCTGACCCCAATTACATCAAAACAGCCCTACCCATCCTCCTTAGACGTTGTTAAGGAATCATGAGTGGCTTCTTCATCGTGCTCCCTTCCCCAAATGATTCATCAAACCACATATGATTTACTCCATGTGTGAGACGATTTCTTAAGTAAAATCCCCCTGACATCAGATTTCATCTTATTTCTTGTATTCCTATTAAGCCTTGGGCTTTTGGCCAACTGGTCTACCCCTTCTGGTCAGGGCGAGAGGATACTGAGGAAGCAAGAGAGCTGGTGCCCAGACCCGGAAGGGCCTTGCTGTGGAGAGGATCTAAGCTTAGGCCAGGGAGGGGGCGAGTGACCTCAGGGATTTCTCAGTCTCACCCAGCACGTCCACTTCTCCTCCCTGGATGCAGCCGAGACATTGGGCCACTGACTCATCACTGCACACGTCCAGCTGGGCCACAGTGAGGGTCTGACCCAGGGCCTCCCCGGCAGCTGCCTCCAGCGTCCCCTTCTTCCCCAGATCTCTCATGGTGGCCACCACTGGGGACAGAAAAACAGTTGGGGCAGGTACTGGCTCCTTTCCCCTATGTATGGCCTCACACGTTTCTGTGGTCTTGCCTGAGCAGTCACAGAGGGATGGAGACCCAGAGACTTGCACACCTACATTCACCACACATCCACAGATTCACACTGTGTACATATCTTTACATGCTTATCCATCCATCCATCCATCCATCCATCCATCCATCCATCCATCCATCATGTTTATTGAACATCTACTATATACCATGGCCTATTCTAGGTGCTGACGCTCTTGCATAAAATAAGATAAAGTCTGTACCTTCATGGAATTTACAGCCTAGTAGGCCAGACAATAAAATAACTATAGAACAGATTGCCTTGAGGTATAAATGCATATACACCTGGGATCAACACATGTGCTATGTGCACATGCAGCTATGTTATACACATTTACATCATCAGCATGAGTTCCAACTCATTGAATACCTACTATGTGCCAGACACGTGCTAAACACTGTTATAAGCACCATCTCGAATCCTCACAGGAACCCTGTGATCAGATCACTAACATTTTCCCAAAGATGGCCGTGACATTTTTCATTGCACACCCTCATTAGAACCTTCCTGCTCCCCATCAAGCACGAACTCTCCTTCCCTGTCTTTGAACCTGTGACTCGCTGTGAACCAATAGACTACGTGCCAGTGACACTGTGTGGCTTCTGAGACAAGGCCAGAAAAGGTGCCGCAATCTCTGCCTTGTTTGCTGGAACACTCACTCTTGATGCCTCAGCCACCCTGCAGCCCCCAGCTCCTACACCCAGCGCCCTGCAGCCCAACTACTACACCTAGCCCCCTGCAGCCCAACTACTACACCCAGCCCCCTGCAGCCCCCAGCTACCACACCCAGCACCCTGCAGCCCCCAGCTACTACACCCAGCACCCTGCAGCCCCCAGCTACCACACCCAGCCCCCTGCAGCCCCCACCTATCACACCCAGCCCCCTGCAGCCCCCAGCTACTACACCCAGCACCCTGCAGCCCCCAGCTACCACACCCAGCCCCCTGCAGCCCCCAGCTACCACACCCAGCCCCCTGCAGCCCCCAGCTACTACACCCAGCACCCTGCAACCCACCTATCACACCCAGCCCCCTGCAGCCCCCAGCTACTACACCCAGCACCCTGCAGCCCCCAGATACTACACCCAGCCCCCTGCAGCCCCCAGCTACCACACCCAGCCCCCTGCAGCCCCCAGCTTCTACACCCAGAACCCTGCAGCCCCCAGCTACCACACCCAGCCCCCTGCAGCCCCCAGCTACTACACTTAACACCCTGCAGCCCCCAACTACTACACCCAGCCCCCTGCAGCCCCCAGCTACCACACCCAGCCCCCTGCAGCCCCCACCTATCACACCCAGCCCCCTGCAGCCCCCAGCTACTACACTTAACACCCTGCAGCCCCCACCTACCACACCCAGCCCCCTGCAGCCCCCAGCTACTACACCCAGCCCCCTGCAGCCCCCAGCTACTACACTTAACACCCTGCAGCCCCCAACTACTACACCCAGCCCCCTGCAGCCCCCAGCTACCACACCCAGCCCCCTGCAGCCCCCAGCTACCACACCCAGCACCCTGCAGCCCCCACCTACCACACCCAGCCCCCTGCAGCCCCCAGCTACCACACCCAGCCCCCTGCAGCCCCCAGCTACCACACCCAGCCCCCTGCAGCCCCCAGCTACCACACCCAGCCCCCTGCAGCCCCCAGCTACTACACCCAGCCCCCTGCAGCCCCCACCTACCACACCCAGCCCCCTGCAGCCCCCACCTACCACACCCAGCCCCCTGCAGCCCCCACCTACCACACCCAGCCCCCTGCAGCCCCTACCAACCACACCCAGCCCCCTGCAGCTCCCAGCTACTACACCCAGCACCCTGCAGCCCCCAGCTACCACACCCAGCACCCTGCAGCCCCCAGTTACCACACCCAGCACCCTGCAACCCAGCTACCACACCCAGCCCCCTGCAGCCCCCACCAACCACACCCAGCACCCTGCAGCCCCCACCAACCACACCCAGCCCCCTGCAGCCCCCACCTATCACACCCAGCCTCTGCAGCCCCCACCAACCACACCCAGCACCCTGCAGCCCCCAGCTACCACACCCAGCCCCCTGCAGCCCCCAGCTACTACACCCTGCACCCTGCAGCCCCCAGCTACTACACCCAGCACCCTGCAGCCCCCAGCTACCACACCCAGCACCCTGAAGCCCCCAGCTACTACACCCAGCCCCCTGCAGCCCCCAGCTTCTACACCCAGCACCCTGCAGCCCCCACCTACCACACCCAGCCCCCTGCAACCCCCAGCTACTACACCCAGCACCCTGTAGCACACAGTTACTACACCCAGCCCCCTGCAGCCCCCAGCTACTACATCCTGCCCCCTGCAACCCCCAGCTACCACACCCAGCACCCTGCAGCCCCCAGCTACTACACCCAGCCCCCTGCAGCCCCCAGCTACTACACCCAGCCCCCTGCAACCCCCAGCTACTACACCCAGCACCCTGCAGCACACAGTTACTACACCCAGCCCCCTGCAGCCCCCAGCTACTACATCCTGCCCCCTGCAACCCCCAGCTACTACACCCAGCACCCTGAAGCCCCCAGCTACTACACCCAGCCCCCTGCAGCCCCCAGCTACTACACCTAACACCCTGCAGCCCCCAGCTACCACACCCAGCCCCCTGCAGCCCCCACCTACCACACCCAGCCCCCTGCAGCCCCCACCTACCACACCCAGCCCCCTGCAGCCCCTACCAACCACACCCAGCCCCCTGCAGCTCCCAGCTACTACACCCAGCACCCTGCAGCCCCCAGCTACCACACCCAGCACCCTGCAGCCCCCAGTTACCACACCCAGCACCCTGCAACCCAGCTACCACACCCAGCCCCCTGCAGCCCCCACCAACCACACCCAGCACCCTGCAGCCCCCACCAACCACACCCAGCACCCTGCAGCCCCCACCTATCACACCCAGCCTCTGCAGCCCCCACCAACCACACCCAGCACCCTGCAGCCCCCAGCTACCACACCCAGCCCCCTGCAGCCCCCAGCTACTACACCCTGCACCCTGCAGCCCCCAGCTACTACACCCAGCACCCTGCAGCCCCCAGCTACCACACCCAGCACCCTGAAGCCCCCAGCTACTACACCCAGCCCCCTGCAGCCCCCAGCTTCTACACCCAGCACCCTGCAGCCCCCACCTACCACACCCAGCCCCCTGCAACCCCCAGCTACTACACCCAGCACCCTGTAGCACACAGTTACTACACCCAGCCCCCTGCAGCCCCCAGCTACTACATCCTGCCCCCTGCAACCCCCAGCTACCACACCCAGCACCCTGCAGCCCCCAGCTACTACACCCAGCCCCCTGCAGCCCCCAGCTACTACACCCAGCCCCCTGCAACCCCCAGCTACTACACCCAGCACCCTGCAGCACACAGTTACTACACCCAGCCCCCTGCAGCCCCCAGCTACTACATCCTGCCCCCTGCAACCCCCAGCTACTACACCCAGCCCCCTGCAGCCCCCAGCTACCACACCCAGCCCCCTGCAGCCCCCAGCTACCACACCCAGCCCCCTGTAGCCCCCACCTATCACACCCAGCCCCCTGCAGCCCCCAGCTACCACACCCAGCCCCCTGCAGCCCCCAGCTACTACACCCAGCCCCCTGCAGCCCCCAGCTACTACACCCAGCCCCCTGCAGCCCCCAGCTACCACACCCAGCCCCCTGCAGCCCCCAGCTACTACACCCAGCACCCTGCAGCCCCCAGCTACTACACCCAGCCCACTGCAGCCCCCAGCTACCACACCCAGCCCCCTGCAGCCCCCAGCTACTACACCCAGCCCCCTGCAGCCCCCAGCTACCACACCCAGCACCCTGCAGCCCCCTGCAACCCCCAGCTACTACACCCAGCACCCTGCAGCACAGTTACTACACCCAGCACCCTGCAGCCCCCAGCTACCACACCCAGCCCCCTGCAGCCCCCAGCTACTACACCCAGCCCCCTGCAACCCCCAGCTACTACACCCAGCACCCTGCAGCACACAGTTACTACACCCAGCCCCCTGCAGCCCCCAGCTACTACATCCTGCCCCCTGCAACCCCCAGCTACTACACCCAGCCCCCTGCAGCCCCCAGCTACCACACCCAGCCCCCTGCAGCCCCCAGCTACCACACCCAGCCCCCTGTAGCCCCCACCTATCACACCCAGCCCCCTGCAGCCCCCAGCTACCACACCCAGCCCCCTGCAGCCCCCAGCTACTACACCCAGCCCCCTGCAGCCCCCAGCTACTACACCCAGCCCCCTGCAGCCCCCAGCTACCACACCCAGCCCCCTGCAGCCCCCAGCTACTACACCCAGCACCCTGCAGCCCCCAGCTACTACACCCAGCCCACTGCAGCCCCCAGCTACCACACCCAGCCCCCTGCAGCCCCCAGCTACTACACCCAGCCCCCTGCAGCCCCCAGCTACCACACCCAGCACCCTGCAGCCCCCTGCAACCCCCAGCTACTACACCCAGCACCCTGCAGCACAGTTACTACACCCAGCACCCTGCAGCCCCCAGCTACCACACCCAGCCCCCTGCAGCCCCCAGCTACTACATCCTGCCCCCTGCAACCCCCAGCTACTACACCCAGCACCCTGAAGCCCCCAGCTACTACACCCAGCACCCTGCAGCAGCCCAGCTCTCCCGAGCTCACCAGGTTCGGAGGAAACTCAAGCTGGCCCAGGCAGAGAGACCACATCAGAAGCCCTGAGGTTCCTGAGAGGGTGATGCTTGTCCAAACCCTGACATGTCCCAGCCTCCTCTGTTCTAGCTGTCGCCTTTGACCCTGAATCAGAATCACCCAGCTGAGCCCTTCTGAGTTCATGGTTTTTGTAAACTGTGAGATAAATGGTGATAGTTTTTTACACCAGAATTTTTTTTTTTTTAATCTTCACCCTAGGTTATTTTCCCATTGATTTTTAGGGAGAGTGAGAGAAGGGAAAGACAGAGAGAAACATCAATGAGAGAGAAACACAATGATTGGCTGCTTCCTGCATGAGCCCCAACCAGGCTCTGGGCCGGGGAGGAGCCCTCAACCAAGGTACATGCCCTTGACTGGAATCGAACCCAGGATGCTTACTTAGGTCCACAGGCCAATGCTCTATTCACTGAGCCAAACCGCCTAGGGCTACCCCATAAGTTTTGATTTATTATTTAGCAATGGTAACCAGAAACAGGTAGGTAAAATTATCCCCATTGTATAGATTAACAAACTAAGGCTCAAGAAGGTGACATTTCCTGTCTGTCCCTCCCCTAGTTAGCGTTAAAACTGAGATTTGAACCTGGTTTTATCAGAGTGCTGAGCTCACATGCCTGTATGTGAGCACGCCCCCCACCGTGCGTGCACCCACAACCGCACATGCATACTCCCAGGGGGCATTGGCACGTTGCCCGTGGGCCGGTGGGACTCAGGGGGCTGCACAGACGAATGGGGCCACGTGCATCTACATGCAGGACAGTGAGCAGTATGGCCCTGGGACTGGGCTGCCTGGGTTCAGCCCAGGCTCTGCCACTGCAGCTGGGTGACTTGGGCAAGAACCTTTGGCAGCCGCGCCTCAGTTTCCTCATCTACTTTCTTTTAAAAAGTTGATTTTAGGAAGAACGAGAGAGATCCATTGCTCTAATTATCCACGCATCCATTGGTTGACTCTTGCATGTGCCTTGACCAGGGATTGAACCCCAAAACTGGGCGTACCCGGATGACACTATAACCAACTGAGCTATCCCTGGCCAGGGCTTTCCTTATTTCTAAGATGGGTCAAATGACAGGGGACACCTCACGGGGGTGCTGCTCCGATTAAATCTCTTAACTAGACGCAGAACACTTAGCCTGGCACATTGCAGGATCAACGAATCCTTCGGCAGCTCCATACACTCCCCTGCCTGCCAGAGACACCCGCGGCCCAGTGGCTGTCCTGCTTACTGGCGTTCAGATGGTCACACTCCGAGCTGTGCTTGTGTCCGGGACAGAGGGTGGAGAGAGGGCTGGGAGGGAGAAGCAGCGCTGCCAACTGGGACAATTACCCCCCCCCCCCCCCGCCCCCGCCGCAGCCTCCTCTTAAGTAACAGCCCTCTGTCCACTTTGACTCTGCCTGCTCTGGGCCAGAGGTCTCCATGGGTGGGGTGCGGACTGGGGCAGTTGACTCCAGCACTGCAGGAGGCCAAGTCCTCTAGGACCCCGGGAGCCCTCAAGGTCAGGCTCACTTAAGAGGCTTATCTCGGAGCAGTAATCTGGGGCGGGCTGGGGAAGGGGAGTCCTAGGGGCCGCCTGAGTGAAACCTCCTAAAACCATCGCCCGCCCACCGCGTTCCCTTTGCTTCTTAGCACTCATGAGCATCCAACATATTATACAAATTTAAAATCTGGCCGAGACTGGTTTGGCTCAGTGGATAGAGCGTCGGTCTGCGGACTGAAGGGTCCCAGGTTCCATTCCGGTCAAGGGCATGTACATTGGTTGCGGGCACATCCCCGGTGGGGGGTGTGCAGGAGGCCGCTGGCCGATGTTTCTCAATCTCTATCCGTCTCCCTTCCTCTCTGTAAAAAAAATCAATACAAGGAATTTAAAAAATTAAAATCTGCTCATTGTCTGTCCTCCCTCCCCTCCCCCACTACGTTTTGTTCACAGCTGTGTTTTCACACCTAGAGCAGAGCCTGGCAACCAGGAGGTGCTCAAGAAATGTTCTTTGGAGGAGGGGTTGATTCCCAAGGAGAGGTGGGAAGGGGCCTCCACTGGTCCTGGATCCCCCCCCCCCCCAAGCCCACAAATGCAGCTGGAAGGGAAGGGCTGGTGGACACAGTGCCCAGGGGGCTGAGGGTCCTGGGGGCCCTGCCCACCCCTGCCCCTCTCCGCCCTGCCCTGGGCCCTCACCCTGGTAGCGCTGCCTGGAGTCACGGGCCAGCTGCACTGCCAGCTCCAGGCCGATTCCGGACGAGCAGCCTGAGATCAGGACCGTCCGGGGAAGGTCGGCCATGTTGATCTCTCTCCGGACGCATGACCCCTGCTGGCCAGCACCTGCCTCCTGCCTCCCGCCTCCCTAAGCACCCTCAGGACGGACCGCCTGCAGCGGGGAGGGTCCCCACGAGGCCCCGATTCTGAGCTGACCCAGGCCAGGCACTGGGGGGGGGATTCCTTAACCCCAACATGCCCCCCCCTCCCCTTTCCTGTTATCTGTAAAAATGTTTTTGTTATCTGTAAAAATGTATTCTCCTCACTGCTACTACACTCATACCTGGGGGCTTTTTATTATGATTGTACATTATTCTCTATTCTATCTCTATTCTGGGCAGAGTCTCTGATTGGAGGGAGAGAGGGGGAGGAGGGGGCAGGGAGCATGGTCTCAGTGGGGTCCGTTCAGATGTGCACAGGCATGCCAGAAGATGCGGTTAGATACAGCAGAAACTTCCCAGCTGGGCAGGGCAAGGCGGCGCAGGAGCTATGGGAGGCTCAGCCTCGGATGTCCCTGGGGAGGGAGGAGGAGCAGCTTGAGGAGGAGATTCCCTCTGCTGCCCCTACCCTGGGCGCCCCCGTCTCCCCCTCGGGCCACAGGGGCCCCACGCCCTCCTCTCCTGGGACACAGAGACTCTTTGTCTGAGGAGCCAGAGGCTGGGAGGCAGGCACTGCTTCTCTCTCTCTCTCTCTCTCTGTCTCTGTCTCTCTCTCTCTCTCTCTCTCTCTCTCTCTCTCTCTCTCTCTCTCTCTCTCGGTGGTGAGGGGGGAGCTCAGGGCCCAGGCCACACCTATCCCTGGGGTTCCTGGCCACGGGCGGAGGCTTTCTCAGATCCCACACGTATGCTCTTGTTCGGTTGCACAGACCACTCCGCCTGACCCCCTGGGGGGCCTCTTCACACTGGGGGGCTCCCGGTAGGGTGAGGGGGGGTGCTCTGCCTCACCCCAGAAATGGCAGGGAACCGCTCCTCCCTGTGGCAGGGCTCTGTTTAGGGGTACAGTCAGACACCCACATTTAAGGGGGGTATGTGTGCAGATTTGGAATTGGGGGTAGAGCACCCATTTGGGGACCTGAGCTGGGCCGAGGAGGGCTAGGGGTGGAGGTGGGACCCTTTATTGAAAGATTAAGAGTTTTTGGGGAATCAAGACCGGTGCTTGGGGATCTGTGGGGGAGGTTGGGGCCAGGGCGGGGACATCCAATTCTGGAATGTGGGAGCATAGAAGAAGGTTTGGGCCAGTCCAGAGCGTCGTTGTAGAATCTGGGGTGAGGTTTAAGGTGGGAAGAAGATCCCTTATTTAGGAACCTGAAGGGAAGGTGCTGGGGTGAGGCAGTACCTCTTGGGTGGGGCTAAGCCAGCCATGGGCAAACTACGGCCCCCAGGCTGTCCTATCTGGCCCGCAGAGCCGAAAGAGTGGAGGGTTCTCTTGCTCTCCCCTCCGCTCCTTCACCAGCAGCCCAAGATGAGAGTGCCAGCATGGTCAGGTTGCTTTTGTTCCGGCCCTCCGGTCCAGTTTAAGAACCCATGTGGCCCTCGAGTCAAAAAGTTTGCCCACCCCTGGTAAGCGATTGGGGTAAGGCAGGTGGGAGGCTGACATCCCATTTAGGGACCGTCCGTGGCACAGAAAGGACTTGGTATAAAGCTGTACCCCCTGATGCCAGGGCCTGGATGGAGGCTGAAGTTTGAATGAGGCTAAGATCTCCTTTTGAGGGGCCTGTTAGGAGGAAAGGGTTTGGGATGAGCCTGGAACCCTGAATTCTAAGGCTGGGTGCTAAGCGACCTTCCTCCTCCTCCGGAGCGGGGCGGGGCGAGCAGGGCCCAGCGCCGGCCCGGGCTCCACCCAATCAGCGCTCAGCACAAACTTTCCAAACTCCCCCCACCGGCTGTCAGCCGCCTCCCTCCTCGCGGGTCCCGCCTGGCCGGGCGCGGGAGTGCAGGGCGAGGCCAGGGCGGGGTCTCGGGCAGTCTCCCGCTGATCCCGAGTGGAGCTGGCCGCCGCGAGTGCGTGCCCGGAGCCCGTGGAGTCGCCACTCCCCGCAGCCGCCCCGGCCGGTCCCCGACCTTGGGTGTGGGCCCCGCCGGGATGGGGAGTCGCCGGGGCCTCGGCCAGCCGCGGGCCGGCCTCTGCCTGCTCCTGGCCGCGCTGCAGCTTCTGCCCCGGACGCAGGCGGGTGAGCCCGGGGGGAGGGCAGAGGGCGCGGAGCGCAGAGCCCGGCGAGGCGCCCCAGGGCGGGGTGGAGCCGGGAAGGGGGAGGCGCGCTCTTTGCGCGTGGCCGCCGTGCGGCGCGACCGTCCGGCTCGGGGCGACTTGTGGGTGTGACAGCTGGGCGGGGGGCGGGGAAACGCGGGGCCGCGTCTGGCTGGTGGGTGCATGGGGACGGGTGCGTTTCCAAGCTGTGCGTAGCAGCAATGGGTGCCTGGCCCCTGGGAGGGAAACTGTGTGCGCGCTGGAGAGTGAGAGCTGATTGCATGGGTGTGGGTGACGGGCTGACCCCCGAAGCGGGTGTGTGATAGCAATTGCCCATGAGGGCATAAAGCGGATGATTCTAAGGGTGGTGGGTGAGTGGGGGCGAGCATGGGAGGGGGCTAATAGGACATTCCGACTGCCCTTTGCGTCTCCCCAAATGCCTTCACCCTACTCTCCCTCTTCTTCCTCTGTCCCCGGTCGGGGCGCTCCCACCTCCTCTGCTCCCCAGCCCCCTGCCCCCTCCCCCACGCCGAGCTCCCCAGAGCCGGGATCAGCACCACGGACAGGGCCCTGGGAGGGCCGCGGCGAGGGGCGAGGCCGGGCGGGGCGGGGGCGGGGCGGGGCGGAGCTTGGCGGGGGCTGGAGGGGAAGCGGCTCCCCACCCGGAGCCGGCCCGGGGTGTTTTTCCCCAGGAATTCCTCAGGAGGCCTTCCCCCCTCCGAAGGGTCCCGGGGGCCGCCGGACGGGGTGAGTCAGCGCTGACGCACGCCCAGCTGCGCTCCTCTGGCTGGGTGCCATGTCCCCCCTGCCCCCAAGCGGGGTTCCCCGGTGCGGGGCACCTGGGGGCTGGGAAGATTTTGGTCCCTCAAGTGATGATCGAGAGGGCTTCCCTGGTCTGAGAGACTCCGGGCAGGCCCGCTTGGAAACCCCTCCCTAAGATAAACTCAGCCCCCCACCACACACACACACACACACACACACACACTCACATATCCACACCCCATTTTCTCTGAAGTTCAGGGAGGTAATCCCAGACTGGCCTATGCCCCATTCCCACGCTCGCTCATCCACACTAGCGTTCCATCTCGGGCTATTCAGTTATTCAGAATGCAAGCCCCTGGGACACCCGGAACGTTAAACACCGGTGCCCACGCTGGGGCGGCCCCATCAGTCACCCGCCACGCGGTCACAGCTTTTGTCACCCTCCTACACGTTTAAACTCTCACTGGCATCCAAACGACATGGTCAACATTCACAACCAGTCCCCCACACGTTGGCCTGGCTACGCTTTCCGATGGTATCACAGGCCCCCGACTGGAGTCTAAACACAACCACAGATCACCTGCGAGAGCGCACCGCTCGGCCGGCTCCCACGGACACACAGCCACAAGTCAAAGGACTGGGCCTAATCTTTCCATCCCAGACCTCACACTCACACGCACTGACAACGCAGACCACAGACCACACTCAGCCATTCCCTGCTCCGTGAATGTCACACGCATGCACTTTCTCATGCACGTGCACAGTAGCTCATACGCACATTGCACAGACACGCACACCTATGCTTCCCTACACTTCTGAGGGGGTCCCAGCCATGCCCCAGCCATGTCCCAGCCTGGTCCCTGCCTGCCTCCCTCCACATCCTAGACCCCACCCAGCGTCTCCCTGGGGCCCTGACCACCACAGGGGAGAGTCTGTGGGGGAAGGGTGGGCTGGGTCCTTGACAGACATCCCTCCCCCCCCCCGACTCTGCAGGCAAGACTCAATGCCTCTTGTGTGTCTTCTTGTCACGAAGCCAGCCATGAAAAGAAAGGGAAGCCAGTTTCTGAAAGGTCACTTCAGAAGGGACACAAGATTGAAGCAAGAGGCATTTGGGTTAGATGCTGGGAAGGACTGTTGAAACATGAATGGGCGGTTGGTAGGGAGGAGATTTCCCCCACTGCATAGAGACTGAGGTCTGGATGAGGGGAGAGCCACATGGAGAGCCTGGATCTCAGCCCTCCCCTGGGCCCCGGCCTGCAGAGGGGGCAGCTGGGATGGCCGTTGCACGAGGGAGGGAGTGACCCTTGTGGTTAGCAGAGCCTGGGAGCCCAGATCTTAGCCCCAGGGGTCTGTAACCCAAATACCTCTTAATGACAGCTCAGCCACAGAATAGGCAATTAGAGATGGGGCTGATGATGGTTGCAGGATGGGAAGGGGGTGGGGGAGAGAGAGAGAGAGAGAGAGAGAGAGAGAGAGAGCAGAGATTCAGAGCTGGACTCAGAGAGAGACCCGGAAAGACCAAGACAGAAAGTGGGACAGAGAGAGGGCGGGGTGGAGGAGAGAAGACATAAAAAAAAGAGCAGAAGGAAGTTGGGGTAAGAGGGAGCTGAGGCTGAAACAGGCTCCACGGGAGTCTGGAGAATGCAGAGTCTGACTCAGGAGAAGCTGGAACGGGGTCCCTCATCCAAGCCCCTATTTCCCTTCACTCTGGGCCCCTATCCTGGTTCCCAACAGTGAGGTCAGCAGAGCCGCCCCCAGGGTGAGGTCATGGGCAGATCCAGTAGGATCTGACTCCTGCCAAGAGGCTGGGTCAGGGGGTCAGTAGGGCGTCTGCTGGGGGTGGAGAGGAGGGGAGATGGGGCAGGGGCTTTGGGCCAGGGGCAGCCCCGCCCACGCCTGCCCAAGCCATGTGGTTCCACTTACCGCTGGCCAGCCTGGGCTGCAGGGGGTGGGGCTGGTAGAACTGCTTGGGTTAGGCTCTGATTGGGCCGGACCAGCTCCTTCCTTTGCTGGGGTGAGAGGGAGCAGGTCAGAGGGAGGAGGTCAGGAGGTTGTCAGAGAGGTGTTCATCCTGAAGACAAAGAGAGGAGGTCACAGGTCAGATGACTGGGATAGGCAGAGGGAGGTGGTCGGAGGGGACGGCCAGAGCAGGAGTGGCCCCAGGGAGGAGATCATGGGTGGCGGTGGTCGAGGAGGAGGTCGGAGGAAGCGGTCAGGAGAGGGGGTGGTCAGAGGGGGCAGTTCAGAGGAAGTGGTGGCCAAAGGAAGAGGTCGGAGGGAGGAGGTGGCGAAGGAACACGCAAGAGGCCCATCCTCTCCGAGTGGGGTTCCCCTGGCGAGGGGGCTCCAGGCCTGGAAGCAGCCCCGGGGAGCTGGTGCGGGGGAGCGCGGAGAGGGGGGCAGTCTGGCTCCGGGGCTCAGGCCAGGAGGCTTTGATTCATCCCAGAACTAGGTCAGCGTTTTTTTCTCTCTCACGAAAACCAAGGGGGAAAAACACACACAACAAAACAGGAGTCAACAGGCTAATGGAGCCGGAACAGCTGTGGGTTGTTGGAAAGGGAGGTGAGGGTCCCAGACCTGCTCCCTCTCCCTGACCCATAAACACAGTGTGTGTGTGTGTGTGTGTGGGGGGGGAGAGCCGAGCCCCCAAACCTGAGCCACTCACACGGAGTCCTGGGCTTATTTTAACTGCCCTGCACCCCGCTTCTTTCTGCAGCAGACCCCGTGGACGTGCTGGAGGCGCTGGGTGTGCGGGGGGGCCAGGCTGGGGTCCCTGAGGGGCCTGGCCTCTGCCCCCAGAGAGCCCCCGAGGGCGACCGGGCATTCAAGGTGGGCAAGGCCAGCGCGCTAGGCGTGCCCACGTGGGAACTCTTTCCAGGTAAGCACTCTTTCCAGGGGGTCATCCCGGGAGCAGGGGTCACTGCCAGGTCATCTGAGTTGCCCCTCTCCCTCCGTACCCCCGTCAGACGAACACTTTCCTGAGAACTTCTCTGTGCTGCTCACCCTGCGGGGCCGGCCAGCCAACCAGTCCGTCCTTCTGTCCGTTTATGACGAGGACGGGGCCCGGCCGCTGGGCCTGGCGCTGGGGCCAGCCCTGAGCCTCCTCGGCAGCTCCTTCAGGCCCCTCCCCCAGCAGGTCAACCTCATGGACGGCAGGTGAGTGGAGGCGGAGGGAGGGCCCACAGCGTGGTGGGGCGAGAAGCACCCCCCGCTGAGACTTCTCCCTGCAGGTGGCACCGCGTGGCGGTCAGTGTGGACGGTGGCACGGTGACCCTGGTGGCTGACTGTGAGCCCCAGCCCCCTGTGTTGGGCCAGGGGCCTCGATTCATCAGCACGGCTGGACTCACCATGCTGGGGAGCCAGGACCTCGGAGAGGAGACTTTTGAGGTTAGCTGTTTCAACAACAGGGGAAACCGAGGCAGAGGGCAGGCAGGAGTTTTATCCACAGGCTGATCCGGAGAAGCGACAGGAGGAGGGGGATGTCCCACTGCCACTTCCTGCGTCATTGCGCATCTCTGTGGCGTGTGGCTGAGGTCCTAGGGGCAGTGGTTCTCAACCTTCCTAAAGCCGCGACCCTTTAGTACAGCGCCTCCTGCTGTGGTGACCCCCAACCGTCAAATTATTTTCATTGCTACTTCATTACTTTAGTTTTGCTACTGCTAATGAATCGTAATGTAAATATCTGTTTTTTTCCCGATGGTCTTGGGTGACCCTGCTAGCGGTTCTCAACCTGTGGGTCTCTAGGATCTAGAGCCATAAAACGATCACGTGTGATGTGCATATGGCATGTGGTGGGAGGACCAGGCTATAACGCGTGGCTGTGCTCGCTGTGGCGGCGGTGATTGTGTGTGGGGTGGTTATGGGGTTGGGTGGCGGCGGCGATTGTGTGTGGGGTGGTTATGGGGTTGGGTGCTGGCAAGGCCTGGCGTTGAGTGGCCATGGGGCAGGCGTGTTTTTGGTGTGGTGACTGTGGCGGGCGACGGTGCTGTGTGTGACTGTGATGTGTGCCACCTCCAGGAGGTCTCGACCTCCTCCATCCTGCTGTTCCCCTTCTCCCCGGTTGCTTGAAGGCCACCTGACACCCGAGAGCCAGGGAACAAATGTGCCTCTGATGGGACAGATGCGGTGGGCTGTGGTTTTCGGTTGTGGTTTGCTGTGGCCCTGGTAGAATCTGTCTTCTCTCAGATTTGAAGAACCGAGGGGTCACTGGGGCTGTGGTGGGGCCACCCCCTCCTCATACTTCGGGTGCTCTGGGTGGAGAAGCACCAAGCCTCGATGCGTGGACTGGGGGTCAGAGTTAGCCTGTGGCTTCCTTCCCTGTCTCCCACCCTCTCCCCAGGGAGATATCCAGGAGCTGCTGATAAGCACCGATCCTCAGGCTGCCTTCCAGGCCTGTGAGCGCTACCTTCCCGGCTGTGACCACCTGGACCCCACAGCCTCAGGGGTGAGTGAGAAGCTTGTCCTGGGCCACAGGCAGAGCCATCCCTGGCTTCAGGTCTCAGGAATGAGTGAATTCTGAGCCCCATCCATGGGGCTGAGTGACTCCTGCCCTCACACGGATCCTTGACCCGGGATCATAAAGGTCAATGAGTCCTGGCTTCAAGACACAGGATGAGTGGTCTGAGCTAACGTAGCCTCAAGTCACCTGATTGATGAGGCCTCCACGGAGGGCCTCAGGATCTGACTGGGGTCTTCTTCCCAGGTCCCCCAGGGTGAGCCGGAAACCCCTCCCCCCAAACGGAAGAGGAAGGGAAAGGGGAAGAAAAAAGGGCGAGGTCGTAAGGGGAAGGGCAAGAAGAAGAAGAACAAAGAGACCTTGACCCTGGATCCATCTCTTGGCTCCCTGGAGAACTGGGTAAGGAACCTTTGACCTCTCACCTCTGATCGCTGGCTGCCTGACTTCTGGTTCCTGATTCCCGAGGATGAAGGTCTCTGCTTTCAGTCTTCAATCCCTGACTTTGGATTTGCCTTAGCTGACTGATGGCTGGGTGGTGGGGAAGGGCTGCTGGTTCTGTCTTATGAGCTCTCCATCTCTGCCCCCGAGTTCTGGGGGGCTGGAGGGAGGGGCCGCATCAGGGTGAGACCTTATTATTAGAAGGATCTTGATGAGGGTCCTGTTTAAGGGTAGCTGGGGTTCAGCAGTGTGTCATTCCTTGGGGTTGACTGTTTGGGGCCATTGGTGAGGGTTATTTATTGGAGAGTCATTAACTGAAATTGGGAGCACTGTTTGACTTCCCTGATAGAGACTGATAGTTGCTGAAGGCCATTGGCTGGGGTCCTTGGTTAGGGCAGGGTCACCGGTTGTACTACTTCTGCTTTCGGTATTAGCGGGGAGAAAGACTTATTATTTCAGGCCCAGAGCAGGGGCACCCTGGGTAGCAGCCTCTCCCTAGCCCCTTCCTCAGCCCCCACCCCAGCCCCTTACCTGGGTCCCCACTGCCTTCTTTGTGGCTCTTGACCCAGTTCCTCTGCAGCTGTCCAGGCCGGAGGAGCTGCCGCTCCCTCGCTGACTGTGGCTTGGCTGGCTGATGGGAGCTCGCCTGGGGAGAGAACATGTGGGATAGGCTTCCGGGAGCCTGGCCCTGAGTGCTGGACCTTGACCCCGATCACTGGGCTCTGGAGCCAGCCTGGCTCTGTCCTCCAGGCTTCGGACACCAGGCTCGGCCCTCCTCCTCCTCACAGGAGAGCTCCCCCTGCTGGCTGTCTTGGTCCAGCCAGCACACCTTGGCCTCTAGCCCCTCCTCCCCCCTTCTTATGTTCTCTGGGAATCCTCTTAGGCCCACTTCCCCAGACTGGGAGGGGGGCAGGGCCCACGCCTCCGTTGTCTCCTTTTTGTCTTAATTGGCCTGACCCTAAACCAGATACTCCCGTGTCCCTCCTCCAGACCTCTACCAACACCCCCGAGACAGAGACAGCAGCTCCAACTCTGCCTCCGACTCCCACGCCCCTGGTCATGGCCACCACTGTGACCCTTGGCGACAATGTCACCATCCTGGAGGTTGGTGGACAGCGGGCGGGGCCGGAAAGGAAGGCCCCTGGGCGGCGGTGGTGGCCGGTGATCAGGGGTAGACTTCGGTCTGTCCTAATGTCCTCAGGAGGGGCTGGACCCTGAAGGTGAAACTGAACTGGGGACCTTGGAGACTGATTTAGCCGAAGAGGATGAGGAAGGAGATGGCCCCACCATGGGCCCCAACTTCCGGGCAGCAGAGCAGCCGTCGCAGACTCAGTTCCACATCTTCCCCGTGAGTCTGGGCCACTGGGTTAGGCGCAGGGGGCGCGCCCACACACGGTCACGTTCTCTCTCTCGCCTTGTTTCTGTCTTGCCTGGAATGCCTTCCTACCATCCCGGTGGAGTTGACAAATATTTATCTGCAGGCACCGTGCTAATGTGACAGACATTGTGCTAATAGATGGCTCTGTGGGTGGGGTGACTCATTCAAATTTTCGACTAAGCACGATGAGAAGCCACTGGAGATGGAACAAGGTCTGATGTGGAGTTTTCACAGCTCCTCTGGCTGCTGAGCAGCATATGGACCATAGGGGGAGCCAGAGAGGCAGCAGGGAAACGTCGTCTCAGCAACACGCGGTGGTGGCCTGGAGGAGGGCAGCGGAGGTGGGGATAGAAAAGAGTGGACGTATTTGGGTCAGGCTCCATGTTGGTCCTGCTGCTGGAGGTGGAGGAAAATGTACGGATGACGGCAGATCCCCGACGGGACCGTGGAGCGAGATGGGGAAGCCGGCGGGAGGGCCGAGTAGGAAGTGCCAAGGATCTCATTGTGGACGTGTGAACTCAGCAACCCTTGTTCGGCCTCCAAGTGGAGATGTCAAGCGGGTGGTTGGTTAGAAGATCCTGGTGTCCAAGGGAGACAGATGCTCTAGGCTGGAGATAAACCCTTGGGACTGATCCACCGAGAGATGCTATCTTTAGCCAAGGAATTCAATAGAACCACAGAGGGAATAATGCGGACAGAGAAGGGGGCACAGGTTCCAGTTCTGGTGCTGGACTGGGTGGAGGGGAAGAATTTCAATGAACTTACCCTGTTACGTGCCAAGCACTGACTGAACTTATTCCTATGTTCATGGGACTCCTCTTTTCATGGGATTGGCACCACCCGCCCACCTTCTTTGCAGGGAGGCCAGGGAAGTTAAAGGGGTTGCTGTCCATCAGTCAGCTAGTGAGAGGCAGCTCCAGGATCAGGCTGTAGAGCGGGCCCTTCCCCTGACGCTGCATGGCCAGGCGGCGGCTGGGAGCTGAGCTGCTCAACACATCTTGGTTGAAGAAAGGACAGCCCAGGCCGCTCAGAGGATGGGCTCTGTGTGCATGCGTGCACGTGTGTGTGTGTGTGTGTGTGTGTGTGTGTATGTGTGTGTGTATGTGTGTGTGTATGTGTGTGTGTGTGTGTGTGTGTGTGTTGACTGTGAGATTGGCTGGCGGGGAGTTCTTTGTCTGGTTGGCAGCGCTCACATCTCTTTTCTCTCCACCCCCTGTCCCAGGACGCTGGAGAGAAGGGAGCCAAAGGGGAACCGGCAGTGATTGAGCAGGTGAGGGGCCTGGGGCTGGGAGGAAGCGGTGGCATCTGGGCTAGAAGGAGAGTCACACTCATTTTTTCCTTCAGGGACAGCAGTTTGAGGGACCCCCAGGAGCCCGAGGACCTCGGGTGAGTCAGGGCTGCCTTCCTCTCTTCCTGTCTTTCTCTTCCAGTTGGGGTGTTTGATCCCCTGGGGTGAGGAGTTGGAATGTCATATTGTCAGGTCATTTGAAGACTATTGGACATTTGAGGCTCAAAGGATGTCAGAATAGGAACTGGGGCGTAAAGGGGATTGCTGTGGGTCCGTATGGTATTAGGGGCCAGGAATGACTCCATGGTTGGCCGCCGTAGAGGTCAGCATGGGGTCAGGGTCAGTGGTGGGTCAGAAGTCAGCCTGGTTCCAACTTTGCACTTCTCATGACCGCTGTTCCTCTGTCCTTGACAGGGGGTAGATGGCCCCTCAGGCCCTCCTGGACCCCCAGGGTTCCCTGGGGACCCCGGCCTACCGGTAAGAGACTCCCCCTGGGTGAATCTGTCTGGGGAGTGAGGTTTCAGGCTGTGGGGTTGAGGTGGGCAGAGCGGATGTCTGAATGGGTCTGAGAGGCGGGACTGGGGATACCATCCTGGTTCAGAACCTTCCCACTCCTCTCTCTCCACCTGGGAACTGTCACTCAGTCTCTGGGGGCCTGTCTCCTGCTTTTCTCCCTGTTTCTCTCTCTGAGTGTCTTTTTTCTCTGTTCTCTCCTTATGTCCGTGTCTCTCTTTCTTTCTTTCTTTCTTTCTTTCTTTCTTTCTTTCTTTCTTTCTTTCAAATATATTTTTATTGAAGTCAGAGAGGAAGGGAGAAAGAGATAGAAACATCAATGATGAGAGAGAATCATTGATTAGCTGCCTCCTGCACACCCCACATTGGGGACTGAGCCCGAAACCTGGGCATATGCCCTGACTGGGAATTGAACCTTGACCTCCTGGTTCATAGAATGACGCTTAACCACTGAGCCATGTCAACCGGGCTATGTCTCTGTTTCTTTATCTGTTCTCTCTCTCTCTCTCTCTCTCTCTCTCTCTCTCTCTCTCTCTCTGTGTGTGTGTGTGTTTCTGTCTCTGCTACCTTTTTAAAAAAATACTTTTTTATTGACTTCAGAGAGGAAGGGAGAGGGAGAGAGATAGAAACATCAATGATGAGAAAGAATCATTGGTTAGCAGCCTACTGGGGATTAAGTCTGCAACCAGGGCATGTGCCCTTGACTGGAATTGAACATGGGACCCTCCAGTCCATAGGCTGATGCTCTATCCACTGAGCCAAACCAGCTTTTTATGGCTCTCTCCCTCCATCTCTATTGCCTACTCTCTCTCTCTCTTTCTCCCTGCCTCCATCTTTCTCTGTCTCTCCTTTCTCTGTCTCCACCCCTCTCATCTCCCATTTCTATCTCTCACCTCAGCCTCTCTCTGTGCCCTTCTGCCTCTCTTAGGGCCCTGCTGGCCTCCCAGGAATCCCTGGCATGGATGGGCACCGGGGCCTACCAGGAACTGTGATCATGATGCCGGTAAGAAGGAGATAGGGTGGCACAGCTTTGGGGGTTGGAGCCTCTCTTTGGGGCTCCCCTCACTGCCAGTTGCCTGATAGTTTCAGTTTGCAAGTGGCTCCCTCAAAGGACCCCCAGTCTCCTTCCAGCAGGCCCAGGCTCAGGCAATAATGCAACAGGCTCAGGTGCGTGGAGGACAATCAGGGGACTAGGCGGGCGGGCGGGGTGGGTGTGCTGGAGTCTTGTGGGAGAGCTGAGGTCTGCTGCCCTCTGTCTTTCCAGCTCTCTATGAAAGGGCCCCCTGGCCCGGTAGGGCTCACTGGACGTCCAGGCCCCGTGGTGAGTATAGAGGCTGCGAGAAAGAGGGAGATATGTCAGTGGAGATGGAAGCTACTCTAATGGCATTTGCCCATCTCTTCCTCCAAGGGTCTCCCCGGGTATGCTGGTCAGAAAGGAGAGATGGGAGAAATGGGGCCACAGGTAAGATCGGGGGGTGGGGGGTGGGGACAGGACTGCGTGGGAAGGGTCTTCCCTTAGGGTCACGGGATAAAGTGCTTGCTGGGGGAAACGCCAAAGGGGCTGGGATACTCTTGCAATTACTACCCTTCCTAGGGAATGATTTAAAACAAGTCCTTCCTGCTTCTCATTTTTCTTTCCATTCTCTGTTTCTTTCTCTTCCAGGGACCCCGAGGCCTTCAGGGACCTGTTGGGCCCCCTGGCCGGCAGGGCAAGATGGTGAGTGACTCCTAGGCCCTCAGGTCATCTCGCACCCATCCCCCAACACCCAACACGAGCCTCAGCTTTGTACTCCTAGGGTGTGTTGGTGTCATTGGTGGGATTAGAGTAGAGGACAAAGGATGGCAGCTCCACTGAGTGTGTGTGTGTGTGACACAGGAGTCTGGCCAGGTCCCGAGGCAGGGAGGACTTGCCAGAGAAAACGAACTTGAGCTGAAATCTGGGCTAGAACCAGGTAAACAGGAGAGGAAGGGCTTCCCAGGAGAAGGAACAGCATGCCCAAAAAAGAAGTCTGGCACATGGTGGGAAATGACGAACAAGATACCTCCAGATAGTCTCGAGTGCCAGGAGAAACACACAGCAGGCCAGCTGACGGAGGCTGCAGCTGAGGGCTCTTAATCTTCGTGACGATGGTGACTTGGACTAGAGACAGGGCAGTGGTTGTAGAGAGTAGTGGGTGGGTTTGAGGTACGTGGGGAAGGTTAGATGAACACAGAAGCTCCCGGCTCAGGACTCTGCAAGAGAAGGGGCTCAGTCAATGGTGGTGGGTATCCTGAGGCTGTCACTCCCCCACAGGGCCGCTCTGGAGCAGATGGGGCTCGAGGCCTCCCAGGGGACACGGGACCTAAGGTAGGTGATGGGGCCAGGACCGGGATTGAGGAGATGTCAGGGTCAAGGACTCGAGGCTCAGCTGTGGCGTCTCTTTGTGCAGGGTGACAGGGGCTTTGATGGCCTTCCAGGGCTGCCTGGTGAGCAGGGCCAAAGGGTGAGTGTGTGAGGTCCCTCCCGTGTGCCCAAACCCCTCCCAATATTCACGAGCCCCTCCCCACCCCCAGCATGAGAACTTCCAACCTTGGTTCGGAGTCCTCACCCTTCACGTCCCATCTTCTTTCCTGGGGGTGGGGTGGGGGGGGGTAGGTGTGTGTTAATCTCTACCCCCACATTTCCACACTGAACTCCCTTCTGGTCCCACCCTAGGGTGACTTCGGCCCTATGGGGCGGCCTGGTCCCCCAGGAGAAGATGGTAAGAAGGTAAGTTTATCAGAGAGTTAGGAGATGGCTTGGTCTGGAAAGCCACAATGAGAGTCAGAGAGGAGGGGCGTACTCAGAGGACAGGATGAGGGGTGAGGGTCTGGCCTGGAGGGCCCGGAGGGCCCAGCGAGGCTCAAACCGGAGGGAGAGCCCCGGCTGGTTTGGCTCAGTGGATAGAGCGTCGGCCTGCGGACTGAAGGGTCCCAGGTTCGATTCCAGTCAAGGACACATGCCCAGGTTGCAGGCTCGATCCCCAGTGGGGAGTGTGCAGGAGGCAGCCGATCAGTGATTCTCTGTCATCATTGATGTTTCTCTCTTCCTCTTGGAAATCAATAAAAATATATTGGAAAAAAAAAACAAAACAAAACAAGAGGGAGAGCTGCAGGCTAGCACTGGCATTAGGAGGTGAGACTCAGGGTGGAGGGTCCAGGTCCGAGGCCTCCATATCAGTTGCTGGGAGGGGCTGCCCAGATGAGGGACGGCATTTCTCCTAGGGTCCTTCCTCCCCCCTCCCTTCCCTCTTCCCCTTCTCGCCTTTCCCTCATCCCCAAGTGATGATGCTTTCCCACAGGGAGCAGAGGGACCTCCGGGGCCCACTGGCCAGGCTGGGGAGCCGGTGAGTATCAGGGACCCGTGGACCCCTTGCCTGGTGCCGGGGACGGAAGTCAGGACTCATGGGGCCTCAGAGCAGCTGAGGGGATAATGCTCCTACTTCCTTGCAGGGCCCCCGAGGACTGATTGGCCCCAGAGGCTCGCCTGGGCCCCTGGGCAGCCCGGTGAGAATGTCGCTGTCTCTCGCATCCTGATGCCTGCTCACCTCGCTCTGCATGCGCACGCCCTTCCCGTTCTTCTCTGCGCGCTCACCTCCCACACACACCTCGCACCTCGAACCTCCCACGCGCACCTCGCAGTGTCTCGGGCGCTGGCTCTAGCTGGTGTGTCGCCCCACCTCACGGCTTCTCTCCCACAGGGCGCGGTGGGCATTGATGGTGCGCCAGGTGCCAAAGGAAACGTGGTATGTGTTCTACCCTCCGACCGGGACCCCATGACCATCCCTATCCTTGTCTACTCCCAATGAGCTCCTCCCCCGCGTCAGCTTCACGGACACCTCAACACCGTGATCCCCTCCAGCTTCACAAACCGCCCCCCCCCTTTCTCTCCAGGGTCCTCCAGGAGAACCAGGACCCCCAGGACAGCAGGGGAATCCCGGGTCCCAGGTTTGAGCCACCTTTCCCAATAATGTGGGTGGTGATGGCCAGCTCAGGCCACAGACCGCCCCCCCCCCAGCCTCCCTGACACTTACCACCTCTTTCTCATGCCCCCCTTTGCACTCTATTCTTTTATTTTCTGTCCCCAGGGACTCCCTGGCCCCCAGGGACTCATCGGCACTCCTGGAGAGAAGGTGAGTGACAGCTCTGCCCCCCTCCCGCTCCCCCTCCCCTCACCCGGGTCTTGCTCAGTTCTGTCTGCAGGAAAAGCTTCCCAGCTCCCTTTGTTAGCTCTGGATGATGACAAAGCACGACATTTCCCAAACAAGGCCAGAGGGGCACCGCGCCATTGTTGGCGGAGGGTAGGCGGCAAGAGACTGACAGCCACCAAAGCTGGCTCACCCAAAGGGGGGTATTGTCGGGCTACAGGGGAACCCTCAGACGCCAGGCACAGAAAAGATTACCAAGACTCATGGGTCAGGAAAGAACTCTCTCTGGGGCCCTGTGCGGCCAGCTCTGTTCCTCTGCACGTGTGTCTGTCTCCCCCGGCGGGCACGCGGCTGGCCACACGTATTTCAGGGCGTCCTTCCCGGGCTCTCGTTCCCTCCTTATGACCTTGTAGTCTCTTTGCCCCCATCCAGCTGCTGATGGTGGCGCTCAGGTAAACTTCAGGAGAGAATCTGACTGGCCTACTGGGGCAGTGGCCTGCCTGTGTTTTCGGGGACCCGGAGGGAGTCACCTCCTGCCTGCCAAGGCCCTCGCTCCCCTCTTCAGATGAAGCTGTGGGTGGGAGGTACTTCTAAAGAAAGGGGTGTGGCTAGGGAGCCCCCACTTCCACTTCTCCCACACTGTTCTTCCATGCCTGGCTCAGCCGTCCCGGCGGCAGAGGATTTCCGAGGCTCAGAGCGGCGAGGGGGCTTAGCCAGGGCCACAAGGCAGAGCCGGGGTTAGGTTTCCCGGCCCGAGGGACCTGCTTGCTCTGGAATCGTGATGTGGCGGCATGCTCCTGGTGGAATCCGGGCTCTGAGACCCTCGGTCTCCTCCTACTGCTCATTATCTTTCAGGGTCCCCCGGGACACCCAGGAATCCCAGGCCTCACGGGATCGGAGGGCCCTCCGGTGAGACCTGGGTGCTGGAAGGAGGAAGAAGAAAGGGAGGCTTGGGCATCTGGGTGGTAAGTGTGGGTCTCTGATAACTTAGAATGTCTGTCCCCCCAGGGTCACCCCGGCCACGAGGGCCCCACAGGAGAGAAAGGGACCCAGGTAAGTGGCCTGGCGAGAGGCTGGGCTGGGGGTAAGGGCTGGTAAGTCAGGGCCAGGTGCCAGGGCCTTAAGAGGAGAGAGAGGGGGGCCCTGAGAACGTGGGGGCCGCGGGAGGACAGGGTGGCACTAATCTTATCTCCACTGCAGGGCCCAGCAGGGTCCGCAGGCCCTCGGGGATATCCTGGACCTCGGGGTGTGAAGGTAGGTGATTGTCAGCGTTGGCCAGGCAAGGTGGTAGAGGGAGAGTGGGGTTTGGGTCTGAGCGGCAATATACAGGAGCGTGTGTATTACTTTGGAGCTCAGGAGCCAAGGGACAGCATTACAGTGTAGTCGTTGCCTTGTCGCTGGGAACAGTTAAGTCCACTCGAGGCCGAACCCATTTCACGGTGCGCACCAACGCCACGTCCACGTCCAGGGCAGCACACGGTAGTCCCCAGAGGTGGCTCTACAGCTCCGGCCCAGAGTCACGCGATCTACAAGCACAGCGACGTGGGGACCAGCTGAGAGCCGCACTGTGGCTAAACAGAGGTCCCCGTTGACTCAGAACAGGGACATTGGGATTCACATCTATTTGGTAGCTAAATCCAGGTCACCCCTGTAGCCACGTGCAGGTACACGCTACCTGCGGTCTAAGAACGGAGCGTGGTGGTAGCCAAGAGCCGGCTCCTCACATTTTTGCGTGGTAGGCAGGCTTGGTTACGCTGTCACCGGGGAGGAGGCTATGGTTCAGCAGGCCCCCGCGCCCCGTGGGTGGCCACCCTCGGTGACATGGTAGTCAGGCGCAGTTATAGGTAGGGGAGACCTCGGTGATAGCCGAGTCCAGTTACGCTGTAGCCAGGGCCGGAGGACAGTGGTTGGCAAGCTCAGCTACACCGTGGTCACGTGAACCGCTCCGTCCCTGGAGGAGGCCGCGCGGTGGTCAGATCGCACAGGAGGTTACATCCAAGCGTGGTTTCATTGTGGTCACCGAGCTCGGTTACGCGGTGTCTCCCTGTGGAAGGAGACCCAGTCAGGCTACTGTCCAGACACATAATTAGATGGCATTCTACTGCCATTGCATTGTGCCCCTGAGCTCAGTTACGCTGTGGCCAAGCGCGGCTTGCCCCAGGGGCCCGAGCCCAGAGTGCGGCGTGAGCGGCATCTGGGCCTGCGCTGAGCAAGCTCGCTGTCCCCGAGCACAGGCTGGCCTTGTTGCCAGGCACACAGTCACACTGTAGCCGGTACAATGGGGAGCATTCCTCTGCCTTTAGAGCGAGGCCGGGGCTGGAATGTTCATCCTCCTTCCCCTGCCAGAAGGAAATGTGGACAGAGCGTCCCCGGGAGATGGGAAGGAATTACTTGGAAAGTTGGCCTTCCCTGCACATCCCCGCGCAGATGACCTTGGGAGGCTGCCAGGGAGAGGGGGCGGGAGAGAGGCCGCTCCCTGCACAGCACGCTAGTGGGCTGCCCCCACCCCTCTCCAGGCCAGCGTCCTCTTGGCGTTGGGGAACCTGCTTTGGGGGGCAGGGGGCTGAGGTTGGGGCCCTCCTTAATTAAGCAGGGGAAGGACCTGAGAGCTTCTTTGTTTTTCAGGGTACCTCTGGCAACCGGGGCCTCCAGGGGGAGAAAGGCGAGAAGGTGAGAAGGGAAGGGATTTCTTGGGGGGGGGGAGCCCTAATACTGGGGCTCTGCCTGTGAACTTTCTCTGAACCCTGACCTCTGACCTCTGGACTCTCCCCTCAGGGAGAGGATGGCTTCCCAGGCTTCAAGGGTGATGGGGGGCTTAAAGGAGATCGGGTAAGGAGCTCTCCACATAAGGGGTCTTTGTGGGGTTGGGGGGACTTGGGGAAGACAGGGAGGGGGTGCGTTGGGGCTAAGACTGGGGGCTTCGTGGAGTGAGAGTGACAAGGATCTGATATCAGGGCCTCTCCTTTCTATTCCAGGGGCACCCGGGACCCCCAGGTCCCCGGGGAGAGGACGGTCCTGAAGGGCTGAAAGGGCAGGAGGGGCTGCCTGGTGAGGAGGGGCCCCCAGGCTCAGCTGGGGAGAAGGTGAATGGACCTTGGTCACCCCTCCAGTCTGCCCCCCTCAGCTTTTCATCCTGTGGTCACGGGTTCCGGCCTTTTGCCTTCTGCCTTCTGCCCTCTGCCCTCTGCCCTCTGCCCTCTGCCCTTTTCTCTCCAACCTCAGGAGGCTGTGACCCTCCTCACCATCTCCTTTGGTTCCTCCACTCAGCATTGCGGAGCGTGCTGTGCCCATGGCCTGCTTTTTGTTCCCATGACCACCACAGGCTCAGGCTTTCTGTTTCGGCTAGTCCTCACCTGAGGACATTCCCCCCATTGATTTTTAGGGAGTGGAGAGGGGAGGGGGGAGAGAGAATCTCACCCTACTCTGTCTTCCACATGCCCCAGCCATCCTGTCCCCACCTCCCCCTTCCCCGCCCCGCCCCCCGACCTCCAGGTTGCAATTTCTAAACTTTGTTCCATAATTCCTCTGTAGGGCAAACTTGGGATGCCAGGTCTCCCAGGTTACCCAGGACGCCCAGGCACTAAGGTAAGGAGCTAGGGGGCTGAGGGTGGGCAAGGGCAGGGGTCAGAGACTGATTAACCTCTGGGGATCTGGGGCGTGCTCTGGGATTTGAGCTCTCCACCCCTGGGCCATGGATAAGCAGCATGAGGTGTGGGCTTTGGTAACTGACAGAGCTGGGATCCGGTGGCCACTCATTGGCTTCTATGTGACCTTACTTGCTGAGTAACCCTGGGCAAGTCTCTCTCTCTCTCTCTCTCTCTCTCTCTCTCTCTCTCTCTCTCTCATTCTCTTTGAATGTTTTAAAAATATATATTTTATTGATTTTTTTACAGAGAGGAAGAGAGGGATAGAGAGTTAGAAACATCCATCAGCTGCCTCTTGCACACCCCCCACTGGGAATATGCCCACAACCAAGGTACAGGCCCTTGACCAGAATTGAACCCGGGACCCTTTAGTCCGCAGGCTGATGCTCTATCCATTGAGCCAAACCGGTTTCGGCTCTTTTTGAATTTTTATAAGAATTTACTGGAGCCCACACTTCACAATTGCCGGGAAGCAAGATCTCAAATGCTCTCTGAGCAAGTTTCTTGAGCCGATTTTTTTTTTCTTCAGTTGCACAACGGAGATACCAGAACTCTTTATGTCATCCATTTGATATAATAATGACAATATTTATGATAAAAAAATTTATAGGATCCTTCTTACTTGGTGTGATTGAAATCGGTTTAAACAAAGTCAACGAGGAGGAGAATCATAAAAAATACATATCTTACATATCTTGAATTAGTTATAACTCACAATAAAACGCACTTATGTAAAAATGTACGTGGCTTGCCAGTGTTTTGATGGATGAGGCTACTGATTAGACACGTCTTTCTGCCAGAGCTACACCCATATTGCATCATCAATGATTTATAGTTTTTGTTTATGTGAAGTGAAGCAGATGCGTAAGGGCGCTTGGGAAGAAATCTGAGGGTAGGATCCTTCCAGAGTTTCATGCGTTTGCCCTCTCCTCCTGGAACAGTTATCCTGCCCATGCCTAATTGGACAGCAATTAAAAAAATATATATTTTATTGATATTTTACAGAGAGGAAGGGAGAGAGATAGTGAGCTAGAAACGTCGATGAGAGAGAAACATCAACCAGCTGCCTCTTGCACATCCCCTACCGGGGATGTGCCCGAAACCAATGTACATGCCCTTGACCGGAATCGAACCCGGGACCTTTCAGTCAATCCTTTCAGATTGACGCTCTATCCACTGAGCCAAACCGGTTTCGGCAGCAATTTTTTTTTAAAAGCTTTTTCTTTTCTTTTTCTCACAAGTTCAGGGAGGTTTCTTTTAAATATATATATATTTTATTGATTTTTTTTCTTTTCTTTTTTTTTTTTTTTTTACAGAGGAAGAGAGAAGGATAGAGAGTTAGAAACATTGATGAGAGAGAAACATCAATCAGCTGCCTCTGGCACACCCCCTACTGGGGATGTGTCCGCAACCAAGGTACATGCCCTTGACTGGAATTGAACCCGGGACCCCTCAGTCCGCAGACCGATGCTCTACCACTGAGCCAAACCAGTTTCGGCTAACTTAGATTTGATAGACCTCTTTCTTTTCCTTTCTATGTTTCATCAATTTTTGTAAACTCTCCTTAAACCACATAACTCCAATAGCAAGGGCAACTGACATAACTAGGTTTGAGAATAAGCTCATAGCACCATCTATCTATCTATCTATCTATCTATCTATCTATCTATCTATCTATCTAAAAGCCTAAAAGACCAACAATTAAGACCAGATGACCGGCCGGTAACCATGACAAACACTGACTACCAGGGGGCAGCCGCTCAACATAGAAGCTGCCCCCCTGTGGTCAGTGCACTCCCACAGCCAACCTCCCACGGTCCCTCCCCCACACTGGCTGGCCAACTCTGATTGGCCCCCATCACTGGCCAGGCTAAGGGACCCCACCCATGCCCAAATTTGTGCACTGGGCCTCTAGTAACTAAAAATAAAACCCAGCTTGTCAAAGGAGTTCATAGAAGTTAGAGCAAAGCCAAGACCTGTCTTGGGCAGCAAGCAGTACATCACAGGGGGCCTGGTGTGTCTGTTAAACTGAGGTCAGGGTCTTAGCTCAGGCTGCTACAACAAAAGCATCCTCAGACTGGGTGGTTCAAACAACAGAAATTTATTTCTTTTAAAAAATATATTTTTATTGATTCCAGATAGGAAGGGAGAGAGATAGAAACATCAACGATGAGAGGGAATCATTGTTTGGCTGTCTCCTGCACGCCTCCTACTGGGGCTTGAGCTTGCAACCCAAGCATGTGCCCTTGACTGGAATCGAACCTGGGACCCTTCAGTCTGTTGGCTGACGCTCTATCCACTGAGCCAAACCAGCTAGGGCAGAAATGCATTTCTCACAGTTCAGAATGCCAGCATGCTTAGGTTCTGGTGAAGGCTCTTCCTGGTTTATAGATGACCGTCTTCTTTCTGTATCCTCACATGATGGGGTGGGGACAGGGTCAGAGAAGGAGAGAGAGAGAGAGAGAGAGAGAGAGAGAGAGAGAGAGAGAGAGAGAGGCCTAGTCTCTTATTTTAAGGGTAACGATCCCTTCACGAGGGCTCCACTAACATGACTTCATACCTCCAAAGACCTCACCTGCAAATACCATCCCAGGGGGCATAGAGCTTCAGATGTGAATGCTGAGGGGCCCTAAACAGCCCACAGCGGACAGTAATCATCAGAAATAACAACAATGACAGCTAGCATGGCTTGAGCACTTACTGTGTGCCCAGCACTGTGCAAATCACTTTCTACACTTTACCCTGCTTAGGCCTCACCAAACCCTGTGAGGGGGATATGGTTGGCTACAAACAGGGAGGCCGGTGCCCAGGGAGTTAAGCCATTTCCCAGGGCCGCACAGTGGTGGATCTGGGATCGCAAGCACCGTGAGCGGTGGGAAGAAATCAGAGCCTGTGCACTGTGCAGTCTTCCCCAGGTGGAGGGCGGGGCCTCCAGGACGGGCAGAGCAGGAAGGGCTGCAGCGGGTTAGTTAACACAGCGAGGAGGCCCCAAGGCAGGCCAGACAGCGGGAATAAGAGCGGAGCACTGTGTCCTCGTGGGGAAAACAGATGTTGGATAAGTGAGCAAGCGAATACGGCCGTTTCCATACAGATATGATGGGGAAAACAAAGTAGGCCAAGTGGTAGAGGAGGGTGACTCAGCGGACGTGGTGGTCAGGAGAGGGCGGGAAGCCAGCCGCTGCGTGATGGCTCAGGGATGGGGAGCAGCGGCCCCGTGGGGACGGCGAGAGGAGCATCTGAGGCCAAGGGAGCAGCCGCGCAGAGGCCTCCACGGGGGCAGGAGCGCCCCGTGTCTCTGAGGAGCACGGAGGAGGAGGTGGGGCTGCCGTGGAGCAAGCGAGGGCGAGAGAGGGGAGCGCAGGGCAGAAGGCCGCTCTCGAGGAGCCGGGCTGGAGGACCAAAGAAGCTTCTGGCATCCGTGGCCTGGACAGGCCTCGAAGGATGGGGTGGTGGAATGGGGTGAGGGGCCAATGTGGCCCAGCACCCACTCTCCTCACCCCACCTCTTCTCTCTGATTCTCTCCACTCAGGGATCCACGGGCCTGCCTGGCCCCCTGGGGCCAATAGGAGAGAAAGGGAGGCGGGTGAGTCGTGAGGGGCAGGGAGGGAAGGGCTTACCCGGGCGACAGCATCCGCGGCTGTGCATGATGGGGGGCTGGGTGTCTGAGTCTGTGCCTGGAAGCACTTGAGGGCATACTTCATCCCATGTGCAATGCAGGACACATGTAGGTGACCCCGCCCAGCATTGTGGCACAGGTGCCTCTGCACACATGTGTGCATGTATGTCCCATGTATCTCTCAGTGCAGAGTAGATGAGGTCTGGGTGCTGCAGCCTGTGGGCCTGTGACCCAGTGAATGGGGCATGAGCCTGCACACAGTGTGTGATTGTGGACATACATGTGTGTGAGGGGCATGCATATGTGTGTGAAAGGATATACTATACATGTGCGTGTATTTCTGTGTACACTGAGCGACTGCGTACACATGCGTGCACTCTGCTCTGTGTGCATTGTTGCTGAGTAAATGAACATTGTGTTTATGCACACGAGTGCATGTATGCGCTGTGCTTATTAGGACTGCGTCTTCACATAAACCCATGCATGCATGTGTTTACACTGAGTGTACACGTGTTCAAGGAACAAATTGCATGTCGGGCTTCACGTGTCAGCCTGAGGCTGTGATCACCCAGTGCTTGTCATGATGGCATGCAGTCATGTGTGCAACTATGATAAATAGGTGTCTGCATGGACAAACACGCTTATATGCATGGGTCCTATAGGTGCAATCATACATGTCCTGATCTTTGCGTGACTGTGTGTGTGTGTGTGATTGAAAGGCTGTGAATAAATGGTGACAGACGTCTTTCTAGGTCTTTGTGTGTTGGGGTCATGTGTTTGCACCGTAACCTGCTCCCCCTCACCCGATTGCTTTTTCAGGGGAAGGCCGGGCAGCCAGGACTGGAGGGAGAGCGGGGACTGCCGGTAGGAAGTGGGGAGCCTCCCCACCCCACAGGGTCTTGGGGGGCAGGGCTGGAAGGAGGGAGGAAGAGGGTTAGGGTTATGTCAGTGTCCCTGGTGGGACAAGAGGGATGGGACCCAGAGGACTTGATCTATCTCACTTCCAATCTTTGCTTCCTTTCTATTCAGGGCTCCCGTGGAGAGAGGGGGCAACCCGGTCCCACAGGGCCACCAGGCCCCAAGGTACGGGCGGGCCATCTGCCCAGGTTCCCCAGCCCCTCCCAGTCCCTCCCAGTCCCTCCCAGCCCTCCCAGTTGAGTTTGTTCTGTGGCCTGACTCTCATTCACTCTTGTCCTAGGGCGATGTGGGCCAGGACGGGGCCACTGGGGTCCCTGGAGAAAAGGTGAGTGAGTGTGAGTGTGTGAGTGAGTGTGTGTGTGTGTGTGTGTGTGTGTGTGTGTTTCTGGGGAGGAGACAAATCCAGGAGGTAGGGAGACATTACAACGCAGCGGAAGGACCACAGCCTCTGAGGTCAGAGCCGTGAGAGTTCAAGCCCTACCTTGGCCACTTGCCTGCTGTGTGACCTTGGGCAAATCACTGAACCTCTCCGGGCCTCAGTTTCCCCCTCTGCAAGATGGGAGTGACCGCAGTCCCCACCCCACGGGCCGCAGCGGTGAATGAAATGACTTCTGTGTGTCGGGCCCGGGGCCAGCATGCAGAAGGCGCTCAGTGGGTGCTCGCTCTTGTCGTTATGTGGGGCCGAGGACAGCCGGGCACGCGGGGTGAGCAATGACTTCTGCTTCCATTGCAGGGCCTCCCCGGCCTACAAGGGCCCCCGGGATTCTCTGGGCCAAAGGGTCCCCCTGTAAGTGAGCTCACTCTGGTGGGGGGCGGGAGCTGGGGCTGAGAGCCTCCTCATTTGTGCCTCCGCTCTCCCCCACCTTGTCCCTCAGGGCCCCCAGGGGAAAGACGGGCGACCTGGGCACCCTGGACAGAGAGGGGAATTGGTGAGTGACCGTGTGACCTCTGACCCCACTGGGCTTTCCATTTCTTGCCCCCCCCCCCCCCCCCCCGGCAGGTGACTTCTCCTTTTTAATTTTTCTTCCCAGGGCTTTCAAGGCCAAACAGGCCCGCCTGGCCCGGCCGGCGTCGTGGGTCCTCAGGTCAGAGTGGACCCCAGTTTGGGGGTAGTGTTGTACCAGTTGGGGGGTAGTATTTGGGGGGGGAGTGGATCTCAGACACACCCCCGCACCCCAGACCACCTCCGTTCACGGTGCGCCTTCTTCCTCCCCAGGGAAAGACGGGAGAAGCAGGGCCGCTGGGCGAGAGGGGCCCGCCCGGCCCGCCAGGCCCTCCCGGGGAGCAAGGCCTCCCGGGGCTGGAAGGCAGAGAGGGGGCCAAGGTGAGACCTGCCTGTGGGCCCCCTGTCTCCCGAGGGCTCAGAATTAGCCCCACAGGGGAGGGCAGGCCCCCGGATCGGGGCGACAACCCTCTGAGCCTGGCCCTCCTCTCTGCACTCCTGCAGGGGGACCTGGGGCCGCTGGGACCCCTTGGGAAGGAAGGACCACCTGGACCGCGGGGCTTCCCTGGCCCCCAGGGAGCCCCAGGGGACCCTGTGAGTACCCCTCAGAGCCCTCTTGTGGGTGCTGAGCCCTGAAGCAGAGGAGGAGATGGGGGCTCAGGGCAGGGACATCCTGGGTGGGGGGGGGGCATGGCAGCAGGAGGGGCCTGGGGAGACCGCCCCGCCTCGAACCTCAGTGCCTGGAAGGAGGTGGGAGCTATGAGCCCCCCAAAGTGAAGACAGGACCTGGGAGGTACCCGGGGGGGTGTCTTTTGACTGTGAATCTTCTCCTCCTTCAGGGACCCACTGGTTTGAAGGGTGACAAGGGCCCCCCGGGTCCCCTTGGTGCCAATGTAAGTGCAACCGCATCTGCTGGGTAGGGAGCAGGGTGGAGGAACTTGGGGTGTCTGCAAAGCTGGATGTTGTCGTTATTTTTGGAGTCAGACAGGCCTGGGCTGCATCCAACTCTGCCACTCACTGGCCGGGCAGTCATGTCACTCTGAGCCTCTGTTTCCTCTTCTGTAACATAGCCCATCTCACAGGCTGTCACATGCCTCAACCAGATGATGGCTCTGACACGTGCTCACCGGTGTGCCAGACAGAAACACATAGAACCTCCTTTCTCCTTGAGGTTCCGCTCTATATTGGGGAGACAAGCAATGAGCAGTGACGAATGTCCCAAAACAAAGCAGCAGAGGGAGGGGGGAGAGCAGCTGAGACAGGCTGGTCAGGGAAGGCCTCCTGAGAAGGAGAATTTGAGTTGGGACCTGAGGAGGTAAGGAAGGAGCCTGTGGATGTGCGGAGAAAGGCATTCGGGCGGAGGGACAGCACGTGCAAAGGCCCTGAGGCTGGACCGTGCCTGGCCTTTGGGAGGAAGCAGCACGGAGACCTTGTGGCTGGAGGGGGTGAGCCGGGGTGAGAGTAGGAGGAGTGAGGGCAGGGAGGGGTCAGGGGAGGTTGTGCAGGACCTGGTGGGCTACCAGGAGGACCTCTCTCTCTCTCTCTCTCTCTCTCTCTCTCTCTCTGAGGAGGAAGCCCTGAGGGCTGTGGTTGAGGAGGCACTTGCCCTGACATAGGTGTCCACAGCACCTTCTGTCTGCTCTTGGGGGGAACAGATTGGATAAGCGCTGGTGATCGCTTAAACTCAGTGCTTGGCGGCTTGACAAACCTCCAGAAATGAGAACTACCATTATTGTTATTTTTCCTGACCCCCATTTTCAGGGCTCCCCCGGGGAGCGTGGGCCCGTGGGCCCCGCAGGAGGCATTGGGCTTCCTGGCCAAAGTGGAGGCCAGGGCCCTGTTGGCCCTGCAGGCGAGAAGGGGTCCCCGGTAAGTGCTCTGCCCACCCCATTCCGCACACCAGGACCCTATCCTGCCCTAGCCGTGACGTCCCTCCTTGTACTCCCACGTCAGGGCGAACGCGGTCCCCCCGGCCCCACTGGCCAAGATGGGATCCCAGGGCCGCTGGGCCTTCCAGGCCCCCCTGGAGCTGCCGGGCCGTCGGGCGAGGAAGGGGACAAGGTGAGAGTTCATGGAGAGGAAGGGGCCGGGGAAGGAGGGGGGCTGGGAGGTGGGGCCCTTCCTCATCCTGTTTCCTCTGCAGGGGGAAGTGGGCACCCCTGGTCACAAGGGGAGCAAAGGCGATAAGGGGGATGCGGTAAGTGGGGGCCCCGCTTGGGGGTGAGTCCTCAGGGAGGGGGGAGGCCTGTGGAGATGGAAGGGGAAGGCGGACGGAGGGGAGGCCATGGAGCTTCCTGCTTCCCTGAGCCCCATCTTGACACCTGCAAGTAACAGAAGCCACTCAGGCTCCCTGAAGTGACGGGGCCAACAGAGTCAGTGGCTGGGGCCCCAGGAGGGCGGGGGTGGGGGGAGGGCGCTGGGGCAGTTCCTGTCTCCTCTGCCTTTCCTGGGTGGCATGTCATTCTCTCCGGCTGCGGTTCTGCACGGCTCCGAGGCAGTGCACCCCCAGCTTCCCTTTGGGGCTTCAGCCACCGCTGCCAGAACCGGTCCCTGGTGCTGGTGGGAGGTCTGGGGAACAGCCTGAGGGGCTGCACTTAGGACAGATGTCTGTGTCTGAGCCCGTCAGCTGGTGGCTGGGAAGACAGGGCTGGGGCAGTGGGTGGGGGACAGTTATTGACATCTCAGTGCCACCCCCAATCTTGACCTTGAGGGATTTTCAACTCTGCTTCCTCCTCCAGGGCCCACCTGGACCAACAGGGATACGGGGTCCTGTGGGACACCCCGGTTCCCCGGTAGGTGCTCCCGGCTCTGTGACCATCCCCTGGGTCCCCGGGGGGAAGGGACAGTGTCCTACTTCTGGACTCAGGCCCAGACTCAGTTCCAACCCTAATCTGCTCCTCCATCTTGACAACCAGTATGAACTCATCCCAGAACTGGCTCAATCCAGAACCTCAGCCCCAATCTCAATCCTGCTTGAGACCTTAACCTCAATCCCCACACACACCCTGTCTTCAAATGCCTCATTAGCCAAACGCTGACCCAGTCCTACCCAAACCCCAACCCCGACCTACCCGGCAATGCTGACCTCAAAACTGAGGTCAACCTTTGAATCTGGCCTTGGCCTCAACCCTAAATTTCATCTCAACCCCATTTGAACCCTGCTCATGATCTTGACCTTAAATCTGAACCCGACTCATCACTCAAAACTTTGACTCAGCCTTTGAACTCATTCCCAAACTCTGACCCTTAACCCACACCCCTAACTCCAAACCTAACCTTGACCCTCCGCACAGTTAATCCCAACCCTGATTCCAACCATCAGCCACAATCCTGACTTTGACCCCGAGCCTGTTTCCAACCATTGACCTGGACCCTAACGTTGCCCGGCCCTCTTCCTTTCCCAGGGAGCAGACGGGGCTCAGGGACGCCGGGGACCCCCAGGCCTCTTTGGGCAGAAAGGAGATGATGGCGTGAGAGGCTTTGTGGGGGTGATCGGCCCCCCTGGCCTGCAGGTGGGTGTCTGAGTTTGGGGGTATGGCCTCTGGTTCCCCACACTCTATGCCCCAATCTTGCTTCTTTATTCCACAGGGGCTGCCAGGCCCTCCTGGAGAAAAGGGGGAGGTTGGAGACGTGGGGGCCATGGTATGGATAATGGGGGAGAGGGTGGAAGGGGGAGGGGAGTGGCAGGGGGAGGGTGACCATTAGATTGATGTTGGGCGGTATCACAAGACACATTGTCACTTTAAGGATCATGGGGGTCACAAGCATCAAGGGTGGTGTTTGTGGTTAGTGGAGCCTTTTGGAGGGGCACGGGGTCACTTGATGCTGCTCTGACTGTCCCACAGGGTCCCCATGGATCTCCAGGTCCTCGGGGTCCCCACGGCCCGAGTGGATCAGAGGTGAGGACTCTGGGGCTGCGGGAGGGCTTCAAAGGTGGGGGGCATCTATTTCCCAAGAAGGGGAGGTTGGGATCCCAGTCTCACGTCTATCCCTTGTGGCCCTTCAGGGCTCTCCAGGGCTGCGTGGAGGAGTTGGCCAGCCCGGTGCTGTGGGTGAGAAGGTGAGAGAGAGAGGAATCCACAGGGTTGGGGAGGCACAACCAGTTCTGATTGGGGGTGGCTGTTCTGGGGAGCCTTTGCCTGTCTCCCAACATTGAACCCTCACTCTGCCTCCTGTAGGGTGAGCCAGGGGAGGCTGGAGATCCAGGACTCCCCGGAGCCCCAGGCATCCCAGTGAGTGACTGTTTTCTGTGCCCCTGCACCCATCCCAGGGAACCCCTGGTTTCTGGGTATCTCAGGCCACCTTGACCTCTGGGCAGTCCTAAGTCACCCACTTAGGAACGCATGGGCACCCGGCTTATCTCGATGATAGAGCCTTGGAAGGTGTCAGTGCTACATGCAAGTTGTACACTGCACAAGGGTGTGGGGCCAAGGGGTAAATGGGGGCCCAAGTCTAATATAAACCCTGGTTTGGGGACCCCTTTTCTAATTCACTGAAGGGTGGTACATGGGCTAGCCCAGGGGTGGGCAAACTTTTTGACTCGAGGGCCACAATGGGTTCTTAAACTGGACCGGAGGGCCGGAACAAAAGCAACCTGACCATGCTGGCACTCTCATCTTGGGCTGCTGGTGAAGGAGCGGAGGGGAGAGCAAGAGAACCCTCCGCTCTTTCGGCTCCGCGGGCCGGATAGAACAGCCGAACGGGCCGGATCCGGCCCGCGGGACGTAGTTTGCCCATGGCTGGACTAGACCAACCTTACCCATGACCTCTAGGCAACTGGACTGTCCTTATCCCTGACTCCTATAAGTCCTAGATCCCCTTGACTTCCTACCCTTGGGAAATCTAGGGTACTCTGACCCCTGACTCCAGGAAAATCCCAGACCGCCCAGATTCCTAAGTCCAGGCATGCTAACCTTGACCCCTGGAGAGTCCAGGCTCTTCTGACTTCTGTTTCTCCAAAGGGGCCCAAGGGAGAATTTGGTGAAAAGGGGGACACAGGCCCATCTGGGGCTGCAGGACCCCCAGGCAAGAAGGGCCCCCCTGGAGAAGATGGAGCCAAAGGGAATGTGGTGAGTCCTGGGGGAGGAGGAGGGAGAGCTGGGGGAGGGGCACGCCTGTTTACTCAAACCCGCCCCCCAGCTTCCGGTCAGGTGTCCTGTCCTCCTGTGTGCAGATCCCATGAGCAACCCAGAACGTGGCTGAATGAATGGGCCAATGATAGATTGAATGAATGAATGGACATGAAAGTACAGTGGTTCTATGTCATTGTGGGGGTGACACTTGCTTCCACATGGGATCATTCTAACAGTGCTGGGAACGGCAAGGTCGAGCTTGGCGCTGATGTGAGGCTGAGACCCTCCTGCCAGAGCGGGGGTTGGGGGATCGTCTTGGGTGGAGGGCATCGGGGAGCACCAGAGTCAGCGGGACCTCCATTTGGATCTCCCCACCCACCACCCGCTGTGTCCCTCTGGGTCAGTTCCATCTGTGCGTCCTGAGCCAGGAGGCTGCTGGGAGGGTGAAGTGAGATGATGCATGTCAGGTTCTTAGCTCAGCACCTGGCCCCATTAAACACTAGCATGTTCTCTCGACTGGGGTGGAAATGTTGTGTTTTGTTCACCATGTATCCCCAGCAACCAGAACTGTGCCTGGCTCCATTTATCTGTTAAACGCATGCATGAATGAATGTGCAATGATTCTGAGATGTGATTACTCACCATTCTGTGTTCCAGGGCCCCAGAGGGCTCCCAGGAGACCCAGGACCCCCTGGAGACCCTGGAGTTTCGGTGGGTGTGAGCCTTCCTGTCCCCATCAAACCCATCAAGTTCCCTAATTCTCACCCCCACAGGTTCCCACTCACCCCTACATACTCCCATAAGCCCCCATTCACACCCACAGGCCCCCACTCACACCCACAGACCAGGTGTCCTCATCCCCCCACCCCCTGAACCTAGATGTTCAAGGTCCCTGGAACAAATAACCTTCATTATCCTCCAAGCCTCGCCACCAAATTCTCATGGGCCCCCAGGAGCCCTCCCAACTCTGTTCCCTCCCTCCCACCACAGGGCCTGGATGGTCTCCCAGGGGAGAAAGGAGACCCTGGTGATGTTGGAGGGCCGGTGAGTGAGGGACAGGATGTGATGCTGGGAGAAGGGGCAGGGATGGTAAGAGGCGCACTGGGTGGCCAGGGGAGTGGGTTCCTCTGTAGGTGTGTCTGCTCTGCCTCTCTGGGCCTGGCCATGAATGTGAGGAGCTTGAGGGAGGCAGCAGGAGATGGCTGGTGCTGGGTGATGTTTGGGTAAGGCTGTCTTTGGGTCAGAGGCATGCTGGAACGTAGTCATGCTCAATCAATGTTAGCGAATTCTCTCCTGGTGTTATGATCTCCACAGGGTCCACCGGGTGCTTCTGGGGAGCCCGGCCCCCCAGGGTCCCCTGGAAAGAGGGTGAGTGAAGACCTGTCTCCTGGCTGCCCTGGCTCCAACCTTATCCCCTTTACCCCCCACGGGCCCCCACCCCCACAACTCCCCACTTACCCCCTCAGACTCCCACTCACCTCCAAAGACCCCCACTCACCCCCATAGATCCCCCACTCACTCACACGACCTCCCACTCATCCCTAAAGGGCCCCCTCTAACTGTCTCTCCCTTCTCAGGGTCCTCCTGGCCGCTTGGGTCAAGAAGGCAGAGAAGGGGAGAAAGGGGCCAAGGTGAGTGCCCCTTCCCAGGGAGGGGTCCCTGCCCTGACCCCTCAGCCAGCAGTTGGGCCATCAGAATGGGGAGGGGCCCGGTGACCACCAATTCCCTCCCCGTCCCTGAAGATTCTTGGTTAGCGGTCAGGAGGCAGGGGCACCCTGACTCTCTCTGCCCCCCCTCCCTTGCCCCATCCATTTTAGGGGGAGCCAGGTCCTGATGGGCCCGTAGGGAGGACAGGCCCCGTGGGGGCTCGAGGCCCCCCTGGACGTGTTGGGCCTGAGGGTCTTCGAGGGATCCCTGGCCCTGTGGTGAGTGGGGCGGGAACCGGGGTGGGTGGGGGTGGGATCCCTGTGTGTGCACACTTTTAATTTCTCATTGCAGTTGGGGGGGGGGGCTGGCCCTGGTTGGGGTCGGGCGTTCACACTGGCTTTTAGCGGGGTGCAGCTCCCCATGTTGTGTTTTTTCATCCCAGGGTGAACCAGGCCTCCTGGGACCTCCTGGACTCATAGGCCCTCCTGGTCCCCTGGTAAGTGACTCCTTTGTCCCTGAGGCTCTGGCACAAGAACCGCTCAGTGACCATCGAATGACCATGGGTGCTGACGACCCCTCACTGACTATCTGCAGGTCTACCCCGACCACGATTACCATCTACCCTGACCACTTCTCTTGACGGTCTACACTGACCACAGGGCCCCTCCGTCTTTATAGGTCAACGTGACCGCCAGTCTTAATAGTCTACACTGGCCGCCACGCTGGTCTCCACCACTGAGCCTCCATATTGGCCGCCCTCCAGCCAGCCCCTTCATGACCCCTTGCCATCCCTCCTCCCTCCTGACTGTCCCCACGATCGCATCCCTAGCGATTCCCCATCTGACCACCCCAATCACCCACATGGATCCTAAGATTGTATGTGTGAGTCTCATCAACTGCTGCTCCTTCTCCATCCAGGGGCCCGCCGGCCTCCCAGGGCTGAAGGGAGATGCTGGCCTCAAGGGGGAAAAGGTAGGAACGCCTCCTGCCATTATGTCCTTCCCTCGTGCACCTCCATTCCCACTGGGGTCTCCGCTGTTCCCAGAATGCATTATCCCAAAGGCTCTAGGAGAAAAACCTCCCAGCACCCCCTTTTCTTCCTCCCCACACGCCTCCCTTGTCCTCCAGGGCCACATCGGATTAATCGGCCTCATTGGCCCCCCCGGGGAGGCTGGCGAGAAAGGGGACCAGGGGCTGCCAGGCGTGCAGGGCCCTCCTGGCCCCAAGGGAGAACCGGTGAGTGTATGGCCTGCCCCAAGTGGGAAGGATGTGTTGAAAGGCGGGGACGGTTGGGGAGGCAGAGATGGGCTTGTTTGCAGGCTGTGGGGGTGAGGGAAGCCTGCGTCTGGAAGGACAGGGGGTGTGTCTGGGGAAGATGGGGTCCTATCTGGGAACCTGAAGGCCTGAGGCTGTGTCTTGAGGGAACTGGAGGCTTTTTTGGAACACGGAGGTGAACCCGGTCAGCGGTGACCCTGATGTCCTTTCTCCAGGGTCTCCCAGGTCCCAGTGGCTCCCTGGGCCCCCCCGGGCCCCCCGGCGTGGCAGTGAGTATGGAGGGTCTGTGAGGTGGGGGTCACCACGGTGAGCCAGCCAGGACTCCATCTCTCTCTGTCTCTACCCACAGGGCCCTCTGGGACAGAAGGGCTCAAAGGGGGGGCCGGTAAGTACTCCCTCTCCCTGGGCTCCCACATTTCAGCTCCCCACCCCTCCGCTGCACCAGAACCCTCAATAATTCCTGTGCATTCATTCATTCATCTCGTCACTCAGTCACACATTCAACACGCACCTTTGTGTTTCATCAAATCTAAGCTGCCATCAGTCGTAAGAAACACCTTTATTTTATAAACCGCTATAGACGAAAACAATTCTGCCAAAGAACTGTGACTTGCCAGAGATGTGAAGATGCTGATTTCAGAGACGTTGAAACACAGAAGGAAAATGTGTGCTTTGTTCTTGGTGCTGAAAGTTGCATGTCCCTGCCCCAGGGATGTGTGTGTGCGTGTGCGCGCGTGTGCATACATGCATGTATTGGCAGGAAGGGGTCTCCATAAACAGAGTTTTCTCCCTACAGGGTTCTCTCGGCCCCCGTGGAGACACTGGCCCTCCAGGCCCCCCGGGTCCCCCGGTAAGTTCCCCAGGGATGAGGGTTGGAGTGTACCCACTGGTTCTCCCAAGCTCAGAACCAGGTGGGGCACGCAGATGTTCAGAGGAGGCAGGGCACCCACCAGATGTTCAGGGGAGGCAGGCACACACCAGATGTTCAGGGGAGACAGGGCACCCACCAGATGTTCAGGGGAGGCAGGGCACAGACCAGATGTTCAGGGGAGGCAGGGACCCACCAGATGTTCAGAGGAGGCAGGGCACCTACCAGATGTTCAGGGGGGCAGGTGCTCTGAAAGCTGAAGTGGGATCTGGGCTGTGTGTGTGGGGAGATTAGGGGGATATGCATGGAATACTGACTGGGTCTTCTCTCCAATCCATCCTTCCTCCCTGTCTCTCTCCCCAACTCTTCTGTCTCTCCTGGCCTTTCTCTTTCAAATATTTGTTCCACTATTTTACCATTTTACCTTCTCTCTCTCTCTCTCTCTCTCTCTCTCTCTCTCTCTCTCTCTTTTCTTCCCCCCCCCCCCCCCGCGTACTTTTATCTCTCCCAACTCTGTGTTTTCTGTCTCTGTCCCGCCTGTGGGTCTCTGTCTCCCTCTCCCTGTTCTGTCTGACCCTCCTCTGACTCTCCCCCTCACCTTTCTCATCTCGCCCCCGCCCTTGTCTCTCTGCTCTCCGCTCTCCATCCCTGCACCGCTGCTCAGGGTCCGCCCTCGGAGGTGCACGGGCTGCGCCGGCGGCGGCGCTCGGTGCCCGGCCCGCGGGCGCTGGAGGCCCCGGAGGGCGGCCTGGAGGAGGTACTGGCCTCGCTCACGTCGCTGAGCTTGGAGCTGGAGCAGCTGCGGCGCCCCCCGGGCACTGCCCAGCGCCCGGGTCTCGTGTGCGGCGAGCTGCACCGCAACCACCCGCACCTGCCGGACGGTGAGGCCCGGCCCTCCCCGGGCGCCCCTCCCCGGGCGCCCCTCCCCGGGCGCCCCTCCCCGGGCGCCCCTCCCCGGGCGCCCCTCCCCGGGCGCCCCTCCCCGGGCGCCCCTCCCCGGGCGGCGGGAGGGCGGGAGCCGTGGGGCCGCCCCTCACCGGCCCTGGCTCCGCCGCAGGGGAGTACTGGATTGACCCCAACCAGGGCTGCGCGCGAGACGCTCTCAGGGTTTTCTGCAACTTCACGGCGGGAGGAGAGACCTGCCTGTACCCCGACAAGAAGTTCGAGACCGTGAGTGCCCCGGGGGCGTTGGTGGGCGGAGGAACGGGACTGGTCCCGCCGCTCCCCCCCCCCCCCCCTTACAGGCTTTGTCAGGGACCTTAGCCTTCCTTCAACAGACGTCTATTGAGCATCTAGTGGGGCGACAACGGACAATAAAACTACCCCTCTCCCACCCCTGCTTTTATGGAGCTTGCCTTCTCTGAGGGAGACAGGCAAGGACACCCAGCAGAGAAATCACGAATGGGGCAAACCTTTAAGCAATGCTGGCCTGTGTCAGGCCCGTTCTAATCACGTAGGTGCATTCACTTACTGAGCCCTCACCACCAGATGTGCTAGTTCTGTCTTCATCCCCCAGACAGGGAAACCGAGGCACAGAGAGGTGGCCGGGTTACCCATGACAGTGTGCCTCCAGAGTCCCAGCCCTGAACCCCCAGGCTACTGCCTCCTCCTCCGACCTGCTATTATAGGCCCCGGGGGCTCACTGTCCTCCAGGCTGCAGGCTGAGAGGTGACGTCAGCTGGTCCCCCAGAACTCCCAGGCTCCTCCATCAGGCAGCACTGAGCCTAACTGCCTCTCACACCAGATGTTCAGGGGAGGCAGGGCACCCACCAGATGTTCAGGGGAGGCAGGCACCCACCAGATGTTCAGAGGAGGCAGGGCACCAGCTCTGGACCATCTGGATTGGAATTCGAGCCTGTCGCCTCGGTGTTTTAATCTGTAAAATGGGCATAAGCAAGTACCTACCCCACGGGGTGGTTGTGCAATCACAGCACTGATGCACATATCAGGAGATACTCATGAAATGCCGACTTTGCACTAATATCTCTACCGCAAGTAAAACACGCAGCCAGCATAGGTCCTGCAAAAACGCACGGCAGTGCTCTTCTGATATGTTATTATTTTCAACTGGGTGTGTGGCACTCAGGCCTCCTGGGCACAGGGGCTGGAAGGCAGGACTTGGTCTCTAAGCAGTCACTGACATCCCAGGACTGCTCCCACACCAGCTCACCCTCCTCCTGCTCACCCTCCTCCTGCTCACCACCCTCCTGCTCACCCTCCTCCTGCTCACCCTCCTCCTGCTCACCCTCCTCCTCCTCACCCTCCTCCTCCTCAACCTTCTCCTCCTCAACCTCCTCCTGTTCACCCTCCTCCTGCTCACCCTCCTCCTGCTCACCCTCCTCCTGCTCACCCTCCTTCTGCTCACCACCCTCCTGCTCACCATCCTCCTGCTCACCCTCCTCCTGCTCACCCTCCTCCTGCTCACCACCCTCCTGCTCACCCTCCTCCTGCTCACCCTCCTCCTGCTCACCCTCCTCCTGCTCACCCTCCTCCTCCTCACCCTCCTCCTCCTCAACCTCCTCCTCCTCAACCTCCTCCTGTTCACCCTCCTCCTGCTCACCCTCCTCCTGCTCACCACCCTCCTGCTCACCATCCTCCTGCTCACCCTCCTCCTGCTCACCCTCCTCCTGCTCACCATCCTCCTGCTCAGACAGAAAGAAGCTGGGGAGGGAGCGAGGAAGGGTCTAGGTTTGGGTTGCCCAGACTTTGGCAAGCCACTTACTGAGGAGGCAGCAGGAGGGGAGAGGAGAAATCGGGAGGGATGGAGCGAGGCAGCGGGATTGTTAAAGTGTCACCAATGAGCACCCGAGGCTCTGTTCCACGGAGGACTTCTGGGAAACGTGGAGAGCAAGCACCTGGAAGCTGTCCCAGCTGGGCAGAGAGGGAGCCGGGGCGTCAGCCACCACCTCTTGCCCTCTCGTCAGTCACCAGTTGGGGGCGTCCTCAGGGGGGCGGGCCCTCTCCCCTTGGGCCTTGCCCTGTGCACCAGCCAAGCCCACTCCCATGGCCAGACAACGGCCCGACAGTCCCAGATACTGACAACCTGCGGCCCTCACGGATGGGAGGCAGGTGCAGAAAGGACATGGGCGCCTGCTCCTGACCCTCCCTCCCTTTCCAGGTGAAACTGGCTTCCTGGTCCAGGGAAAAGCCGGGAAGCTGGTATAGCACGTTCCGTCGAGGGAAGAAGGTGAGTTGCTGAAGGCTGAGGGGGCAGATGGTACGAAAAGCGTGGTGGTGACCAGTGTGTGGTGATGGGAGAGGGGGCTTGAGGGGTGAGGGAAACGGGACACACTTGCCTCTGCCTTGTTGGTGAGCCGTAGGCTGGGGAGGGAGGTGAGTGGGGCGGCATCTGGTGTGTGGTGGGGGAGCCCGGGGCGTGGTGGAAACCCGGAGCCAGTGCCGGAAGGACCTGCGGCTCCCCGGGCGAAGTCACAGCTCAGCTGAGACCCAAAGAGTGAGCTGGGTTGGCGTGAAATTCAGGAGGACAAGAAAAAGTGTTGCAGGCAAGGGAACAGCATGTGCAAAGGCCCAGAGTCAAGAGGGGGGTTCTGGTGAGTTTAAAGAAGAGGAAGCCACGTGCTCTGCTTCAGAGAGTGCGAGGGGCATGTGGCTAGAGAAGAGGCTGGGAGGTAGGGGAAGGCGAGCCCCCCCCCAAAAAAAAGAAGACCCGTGGGCAGTAGGGAGCCATGGGGCATGTTTAAGAGGGGGAAGGGCCCAGAGCAAATCTCCGTGTTAGAAAAATGCCTCTGGCCGAAACCGGTTTGGCCCAGTGGATAGAGCGTTGGCCTGCGGACTAAAAGGTCCCAGGTTCGATTCCAGTCAAGGCCATGTACCTTGGTTTCGGGCACATCCCCGGAAGGGGGTGTGCAAGAGGCAGCTAATCGATGATTTTCTCTCATCGATGTTTCTAACTCTCTGTCCCTCTCTCTTCCTCTCTGTAAAAAGTCAATAAAATATATCTTTTTTAAAAGAAAAAAAAAGAAAAATGCCTCCGGGGCTGCTGCTGGTGGTTGTGGAGACGGGAGCCCAGAGACCGGAGGAGACAGATGTGTGACCCAGGAGAGGGAGGAGGGGCTCCAGGCTGGGGCTGGTGCTCTGGGGACAGAGAGGAGGGCATGATGGGAACACTATCCAAGAGGGCAGGCTCATCGGACCCAGTGATTGATGAGCTGCAGGGGAGGGGGGAGACAGGTATGGCTCGGGTCCTGATGGGGAATATGATGCCTGCTGAGATGTGTGAGGAGACCGGGTCCAAGGGGCCGGGATCTTGGGCTCGCTTCGGGACTCCTTTATGTAACGTATATTTATATGCTAAGCACTGGGAACATAGCAGCAAATTAAACACAGTTCTTGACTTCATGAAGTTGATATTCTCCTGGGAATATAACCAAGGAAACAGACGGCCCCAGGAAACAAATAAAGCTGTGGTATAATGTAAGCCCGTGTTTTGGCTTGGACTCCTCTCAAATCGAGGAGGTGATTCCAGAAAACATCAGCCGGGGAAAGTGGACATAAAGACAGGAAAGAGAAGGAAGTCAAAGGATGCCAGTGACATGTTCAGACTATGTTTTATTTAACCCAAATGTGTCCAGAGTATTGGCAGAGCACTCTGAAGATCACGGAGGCATTTTACATTTTTTTCTTCACAGAAGTTCTTCAGAGTCTCGTGCATAGTTTGCCTTCACAGGACATTGTAATCTGGAGGCTACATTTCATCGGAAATGCTTGATCCATGCTTAGCTTTCCTAAGACCTGCAGTGGGAAAGCAGATCCCCATATGCAGTTTGTTCCAAGCCTAAGTTTTCAGATAACTGGGTGGAAGCTAAGTGAAGAGTGAGGAATTTAAGGGAAGAATTTGAATTAAATAATTAAATAAAAAAATTAAAATTAAACAAAGTCAAAAAATAGTTTCTCAGTCTCATCAGCCACATTTTTCTTTTGGGTTACTCCTCACCTGAGGATATTTCTCCCCCCCCCCCCTTTTTAAAAAATATATTTTATTGATTTTTTACAGAGAGGAAGGGAGAGGGAGAGAGAGAGTTAGAAACATCGGATGAGAGAGAAATATCCATCAGCTGCCTCCTGCACACCCCGCACTGGGGATGTGCCTGCAATCAAGGTACATGCCCTTGACCGGAATCGAACCTGGGACCCTTGAGTCCCCAGGCTGATGCTCTATCCACTGAGCCAAACCCGTTAGGGCCTGAGGATATTTCTTCCATTGCTTTTCAGAGACAGGGGGAGGGAGAGCAGGAGGGGGAAAAAGAGGGAGGAGAGAGAGAGAGAGAGAGAGAGAGAGAGAGAGAGAGAGAGAGAGAGAGACATGGATGTGAGAGAGACACACGGACTGGTTGCCTTCTGCACGCTGCCTCCACCACCCGCTCCTTGACTGGGGGGTGGGGAGCGAACCTGTAACCCAGGTACATGCCCTTGACCAGGAATCCAACCCCGAGACCCTCCAGGGCATGGGGCCCGCGCTCTAACCACTGAGCACCCTGGCCAGGGCTCGTCAGCCACATTTTAAGTGCTCAGGAGCCGCCATGCCCAAGGGGCTCACAAGAGAGCGATGAAGGGCGAAGGGGGCACCCTCACCTGCTGCTCTGCCCCACCCCAGTTCTCCTACGTGGACGCCGACGGGTCCCCGGTGAGCGTGGTGCAGTTGACCTTCCTGAAGCTGCTGAGCGCCAGCGCCCGCCAGAGCTTCGCCTTCTCCTGCCAGAACGCGGCCGCCTGGCTGGACGCGGCCGCCGGGGACCACAGCCGCTCCCTCCGCTTCCTGGGGACCAACGGAGAGGAGCTGACCTTCAACCAGACGGCCCCCGCCACCGTCACTGTCCCCCACGACGGCTGCCAGGTAAGGGAGCGGGCAGGGCTGGCCGGGCAGGGAGGGGAGGCCCCGCTTCCACCGCCCCCACCCCTGACTCCCCGCCTGTGTCTTCCACCGCCAGCTCCGGAAGGGACAGGCCAAGACCCTCCTGGAGTTCAGCTCTTCCCGGGTGGGGTTTCTGCCCCTGTGGGACGTGGCCGCCACCGATTTCGGCCAGACGAACCAGAAGTTCGGGTTTGAACTGGGCCCTGTCTGCTTCAGCAGCTGAGCGTCTGGAGGGGGTTGGGGGGGGGGGGGACAGGACCGCGAGGGAGCCCCGGGTGGGGCACACTTGGTGCTGAGGCTTTGAAGCCACCATATTTATCGTCTCTCCGGTGCCTGTGGACTCAGAGGGAAGCCTGCTCGTCATGGTCAAGCCATGTCCCGGCTCCACTCTCCGGGGGCTGCGGGCTGGGCTCCCCTGGTCCAGGAGCCCAGCCTCCTCCGCCCCCATCCCCTCCCCACCCTTGCTGGAGTGATGCGGGCTTTCTCCCCTCCGTGCCCATTCCTGATCCCCCGCAGCTCCCACGCCTGATCCCCCACGCAATGAGCTTCTCATCCAGAGCTGATGAGTGCCCCCCCCCCCGCCCCGCACCTGCCTTTCCCTTCCCAGGCAGTACCCCGACACCCTTTGGTGCTACCCTTCCCACTAGTTAAGCACTGGATGTCTCCTGATCCCAGTCTGGGCCCCTCCCCTCGTTCCTCTCCTCAGGTGGGTTCTGAGAGAAGGGACTGAGGTCAGACGCGGAGGGAAGCGAGACTTCCCTGGACTGAGCTGTGCATTCCTTTGGCTGCCTCAGCCCAGCTCGAAACACAGGCCCCCTCATAGCCCACCAGGCCGGATGGTTTGGGGACCAAGGTGCGGGGTAAATCAGGATCCTCATGGTGCTGTCCTATTTATACCGGGATCTACATGAAAAGGGAAAACCCCCTCTGTTACATATTTAATCTGCTTCCTCCTTACAGAAGGCTGGGATATGATGAAAGAGATTCTAGCACGACGCCCCCTCCCCCACTTCCCCAGGGCACAATTGGCATCTCAAGTCTGAGAATAAACCACTGAACTGTGTCCCTGTCTGTGTCCTTCATCTGGTGCTGGCCGCATCTTCCTTAGGGTGTGCCTGTTGTGTCACCTGAGGTATTGCCATCACCTGTCTTAACTGGGTTGTTTGGTGGAGGTGGTCTGAGGGGGCGGGGGAACCCAATTATAATGGGGCTCACTGGAGGTGGTGGGCCTGTTCATTAACTCAGGAAAAGTTGAAAATACTAGATCTCTAAGAGAGTAGATCTTAACTTTTCTTACCACAAAAAAATAAAGAATAATTATGTGATGTAATACAGGTGTTAGTGAATCATTTTGAAATATATATGCAGATCAAATCACCACATTGTATTCTTAGATTTGCATCTTATATGTTATACTAGAGGCCGGGGGGGGGGGGGGGAGAGTGTCCCCTCAGCCCAGCCTGCATCATCTCCAATCTGGGATCCCTCTCATAATCCAGGACTGCTGGCTCTCAACTGCTCACCTGCCTGTCTGCATGCATGATTGCCTCTAACCACTCCCCAGCCAGCCTGATCGATGTCTAACTGCTCCCCTGCCAACCTGATTGCCCCTACTGCCCTCCTCTGCTGGCCTGATCACCCACAATTGCCCTTCCCTGCTGGCCATCTTGTAGTGGCCATCTTGTTTCCACATGGGGGCGGCCATCTTTGACCACATGGGGTGGCCATCATGTGTGTTGGAGTGATGGTCAATTTGTACATTACTCTTTTATTAGATAGGATATATCAATTAGATCTCAGTAAAGCTGGAAAAAATGTGAACCTATTAAGAAGCATCAAACTAAGAAAAGAAGAAAGAGAAGGAGGAAGGGAGGGAGGGAAAAATGAAGGAAGGAAAGAAAGAAAGAAAGAAAGAAAGAAAGAAAGAAGTAATAAAAGATAGCCAAATCTCCATGCTAATCTTGATTAGTCCAGGAGACACTGGCTGAGCTGAGGGGATTCATGGAGAGATGATATGGGATGTGGTTTTGATTTGAAATGAAAGAACTAGATGTCAAAGGTCTGGGTAGAAAGTCGGGGGATGAGTTGGAAGTGAAGAGAACCTAGTTAGGAGTTGAGCCTTGGAGTGAGTTTGGGGCTGGAATTTAAGGATTGAAAATGGGTTGAAGATGAGTTGAATTGGAGGTGGGTTTGGAGTGAGTTGAATGAGTTTGGGGTTGTGAGTTAATGATATCTGTTGAGGTGCAGGTTGGACAATGAGTGGATTGAGTTCAGGGATTGGAATTGGATGTTGGATTAAATTAAATTAGGGTTGCTTTGAGATATAGGATGAACCGAGTGGAGGTACGTAGCAGTTGCTATGGGTAGAGGGTGGGAATTGTCAGTTTGGTAAGTCAAGATGGGATCAGTTAAGATGAGAGTTGAGTTTGAGGTGGCTTGAATTGGGAATTAGATGTTGGGTTGAGTTATTTATTGAGATGTAACTCAATACCATGTAATTCACTCATTTGAAGTATACAATTAATGGTTTTTAGTACATTCACACACTAGTGAAACCATCACCACAATCAATTTTAGAACATTTTCCTCACCTCAAAAAGAAATCCTATATTAGCAGTCACTCTCATTTCCTCCAAACCTCTCAGCAGTAGGCAACGACTCTTCTGTCTCTATGGATTTGCTTATTCCAAAATATGGAATCCAAAACATGTCATGCAAATGGAATCTTACACTATGTGGTCCTTTGTGTCTAATTGTTTTAAGGCGTATGCTGTAGTATGCATCAATATTTCATTCCATTTATTGTTGAATGAGAGGCACGAATTTGTGCATGGGTGGGATACCTTGGCCTGGCGCTGGTGATCAGGGCCAATTTGGGCTGCTGGTTGCAAGGGAGGGACTTCAGGAGGTTGGCCAGCTGTGGGAGGTTGGCTGGCTGCAGGAGGTTGGCTGTGGGAATGCACTGACCACCAGGGGGCAGCTCCTACGTTGAGTGTCTGCCCTCGGGGTGGTCAATGCGTGTCATAGCAACTGATCGGCCAGTCGTTCACTCACTTGGGCTTTTATATATATAGATAATATTTCATTGTCTGGATAGACCACATTTTGTGTACCCATTCACCAGTTAATGGAGTTTATTGAGTTGAGGTAGGAGTGATGGAGAGCATGTGTGTTGAATTGGGTCAGGTGAGGTTGGGTGGGTAGAGGTTGTAGGTTGGGGGGAGTGTTTATGCCAAACCCGGAGCTTACCTTACTTATTTAAAAAAATATATATTTTATTGATTTTTCACAGAGAAGAAGAGAGAGGGATAGAGAGAAACATTGATGAGAGAGAATCATTGATCAGCTGCCTCCTGCACACCCCCTACTGGGGATGTGCCTGCAACCCAGGTACATGCCTTTAACCAGAATCAAACCCGGGACCTTCCAGTTCGCAGACTGACACTCTATTCACTGAGCCAAACCGGTTCCAACAGCTTACCCTACTTCTCTGGCACCAGACCCACTAAGGTCACCTGAATAATTGTCTTGGATTCCTTTACTCAGTAAATGTCGCTAAGAATCTTACCACCATGTAGAGTGTTGATGTCCAGAGGTTGATTGATGAGTTCACTCATCACACACTTATTTGTTTCGTTCTATTGAGTGTTTAGTCAGTGCCAGGCACTATTCCAGATGCTGGGGATAGAAGAGTGATGTGGTTGCTGCCCTCAGAATGTTACTTCTGAAGGAGATGATAGTTCTATATAAATGTGATCTTAAGTAGTGGTTGTTGTGAAGGAAAATCAAACAGGTTGCATGGCTAGAGAGTGATGGGGTGGGCAGCTAGAGAGGCTTCATTGAGGTGACGCGTGACTGGAGGCATGAAGGATTTGAGGGAAGAGCCATGTAGAGTCTTATGGAGTCTTGAGGAAGTATTTCACACACAGTGAAAAACCCAGAAACCCTCCAATACCAATGAGGGCTCTTGAAGGGATGCTGTTTCTCTTGGTCACCTCTTCTCCTGATTTGTTGCTTTTTTAAAATTATATTTTATTGATTTTTTACAGAGAGGAAGAGAGAGGGATAGAGAGTTAGAAACATCGATGAGAGAGAAACATCAATCAGCTGCCTCCTGCATACCCCCTACCGGGGATGTGCCCGCAACCAGGGTACATGCCCTTGACCAGAATCGAACCCGGGACCCCTCAGTCCGCAGGCCGGCGCTCTATCCACTGAGCCAAACCGGTTTTGGCCGATTTGTTGCTTTTGCTGATTTCTTTACCCTGTGCTTTCTTCTGTCAACCCAAATGTAGACTGGACCTGCTTTCCTTTCAGTTTCTCTCCAAAACATCTATATATATATATATATATATATATATATATATATATATATATATATATATATTTCAGAGAGGAAGGAAGAAGGAGAGGGAGATAGAAACATCAATGATGGGAGAGAATCATTGATTGGCTGCCTCCCGCATGCCCCCCACTAGGAATCGAGCCTGCAACCCAGGCATGTGCCCTTGACTGGAATTGAACCTGAGACTCTTCAGTCTGCAGGCTGATGCTCTATCCATCGAGCCGAACTGGCTAGGCTCCCCTAAACATCTTTATCTCTTTACCTCAAGAATGAATATGGTAACACCGACGCTGTGTGTTATTTCCTCTTTCTGGCTACACCTGAGAACAAACACATTTCCCATCTTCCCTTGCAGTTAGGTTTGGGCCATGTGACTGAGTCTGGGCTAATGGGCATGTGGGTAGCTATAAAACTTCCTACACAACTCTCCATAGTCCTCCATGATCTTTCTCCCCATTCCTTGGTGACTCCCTGGTGACTTTGGAGATCCCATATGTACGATGGAGGTGTCAGCTACAAAACTAGAAAGGAGCCTGGTTCCCTGAGTAACTGCTTGGAGGAATGCTACCAAGGAGACCTCCGTCAGCTATGACCAAGAAATAATTTGTTTTAATCCTCATCTGAGAATATGTCTTTCATTGATTCTGGGGAGGAAGGAAGAAGGAGAAAGAGAGAAACATCTATGTGAGAGAGAAACATCTATTGTACGCCCTAATCAGGATCAAACCTGACACCTGGATATGTGCTCTGACCAGGAATTGAACCCGAGACCCGTTGGTACATGGGACAATGCGCCAACCAACTGATCCACACTGGCCAGGGCTAAGCCTTTGAGATCTTGAAGGGTTGCAGCTCACATTAATTATCCTACTACAGTGAATGCATCTGACATTTATTGAAGGTCAGCATGTGAACATGTGTGTGAACCAGGAGGTATCATTGCAAGACAATGAACAAGTTAAAATTTAATATGGAATATCCTTTTCCTCAAAACTGCCCACCATTGTGAATTTGCCACTGAAGGTGTGCTCTCCCCAAGTCTGGATTTCCTGCCGTTCTGCTGCCCTCTCTCATCTCTCCCTCCCGACATCTCTCCCTGCCTACCCTTTTCATCCTCTTCCTCAAAGGCTGTCTACACTCAGATAAAATTTACCTCATTTAAAAAAAAATATATATATATATTATTGATTTCTTATAGAGAGGAAGGGAGAGAGATAGAGAGCCAGAAACATCAATGAGAAACATTGATCAGCTGCCTCCTGCACACCTCCTACTGGGAATGTGCTCGCAACCAAGGTACATGCCCTTGACCGGAATCGAACCTGGGGCCCTTCAGTCCACAGGCTCTGTCCACTGAGCCAAACCGGTTTCGGCATACCTCACTTTCTTATGAATAACCATTCACTCAACCCTTCTTACAGACCATATCTTCACGCCCTCATGACCCATGATTAGTTCAACTGACACTGTTAATAATGATAATGATACTGACTGAGCATGTACATGCCAAACACTGTTCATCAAATGTTGTCCCTGGGTGGATGTATTTGTTCCTCATCACAACCTTAAAGGAAGTTGCTCTTACTGTCCCCATTTTGCAGATGAGGAAACTGAGAAACAAAGAGGTGGAGAAACTTTGCTCAATAAAAACCCGTCATCTCCTTTGATAGAATTCTTTCCTATCATTTTAGAAATGACATCTGCCCTGGCTGGGTGGTCAGTTGGTAAGAGCTGTGTTTGATTTCCGGTTAGAATACCTCCCCAGTTGGTCAGGGCGTGTATGGGAGGCAACCGACCCCTGTTTTCTCTCACGTCCATGTTTCTCTTTCTTTCTCTCTCTCTAAAATAATATCAATAAACATATCCCCAGGTGAGGATGAAAAACACATATATTTATGTATATTAATATACATTCAAATACACCACCCAGGGTTTGAATACAGATCAGCTGGCATTAGCTTTTGTAATTCCAGTCTCACCCTGGTGCAGGTATTTTAGAGGGAGGAACAATTAATAGTGTAATAAGAACTCTTTAATTAGCTAAAAAGCTCATTAAAGAACTAAGAAAGCGGGCGCTGCTACATGAAAGTGTAATTGACGAAGGTGGAAGGAGGGACTTCTCAACCTCCCAGGCTCAGCTCCCTCAGCTGTGTACTTACTCAGCAGCCGGCCAGCACCCGGTGCTGCTGGGAAAGCCCCCAGCTGATTTGCATATTCAGCGGCCACAATTAATCACTGCTTGTGCTTCCAGAGCAATTACACCCACTGTTCCCAGCACGGAGCTGGGTGAGGCAGCCAGTTTGGAGGCATCTGTAGCTTTGTACAGACATGGTTGGGCGGGAGTGGGGGAGGGGAGTGTGTGGAGTTGCAGATTTCACACACATATACACACAGACCAAGAGCCCGGGAATCAGACCTTCATCTTGTCACGCCCCCGCCCCCCCCCGCCCTGCTCCTGCCGCAGCTGCAGGCACATCCAGGGCCCACATCAGACACGTTGACACAAATAGCAGGCCACACACACAGCGGCACACACCCATTTGTGCCTGGACACACATCCAGAGCCCTCTCACACACATACACACCAACAACTGTGTTCACAGACTCGCACCCAGGGACAGAGCCACATCTGCAGGGAGACACCCATTGTCACCACAGGGTGACACGCCAGGAATGCAGAGGGACACAGCCCTGCTCAGAGACAAGCCACCAACACACAAGCTACAGACCCCAGATGAACCCCGTCATGACCACCTCCGAGATCCCCCCCCCTCTCTCTACACACACACACACACACACACACTCACACACACTCACACACACTCTCTCTCTCTCTCACACACACACACACACACACTCACACACACACACTCACACACACACACACACTCACACACACACACTCACACACACACACTCTCTCACACACTCACACACACATACACACACACTCTCTCACACACACACATTCTCTCTCATACACTCACACACACACTCACACACACTCTCTCTCTCTCACACACACACACACACACACACACACACTCACACACACACTCACACACACACACTCTCACACACACACACACACACTCACACACACACACTCACACACACACTCACACACACACTCACACACACTCTCACACACACACACACTCACACACACACTCACACACACACACACACTCACACACACACACTCTCACACACACACTCATCCAACAAAGGTTTCCTGGGCGCCTACTATGTGCCAGGGGCTGTTAGGCTCAGGGGATCCCACAGTGAAGAAAACAAAGGTGCCTGTCCTGGTGGAATGAGCACTCCAGTGGGCTGATAGGCAGTAAGCCAACACAGGTAGGCGATGTCGGGTGGCACCATGGGAAAAAGAAGGCAGTGAGGTAGCATCCTTGAAGCAGCGGCTCCTACAGAGAGAGGGAGGGAGCCAGTGATGCCCCACACAGCCTCGCGCAGGCACGTGCCATGTAGAGTCACAAGGGCCCGTCCGTCCCCACCAGGGCGGGTGCGTGGCCTTGTGTCCTGGGTGCCCCGTACACCAGAGCTTCCTTTTAAGAGGTTGGTTCTGGGCCTGCAGGTGACAGTGGAGGCGCTGGGGAGGTGGGGAGGCAGGAAGCTGAGCCAACCAGAGACCTCACTGACCCTGAGAGCTGCCCTCTTCTGCCTCGATGCTGCTCTCTTCTCCTTTACACATGCGCCCCTCCCCCCCCCCCCCCCCCGGTCTACTTCTTATTTATTTAATTTTTGTGGTAAAAAGACCACACGTAACATTTACCATCTTCACCATTTTTAAGTGTTCAGTTCAGTGGCGTTATGTTTTCATATTGCTATTCCACGGATCTCTAGAATTTTTTTTTTTATCTTGCAAAACAGAGCCTCTGTCACCAAGAAACAGTAACTCCCTGCTCCCCCTCCCTCTTCCAGCTCCAGGTACTCACCATTCTACTTTCTTTCTTCTTTTTTTAAGTATTATATATATATATAATTGATTTTTTACAGTGAGGAAGAGAGAGGGATAGAGAGTTAGAAACATCAATGAGAGAGAATCATTGATCAGTTGCCTCCTGCACACCCCCTACTGCCGTTCTGCTGCCCTCAGGGAATGTGCCGGCAACCAAGGTACATGCCCTTGACCTGAATCGAACCTGGGACCTTTCAGTCAGCAGGCTGACGCTCTATCCACTGAGCCAAACCGGTTTCAGCACATTCTACTTTTTGTTTCTGTGAATTTGACTCCCCCGGGGACCTTCTATGAATGGAATTATACAGTATTTGTCTTTTGGGGATCGGCTTATTTCACTCAGCGTAGCGTCCCCAAGGGTCATCCACTTTGTAGCCTGTGTCAGAATCTCCCTCCCTTTTAAGGCTGAATGCTCCCCCAGTCCACAGGTCTGCCACATTTGTTTATCTCCCCATCCATCGGTGAACATTTGGGTTGCTCCCAGTTCTTGGCTACTGTGAATAATGCTGCTTTGACCTTGCTTTCAATTCTTCTGGATATGTATTCCCGGAAGAGGATTGCTCAATTTGGCATATTTCTTTTTTAAAAATTGCTTTCAGCCCTAACCAGTTTGGCTCAGTGGATAAAGCGACAGTCTGCGGACTGAAAGGTCCCAGGTTTGATTCCGGTCAAGGGCATGTACCTTGGTTGCGGGCACATCCCCAGTAGGAGGTGTGCAGGAGGCAGCTGATGGATGTTTCTCTCTCATCGATGTTTTTAACTCTCTATCCATTTCCCTTCCTCTCTGTAAAAAAAAAAAAAGTATATTTAAAAAATCGCTTTCATTGAGGCACAAAATATGTGATAAAACAGAGTGATATCAAGCGCTCTGTTGGATGACTTTTGACAACTGTCTGCATACCCTAAGCAAGAGGTAGACTTTCCAGCACCCCAGAAAATTCCTCATGCCCCTTTTCATGCCCACTCCAAGACACGAGCTCTTCTCAGATTCAATTCCTAGAGGGACAAAACCGATGAATGAAAGAGGCAGTGTGATGCAGTGGTCAGAGCTAAGCCACTTGGTCCAAGTTTATTTACTTATTTATTTCAGGAGGAAGGGAGAAGGAGAGAGATAGAAACATCAATGGTGAGAATCATCAATTGGCTGCCTCCTGCACGCCTCCTACGGGAATTGAGCCTACAACCAGGGCATATGCCCTGACCTGGAATCAACCATGACCTCCTGGGTCATAGGTCAATGCTCAACCACTGAGCAACACCAACCGAGCCAAGTTTTTTTTTAAAAAATGTATTGTTGGCAGTATTACAGATGTCCCCCATTTCCCCCTCTTTTGTCCCCGTCCACTAAGCCCCTGACCCCCCGCCAAGCCTTCCCCACACTATGTGTTCATAGGCTATGCCTATGTGCATATATGTTCTGTGGTTGGTCACTTCTCTGTCCCCCCACCCTGCTTCCCTCTGAGATCTGTCATTCTGGTCCATGCGTCCACGCCTCTGGCACCTGGTCCAAGTTGTAGCCCTCCACTGTCACAGGTGTGACCTTCAACCCTCTGCGCCTCAGTCTTCACAGCTGTGAAGTGGGGCAAATAATAGCACCTATAGCATCAGGTTGTGTTGGGGTTCAATTAGTTAAATTGGACCTCACACTTAGAACATGTGTGGTAAATGCCCTGTGGTAAATGTTGCCAACGTGTTGCTGTTATTTTAAAAGACACACGTCGGGGGAACTTTATAACGAACACTGTGTGTGCACCACCCAACCTCAGAAATAGAGCATCGTCCACACAGTTGACGCCTTCTACACACATTTCTGCCATTGCTTGCCTCTCCTTTCCCCACCGAGGGTAGATAGGTGAGTGTGGAGAATTTTTTAAGCATTTTAAATTCTGGTAAACTATACATAAGATAAAAATTGCCATTTCGCCATTTCTGTGTCCAGTTCAGTGCTGTTAGGTACTTTCACACTATTGTGTAACTATTCCCACCACCTCCTCCAGCACTTTCTCATCTTCCCAAACCAAAACTCTGTCCCCGTTAACACTAACTCCCTGTTTCCCCTTCCCCTGGGAGCTTCTGCTCAGAGCGTTTCTCCATGTTTCCGGCAAAGCAGGCTGTATCCATGGATGACACACAACATCATCTGGCAAGCTTTTAAACTATAACTGTATGGTGTTGAACATTTTATTTTGTAACTTGATTTATTATTCAATTGGATTTTTTTTTGTATCTTACCCATGTAGACACAAGTATTTCTAGTCCTGTCTTTTTAATTGCTTTTAAAATGCTTGCTTCAGCCCTTGCTGGTTCGGTTCAGTGGATAGAACGTCGGCCTGCAGACTGAAGGGTCCTGGGTTCAATTCCGGTCAAGGGCACATGCCCGGTGAGGGACATGCAGGAGGCAGCTGATCAATGATTCTCTCTTATCACTGATGTTTCTGTCTCTCTCTCCCTCTCCCTTCCTCTCTGAAATAAATAAAAATATATTTTAAAAAATAGATGCTTGCTTCAGCGTAGTTATCTGTTCTCCTACTCATGACCTTTTAGCTATTTCCCAGTTTGCTCCTGTTCACACATCCCGGCTTGTCTGTGCACGGGATGAATGCCTCTGGGGTATATAACACCGAAGGATGGACATTCAGGGTACCATCCTGAGGAGGATGCTCTTGCTGTTGCCCAAACATCACAATGTCCTTTTCCTCTCCTCACTCTCCTGAGGTTCCCTTTTGCCCCCAAGAGAAAGTCCATTCCTTCTATCTGGCAGCTCTGGCCTCGTGGAAACCATACCTTAGGAGGACATTCAGCCTCCTGCACCTGTGGGCCTCCGAGCTTTGCATCTGCTCTGCTCTTTGTCCACTGTGCCCTGCTGGCTCCTACTCATCCCTCAGGTTTCAGCTGTAGGGTCATTCCCTGACCCTGGACCTCGAAGCTAGATCAGGGCCCCCAATTACACTCAGAGAAGTTTGTCCATATGTGCATGCACCACAATCTTAACTTCCTCTTTCTTTTTTTAATCCTCACCTGAGACACACTGGGGAGGGGGGGGGGAGAGAGAGAGAGAGAGAGAGAGAGAGAGAGAGAGAGAGAGAGAGAAACATCAATGAGAGAGAATGAGAGAGAAACATTGATTGATTGCCTTCTATACATGCCCTGACTGGGGACTGAACCTGCAACCCAGGTATGTGACTTGATCAGAACTGACAACCTTTTGATGGATGATGCTGAGACAACTACTCTTAACTTTCATTTACTTAATGATAGAGGCTGCCTTGTTCCTAGCCACGAAGTGTGTGCAGGCTGGGCCTGGAAGGAGCACCTGGTCTGTGTTTGTGGATGATGGAGGAATCCTTCTGTCTCCCTCCTGGCTGGGGCAGGGACTGCACAGAGACCTGGGCTCCCTTCCCAGTCCATCACTCCCTGGCTGTGTGACCTCAGGCAAGTGGCTTAACCTCTCTGAGCTCCTCACTTTCCTTTCCTGTGAAACCCTTCCTAGGGCTGTTGTAGAGGTTGAAACGAGCGAGCCCATCAGGCCTGGCTAAGGGCAGACCAGTCCTGGTAGGAGCGACTGTGGTTCTGAGCCAAGTTCCGGCCCTGAAACCCTGGCCTGCGGCCTTGTTCCTTCCTGCCTTGGCAGGGCCGGGGAGCAGTGCTGGGTCTCCTTGTCCAGCCAGCTCTTCCCTCAATTCCCAAGCCCGTAATGGGAATCACATGTGCTGGAAGCCTGCCCAGCCCCCCCTCCCTCCACCTCCTCTTTCCCCAGAGAGGCCCCCTGAGTCATCCTGGTCACCTCACCCCTTCTCACAGCCTCATTCCCACGCTGCTCTGGCCTGGGATACACATGTCGGAGGGTGTGTCATGTCATGGGTTTCTGTGTGTGTGTGTGTGTGTGTGTGTGTGTGTGTGTGTGTGTACTGTCTGTACTGTTTTTATGTGTGTGATTGTGTTTGGATTGTAGGTGTATGGGTGTGTTCTGTATAAACTATGTGCTTATGTTGTAAGTATGTGTGCATAGGAACTGCCTGCCTGTTTTGTGTGGCCATCTGTGGGTTTGTGCATGTGTTAACTGTATGGCTGTTTTATGACGCTCTATGTATGTGAGCTGTGTGTTTATATTGCATGTTGTTTGTGTGACTATGTTGTGGGTTATGGGTGAGTTGGTGTGGGAACTACATGTCTATACTCGGGCTCTCGGTGCGTGGGCTGTGTGCCTGAATCATGGGATGTGTGTATTTTTTGTTGGGGAGTCTGTGTGCGTGGTGGGTCGCTGTGTTTGTGAGTGCTGGGTGAGGTTGGCGGGTTCACCTCTGATATTCTTCCACCATCTGACGGTGGATGTATGTTTCTGTGGGCCCCTGTGCCTGGGATGTGTATCTGGCTGTTTGATGTGTGTGCTTGTTCTGGGTGGGTGTGATGTTGTGCCTGGACCATGTATCCAGGTGTGATCCCTGGGTGACAGTGTGCCCATGTTGTACGTTTGAGCATGGGCTCACAGTTTGCCTGGGCAACTGGGTGATACATTCCCACCCCCACAGCTGGCTCACTCAGCATGCCTCTGTGTGTGTGTGTGTGTGTGTGTGTGTGTGTGTGTGTGTCTGTGGTGCCTGGAGGTAAGGAAGTCTCAGGAGTGGCAGCAGTTCCACAGTGAGAAATGCCCAAGAGTAGGAAAAAGTGGGGCTGAATGGTGGGGACCCCAAGAGTTAAACTCAGGCTTCCTCAGGAGCCTTCTCCTGGACATTGAAAGGGGCCGCGCTCTGTTCTGTGTGAGCACTCGGAAGGGGGTTGGGAGGCCTGGGCCCGGAGGGCCTGGAACGAATGGCCCCCAGGGCCTGTGGAGGATGAAGACGATGCTCAGCTCACCTGGGCAGGGCCAGGCCTCCTCGATGCCTCGTGAACACTGGAGGGTGTTCCCTTGCAAACGCCGCATAAAGAGCCTCGCTTCTGTAGTCAGACACGAACCCAATTACGGTCTTAGCTCTGCTCTACATCCTCCTTGTGGCCTTGGTCAAGCATCTTAAGTTCTCTGAACCTCAATTTTTCCATCTGAGAAGTGGGCCCCAGCCAGATAACGTTGGAGCCCTGACTGCATCCCTTCAGCGCTCACATGTTCTGTGCACTGTTTGCCCAGCCTCGGGGCTGCCTCAGCTCCCACGCTGGCCAGGCCAGAAATGCGGAGGAGCCGACGCCCCTGGACGCAGCCCCCCTCCAATAGCCATGGATCCGGAGAGTGAACACCCAGGGTGGGACTCTCTGAGGCATGGGTTCTACTTTCTCTCCCAGGGTCCCCAGCAGGACCGACCCTCAGTTGCCTCCATGGATTTGATGGGAAAGGAAGAATGCACAACACACACAACCCAATAAATGCTATAGAGGTCAACAGTTGTCTCAGAGTCTAACAGAACTGGGTTTGAATCCTCTGTCTGCTGCTTATGGTGGCTTTGGGCAAGTTACCTAACCTCTCTGCGGTTCGAACTTTCTGTTCTTAAATTGGGGATAATAATTCCTCCCTTACAGGGTCATTTTAAGAATTCAAGGAGATAATGCACAGAGAGGACTTAGCCTGGTATGGAGTTCTTAGTGGGAGTCTGATGAGTGGGGACGGTTCTCATTAAATGGGTGCTGAGTAGGTTATCACACAGCCCGGAGGGTTTGGGCTTCGTGAATGACAAGGTCCTCTCCAGACAGGTCAGCAGAATGAACATTCCAAGCGCAAGCCAATCAGCGTTTCCCTATAGGAAAAAAAGGACCCAAACCAGGGTATGTGGTGCTTCAAAACTGTAGAAAGGCTGGCCGATGGGGCTCTAGGCTGAGCCTTTAGGATGACTGGCTATAGAACATCACTTCTGAATTGGCCACCCCCTCCCCAGGACCTTCTGCCTCTGTTATCTATAGGAAGGTGGGAAATCACCCTCTGGGAACTACTGACTTCAAGAACATATCACTACCATGGATAAGCAAAATGTAGCCCATCCATATCGTGAAACATTATCTCTACTAATAAAGGGTAATATGCTAATGAAACTGGGTAGACTGGACGTCTTCTGGACATCATTCTGGATGTCCTTCCTGACAAAGATGGGGCCTGGGTGAAGCCGCCTTGGGTTCCAGGTGCTTGTGGCTGGCCAGAGGGAGGGAAGCCCTGGTCCTGGGTGCAGAGGCCCAGGCAGAGGCGGTTAGGGGTGATCACGCAGGCAGGCGAGTAGTTAGGGGCAATCAGGCAAGCAGGCGAGTGGTTAGGAGCCAGCGGTCCTGGGTTTCGAGAGGGATCCCAGATTGCGAGAGGGTGCATGCCGGGCTGAGGGACACCCCCTCCCATGAGCAAGTTTTGTGCACCAGGCTTCTAGTTCAGCCATAAAAAGGAAGAGAATTCTGACAACATGGGTGGACCTCAAAACCATTATGCTAAGCAAAAGAAGCCAGACATAAAAGGACAAATGTATGATTCCGTTTACATGAAATATATAGAATAAGAAAATTCAAAAAGAAAGCAGATTAGAAGGTACAGGGTGGGTGGAGACAATGGGGAGTTATTGCTTAATAATTTTGGGGTGTCTGGGGAGGTGAGAAAGTCTGGAAATAGTATTGATGGTTGCACAACAATGCAGGAGTAATTAATACCACTGAGTGGTATACTAAAATATTATTAGTCTTTCCCATCTTGCAAGATGGTGGGTGAAAAGAAAACCGAGGAGCTGGATCCTAAAGAGGAGAAGCCTGAAGCTAAGGAGAAGAAGCCGGGTACTGAGGAGAAGAAACCCGAAGCCAAGGAGAAGGCTGATGAAGGGGAAGCCCCACTGCTGCTGAAACCCCGTTCTCCTCAGAGGAACTGGCAGATATTCCTGGTCGGCTATGTATTCGTGAAAGGCCATGTACAGGAGGAAGTGTTCGGCCCCTACATCCAGGATTGAAAAGAAAAAGAAGGAGAAAGTTCTTGCTACTGTCACAAAACCAGTTGGTAGCGACAAGAATGGTGGTACCCGAGTGGGTAAACTCCGCAAAACGCCGAGATGTTATCCCACTGAAGACATGCCTCCAAAGCTGCTGAGCCACGGCAGGGAGCCCTTCAGCCAGCAAGTGCGGAGACTGCGGGCCAGCGTCCCTCCTGGGACCATTCTGATCATCCTCACTGGGCACCACAGAGGCAAGAGGGTGGTTTTCCTGAAGCAGCTGGGCAGTGGCCTGCTACTTGTGATTGGACCTCTGTCCCTCAGTCGAGTTCCTCTTCGTAGAACACACCAGAAACTGGTCATCGCCACCTCCACCAAAGTTGACATCAGTGCGGTGAAAATCCCCAAACTTATCACTGATGCTTACTTTAAGAAGAAGAAGCTGCCAAAACCGGTTTGGCTCAGTGGATAGAGCGTCGGCCTGCAGACTGAAAGGTCCCAGGTTCGATTCCGGTCAAGGGCATGTATCTTGGTTGCAGGCACACCCCCAGTAGGGGATGTGCAAGAGGCAGCTAATTGATGTTTCTCTCTCATCGATGTTTCTAACTCTCTATCCCTCTCCCTTCCTCTCTGTGAAAAATCAATAAAATATATATTATAGAAGAAAAAGAAGAAGAAAGAGAAGAAGAAGAAGAAGAAGAAGAAGAAGAAGAAGAAGAAGAAGAAGCAGCAGCAGCAGCTGTGCAAGCCCAGACACCAGGAGGGTGAGATCTTCGACACAGAGAAAGAGAAATACGAGATTACAAGGTTGACCAGAAAGCCCGTGGACTCTCAAATTCTGCCAAAAATCAAAGCTGCTCCTCAGCTCCAGGGCTACCTCCGCTCTATGTTCGCTCTCACCAATGGGGTTTATCCTCACAAACTGGTGTTCTGAATTTCTTATAAGAACCCGATTAAATAACTGATATGTTAAAGAAAATATTATTAAAACGGCAAATTTTATGTTATATATATTTTACTATAACTTAAAATATTAAACACATAATATACCAAAAAGCATTGAACTACTTTAAAGGGTGAATGGTATGGTGTGTAAATTATATCTCAATAAAACTATGTAAAAAAAAACCCCACAATGCATGATGACGGTTGCAATTTAGAGATTTGGAAGTTACCATCACTGTCACTTGCAACGGTCTCTCAGTAAAAGCTGGTGGCACTGGTGACTGGAGACGGTGACGTTCCATCAGGAAAACGCATCGTCTCCACAATGTGTTTGCCACATGCCACTGCAATGCAGAAGAAAGATGACCTCCACCCATTTCTCCCACACACATCTCATGCTTCCACTTTAAAAAAAATACTTTTTTTTTATTGATTTCAGAGAAGAAGGGAGAAGAGGGATAGAAACATCAATGATGAGAATCATTGATCGGCTGCCTCCTGCACGCCCCCTACTGGGGATGGAGCCAGAAACCCCAGGGAATTGAACCACGACTTCCTGGTTGCTAGGCTGACGTTCAACCACTGAGCCATGCCAGCAGGGCTCATGCTTCCACTTTATAGAACCTAATTGGCATGCAGTAGTGTAGCTACAAGGAAGCCTAAAACACATAGCTTTTTAGCTTTGTAGCATAGAATTGCACATTACAAGACTGGGGGGTGCCTCAACACTTGCCATCTCTTGGTTTTGCTTGCACAGCATTCTTACCCCTTTGATGGTAAAACTCCCATGCCTGCTTCTGTTCCCCACATCTGCCTTTATTCTCCATTCAGTATAGGTTGAATGAAGCTAATTTCACTCTCTGGATTCAGGGAATGATTTACAAGGCAGGTCTGGCCAAGCCATAGAATACATTGCTCCAAACCCATGATTGGTTCAGGGATGGGCACATGACTTGGGATGGACCAATGAGAGTCATTATTTTGCAAGCTTGCTCTTTTTGCTGAAGTTGTGGAGCTTGGAAGATGTTCCTGGGAGCCATCTTTTGCTAAAATGGAATCCCTGTGGAGAATATCAGAGATAAGAAATGAGAGAGACAAAATCCCGATGATATAACAGAATCCCTGGATCCAACTATGCTTGAATTCCATGACCCCTGAATGTTTTAATGTTGGCTAATGGATACCTTTTTTTATTTAAGATTGTTCAAGTTGCTTTTCTACCACTTGCGCCTAGAGGAGGTATCAGCAAGAGCAAAGGCCAGTGTATACATGCATGCTGTAGATTCATTCACTCATTAAATTCTTATTTTCTTAAAAAAATACATTTTTTATTGATTTCAGAGAGGAAGAGAGAGGGAGAGAGAGAGAGAAACATCAATGATGAGAGAGAATCATTGATTGGCTGCCTCTTGCACGCTCCCTACTGGGGATCAAGTTCGCAATCCGGGCATGTGCCCTTGACTGCAATCAAACCTGGGACTCTTCAGTCCACAGGCTCACGCTCTATCCACTGAGCCAAATTGGCTAGGGCCATTAAATTCTTCTGGATCATTTTTTTTTTCCTGGTCAGGCCCTATGCAGGGTCCAGGAAAACAAAGGCCTTGATGATATCCTCCTCTGGTTGGACACATGAAGGGGTTACAGGGGAGGAGAGGCAATGACTGAATGACTGCTCAAACACCAATTAGGAAAACCTATTAGCTAGGTGGAAAGAGTTAGTGGGGATCCAATGCCCCCCAACTTGGCCTCCTACCTGTGGTAAAGAGCAGACTCTGCCCTGTGCCACCAGGTCAGTCAGTTTTGCTAGTTGAGGTCCTAGAGGAGCTGATCTCTCTTTAATAATGGGCTATAGGTCTGACCACTACAGTAATCCCAGAGGAAGCTGGACACTGTGCTCATTATAGCACTGACCATGATACTGACTTTAATTTTTAATTTAAAAAATATATTTTATTATTTTTTTATTGAGAGGAAGGGAGGAGAGTTAGAAACATTGATCAGCTGCCTCCTGCATGCCCCCTACTGGGGATGTGCCCACTGAAGGGTCCACAGGCGACGCTCTATCCACTGAGCCAAACCCGTTGGGGCGATACTGAGTTTTAAGTGGACAACAGCACAACCAGGACACAGTATGACCTTGACCACAGTAGGACCTGATCATCATTTTGACCATAACATGTCTAGGTAACGGTCCAACGCAAGGGCAGAACCTGACCAGGACAGTGATTGCAACTCTGAGTACAATATAGCCAAGAAACTGATTACCACACTGACCACAACACAACCAGGAATGACCAGTGGAGACCACAATCTTAACCACAATGCGGACTCCAGTAGAACCAGGATGCTGATGGCAGCCCAGATCACAGTTCAATAGAACACTGACCTCAGCATGTTTAGGACACTGAGTTTGCCACTGACTATAACTGTGGTCACGACCACAGCACTGAATGTATTGGCCAGCGTCCAGTCAGAAGAATAAAGCTCACCTCAGGTAGTTCAATAGCAAAAATGTAATAGGTGGGTTAAAACAGAGGTGTTAGTTAAACTTTAGGAGCAAATGGGAGGAGATGAATTGACTCTAGATTAGTAAGCTGCCATCAGCAAAGAGAGGAGGTGGTCGCCAGAGTCCAGGAGCTGAGCCATGGTGGATTCTGTCCAGTGTGATTGAAAGCACAGAGGAGACACAACAGCCACTTCTAGAGACACCCCAATTGGGGAGAGAGGGAGACATATTCTGGGTTCCTTCTTCCCACTTGCCCGTCTCCCTCAGGCCTCCCTGGCTGAGCCTAGCCAGGTGCAACAGAGCCGGGGAAGTAGTTTGTAGGGGGTCACCAGAACCTGGGACATGTAGTTTTCAGGGACCATCTCCCCTGATACAGAGAAATCAGGTGGGGTATATACCTAAGGGCATATTGACCAATGCCAATCACACAATGATAGATTAATTAAAGAAGGTAGCTGAGACTGGGATGCCAGGACACAGGCTTTTATTGGAGAGAGGGTACCTCTGCCAGCTGCTTCCAGAGAGAAAGAGAGCGGGCGCAGGGCGTAGAAGCACCTTTAAGGATAGGGGGCGGGGCTTAGGGTATTTGGCAGGTGCTGATTGGTGGATCAGAGCTCAGGCATGTCTGGCCGCAGGTGGGGTTTATATCTGTCCAGCAATTGAAGGAAGGGAAGATCTATCACACAACACAGGCCATAGCTTGACCATGACGACGAACATCACAGTGACCAAGAAGGACATTGTTCGCAGTCTTGAAACACAGCACTAACAAGGCCATTGCTCCGTAGGAAAGGGACACGCAGGGCCCTTCCGCACCAGTGTTGACCACAGCCAGCTCTTGGTCAGGAGCTTGAGAGTTAGACCACCCAACATGCCCCTCCCATCCCATGCCTACTGCAGGCTTGGCCTGAGGAGTCAGCGAAGGACCAGCTCTGATTTGGAAAGAGGAGCTGCAGGGATGGGTGAGAGGCCTTTCCCCGGCTCAGCTTCTGTTGGGTGTCCTTCGTCCCTTAGCCAGAGTCATCAGCCTCAAGCTTCTTTTTGGACAGCCCCCTGGGGACTGAGCTCTGGCTAGGTGCTCGAGACTGTCTCTCAGCCATTCTAGGAAGAAGCAGGTCCTCTGAGAGAAGGAATGCTCCGTTGCCGCAGGTCACATGGCCAAGAAGTGACAGAACCAGGGTTGAACCCAGGTTCTACTGGACACCAAGCTCTTCCTTCTTGCGTTGACAAAACCACCCATAATGTGTTATCTGCCTGGCACACAGTAGGGTCAATAAAATGCCAGGCCTGCCCCATATCATGGCTGATTCTTCTATAACCTGACTTGCTTGCTGCCCCCTAAAAAACAAGCCATTGAGGGGTTACAGGGAGGGAAGTTGCCTGGGGAGACCCCATGGGTGGGAAGAGGCAGAGAAAGGCTGGAGGCAGGATCAGGACGCCCTTCATATGCAAATAATTTGCCCGGAGGCAGCCTTAATATTTTGATTCTCTCAAGATTCCGGTCTCACCTCTTGGGCCTTTGAAACTGGGAGTAAGAGACTGTCCCAGGTGTGGAGGGGAGGGGCGACTTTGAGTGGCGGGGCGCTGGGGAATGGGACTTGGGGTGAGGAGAGTGAAAACAGGGTGCCCCCCCCTTTGGGCGCCAGGCCCACCCTGCGGGTGATCCCCACCGGCCTCTGGTCTGGGCCGCCTGCTTTTGCTTCTCACTCCCAGTCTGCGCCCACTACACCCCTCCCCCGTGCCCACGTTCACAGGCCTTGACTCAGTTTCTCTCTTGGTTCTGGAGTTCTTCAAGCGGGGAGCCTCTCTCTAGGTCTCGTCTTTGCAATCAGGCCTTCCTCCTGCTCCCCCCGCCTCTCGGTCCCCGTCCCGTCCCCATTCTCTCAACGTGGGAAAGGTCCGGGGAGGTGAAATGTACAAACACGTGATGGAGCCCCTCCCCCGCCTCCGTGACCCGCCTGCACAATGGCCTGGGGGGAGCGGGGGCTGCGGGGTTTGGTCTCGAGCTGCCGTCCCCAGAGCGGGCTCCCCTACATCCTCATCTCCACCACCCCCCCCGGACCCCCTGGGTCGGCGCCCAAAGCCCGGCTGGGGGCGGGGCTGGGGGGCGGAGCCCGTAACAAAGCCTCGGCGAGCGAGGGGGCCGGGGGCGGGGCGGGATCCCAGCCGCCGGGGAGGCGGGGGAGGCGGCAGCCGAGGGTCGCCCGGCCGGGCGGGCGGGCGGGCGGGCGGGGTCGCGCCTGGTCCCGGCTCCAAGGCGCCGCGAGGTGGGTGGGGGCACCGGGCGGGGGGCGCGTCATGTGGCCGCTCACGGTCCCGCCGCCGCCGCTGCTGCTGCTGCTGCTGTGCCCAGGCCTCGCCGCACAGGTAGGGGCCCGGCAGGCAGGTGCGGGCGCAGGGGGCTCCGGGAGCGGGGGGCGGCTCCGAGGGCCCCCTCGGGGACGGGGTTCGGGGCTCCCCGAGGCCCCCGGGGCTGCGAGGGGCGGAGGGCGCCGCGGGGGAGGGGCTGGGAGGGGCGCGCTTGCCTCGGGGGACAGAAGCGGGGCTCCAGACCCCGCCTCCAGCTGGGGTGGTTTGGGGGACGGTCTGACCCCAGCTTCGAGCGTTTCGACTCCTCGGTGACCCGGAGCCCACCGCGCCCGCCATCTCGCTGGAGCTGATGGGGAGGCGGGGGGGGGGGACTTCGGGGGGCTTTGGGGTGTCGCTCGCCCTTCACTCCCCCATCGTGGCTGGAGGTGCCCAGCTTCCGAAGGCCCCCCCCCCACTCTTCGCCTGCACCCCACCCCCACCCCCAGGTGGAGAAGGGGGCGGGGCTCACGTGTGAGTGACTGACGGGGACATGGGTGAGGCGCCGCCGAGGGGTGCTGGGTAAACGTGTGCCTTTGTGTCATGGCTGGGTGCGACTGAGAGTTTGTGTGGCGGCGCTGGTGTGGGTCCGGCTGTGCGTGAGCTGGGTGTGATCAGGGGGGCTGTCTGTGCGTGAGCAAGAGGCTGGTGTGCCCATGTGGGGCTGGTGGGGCTGTGTCGGGGGTTGGGAGTCTGGCTGGCGATGTGACGGCCAGTGAGGACTTCCCCCTGGCCGGGTCTGGGCAGCTGTGGGGAGCGAAGAGGGCTGCGTGTGACCGTGTCCACCTGCCGGGGTGCCCCGCAGAGCGCCTGTGGCCAGGTGTCGCTGTGCGAGCGCTTCGGGGTGACAGAGCGCTGTTTGGTGCCTTTGAGAAGATCGCCCAAAAGGGGGAGTGAAGAAGCATGCTCAGTACCTAGCTGTGTGTGCAATGTGTGCACCCATGCGTGCGTGTGCGTGTACACGCGTGTGCGTGTGGTTGGTGGTGCCTCGAACACTCCATGTGTGCTTTCACGGAAGCAGGTCTCCCTCTCCATGTTGCCCCATCTCTCTGGCAGGCTTGGAGGATCTTGCAAAAATGGGGGGGGGGGGGTTTCCAGGCTTTCTGCAGCTGTTGGGAAACCTCTCTCCTCCTCCATCTTGGGGGTGGGAGCACCCTCGGGCTCGCAGATCTGTAGGGACTCCGAGGGAAGCTGGAAGTGGGGGGAGGAAAAAGAACGGAAGCCACAGCAAACGTTTATTAAGCGCTTGTTCTGTCCTGGGCACCGTTTCAAGCACGAGCATGAATGAAGTCATTGAATCCTCCCGGCCCTCCGCTGGTGGATGCTATTGTTACCCTCACCCAACAGACGGAGAAACTGAGGCACGGAGAAATTAAGTCACTGGCTCAAGCTCAGGACACTTGGGAGCGGCAGAGCTAGAATTCCACAGAGGCTGTGTGGGTTTGGGGTTCACATGTTTACCCTCTTGTAAAATAATCCACTCCCTGGTGTGGACAGCAGCGGTGTAGACACGAGGAGGGGGTTTAGGTAGGAGCTCCGGGGAAACCAGCCCTCGCACATTCTCTCTCCTGGTCAAGGGAAGAAAGGAATCAGACCCTTGTACCCCAATCCTATCTACAGTCTGACCTCTGAGTGTTCGAGGTCAGACTCTAGATAGGATGTTCAAGGAGAGGCTGTGGGGTCCCCTCCCTCAAGGACTCCTCTGTTTTCCCATCTTTGGACCCACACACTGAGCGGGGTAGGAAGCATGCTCAGTACCAAGCACCAGGCAGCACATAGTAGGTGCTCATTCGATAGCCCAGATGTGAACCAAAGAAAAGTAAAGAGAGTAAACTGGGATAGAGACAAGAGATCAGAAGAGGCTTATACTTTAGAATTGCTGGGGGAAAAATGAACCAGGAGTGAAGTTGAAATTGATTCCCAAGGAGTATCCTTGCAACCACCACCTGGGTGCTGTACCCCCAACCCCTCCCCCCCCCCCTTTGCTCCCCGCCCTCGCTAGCCCGGAGGAACTCTAGTTTTCCTGACTTCCAGCCGATTGGCTCCAGGAGCGGGAGAGTCTAAATCTTACAGACCCAGGGCGGGGAGGGTGTGGCTTGGGGGCGGGGCTAACATAGGCTTCCTGGGGTGCACGGCTAAACTGGGGTCAGTGGAGGCGGGGCTAAACGGCTGGTGGGCGGGGCTAAACGGGGGGGGTAATCCGTTGGGGCGGGGCTAGTGAGGTCCAACCACCGGCTGCAGTTCCTGCAGGCGGCCACCTGGGACGGACAATACGTGTCCTAAACCGCCCTTAGCCCTCAGCTTGCCCAGGGAGGGAAGGATGCCCCAGGGAGGGAAGGATGGATGCTCTGTCCCCTCTCCTCCCCCTGCATCGCTTCCCAGAGCTCCCTCTTTGGACCCTGCAGGGCCCTGGGCACCACCAAGGGGTCCGTTCCAGGAAGGATTCATTCGTCCATTCTGTCAGCTGACGTGATTAAGCCCTGGGATGCAGCCATGAACCAAGTAATCAAATCCTTGCTCTCCTGGAGCCAATCTTCTGCGGGAGAGACAGGCAGGAGTGGAATAAATACACAGCACAATGCCAAAGCTAAATGTATACTACAAGGCAGGATGTCATAAAGAAGCAGGGGAAGGGAATTAAAGAGCGGTGGTGGCCGAAACCGGTTTGGCTCAGTGGTAGAGCATCGGTCTGCGGACTGAAAGGTCCCAGGTTCGATTCCGGTCAAGGGCATGTACATTGGTTGCGGGCACATCCCCAGTAGGGGGTGTTCAAGAGGCAGCTGGTCGATGTTTCTCATTGACGTTTCTGGCTCTCTATCTCTCTCCCTTCCTCTCTGTAAAATATCAATAAAACATATATTTTTTTAAAAAAAAAGAGCGGTGGTGGTGTGGTCGGGGCTGTCTTAGCAGAATGGTCAGGGGCAGTGAATTTAAGGAGGTGGTATCTAAGGCCATGTGTGAAAGAGGCGAGCGAGGGAGCCTTCTGGTACCCAGAGGAAGAGCATTCAAAGCAGGGAAAGCAAGTGCAAAGGTTCTGGGGTGGAAACGAACTTGGTGAGCTTGAGGAGCAGCGAGAAGGCTGGTGTGGCTGGAGAGGAGTGAGCAAAGGGAAGTGGTGGGGAGCGCGGGAGGGGGCAGGCCACACGGGAACTTGTGGGCTGTGGGCAGGAGTTTGGATTTGACCTTGAGAGCAGGGGAGCAACACCTGCCAGAGGGGTCGTCTGTCCTTCCAGGGTCTGTCTGGGGTGTCCTAGGCGTGGCCCATGAGTGCTGTGGAACTACCAGAAAGCTTTCCCCCTTCCTGACCACTAGATCCTCCCTGAGATCTAGCGGCATCTTCGGCACTATCTGGGTTTGGGGTCGCCTCTTTGATGGGGTCCCCAGGGGATAGGACAGGAGCAGTAGTTCAGTTTGTGCTGCGTGCCTCAGGGCCATCCCCTCTGCCTGGGACACCGCTCCCCCAATTGTAGCTACTTGACCCCCTCTCTTTCCTTTTGCTTACATGGCACCTCCTCCAAGAGGCCCTCCTTGAACATCCACTGTCATCCTCTGAGCTCTTGATGTGTTTTTTTCTTCATAGGCTTCATCACCGTCTTTACACGATTTGTTTATTCATTCATAGGGGCTCAACACATATCTGGTGAGTGGATGAATGGATGGATGAATTCCCCTCCTCCTCACAGAATCTTTTCTTTCTCCAGCTGTGGGACTGCTGTGCCCCGGAGACACTGCCCTTGCACCGTCCCATCCCCATCTCTCGTCAACCACTCTCCTGGATAGGAAGCATCAGGAAAACCCCTCTCCCCTGCGCCTAAAATGCCACATTGCCGAGCGCCGTTATTTGGAGTTAAGACACGGTTTTAGTAGGCCCCTGTGGAAGATGTAAATGTCCCAGGTGGAGGGAAGTAAAAGGCAATCTTAAGGACTCGCAGTTAATAAATGAATTGGACATTTTCTTCCCACGGAAGATCGGGGTTGGTACTGGGTGACACCTAGTGGTGGGATGAGGTCTGTGCAGAGACTGTGTGTGTGTGTGTGTGTGTGTGTGTGTGTGTGTGACTATGGCAAAGCTGTGCTGGCTGATGTCCCTGTGTGTGTCACGGCCCCAGCCAGGGTGAAGCAATTGAAGCGCTCGCCGCTGGTGCAAAGACGAAGGGGTACCCAAAAGCGCCCAAACCAAGATAAATAATAAATTAATGCAGTATCTTAAAAAGATAAAAATTCATTAAAAAAACTACAATAAACAAAACATTAAATAAAGACAGAATCCAATTCTGCACCTGCACCACTCACATCACTTGCCTCACCATAACCCTGGCTCCAAAGGAGTGTGTCTGTAGTGCCTATGGGTGTGTGTTTAGGGATTGTGCACTTGGCGTTGGCCACGCTGGGCACAGAGATGTGTGTGCCAAAATCATGCCTGTGGGGGTGTACACCCGTGACTCTGTGTCCTTATGTGTTGACCCTGTGGGCGTGGGCGTATTTCTCATGAGCCCAGCAGCTGGTGCGGGCGGTGATTTTCTGTTTTCCTTTCATCATGCCTTCGTGTGTTCACTTAGGAAGCATTCGCTGGGAGCCTTCTGTGTGTGGAACCTTAAACCGGACACCAAAGGCTGGGCAACAGTTGGAGCTGTCGAGGGGTGGGGTGGCAGACTTACCTGGTGTGATGTTGGGTCTGGCTGTGCTGGGGAGAAGGGAGCGGTGACAGAAGCAGGAGACTTTGTTCCCACTGTTCGGGAGCTCTTGTCTGAGAACATCAACGCGCCTTCACGCCCAGATTGAAGCCTGGTCTGTGTTACACTCATCCCCCCAGAGTTCAGCGGCGAAGCAGGGAGAAGGCAGAGGGAGCGGAGAGCAGGCAGAACAGACTCTCGCAGGGGCTGTTTCCTCTTCCTTTGCACACAGTGCTAACTGTCCTGGGCAAGGAAGGCAGGGAGCCACAGTGTGGGAGACAGAAACCACAAGGCCAGGTCTGCTGAGGCCGCTGAATGACATGGCAGACAGCCCCTCACCTTTTAGGCCCTCAGAGAGTTGCGGGTCTTCACAGGAAAAAAGCACGATGTCTATACACTGAGCGGCCAGATTACCATGACCACCCCATCAGTACTTAGTTGGGCCACCTTTTGCCTTCAGTACTGCGGGATTCTTCTTGGCATTGACTCCCCCCCCCCCCCCCAGGTGCTGAAAGGTGATAGGAGGAGTCTGACACCATGCTCGATGGTTGTGGAACCAGTTGCCTGGTGGCTCTCTTAACTTCGTCCCACAGATGCTCACTTGGATGGAGATCTGGTGGTTGTGGGGGCCACCTAAGTGAGGTAAAGCCTCCCTCGTGTTGCTGAAACCACTGCTGCACAATACGAGCACCGTGGCATCTATTGTCTATTGTCTTGTTGTCTTGTTGGAAGGAGCCATCTCCGTTGGGATACGCCATCAACAGGATAGGATGAACTTGATCAGCAACGATACTTATGTATGTTGTGCTATTCAGACGTTGTTCCACACAAATTAAAGGGCCCAAATCATGCCAGGAAAACATGCCCCAAACCATAGCACTGCCCCCACCAGCAGTGTTATGAAGGGTTGTCCTCATGCAGGTGGGGTGCATGCTTTCATGCTGTTTCTGTGAAATTCTCACTCGGCCATCTGCATGATGCAAATGGAAACGTGATTCATCGGACCACATGACTTCCCCCCCCCCCCTATGCTTGACTGTCCAATCCTTGTGTTCCTGTGCGAATTGGAGACGTGTTATCTTGGTAACGGCAGGCAGCAAAGGTGTTCGAACAGGCCTTTGGCTTCCATATCCCCTACGATGCAGTGTATGGCTAATTTGCCTACAAACGTCAGGTGGTCATAATGATCCGTCCACTCAGTGTACACCATCGTTCCCATGTGAAAGACAGCAAGTGAGGCCCTGGGGGTGTGGAGGGCTGGGACGCAGCTGGCTGTGGGGAGATTCTCAGGGCCACGTTGGGGAGCAGGCAGCAGGCACAGGGTACAGTGTGTAAAATGTCAAGAATCAGGTAGGCTTCCTGGAGGAGGTGGCATATGAGTGGGGCCTTGAAGGATGAGTGAGTGAAGGTTGGAGGGTGGGCATTCCATGCAGGAGAGGGTTGTTGGCCAAGCTAGCAATGCGTACAGCACACGGAGGGTTCTGGAAACAGGAACCAGGCGGAGTGGGGATGGTGCGCAGGGGGAGGTGGGAAAGGAGGTGAGCTGGGAGAGGTAGGTTGTAATCTGGCTGTAAGGACCTTGCGGGCTGGTTAAGGATTTCACAATTTATTGAGCTGACAGTATGAGGCCATGGAATGGAGTGTGTGTGCATGTCTCTGTGTGTGTGTTTCAATAGGAGGTCTTTAAAAAAAAATTAGCAAAATACACATAAAATTTATATTCATCCATTTTAAGTGTACAATTCAGTTGTATTAAGTACATTCAGTTTTTATTTTATTATATATATATATATATATATATATATATATATATATATATAATCAATTTCAGAGAGGAAGGGAGAGGGAAAGAGAGGTAGATGAGAGAGAATCATTGATCGGCTGTCTCCTGCATGTCCCCTACTGGGGATTGAGCTCATAACCCAAGCATGTGCCCTTGACCAGAATCGAACCTGGGACCCTCCAGTCTGCAGGCTAACGCTCTATCCACTGTGCCAAACCAGCAAGGGCTGTACATTCGTGTTTTGGTGCAACCATTACTTACCACCATCCATCTCCAGCACTCTTCTCATCTTCCGGAACTGAAACTTGGTCCCCAATAAATAGCACCCCATCCTCCCTCCCCAGCCCCTGACAAACATTTTACTTTCTGCTTCTACGAGTCTGATTCCTCCAGGAGCTCATGTAAGTGGAGCCAGGCAGTATCTTTCTTTTTGTAACCGCCTTACTGCACCCTGTCCTCCAGGTCCATCCATGCTTCAAAAAGGCATTTCATTCATTCTGGGGGGCTGCACAATATTAATTGTAGGTATATGCCACATCTTGTTTTCCACTCATCCTTTGGTGAACACTTGGGCTGCTTCTGCCTTTTGGCTATTGTGAAGGATAATGCCGTTATAATCATGGGTGGACAGAAATCTTTCAAGACCTTTCTTCCAGTTTTTAAAAAAATATATACTTTATTGATTTTTTTTACAGAGAGGAAGAGAAAGGGATAGAGAGCTAGAAACATCGATGAGAGAGAATCATCAATCAGCTGCCTCCTGCACACCCCCTACTGGGGATGTGCCCGCAACCAAGGTGCATGCCCTTGACCGGAATTGAACCTGGGACCTTTCGGTCCGCAGGCCGACGCTCTATCCACTGACCCAAACCGGTTTTGGCTATGTTATTCTTTTTGTTGTTGTTGTTGAACAGTGAGAGCAAAATAACTTACTGGGATATAAAGATAAAAGCTGAATGAGTTTCCATTAATGGAAAAAGGGGGTACTTTCACAGAACCTGTATTTTCCCCAGCCCATCAAATACCACTGTCCATTTATTTTACAAAATGCAAATGTTATGCATGTACATTAGTTAGTTTATGCACAATAAGGGGGTAAGGATGGGGAAAACAGTGGTGTTCTAATTGAGAATGTCTTCTTGGCCTGGAGGAACCGAGTTCTGGATAAAGCAGCAGGTTCCCTTCGTAGGGGACGCCTCCCGTCCGCTGCCAGAACACATCAGTTGTGTCTTCATCCTACCTTTCCACCTGTGCCAGCGTGTCTGTGTCACTGGTCGGCTGCCGGTCAGATCGGAATGTGACCTGCCTCACTGGCAAACCCAGTCCTTCACCCTAGGCCTGCATTCATTTACTAAGTGGCGTGTGCCTCTTCATCTTCAACCGCACCCAGAGCCATCCTGCCCCGACACCTTCAAATTAACATGATCATGTTCTTGGTCTTTTAAAAAAATTAATAAATCTTTATTGTTCAGATTACAATTGTTTCTCTACCCCCCCCCCCATAGCTCCCCTCCACCTGGTTCCCACCCCACCCTCTGCTCTTATCTCCCTGCCACTGTCCTCATCCATAGGTGTACGATTTTTATCTAATCTCTTCCTGCACCCCTGATTCTATTCTATGCACCAGTTTATTCTGTTCCTCAGATTTTTAATTCACTTGATTTTTAGATTCACTTGTTGATAGATATGTATTTGTTGTTCATCATTTTTATCTTTACTTTTTTCTTCTTCTTCCTCTTCTTAAAGAATACCTTTCAGCATTGAACTCCTTTAGCTTTTTCTTATCACGTTCTTAGTCTTGACTCCTTGGGCTTTTTGTTGACTCACAAAAGGGGTACCAGGTTTGCCCCCGAATGAGTACCAGGGGGCAGACACTCAACCCAGGAGCTGCCCCCTGGTGGTCAGTGCAGCTCAGCCAGAAGCCAGGCTAACAGCTGGCAAGCGCAGCAGCAGTGGCGGGAGCCTCTCCGGTCTCTGTGGCAGCACTAAGGATGTCCAACTGCCAGCTTGGAGAGCGGGCCTAAGTTGGCAGTTGGACATCCCCTCCCCCCCCCCCCCCGAGGGCTCCCAGACTGCAAGAGGGTACTGGCTGGGCTGAGGGACTCCCCTCCCCCCTTTTTCCCCTGAGAATTGTCAGTCCACTCCCATTCTATGCCCCTGATTCTATTCTATGCACCAGTTTATTCTTTTCCTCAGATTTTTAATTCACTTGATTTTTAAATTCACTTGTTGATAGATATGTATTTGGTGTTCATCATTTTTATCTTTACTTTTTTTTCTTCTTCCTCTTCTTAAAGAATACCTTTCAGCATTGAACTCCTTTAGCTTTTTCTTATCACGTTCTTAGTCTTGACTCCTTGGGCTTTTTGTTGACTCACAAAAGGGGTGCCAGGTCCGCCCCGAATGAGCACACGAGCAGCGTGAGGAGCCAGGCATGCATCTGAGTTTTTGAGGAACTCCCATACTGCTTTCCTTCGTGGCTGCCCCACTTTCCATTCTCACCAGCCGCGCCCAAGGGCTCCAACCTCTCCACTAGCACCTGTTGCCATCTGACCTTGGATGCTGGCCCATCCTCCTGGGGGTGAGGTGCTCTCTCGCTGTGGCTTTGGTCTGCATTTCCTTAAGGGGTTAGCGAGGCAGAGCATCTCTTCATGTGCTTATCGGTCATCGGTACATCGTCGTTGGAGAAATGTCTAGCTAAGTCCTCTGTCTGTTTTTACCTTGGGTTGTATTTTGTTGTGGTTGTTGTTGTTTCAAGAGGCTGTAAAGCCAGGAATGAGACGCGGTTGGATCTGTGCGAGGGACAGATCCGGAGTGGGAAGAGTAAAGGTGTGAAGACAGAATTATTTCAGGAGCTGACAAGGCCCGAAGCAGACTGGAGGCAACCAGAGGCGCAGCAAGACTGACACTTGGGGGTGGCGAGCCGAGGGAGGGCGCCTCTCATTGCCTGGTGTCTGAAGTCCTTAACGAGGCCTCCTTCTCGCCTCCTCCTGGAGTTCGGAACCAGGCGAGAAGCAGAGATGACAGGAGAAAGACTGCGCTGAGAGGAGAGAAAAAACAGCTCTTCCAAGAGGTGGCAGTGGGGGTGGGGGAAGGAGACATATTTCAACACCATTTCCCAAAACTTGCTGTACCCAAGGAAAACAACCTAAAGCCAGCCACCGGCTAGAAGGCTCACTCCATTTGTATTCTGAGGGACACAGGTGGTGTGAGCGTGGACAGGAATTCAGACCTTGTTTTATGTGTGGGCTGAGATGGCCCAGACGACAGAGGCCACTTGGCTCGCTGCCAAGGACACTTGGTTTTGCTTGGTGTGTGATTTCCAGCTTTTCTACTGGAAAGCTCTATTATTTTTTTTACCTGCTGCCCATCAGAGATGGAACTTATGTTTTATGCTTGATGCCCTAATTCATATTCCTGAATGAATTTCCTCTTGACATAAAACCTGCACAAATCCTAAAGGTGCAGCTTGATACATTGCCTGGAGGTGACATAGTGTTACCAGCACCGGGCCAAGAAACAGAACTTTGCCCGACTGGCATGGCTCAGTGGTTGAGCATCGACCTATGAACCAGGAGGTCAAGGTTCAATTCTGGTCAGGGCACAGGCCTGGGTTGTGGGCTCGATCCCCAGTGGGGGTCGGAGGGTGCATGCAGGAGGCGGCCGATTGATGTTTTTCTCTCATCATTGATGTTTCTATCTCTCTCTCTCTCTCCCTCTCCCTTCCTCTCTGAAATCAATAAAAATATAAGAAAAAGAAACAGAACTTTGCAAAAATCCAGAGGCGCCCTCATGCTCCTTCCAGGTACGGGCTCCAGCCCCCTCCCCCAGAGTGACCCGCTGCTAAGCTGACATTTCTCACCACACATTGGTTTCACCCACTTTAAAAAAAAAATAATAAAATAAAAAATATATATATATTTTATTGATATTTTACAGAGAAGAAGGGAGAGAGATAGAGAGCTAGAAACACCGATGAGAGAGAAACATCGACCAGCCGCCTCCTGCACACCCCCGACTGGGGATGTGCCCGCAACCAGTGTACATGCCCTTGACCGGAATCGAACCCGGGACCTTTCAGTCCGCAGACTGATGCTCTACCACTGAGCCAAACCAGTTTCGGCTTTTTTTTTTATTTTTTTAAATGGTTTCACCCACTTTTTAACTTCATGAAGTCATGAAGTGAGTAGTTTTTGGTATTCAGTTTCTTCTGCTCAGCATAGTGTTTGTAAGATTCCTCCATATGGTTGTTTTGCGATAGATCGTGTGTTTTCATCTCTTCATGGTGCACCATTGTGTGAATATACCATGATGTATCTGGTTTAGGCTTTCGGGTTGGTGACGTTTGTGGCTGACACAAGCAGTGTTGATGTAGACACTCTGACACATGTCTGTAAGGATGTTTAGCTATACGTGGTCGGTAGATTCTTTTCATTCGCAGTACTTATCCTAAATAATAAAAGCCTGACATGCTAAATGTTCCCTCGTCCAGTCGTCCATTCAACCCATCAAAGTGTAATATGCTAAGGTTGCTCCGCTGCTCACTAAGGCATGCACTGACCACCAGGGGGCAGACACTCAACCCAGGAGCTGCCCCCTGGTGGTCAGTGCAGCTCAGCGAGAAGCAGCAGTGGCGGGAGCCTCTCCGGCCTCTGTGGCAGCACTAAGGATGCCCGACTGCCAGCTTGGGGAGCGGGCCTAAGTCGGCAGTTGGACATCCCCCCGAGGGCTCCCAGACTGCAAGAGGGTACTGGCTGGGCTGAGGGACGCCACACACCCCCCCCCCCCAGTGCACAAATTTTGTGCACTGGGCCCCTAGTGTTCTACATAATAAAAGCCCAATATGCAAATTGTCTGAACAGCAGAATGACTGGTGGAATGACCTGTCCTATGATGCACCCTGACCACCAGGGGGCAGACGCTTAATGCAGGAGCTGCCCCAGCCTGCAGGCCCCAGGCCAGCCATGGCAGGTGCCAGCAGGGTTCCCCTCACACACACACCGATTGCCCTGCCAGTCACCCCACAGATCAGCCCTGATTGCCGGCCAGGCCTTGGGACCCTACCCTTGCACGAATTTTGTGCACCGGGCCTCTAGTGCTCCATAAAGACCCACGGACATGGAATTAACAAATACTGAATCATCGCAGGGTTAGATTCCTGCAAGCCTCTGGTCACACGTATCTGTGGGCCAAACAATAAATAGCAGCCTTGTTTTATATGTGTTTCTGTTTAAAACACCCTTTTAATATAAACTGTGGGTTTATTAGCATCGAACTCACAGTCAGTGGCAGTATAACTCATACCTGAATGAAATTTGTCGACCAGCCGTATTTTCTCCTGAAGACCCACCCCAGCCTTCTCGTGCTTGGAGATGCTAGACAGCCCTTCAGCACTATGCGTTGGAGCTGCTTAAAATAGAGAAATCACCAGTAAGAACCATGAAAATGTGAACACTTTGGCACTCAATAGACTGAAAAGGACATGTTTACAGTTAGGAGAGCTGGGAACAAGAAGGCAGAGCATGGCTGAGAGTGACCAAATTTTTGCCCCTCTCTGCATGTCCATGAAATGACCATGAAAACCCTGCAACTATTGATTTGGGGGATTATAAATAAATAGTAATGAGTAGGCGAGCTTGCCAATACAAAATATTGCCAATAGTGAGACTCAACTGTATATACAAGAGTAGGATTGCTGGTTGTGGCGGGGGAGGAGGGAATACAGAGCTTTAGGAGATATTACCAAGCAACCTTCCAAGCTTCTGAAGGCTCTTCAAAGATTTTACCAATTTATTCTTCCACCAGTACTGTCTGAGAGGGCCAGCTCTTCCACATCGCCACAACACCTGGTGGTGACTTTTTTCATTTCAGACATTCTCATGGGTGTGCAGTGATATCACTTTATGGGCTTAACTTATAGTTCTTTTTAGAAATATATTTTTTACTGATTTCAGAGAGGAAGGAATTGGGGTGGGGCGGGGGGGAGAGAGAGAGAGAGAGAGAGAGAGAGAGAGAGAGAGAGAGATGATGAGAAAGACTCATTGATTGGCTGCCTCCTACAAGCCCCCTATTGGGGATCAAGCCCACAACTGGGGCATGTGCCCCGACCTGGAATTGAACTGTGACCTCTTGGTTCATAGGTCGATGCTCAAGCACTGAGCCACACCAGGCAGGCTAATTTACAGTTCTTCTTTTTAATATATTTTATCAACTTTTTACAGAGAGGAAGGGAGAGGGATAGAGAGCCAGAAACATTGATGAGAGAGAAACATCGACCAGCTGCCTCCTGCATACTCTCCAATGGGGATGTGTCCACAACCAATGTACATGCCCTTGACCGGAATCGAACCTGGGACCTTTCAGTCCGCAGACTGACACTCTCTCCACTGAGCCAAACCAGTTTCGGCGTAATTTACAGTTCTTGATGACTGATGGTGCTAACTACCTTTGCACATGTTTATTTAGGTATTTCCATTTGTGAAATGTCTGTTTAAGTCTTTTGCCCATTTTTTTTCTATTAGGCTTCCAGCCTTTTCCTTATTGATTTGCAGAAATATCTCTATCTATACATATTTTATATAAATAGGAAATCAGAATATGAGTTCTTTATTGGACATAGGATTGCAGATACCTCCTCTTACTCTGTGGCTTGTCTTTTCATTCTCTTCATGGTATCTTTGATCAATAAAAGTTTAAAATTTTAATGTAGTTCAAATTATTTTTTTCCTTCAAGGTTAGTGCTTGCTACTGTCCAGTTTTAGTGATTTTTGCCTACCTCAGAGTAATGAAGATATCCTTCTATATTTTCTTCTAAAAGCTTTATTGTTTATCTTTCACCTTCCGGATGTACCATCTACCTGGAATTGATTTTTGCATATGATGTGAGGTAGGGATCAACATTGATCCCACCCCCACCCCCACCCCCCTGTGAATAGGTCTGAGGGACTCAGCACCGTGTAACCTGTCTGTCTAGGATAGAGTCCTGGGGGCCTTTGGGAAAGTTTCTTAGCATCTCTGTGCCTCTATTCCCTCATTTTGATTAGAATCATGTCTACTTCACAGTGGTATTCTGAGGATTAAATGAGTTATTACATGTATGTCACTGCAAACAGTGCCAGGTACGTGATAACGTATTTAATAAACCTTAGCAGTAGTTGTTATTGTTTCTGACAGATGTTAATGTTTTTCCTCCTGAGAATTCTCAGGGGAAAAAGCATTACTTTCCATGGCTCCCAGTCGTAGGGCATGCAGGCTGCTATAACAGAAAACCACAGGCTGAGTGGTTTATAAACAACATACGTTTCTATCACACACACAAAAGACATTTATTTACTTATTTTTAAAAATACATTTTATTGATTTTTTTTACAGAGAGGAAGGGAGAGGGATAGAGAGTTAGAAACATCGATGAGAGAGAAACACCGATCAGCTGCCTCCTGCACACCCCCCACTGGGGATGTGCCCGCAATCAAGGTACATGGCCTTGACCGGAATCGAACCTGGGACCTTTTAGTCTGCAGGCCGACACTCTATCCACTGAGCCAAACCGGCACACAAGAGACGTTTATAGCGCACAGTCTGGAGGGCGGAGAGTCCACAGTCAATGTGGGAGCAGAGTCGGTGCCTGCTTGATGCTCCGACAACTAAGCCTGGTGAGAGCCCACTTCCTGGTTCACCGACAGTGTCTGCTTGCTGTGTCCTCCTCACATGGGGGCAGGGGCAGGGGGCTCTCTGGGGCCTCTTTTAGAGGGGCACCTTCCCGTCCAGGAGGGCTCCACCCTCATGACCTAATCACCTCCCGAACACCTCACCTAATACCATCGCCTTGGGGTTAGGGCTCCAACATGTGAATGTTGGAAGAACAAACCTTCCATCTACACACTCCCAACCACGGTGCTTAGAGTGATGATGGTGTGGGGGAGGGGGGAGAGGGGGAGTGAGGGGAGACACACACTCTCTGGAGATATTTCTGCATCAAAATCAGTTGCTGGCTTGACTGGTGGAGTAGGAAGAGAGAACAAAGGGTAAAACGGAGCCCGATCCATTTCCAACGATGGGTGCACCCGGGCTCTGTTCCTGGGAGGCAGGAGCATAGGGTGGGAAATGTCAGGAAGAGCTCCTCCTCACGTCAGTGCAACACAGGGCACCTCAGGGAAGGAGCCTTGCAGGGGAAGTTTACGATTCCCTCTCCCCCCCCCCCCGCCCATGTTCCCTCTTTTAACAGTTTATCCTATACAATAAAGAGGCAACATGAAAATTGACCATCACTCTGACACACGATGGCTGCCACAAGATGCCCAGCAGGGGAGGACAGTTGTGGGTGATCAGGCCAGCAGGGGAGGGCAATTGGGAGGGACCAGGCCTGAAAGGGAGGGCAGTTGGGGGCACCAGGCCTGCAGGGGAGGGCAGTTGGGGGAGACCAGGCCTGCAGGGTAGGACAGTTGGGGGGGGCAACCAGGTCTGCAGGGGAGGGAAGTTGGGGGGAACCAGGCCTACAGGAGAGGGTAGTTGGGGAGACCAGGCCAGCAGGGGAGGGCAGTTAGGGGGGACCAGGCCTGCAGGGGAGGGCAGTTAGGGCAATGGGATCAGCAGGGGAGGGCAGTTAGAGATAATCAGGCATGCAAGGGAGCAGTTAACCATCGATCAGGCTGGAAGGGGAGTGATTAGGGGGTGATCAGGCTGGCAGGCAGACGCAGTTAGGGCAATCAGGCAGGCAGGTGAGTGGTTGGGAGCCAGAAGTCCTGGATTGTGAAAGGGATGTCTGACTGCCCTTAGGTGGGATTGGGCCTAAACGGGCAGTTAGTCATTCCTCGAGGGGTCCCAGATTGGAGAGGATTCAGGCTGGGCTGAGGGACACCCCCCACCCCTGTGCACGCATTTCGTGCACCAGGCCTGTAATTTAGGTATAATTTACATACCATAAAATCTACCTGTTTGAGTGTGCAATTCAATGGCTTTTAGTAAATTTTCAGAGTTGTGCAAACGTCACCTCCATCCAGTTTTATGACATTTCTATTACCCCCCACCCCCCAAAAATCCCTCGTGCCCATTTCAGTCCTTCCTCACTCTCACCTGAAATTGTGAAACTGCCTGAAATTAGGGATTGTCTGTTTCTTCCACTTAGCCAAATAGTTTGAGACTTATCCATATTGTAGAATGTCAGTCGTTGTTTCTTTTTGTTGGCATTCCACCAGATGGGCAGACAGTTTTATCCATTCACCAGCCGATGGGCATTTGGGTGGCTTCCTTCCCAATGAGCAATGCTGCTATGGATATTCACATTTAAGCCTTTCCACGGACATGCTTTGATTTCTCTTGGGTAAATGGAATTGTTGGGTCTTATGGTAAGTTTCTGTTTAACTTTTAAAGAAATTGCTAAATTGCTTCTCAAAGAGGTTGCAACATTTTATACTCCCACTTGCAATAGGTTCTGGTTTTGCCAGGTCATCACTAATACTTGGTACTGCCTTTTTTTTTTTTTTAATCCTCACCCAAAGATACATGTTTATTACTGATTTTAGAGAGAGAGGGAGGGAGGGAGGAAGAGAGGAAGAGGGAGAAGGAGATGAGGAGAGAGAGAGAGCAAGAGCGAGTGAGCGAGAGAGAGAGAGAGAGAGAGAGAGAGAGAGAAAACATCAATCATCTGCTCCAGTACATGCCAGGACCAGGACCGGGGATTGAACCCACAACCTAGGTATGCGCCCTGATTGGAAATCAAACCTGCAACCTTCCGGTGTACAGGTGGATGCTCCAACAGAGCCACCGGCCAGGGCAGTCCTGCCTTGCTGATTGGGGCTGTGCTGGTGGAGGCCGCCTGCTCTGGTCCCACTGTGAAAGGCACTGTGGAGCTGTCCAAGAAGCAGATGGGCACAGGCGTCTCAGCTCCAGGTGGAGATCTGGGCTGCAGATATACCCCCAGGAGGCCCCCGCTGTAGATTTATTTAATCAGTCATCCAGCAATTTCTTGGGCCAATTACTGCCCCAAGTCTTGGGGATGCAGCTGTGAAAAATACAGACTTGTGAAATGGCAAGGCTAATGGAGCAGACAGACCATAAAGAATAGAATGTCACATGCTGTTCTAAAAAATAGAGCAGTGTAAAGGACGGAGAGTGGTGTGGACAAGGTGGCCAGGGAAGGTCCTTAATGGCCATATCACTCAGGGCCCAGTGAGGGAAACAAACCCCGCTAGGGTTTCGAAGAGAGGGAATTTAATACCGGGAACTGGCTGAGTGCGAGATGGAAGAGTTGAGAGGCCAAACTGATGGCATGATCAGGGGATCCAGCAATAAGCCATAGTACAAGGCTGCTAGAGGGACATGACAAAGGGTGATGTGATGAGAAAAGGGCTCTGTGTGGGAGTTGGCGTCAGCCAGTCAGAATATCCCACCCCCACCCCAAGAGAAATACCTTAGCTCCTTCCCTCCTCCCCACTTTCTAATCTCCCTCCGTCGCCTCCCATTGGATGAGTTTAACAGGAAGCCTGTGTGTGTGTGCAAGGGAACCTGGGAAATGTAGTTTTCTGGGTAGGGCATGTATCTTACCCATACAATGAGAGAACAGAGATATAAATGAAGTAAATGAGCAAACCATGTGTGCCTGTGGTAATAGTGTTCTGGGTAAAGGACAGCAAGTGCTAAGCTCCTGAGGCCAGATGGAACCCAAACTCTGGCATGATGGTCTAGGACAGTGGCCGGCAAACTCATTAGTCAACAGACCAAATATCAACAGTACAACGATTGAAATTTCTTTTGAGAGCGAAATTTTTAAAACTTAAACTATATAGGTAGGCACAGTGTTATTAACTTAATTAGGGTGTTCCTAAGTTGGCCTTTGCTAAAAACTCAAGGGACCAAAGAGCCGCACTTAGACTCTAGGCTAAGTGTATAGAAAGGGGCTGAGGACCTAGGACAAAGCCTTGGACAATATAAATATGTAGGGAGAAGCCAGGAGACAGTGATGGTGCAGCTAAAGAAGTGGGGGCAGAAGTAGAAATGACAAGGTGTCTGAAATCAAGGGACAAATGACTTTCAAGAAGGAGGGAATGGCCCACCATGTGTAGCACAGTGGTTGAGCATCCACCTATGAACCAGGAGGTCACGGTTCGATTCCCCGTCAGGGCACATACCTGGGTTTCGGGCTTGATCCCCAGTAGGGGGCATGCAGGAGGCAGCCTATCAATGCTTCTCTCTTATCATGGATGTTTTTCTCTCTCTCTTCCTCTCCTTCCTCTATGAAATTAATACAAATATAACTATAAAGAGGTAGAAACATCTGTGATAAGAGAGAATCATTGATAGGCTGCCTCCTGCATGCCTGAAACTCGGGGTGCCCTGACTGGAAATCGAACTTGGGATCCTCTTCAGTCCGCAGGCCTATGTTCTATCCACTGAGCCAAATTAACTAGGGCTAAATATATATATGTAAAATATATTTTATTGATTTTTCACAGAGAGGAAGGTAGAGGGACAGAGAGTTAGAAACATGGAAGAGAGAGAAACATCGATCAGCTGCCTCTTGCACATCCCCCACTGGGGATGCGCCCACAACCAATGTACATGCCCTTGACCTGAATCGAACCCGGGACCTTTCAGTCCACAGACCGACGCTCTATCCACTGAGCCAAACCAGTTTTGGCAATAAAATATATTTTTAAAAAAGAAATAATTCTCCCATCTACTGAGATGATCAGGTGATTAAAAAAAAGGAGGGAATGATCCATGAAGGCTACTCTGTGAGAGTGACTAAGTGAGGGCTCGTGTGAGGCTGTGGGACTGGCACATTGGAGGGTCATCAGCCGCTTTGGAGAGGAGTTTTGGAAGGATGGAGGAGGTCGGAGGAAGTAGAGACAGCAAGGGCTGATGGGAGTGAGGTCCACTCCTCAGAGAAGCCTGGCTGACAGGAGCGAGGGCCGTTTCCTACAGCACCAACGCTGGGGGAGATTATCCTTGGCTGCCAGATCCTCTCAGCCAGGAGGCTTGAAGCCCAGTGGTTTTGGCGTCTAACATCAGACCTGGGACCCCATTTACCTGCTGGGTCACCCTGAGCTGGTCTCCTCTCCTCGCTGAGCCTAGTTTCCTCACCTGTAAATAGGGAAGTCACTGTACTTTTCATGGGAGATTGCAATGACTGCTCAGCAAGCAAATTTGCAGTGTTCAGCCCTCATAAACGCAAGCTGTAGCACAAGTACGCAAGGACACATCTCATAAGCTCAATATCAGTTGTAAATAACAGTAAGAACGGCGGCCCGGCCGGCGTGGCTCAGCTGTTGAGTGTGGAGCTATGAACCAGGAGGTCACGGTTCGATTCCCAATAGGTACATATGCCTGGGTTGTGGGCTCCATCCCCATTATGGGGCGTGCAGGAGACAGCCGATCAATGTTTCTCTCTCATCATTGATGTTTCTATTTCTCCCTCTCCCATCCTCTCTGAAATCAATAATATATATTAAAAGAACAGCGGTTACTATATATGAAACACTATGTCCCAGACACTCTGCAAAATGCTTTACAAGCACCACCTCTCCGCCCCCTCCCGCCCTCACTCTGCTCCAATCACAATGGCCTCCTCCCTGGTCCTTGAACACTTACGCTCCTGCCCAGGGCCTTTGCACTTGCTGTCCCCCCTGTCTGGAACTCCTCCCTCAGATATCCACATGGCTCCCTCCCTACTGTCTTCAAATCTCTGCTCAGACGCCCCTTTCCCCACACCACCCTGCTTAAGGTTTACTCCGAATTTATCTACCTGCCCGGCCGGAATCCCCACGTCTTATTTTACTCTTGTTTTCTTATTTCTGGTCTGATTCACCCCACAGAGTGTTCAGCGACAGCAGGCAGGCGCATTGTCCGCAGGGCCTGGGACTCGGATGCTCAATGCCTTGCGCTGATTCTCAGGACCCTGGGGCCCTGTACCCACATTCTGCCCGCGGTCCTTACAACCACCCACTTGGCAGATGAGGAAACTGAGGCAGAGAGAAGTCACTGCCGGAAGTCACACAGGGGGCAGAACCTGCCTGTCCCTGTGGCCAAGCTCAGAAAGGAAGGACCGCTCCAGGCACGCACCCCCAGGCTCAGGGCTGCTCCCCAGGCGAGACCTTGCAAAAGCCTGAGTCATCGCCGCCTCCAGACGGCGGCGGCCCGGACTGAGGGCGGCGGCGGCGGCGGCGGCGGCGCGAGGTGATGCGGGGACGCCAGGAGGGGGCGTGAGCGCAGGGAAAGCGGAGGAAACGAACCTCGCCGGGCGCTCCTCCCGCAGCCTCGCCGCCCCCGCCGGCGGCTGGTGCGTGGGCGGGAGGCGCGGGGGCTCTGCGCGCCGGTCCCCCCAAGCAGGGGCGCGCCCCGGAGTCCTGGGGCCCCGAGGAGGGTCCCAGGCGTCAGGTCCCGCCCCCGCTCCAAGTTCAGGTGGGGACTGGAGAGCCGCCGGGGACGTGTCTGCAAAAGGCTGCCGGTCTCCGCGCACCGGGCCGCCGCCGAGCCGCCCCCGGTGCACCGGGGAATCTCCGCTGCCCCAGTGACCCCCATTTCCGCACCTTCATCCGAGCCGCCGCGTCTGCCGGCTTCGGACGCGCCACTCTGGGCTTCCCTGGTTCTGCAGCGACCCAGAGTGGCCCGGGCCCCCGGAAAGCCCCTTCCCAAGGAAAAGGAGGCTCCGGGCTGCGGGATTCATGGGGGCGCCCCATCCTGCCCCCCCCTCCCAGACTCGCATACCTGAGTCCCGGGTTTTAGAGAGCCGGGCTGCTGTCCTAACCGGGGAGGAGTGGGGACTTGGGGGACTCCGGTGCCCTGCCAGCGTGGGGCGGTCGCGGGGGGCCGGGCGCCGGGGGTTCAGGGCGCGAGGGTGGCCCGGGGACCCCGCCGGCGGTGGGGAGGGGGCGGCCCCGCTGGGCGGGGCTGGGGATGCCCGGGCTGGGGGAGTGGGGCGGTCAGGGGCGCGGAGGTGGCACCTCTCCGGGAGGGGCGGCCCGGGCTGGGGCGGCCGGCCGGGGGCGGGGTGCGGGGCGGCCGGGGCGCCCCCCGCCCCCCGCCGGGCTCCGGGCCTGGGCCGTGACGTCACGGCGGCTGGAAGTGCCCGGCGCGGAGGCGCGGGAGGGGGCGGGGGCCGAGCCGGCGCCTTATAAGCGGAGCCCGCCCGGCGCGCCGAGCCGCAGCCCCGCGTCCCCGAGCCCCCGGCCGGCGGCCCGACCCCAGCTGGCGCTCGCGCCCCCGGGGCGGCTGGGCGGCGAGGCCGGAGCGGCGCGCGGCCGCGGGGCATGAGGCAGGGGCGCGATGTCGGTGCCGCTGCTCAAGATCGGGGCCGTGCTGAGCACCATGGCCATGGTCACCAACTGGATGTCGCAGACGCTGCCCTCCCTCGTGGGGCTCAACGGCACCGTGTCCCGCGCCGGCGCCTCCGAGAAAATCGTGAGTGGCTGCCGCGCGGGGGGCGCTCCCGGGGGGGCGTGGTGCCCGAGCCGCCGCCGCCGCAGCCCCCGGGGACCCCCGTCCCCCCGGTTTCCCGGCCCGGGGGCGCCCTCGTGGGGCTGGGGGCCGGGACCCTCCGCTCCTGGTACCGCTGTTTTCTGGGGATCAGTGAGCGGCGTCCGAGGGGCAACCATGTACGGGGTCCCGCTCCGCCCGCCCGGGGTGGAGGCGGCGGGGCCCGGGCGGAGGTTAGGGTGGGTGGGGGGCACTGCCTCTGAACCCGGCAGCCTCGGGGTCTCCCAGTGCCTCCGCCTTCAGGATCTCTCCCTGTTGGCGGCGGGGTCTCTGAATAGTCCCGCGTCTGTCAGTCTGTCTGTCTGTCTCTATATGTGCCTCTCCGTCTGTCTATTCCTTTGCCTGTGGTTTGCTTCTCTGTTTCTGTCTCTCCCTGTGTCTCTGTTGCGCTGTCTCTGACTTTGTATCTCTTTTTTGTGTGTCTCTCTCCCTCCCCCTCCCCACCCCCAGCATCTCCCTCCTCATTACCTGCCTTACCACGTGCTGCATATTTATCCCCAGAACTTGCCCTCCCAGAAGGGTGTCAGCCTGGGCGGGGGCTGACGCTGCCCCCCGAAGCTCCAGGACTGCGCCCTCCCCCATGCCACCCTATCCTCTATCACCTTCCTCCTCTAGCTTTCCTGCCACAGAGCCGGAGGGGAGGGAGGGGGTTATAATGGGGGTCCTGAGGAGAGGCGGGAGGCGTCCTCCATGGAAAACTTCCCTCAGCCTCCCCCAGACAGGTCCCTCCCACCCCTGCCCCTCTTCAGTCTGTTGGGGACTCCTCCCCTTGCATGGAGCGGGGGTGCTTGGGCTCCCTCTCCTGCTTGATTTCCCCCCAACTTCGCCAGCAGCCCGGTCCAGCTTCCAATGGCTGCCAGGCTGCTTCTTCCTACCCCTTCCGTGAAAGAAAAGGGGTCTTTGCTCCAAAGAGTTCCAGGCAAGCGGAGGGGGTGTGTGTGTGCCATGCACCATGCCCAGGCCTGGCTCAGCCCCTGGGGAGAAATGGCACTGGGCTTGGCACAGGTGAGGGCTTTCAGCCCAAATTCTCAGACTTGAAGCCGGCGTGTGAGCCAGTGTCTTTCTGTGTGTCTCACAGTACGCCCTGGTGTGCCGTCTCTGCACGAGCTTCAGTGTGTCTGTGAGGGTGTGTGTGAAAGGGGCTGCGGGAAAGGTCACGTGCTTGGCCAGCATGAGGGTCTAAGTGTGTCTTCGTGTGTACGGGGGCAGCCCAGGACGAGTGTGAGTGTGTCCCTGAGTGAGTGTGTCTAGGTGCAGATGCTCCTAAATGTGTATCTGCGGCTGTATGTCCCTGACTGTGGATTTGCATGTGTTATGTGACTGCATGTGCACATGTGAGTTTGTATCTAGGAGACAGCCTTCTTGTTGTTACCTTCTGAGGGGCAGGAAAGATGATGTTGTCTCATTGAAATCAGAAGCCAGATTCCTCCCCCCCACCATCTTAGGGGTGCGAGTTTTTGTAAATGTGTGCATGGATTATGTGCAGTGTATGGTGTGTCACTGAGAGCATACGCTATGTCTGAGGAACGTGTACGTGTGTAAGAGTGGGTCTCTGAGTTATGATTTTGTGTGTGTGTATGTCTGTACAAGTATGTATATATGCATATGTGTGTTATGTGCATTTTAAGTGGAGACTTGCATGTCTTCAGAAGAGTTTGCATATATGTGCAAATGTGTATCTATGCCTACCTTGTATTATATGTATGTGGGTGGATTCCTTTGTGTACCACGTGTTTTCTGTAAATATTAGTGTGTGTGTGTGTGTGTGTGTGTGTGTGCTCAAACAGACCTGGTCTCCTCTCTGGCCCATCCGTTCATAGCGCCTTGATCAATGCTTCCATGAAATTGCCTGCTGAAGCTAATAGTTCTCCCACCCCATCCCCGAGTCTCACTAAGCTTTGCCAGAAGGAGTCTGTGGAGTGAGAGCTGGGACCTGACATGAAGGTGTTCTAGAAGGGTCTTGGGAGTGTCTCATAAACCTGGGTGGGATCCAGACTTGCTCCCAGCTTGCTCTATGACTTGCTCTTGATTCTGGGCCAGTGACTTCACCTCTGTGTAGTTTCTTCATCTATAAAGTGGGTATGGTGATTCTTACCTCACAGAATTGTCCTGGTTAACAGATCTACTGTTCAGCTTCCCATCCATCCATCCATCCATCCATCCACCCATCTCTATTCTTCTATCTCTCCATCCATCTATCCATCCATCCATCCACTCATCCATTTATCTTTTTATTCTTCCATTCATCTCTTCATCAACCTCTCAGCCATTAGCCATAATTTGTCGCTCCATTTCTCTTTCCATCTGTCTATCTCCCTATCCATGTATTCATGCATCCCTCCATTCAATCATTATCCACCATCCAACCATTTCTTCATCTATCCTCTTTATTCGTCCTTCCATCCATCTCTCTATCCGTCCTTCCATCCATCTTGTTTTATTAACAAAAATCATTGAGTGCTTCCTCTGCGTCAAGCACATGTATGCTTGAAAGCCCCAGCCCAGTGCCTGAGGTAGATTCTCAGCTAGAGATAGGACTCCAAGTCAGACACCCGGGTCTGAATTCTGGCCCTGAAATTTACTAGCAGAATGACCTTGAGGGGAATTATTTGATCTGTTTAAGCCCCAGTATCCCCATTGTCAAGAGAGTCAGACTCCCCATTAAACCATAGGACCCATGTGGACATAAGGTTTTGCTCACTACTGAACCCTAAGGCTTGATGCATAGTAGGCATGCAATAAATATAGAATGTCCGCCCAAATGTATATACACTTTGAATAATTATAAAGGCAGTGATTATTAAAATACATTTCATTCCCCACCCCAGCCCCAGGCTGGCGTGACTCAGTGTTGAGTGTCGACCTGTGAACCAGGAGGTCATGGTTTGATTCCCAATCAATTGGGACACGTGCTGGTGGTGTGGGCTCGACCCCTAGTGGGGGATGTGCAGGAGGCAGCTGATCAGTGATTCTCTCTCGTTTCTCTCTCCCTCTCCCTTCCTCTCTGAAATCAATGAAAATTTTAAAAAAAACTTTAAAAATACAGTTTGTTTTCAAAATTGAGCTGTCAGCTGTTAAAGTGACACTCTGTATTTGTCAAGTGGCTGAATCAACAATCAAATCTTCATAAGGATTCAAGGACTCAGCCTTCCAATGGAAACAAATGGTTGGGTGCACATAGGTTAGCGATTTTCAACCTTTTTCGTCTCATGGCACATATAAACTAATTACTAAAATTCTGCGGCACACCAAAAATATATTTTTTGCTGAGCTGACAAAAAGAAAAAAAGGTTACTATTGGTCCATTCATGCTAGACGGCTATTGTGGTGCTGGCTGTTGTCATTTTTTTTTTTTTTTTTACAATCTAAGGGAAAAGAGGTCAGTGCCCTTGACTAAATAGTCAGGCATTGCATGTTTTTAAAATTCTTGCGGCAAACCAGTTAAAAATTGCTGATATAGGTGCTCAGTAAGGAGGAGGAACTTCGTTTGCCTTTGTAGCCAACCACATAATATGCCTGGAATAAATATTTTTAAGTGTTTAAACCAACAATCCTCTTTCTTAAGGACTGGGAAGGACAAAGGGAAGTGACTGGGCACATCGTAGGTGCTTAGTAAGGGGGATTGTAAGAAGGTATGGAGTACCAACATGGGTAAGTAAGCTGACGGGTTCAGGAGTGCAGGTAGTGAGAATCCCCAGTTACTAGGCAGGGTTTTGAATGCTGGCATTTGGCTTACAGAACCTCAGTTGTGAGGCGTGAGAGCTGGTGAGCCCAGACTCTCTGGGCCTTCTTGCTTCTGGCTTCCCCTGCCCGATCTGATCCAGAGGAGCAGCTTAGCATTCCAAGAGATGCTAAGGGAGGGTGTTACAGACCATCTCTGGAAAGGACGGGGAGGAAGCTGCCACTGCTGCTATCTTTGGCCAACTCCCAGCCATAAACCATTCTTGCGGGGTGGGAGCCTCCAGTGGAATGGCTTCTTACCTGGGGGCCATCAATCCAGAGCCCGGCTAAAAGCTGTCAGCCTCATGGCGAGCGGCCGCCGTCATTACGGGCCTGAAGTGAGTTCCTGCGCCTTATATGTTATGTCCTTGTCCATTCCCTCATCCTTAAGGGCTGGAGGGAAGAAAGGGGAGATGGAGGAGGCGATTCTGCTTGGGGAGGACCCTCTTCCTCGGAGAGGAATGGGAGGGGCTGAGCACTATCAGCAAAATGTTCTTTGAGGACCTTCCTGGGAAGAACCCAAGTGCAGAATCCATGTCTTTTCTTGACAGTTCTGAGGAGGAAAAGGCCCCAGATGCTCTGTATGAGTCGAGAGAGGCCGAGTTCCACTACGGTGACCAACAGCCCCATGTCTCAGAGATTTGTTTCTCTCTTACACTGCGCATCCTTTGTTGGCTGGAGGGCACCGTCCACGGGGGTCACTCAGGGACCCGGGGTGACGGAGGCTCTATGGTGACATAATCACAGAGACTGGAAAAGGAGGGCCCAGTAACCCTCCCCCACCCCCGACCCCCAGCTCCTGGAGCCTTGCCCTGAAGGTAACCCATGTTACCTTTGCTCACATTTCATTGGTCAACGCAAGTCACATGGCATGCCTAACCTCAATGAGGGTAAGAAGTGTGGCCCTACCAAGTGTGGAGAGGAATGGCCTAATATGTGTGAACAACCCTAAATCCTGCCCTGCTGCCCTCAGTCTCTCCTCCATTCATCCCAAGTGACAAGAATTCTCTTAGTGCGTGTCTTCATTCATTCATTCATTCATTCAGTGAATATGCATTAAGTTTCTATAATGTGTCAGGCCCTATTCTAGCTATCAAGATACAACAGTGAACAAAATGGACAGATACTCTTGTCCTCATGGAACTGACATTGCAGGGCAGGGTGGGGAGAAACAAATATATAGGAAAATTTACACTGTTTCACGTGCTAGAATGTGCTGTGAAGAAACACCGCAGTCAGCAAAAGCAGAGTGGAGAGAGACGAGGCGGACTTTTCAATTGAGTGGCCTCTGTGAGGAGGCGACATCGGAGCAGAGATCCGAGGGAAGTGAGATGGGCTTAGAGGAACAGAATTATGGGGAGAGGGGACAGCAAGTGCAAAGACCCTGAGGTGGGACTATGTCTGGAATGTTGGAGGAACGGAGAGGAACCTAGTGTGGCTGGGGCAGAGTGAGCAAGGGCGGGGGTGGGGGGAGCGCGTGAGGAGATGAGGGTGAGCAGGTTGCAGAAGCCACATCACGTTTGGGATGGGGAGCCTTGTAGGAATTTTAGGTCTAGAGAAACAAACTCCTCATGCATCCCCTCCCCGCTCATGCTTTCCTTTTCTCCGTTGCTCTTTTCACCTTCTGATATACCCTGTGTATTTGGCTTCTTATCTTGTCTGATTCTCTCCACTATGACGTCAGCAACTTGAGGAAGGGATATTTTCACAAATCAATTTTTGTTGACTATCGCAGCTCCAATGCCTAGCCCAGGGCCCAATACACAGTTTGTGTTTAAGAAATACTTGTTAAGCCTGGCCAGCGTGGCTCAGTGTTTGAGCGGCGACCTATGAACCAGGAGAGGTCATGGTTCGATTCCTGGTCCGGGCACATGCCTGGGTTCGGGCTCAATCCCCTGTGTGGGGCGTGCAGGAGGCAGCTGACCAATGATCCTCTCATTGATGTTCCTATCTCTCTCCCTCTCCCTTCCTCTCTTAAATCAATAAAAATATATTTAAAAAAAGAGAAATGCTTGTTAAATGAATAAATGGGATGTTAAGGGGGGGTTCTGAGCAGAGGAGGGATGGGCTTGGCTCCGGTGTTCAGTTTCCCTCTGGCCTCGCTGGGAAGGGCAGGGCAGGAAGTGAGGGCGGGAACTGGGAGGCCGGGAGGAGACGCCTGCGCTGGTCCAGGTGAGTGATGGTGGGGACTGGACCAGCGCAGGCGCCAGGCAGGCGGAGAAAAGTAGGTGATTGTGGGTTCGACCGCACCTGCTACATTCACCGGCTCCCAATCGTAGCCTCACAGCTTCTGCTCAAACACCTCAAAGTGTGAGGAAATATTTATTAAACACCTGCTTTGTACGGGGAGGGCTCTAGACTCTGGGATATAAAAGTGAACAATGTCCCATCGCAGTCTCACCAACAGAGATGCTAGTGATGCTTTGGAGTGTTATGGGGCAGAGGAGGGGGTGCCGTTACCGGCCGGGGTGCCGTGGAGGTTCCTGGAGGAGACGATGCCCAAACTGTGTCTTTAAGGAATTGGCCGGATGAAGCCAGAGCAGGGGCATCCCAGACAGAAGGAACAGCATGGACAAAGGCTCAGAGGCTCAGAGGCAGTGCAGAGTGGGCAGAGAGTGGACGCCAGGCTAGGAGGAGTGTGGACGTGGCCGGAGTGGTCAGAAGGGTCTGTGTCACAAAGGGATTTTGCTCGAGGTGCCCGTACTTCATCTTGAGTGTCAAAGATGGAGCCCTGGAGGGGACAGGAGTCAGGAATTAATGTGAGGCTGCCTGTTGCATTTTCCCCCCCAAGAGATCTAGTTATTGGAAAATGTGAAATCTGCCTCCTTTTAACTTCTGCCCACCTTACTTGCACAAAATCTAAACTCCTTACCCTGGCCCAACTTGTGAAGCCTCAGTTTCTCCATCCACAAAATGGGGATAATAGCTGGATGTACCTTATGGCATTGTGCTTAGAAGTGTGCCTGACGTATGGAAGGTGCCTGTAAAAGTTAGCTGTTGTGTCGAAACCGGTTTGGCTCAGTGGATGGAGCGTCGGACTGGGGACTGAAAGGTCAAGGGAATGTACCTTGGTTGCAGGCACATCCCCAGTGGGGGGTGTGCAGGAGGCAGCTGATTGGTGTTTCTCTCTCATCGATGTTTCTAACTCTCTATCCCTCTCTCTTCCTCTCTGTAGAACATCAATAAAATACATTAAAAAAGAAAAAAAAAGCTAGCTGTTGTTATTTCTCTCCATCACCGTCACCATTACAAGACCCTACCTGCCTGAATCTCAGATCTTGGACCACTCATCTGCCCCTCCACATTGCTCTTCTCTTTTTAAAATGTTTTCATTGATTTCAGAGAGGAATGGAGAGGGAGAGACAGATAGAAACATCAACGATGAGAGAAAATCATTGATCGGCTGCCTCCAGCACACCCCCTCCTGGGGACTGAGCTCGCAACCCGGGCATGTCCCCGGACCTGGAATTGAACCCTGACCTCCTGGTTCATGGGTCCACCCTCAACCAGCGAGCCACACTGGCCGGGTTCTACTCTCTTCTTGTCCCCGCCTCTGGGACGTTGCACTTGCCGTGCCACCCTCTGGGAACACCTGCCCAAAACCCTCCCTCTGGCCAGTGCCTTCTCCCTGCTCAGCCGTCACCTCGTCAGAAGGATGTCCCTGCTGCCTCGGCTGAATGGTCCCCGCGCTATTATGCGGACCTGTTCTATTTTCTGCCCAGCACTCCTAATGATCGGAAATCATCATGGTAATTGTTTGTTTACCACCATCAGAATTGGAAATGCCATGTGAGCAAAATCTTTGCCCCTCTTGCTCGTCGCTGGGAACATCTCTGTTCAAGCGGCAGGTGTTTTCCGAGGGGTTCCGGTTCCGCCCCGGGAGCCCACGGCCCCGGAGTCCCCCCGCTGACACCGTGAGTGTGGACGAGTATCCCTGTGACCCGCGCCTGCTCCCAGGGCTCCGAGGGGCCTGCTTCTCAAAGCAGTTTTTCTCACATCCTGGCTTGAACGAGTGTCCAGAAAGGGTGCACGATGCCAACTCCCCACACGACGGTCTGGGTGGTGCTGCCACCAAGGAGCAGGGCAGTCATGCCCAGGAGCAGGGTTAGCCCCTCACGTGCTGAGTCCTGGGTGCAGCAGCGGACTGGAGAGACCCCGTCGCCCCCTCACAAAGCTCCGGAGGGAGGCACGGGCTGCATGGAACCGAGCGAAGGGCTGTTGGGTGTAATTGCAGTTTGATAAGGGCAGGGAAGGAGCTGATGCGGAGCCATCGGGGCACGCGATTGGGAAGGGCCGGTCCGGGAAGGCTTCCCTGAGAAGATGACATTTGCCCTGAGGCATGAAGGATGAATAAAGCAAAGGCAGAGCGGGCAAGGTGGAGGGAGAGAGGATGAAGGGGGGGGGGGTGTTGTGAAGGTGTTAGAGTGGGACCGCGGGGGCGAGGGGTGGTGGTGGTGGTAGTGGTGGTGGTGGTGGTGGTGGTGGTGGTGTTTGAGGATCTGGGAAGGTAGGAAGGAGCCTTAGCCCATGAGGTGACCACCACCCTGGACCCCGTCCACCCCCAGTGTGATGCCAACACCTACAGAAATGGCGTGGGGCGTGGCCTTCGCCCACCCAGTCGGACCACAGGCCGCTTTCAGGGCCCAGCGGTCTGGGCCGCTGGGGTGAGGCGGACGCTGGCTTCCTCTTCTGCCAGAGGAGGCGCTGTTTCTGCCCCTCGGCGTCTGTTAGGCCCCGTATCCTCTCACCTCGGCCTGGTGGTCGGTGCCTCTTTGTGAAGCTCGGCCAGGGAGCAGCCGGGGAGCGGCCTCGAGTTGGGTGGGGGGAGAGGCAGCCCTGGGGCCCCGGCGCTGTGAGAGTCGGATGTGGGGTTGGGTGTGATCACGCGTGGGAGGGAAGAGGTTCCCCCGGAGACCAGGGGGCCCAGCTCCTTCCCAGTCCCTGCCTCTCTCTCTCAGCCTTAACGCGTCTCTATTTTTAAACTCTCGTCTTTTGAGCATCTCTCTCTCTCTCTCTCTCTCTCTCTCTCTCTCTCTCTCTCTCTCATTTTTGTTCCATTAACTGTCTTCAGTCCTTCTCTCTTTCTAGCTGTGTATTTATAACGCACAGTAGGCGTGTAATAGATGTTTGCTGAGTGAATATTGATGATTATCTCGTTGTCTGCCCGTTTGTCTCTGTCTTACTGTCTTTCTCCCATCTCTGTCTTGTCTCTGTCAGTGTCTCTGAGTCTACTCTGTCTGTGTCTCTGTCTCTTTTGACTCTGATTCTCTCTTGTCTCTTGGTGTCTCAGTCTGTCTGTCTGTCTGTCTCTCCCCCCCCCCCCCCCCCGAGAGTCTATTTTCATGTTGCCAGAGTCTCATCTCACGCCTAGGACCCTGACAGGGGGTGGGGGAGAGACTAGAATTCTCAGACCTGAGAAAGCTCCTGAGCCAGGACCTGTGGGGAGGGTGCCGGGCGGATTCAGGAGACAGATTGAGCCAGACCATCAGGAGCCCTTGAAGGGTATTGGACTCGGGGTATCCAGGGACCCCATCTCCTCCCCACCCCATCCCCACCCCCCCCTGCTGTCAGGAGGACATACGCCCCTCTACAATCCACCACCCTGCCCCAGTGCTGGCTCCAGGATGGAACAGCTGTCTGGGCTGCAGCTGCAGAAGCTCATTTTGAACAAGGGAGATGATTGCAGGAGCGATGGGGGAGGGCGAGCCGGGGGGGAGGGCGGCAGGGCCAGGAGGAATCAGGCGTGATTGTTGCTGCTGCCGCAGCGGGTGTTTTGCCCGGGAGATGGGGAGACCGGGAGGAGGCAGAGGGAGGCCTGTCTGCCAGCCGGGGGTCCACCTGTCCCCACTTCTGGCCCTCCCGGTTGGTGAAGTTTCGCCATGGCCTGTCGCTCCCTCTCCCTGCGTCTCTGCCCTCCCTGTCTCCGGGCTCCTGTCGCCCTGCCTCCTGCCCCCTGATTCCCGTGACCCCCTGTTTCCCCACTGCTCCTGCCCGGATCGCGCTCTCTCTGCCCACCGCTCTGCCGGGACCTCTTGCCTCTCGGAGCGCCGCCACCGCCATCATTATCCGAGGCCCAGCTGCGGTTCAGGCAGCCTCTTGGACTGCTCCGTCTTCTCCCCGTCATTGCTGCGCCGCTCCGGGGCTGGAGGAGAGGCGAGATGGCCAACTCCCAGGAAACCACGGGCTCCTGTCTTTCAATAAAGAGATATTTACAAAGATATCTCAATTAGAGCTAATTAATTAAGCGAGCCGCTCTTCCCCTGCCCTCTCCTCCACCCCGCCGTCCCGCAGCCTCCTGGGAGAGAAGCAGCCGGTGAGTGGATGGCTGCCTCGGATGTTTAATTTATAACAGCCTTCTCTCCGCGCCCCGTCAGTCCATCCGGAAGGGCAGGCTGGCCGCATGGGCATAGGCTCAGAGCGTGCCGGGGCGCGTGCCTGTACGTGGAGCCTGCCCTGCGTGTCAGGGTAGGCCGTGGCTCGTTTGAACATGTCTGTGGCACGTCTCTGTGGCAGGCATGCGGCTCTGTGTGGGGAGAGTCCGTGGCCACGGGGCATGTCTGAGCACATGGGACACGTGGGCGCAGGCCGGGGCTGTCTCTCCGGAGAATGTCTGCGCCCAGCATGCCCATCTGTGTCAGGGTGTCTCTCCTCGAGGGCGTGGCCAGTGTGTCTTGCAGGTCCCCGGGCCCGGAGCCTGGAGGCATGACAATGTCTACAGCTTCCAGGAGGAGCTGGATGTACCCCAGCCCCAGCCCCTCAGCACCGGTGAAGGAGAAGGGTTGGGTTCCAGCTCTTTTTTTAAAATATAATATATTTTATTGATATTTTACAGAAAGGAAGGGAGAGAGATAGAGAGCTAGAAACGTCGATGAGAGAGAAACATCGACCAGCCGCCTCTTGCACACCCCCCACCGGGGATGTGCCCGCAACCAATGTACATGCCCTTGACTGGAATCCAACTTGGGACCTTTCAGTCCGCAGGCCGACGCTCTACCACTGAGCCAAACCGGTTTCGGCAGGTTCCAGCTCTTGTCTGCCCCTCTGCCTCAGTGGCCTCCCTCCCTCGGTGCATGGCTTCAGAACGCCCCCCCCCCCCCCCCGTCTCCCTGTTGCTATAGACTTACCAGCCCCCTTCCAATGACCTCAAAAGCTCACTTGCCTGCCCCTCCCACCCCCCACAGAGGAGTCACCGTGCAGAGGGAAATCGTTACTTTCTAGTTATGAAGCCCTCAGTGTCACACTCAGTCTGGAGCCCTCGCTGGAGCCCTCACGGTATGACCCAGAGGGCGGTTCAGGCCTCACATGGAGGAGACAGGCGCGATGCTGCAGCCCTGACTGTAATGTCCCACACGGTGATGCGGCTCTCAGTGTCAGGACACGCCTGTTGACGGAGCCCTCCGTGCCGTGCCCCGGCGAGCCATGCAGCCGGCAGCCCAGTGACAGATCTGGTGATGCAGCCTTAGTGAGGTGCCCGGGCAGTGCTGGGGCCGTAAACTCCAAATATCTTGAAATGTGACTTCGGTTCTGCAGACGGGCACTGGCTGGGGCATTCGGTGCAGTCGGAGGAAGGGGAGTGTGCTCGTTGGGGAGTGCGTTCCCTGGGTATTCCGGGAGGCTGGGACCCCCCGCTGGCCTGGTGAGGCTGGCTTCATTAGCCCTGGTAAGGGCCCTGTGACCTCAGCAGGGCTCCAGGCTCATTTGGAAAGCGTGAGTTCACAGGAATGTTTCAGGGCTGATTGCAATGCTAATGAGCTAGTCAGGGAGCGCAGAGAGGGCAGCTGGGAGAACGTACACAGATGTCATTGGCCAGGGAGAGGAGTGTGGGGATGTTCCCGGGTACAGTCTGGTGAACGCATCTGGATGTAGATGTAGAGCATTAGATGTGGAAGGGCATGCATGTTCTTACGTGGACATGCGTGACATGTCTGTGGTTTCTGGGTGGACATGCATCTATGGCTGTTCTGAATAGCACACAGAGGGCCAAGATTATTACTCTTTTTCTTTTTTCTTTCTGTCTTTTTGTTGTTGTTGTTGTTGTTAATCCTTACTCAAAGATATTTTCCTGTTGATTTTTAGAGAAAGTGGAAGGGAGGAGGAGAGAGAGAGAGAGAGAGAGAGAGAGAGAGAGAGAGAGAGAGAGAGAGATGTGAGAGAGACACATCAATTGGTTGCCTCCCACAGGCACCCCAACCAGGGCTGGGGATTGAGCCTGCAACCAAGGTACGTTCCCTTGACTGGAACCGAACCTGGGACCCTTCAGTCCCTGGGCTGACAATCAATCCACTGAGCCAAACTGGCTAGGGTGGACGAAGGCGTTCGCCTGTGTGATGGGCACGCTGTGGCAGGGCTGTTTGCCGGTCTAGGCAATGCACATTTACATACATGGCTACAGGGCGGCGCATGGGCATGAATGCTCAAGGAGAGAGGCAGAAAACAAACATACCCGGTAAACAAATATCAAGATTGACTTGCAGGCTCATAAACCGTACGGAGTATGTATGAGGAGCATGCTGTGAGCGTGTCTGACGGAAGGAAATGCTCGTGGTCATGGGCAACAGTGCACTTGCACTTGTCCACTGCTGCACACTGGCACTCGTCGGCTCACAGGTACGTGCACCTATACACTTGGCTCGTCACAGATGTGTCCAGATGTTCCCTATGTGTCCAGAATGATGCTCACAGGTGCCCGTGGGTAAACATTGATGTCCACAGACGTCACAGAACTCCTGTGTGCCCCAGCGCCTCCATGCCACTGTTTTGGGATACAAATAACCAAATCTCCTCATAGTCCCTGGACTGCCGGCAAAGCGAGATTTTGAAGCAAGCCAACAAGCGTGGAGAGGGAGTACAGGGTCACACCCTCCAAGAACACAGAGCCTTGCTCACCGGGCTGTCCTAGCGGAGATTCTTCCCTGTTGACACCCCCTCCCAGCAGAGCTAATTGGGGCAGCCAGTACTCAGAAATGGCGCAGAGTGGCTCCTGGCACAAGGAAGAGCCCAGGGCCTGTGAGGGGCCATCTCTGTCATTGCCCAGGATCGTTATTACCACATGACATGCAGACGGACCCTGGTCCTCTGTGTCTAGCTTCCCAGCCTTTCCTCTCACCCCACTGCCTGACCTGGCATCCACCTCCGTGTCCCTCGAGCCTCCCAGCTTCATCGGTTCCTCTCCTGCTCTCCCGGGAGAGAGCCAGCCCTTGAAAACCTTGGTTTCCTCTCTCACTGGTGGGCTCTTTCCTGACACCTCTCTTCATCCTCATTTGCCCTCAAGCGTCACAGTTCCGGTCTGTCTGCCTAGGGGTGGGGGGGTATCCGAGAGTCAGTTTGGAATAGAAAGCCGCCTAGAATGGCCCAGCGAAGTAGGACCTTCATGTAATGAATGCAGGGAATCTCACAAAATCCAATAGCTGAGGCTCCAGAGACCTGGAAAACGATAATTCACTCACCCATTTCTCAATGTAGCCAATATATTTTTAAAATATTTTATTGATTTTTTTACAGAGAGGAAGGGAGAGTTAGAGAGATAGAGAGATAGAAACATCGATCAACTGCCTCCTGCACACCCTCCACTGGGGATGTGCCCCGCAACCCAGGTACATGCCCTTGACCGGAATTGAACCCGGGACCTTTCAGTCCACAGGCCAGGGCTCTATCCACTGAACCAAACCAGTTTCGGCTAGCCAATATTTATTATGCACCTACTATGCACCAGGTAGACAAGATGGAGAAGATGCTTGCTCTCATGCAGCTGACATTTTAGTGGGAAGAGGCCAGTAACAAACACGTGAGAAATGACCATCCAGCGATAGCGCTGTGCAGAGGGATGGCAGTGGGGCTGGGGCTACTTTGGATCTAGAAGCAAATCTCCATTTTCCTGTCCCCTCCCTGCTCTGAGCACCCTTTGTTTCTGCTCCCCTCACACTAGCCTGCCCATGACTCTGGGTTTCCGCAGCCTCTGGTCCCCCAAGAACCTTTAGCTCCACAATCCCGCACCTTTTAATCACCTTGACCTCCATGTTTCAACTCCAACTCCCTGGACTGGAGAATTTGCCTCTTTCAACACATATCAGGAATCCACTTGTCCAATTCTCTGAGACTGGACACTTGGGCCCCTGGGAACATGTGGGTATGGAGGTCTCCCTCTCAGGAGGGATTTACAGGCAAGGGCATTCTCTGGGAAGGGGCACTGGGAGGGAGGCAGTGACAGACATCATCATTCATTCATTCACTCACTGGACCAACTGATTGAGTGCCTAGGCTCAGGCACTGTCGTAGGTGCTGAGACACAGCTGTGAATTCGATGAATCTGCCACTATCTTGTGTTGTTTATTTATACTAGGGACACAATAAACATGTAAGCTAATAACTAAACAAATTCGTTTTGGACAGCTAAGTGCTGTTAAAAAAAATTAGACGTGAAAGAAAGTGACCAGAGAACTTCATTTTGTTGGGACATTGGGGTAGGCTCTCTGGGGAGGTAACTTCCCCTCAGCCTTTTAAAAATTTTTATTTTATTGATTTTTTACAGAGATGAAGGGAGAGGGATAGAGAGTTAGAAACATTGATGGGAGAGAAACATCAATCAGCTGTCCCCTGCACACCTCCTACTGAGGATGTGCCCGCAACCAAGGTACATGCCCCTGACTGGAATCAAACCTGGGACCCTTCAGTCTGCAGGTCGACGCTCTATCCACTGAGCCAAACCGGTTTCTGCAGTTGTTGATTTTTATTCTAAATGCGATGAGGGGACAAGTTGCAGTGGGGAGAAGCGCCATGATCTGATCCCCAATGTTTAAAGGCCCCTTCTGTTATGGGGAATGGATTCCAGGGAGAGAGGGTGGGAACAGGGAGATCAGGGAGGAGTCCAAGCAAAAGCCAGTGGTGGCTGAGCCAGACTGAAACATCTGGAATCATGAGCAGTGGGGAGATTCGGCTCATGTCTTAGTGGCAGAGCCGTCAGGACTTGCTGATGGATTAGATGTGAGGGGTGAGAGGAAGGAACAGAGAAACAGGGTGGTAGCTGGAGAGAAGCATGAGGCCTAGGGAGAATTTCTAAAAAAGTGGGGGAATAAGAGCAGACCAGATGTCAGCTTGTCACCCTGCCTTAATGACTGGAAGGAGATAACGGCTTGCACCCCCTTCCGTGCTCCATGGAGGGCCAGTGTCTCCCCAAGATTACTACCTTTCCTGGGGTCTCTTGGTCATTCCTGTCTCTGACTCCCTGCTTCTGCTGATCATCGCTCCCCATTTGGCATCTATTACTCTTTGGTCTCTCCTCTAATCTTTATCTAGACTGAGAGATCTCGAGGTGATGGAGAGCCCCAAATGCCAGGGCACACCACTGGAACTGGATCCTGAAAGCAGCTCAGCCATTTAACCACCATGTGTTTGTTCATCAAGTCCTTTTGAGGACCTACTGAGGTGCACATCATGGGAGTTAAGATGGTAGGCCAAGCAGACATGGATGCATAGAGCTCCTTTCAAAACAGGACACAGGTTTGATCAAACGTTCACGGATAGAACCGGCAGCTGTGATAACAGCTTGAGGAAAAGATCCTTGGTGTCATAGGAGCTTTTAATAGGAGGATTTAATCTAATTTGGAAGCTCAGAGGAAGTCAGAGCTGAGATCTGAAGCAGAAAGCAAAGGGTATTCCAGGCAGAGAGAACTGCTTATGCAAAGGCCCTGGGGGTGGGAGGAAGTGTGGACAGTGTGACAGATTAAAGAAGGCTGTGGAGGGGAAAGACAGTAGGATGAAAGCAGAGAGGTAAGGAAAGGTCAGATCCGCTGGGCCTCGGGGCCATGTTAAAGAGTTTTAGCTATATCCTAAGAATAAAAGGAACTTACCAATGAGGTTTTGGTTGGGAGGATAGCATGATCAGATGTGCGTTGTAAAAGTTCTCTGAGGCTCCTGTGTATAGAATGGACTGGAAAGAGAAAGGGTAGATGAAGGCAGACTAGACAGACTTTCTGAATTGGGAGGGGTGGTGGTGGCTTGGATCACCGAGTGGTGCTAAAGATGGAGAACCATGCATGAAGTGTGAAAATATCTAGGCATTAAAGTCAACCAGACTTGATGAGGGAGTAGGAGTGGGGGTGGGGATAGTGCCTGCGCATCTGAACCATTGACCTGGGGAAGTGGGAATGGTGAGAGACAGACTTGCATTTCCTTCTGAGCATGCTGGGATTGAGATGCTTTTGAGACATCCGAGGGTCAAGAAGTTCATTGTATATTTGGATCTGGAGTTGTGAGGATGTATATGTACGCAGGTGGAGATGGGAGATTTGACAGGAGTAAGAACCCTTAGAGAAAGATCGAGGCAAAGAGAGAGCCCAAGGCTGAGTCTAGAGCAGTGATTCTCAGCCAGGATTTTGCACCCAGGGGACATTTGGAAATGCTTATAGATGTTTTGTCTTTGCAACTGGGAGAAAATACTACTGGTAGAAGCTAGGAATGCCACTGAGCATCTTATAATGCCCAGAATTGTTTTCTGGTCAAAATATCAATAGCACTCAGATAGAAAAACCTTTGAGTCTGCAAAGGAGATGCATTGAGGTAGGAGGGAACCATGCATGTATATGTGACGGTGCCCACGGGAAGGAAGCATGTGGAGAGAAAGAGGGCGGTCATCAGAGTTGAATGCTGCTGAGAGGTCAAGAAACTTGGCAGGCTGAAAGCATCCATTGGCTTTAGAAACATGAGGTGGAGTTTGCAAGAGCTATGTTGTGGTACTGTCCGGATAGGAGTGGTGGAGGAGGGAGTTCAGGAAGTGAGGAGATGGAGGCAGTTGGTGATGGCAGCTAAGAAGAGGAGGGGAGAAGTAGGAGACAGATGAAGGGACCAGTCAAGTCAGGTGTTTTGTTTTTTAATAGGAGAGACTTCAGTGTACTTAGCTACTGAGAAAGTGCTTCTTGAGAGGAAGAGGTTGACTATGCAAGATAAAGACAGTATATGGACGATATGAGATTCCCAAGAAGGTAGAAGAGGAACAAAGCAGGAATAGCTGCACCGACCTTAAGATGAAGGGCCGCTCTTCCATCCTACAGGAGAGAGGGGCCAGGATGGGGCAGAAGTTCATCGGTTACAACAGGGAGGAAGAGAGACTCCGTTTCATGGCTCTTGTCTTCTCTGGGAGTTCACAGGAGGGTAGAGGAGAATGGAGAATGCGTCGAGTCTTCCTGTTCAGCTCAAATCACCCCACGACAGTGTGTTGGCCTTCCTGTGAAGAACGCCCTGTTCAAAGTCCCCTCCTGAGGGCCTGGCCTGAGGTTTGGCACCTGAGCCTCGAGGGGGCTCAGATGGGGATGTCCAGCTTGTGGATTTATGAGGTAACCTCATGATGGGTTCTCATAAAGTCCCCAACTTGTGAAAAATAATGCCATTCGTAATAGCCCATCAAGAAAGCCTTGTAATAATTCTAGAGAAAGACTCATATGATGTGCTTTAATGAATCTTAGGTAATGGCATTGGAAAAAGAAAAGCCCCTCACTCAGTAATCCTTAGTCACACCAATCATTTGCAGTGGACATTCACCCGAGTCCTGAGTACTTGGGGGAAAGTGCTCCATGAGTTGGGAGATGCTCAGGAAAAGGAGACTTTAGCTATGGCTTTCTCACTGGATTGAGAAAGTTGAGGAAGGTGGGTGCAGAGACTGAGATAGATCTCGTGGAGACTGGTTTCTGAGATAGTCCAGGCTCAGCTCAGGTTTGAGATTAGATTAGGGATTAATTCAAGTCCTGGGACAGAGCAGGAATATTCCCCTGAGGTCTTTTAAAAATATATATATTTTTACTGATGAGAGAGAGAGAGAGAGAGAGAGAGAGAGAGAGAGAGAGAAATCAATGATGAGAGAGAGTCATTGATTGGCTGCCTCCTGCACTCTCCACACTGGGGATAAAACCCACAACCTGGGCATGTGCCCTTGACTGGAATCGAACCAGGGACCCTTCAGTCTGCAAGATGATGCTCTGTCCACTGAGCCAAACAGGCTATGGCTCCCCCGAGGTCTAAAGATACTCCGTGGCTGACTCTGAGACAGACTAGGGTCAAACCTAAGCCCTGGAGAGACAAGGGCTGAACTTGGATCTGGGGATAGACACAAGACAAACTTGGTCCTAGGAGACCAGGGCAGAGTCCGGGTCCCAGGTGAAGCAGGGTTAAGATAGACAAGGCCTCACTCAGCTCCTGGGATAGACCAGAGTTGAACCTGAGTACTGGGGTGTACTAGTGCTGAGCCCACATCATGAGATAGACCAGAACAGAACTCACGGGGGACAGAAACGGAACATGGGCTGATGGTGGGGAAATCCGGGCAGGATAGGTTTGCCCTGTGGGGGGCTCCCTGCTTGTTGAGCCGCTTTGCTCCAACTACTGAGTACCTCTGGGATTAGTGCCCACGGCGAATGGCGTGGCATATCCCAGGACTAGTGAGGAGGAGTGAAGTGAGCTTTCCAGCTTATCCTGGGGCCCAAGTTTAAGCTAGCTCAGGCCCAAGGACCTGGAAACAGGCTTGGCAGAGCTGGCAGCTTGGAATGCCCAGGGTGGCCATCCCTCCATCCGTGCTGGCGGTGACCCCGCTCATCAGACTGCAGTGATGCCCGTACTCCGCACAGGCTCATCACACACGGGAACTCACGGAGTCACCCCACAGCAGATACACACGCAGCACCCAGAACAGTCCTGGAGAGAACTAGAGAATCTGTGGACACTTGTATTGACTGCCACCGTCTCTTACACATTCCGAGAGTTAACTCGCTCACATGTGCAGTCCATTCACGCACACTTCATTCCCTCTTGTATGGACCAGTCTTTCCGGCCTGTCCCTCTCCACAGGATGAGGCAGGAGGCCACACATGCCCTCCGCCTGGTTTGCCTCCAGAGCGCCTTTGTCTGTGGCACCTCTGAGCGGTCTCCCCCGCCCTCCTGAGCTGGGGGGTCCCAGGGTAATAAGTTTCCAGGCTGGAGCTGGAGTCAGCGCCGAGGCAACAGCGCAGACACCTTCCCTGCCCCTGGAGTGGGCGGTATTTTTCCACAGACACTGGGGAAGAATAATAATAGGCATCGAGAGTCCTCGGTGTTGGCCAGAAACCTTCCCCATCTTGCCAGCTGCAGCTTGGAAGGGGAGCTGGAGGGGAGAAGGCAAATCCGGAGAGGACTCATCCTCCCTGCTGCAGGCCCCCCCTCCCACCACCACCACATGGGGCCCTCTCCTTCCTCGCAAGGCCTGCCCCACTCCCTCCTCTTCCCAACTACTTAAATATTCGAAGGCAGGAGACTCATGAATATTTATAGGGCTCTAGCAGTAAGGGAGATAAAAAAAAAAAAGGAATTTATGAACCAGGATACGTCTATAAATAACAGGCTCGTGGCTGATGGGGTTCTTCCCTCACCACCCCCCCCCCCCCCATTCCTTCAACTTTGGCTCTAGCTCCATCCAAGCCTCGCAGAACTACCCCTGTGCGCGTGCACACACACACACACACACACACACACACACACACACACACACATGTGCACACACACAAACACTGTGGATGCACGGATTCCTGTGCTCCAGCGCACTGCCACACATGCACACATTCACACACGGTTGAACACAGACACGCGTCCGCACCTGCCTGGGGCCTGGCCCCACTGCCTCTCGTCCGCACACAGACCTGAACTTGTCTGTCAGCCTCCTGTGTCCCCTTTCAGGCAGATACAGCACTTGGGCTCAGGCTGGCACACACTACAAGCTGCATGTAATATCACACACACACGCACACGCACACACACACACACACACACACACACACACACGCGCGCCCCACGGCCTCCGCTCCTGGGCCCTCTCTCTGACCCACGGCTTAAGCATGGCACTTCCCCTGTCTGGGCCTCAGTTTCCTCATCTTCGTAAGGGGGATGCTGAGAGTCCCCACTGCAGAGGGTGGCTGTGCAGATTTTTAAAAATAACAAAAATAGCCTGACCCAGGTGGCCCAGGGGTTGAGTGTCCACTTACGAACCGGGAAGGCCACGGTTCTATTCCTGGTCAGGGCATGTGCCCGGGTTGCGGGCTCGATTCCCAGTGTGGGGCGCGCAGGAGGCAGCCGAGCCATGATTCTCTCTCATCACTCATGTGCCTATTTCTCTCCCTCCCTCTCCCTTCCTCTCTGAAATAAAAAAATATATATATTTGAAAAAAAAAACACACATTAAAAATAACAAATAGATACCTAGTGCCTGTTGTGTGCAGGGCACTTATTCTAGGTGCTGGCGACACAGCGACGAACAGCAGAAGGCGGAAAACCCTGCCTGACGTCTGGAGGGGAGGAAGGTAATACAGAACTCATGCGCAAGGTGCAAATGGTGGGTTGGAAGCTGCTAAGCATGGGGGTGACCAGTGCTGAGCTACCGTAGTTCTGCCTCGGGGAGAGGGAGCTCAGGGAAGTGTTCTTGGAACATGACGTTGAAGATTTGAAGGAAGGAGGAGGACCTTCCAGGTAGTGGGCATGGCCTGTGCCAAGCCTGGATATAAAAGGGACATGCTTTGGGGGCTGCAGGAACGGCGAGGAGGCCTTGGTGGCTGGAGCACAATGAACTAAGGGGAGTATGGAGGAGGTGAGGGGAGTATGGAGGAGGTGACTGGGCTGATCTTGCTGGGCCTTGTGGGCCAGGGGGAGGATTTTGGTTTCTACCAGCAGTGAGGTGAGCGCCATGCAGGATTTTTTTAAAAATATGTTTTTGTTGATTTTTAGAGGGAGAGAGAAATATCAATGAGCGAGAAGCATCATTGGCCCGCTGCCTCCTGCATGCCTCCTACTGGGGATCAAGCAAGCAGGGCATGCACCCTGATCTGGAATCACACCGGCAGCCTCTTGGTTCCTGTGTCAGTGCTCAACCACTGAGCCACACTGGACGAGTGCCGCGCAGGATTTCGAGATGAGAGGAATGTGACTTGGCACTTGCTTGCTCTCTCTCTCTCTCCTTCCCCCTCTTCTTTTCTCAAGGTGTGTACTTTTGCCCTTTCGCTCACTCCTAAGCTCCAAGGACCCCTCTTTGCCTCTGTAACTTCCTTCCTGAGCTCCCACAGCCCAGCTGGCTCACTTTTTCTCCCTCTGTGACTTTCTAAATGAACTTTCTCTGGTATTTGAAAGAAAATAAAATGTGGCCAGACTCAGGTGCTCACAGGTGCCCTCTGGCTGCCGTGGTGGGAACAGACTATGGGAGGTGAGGGTGGGAGGGGGGGGTGGGGGGGTGGGGGGTGGGCCAGGGCAGAGGCATCTCCACTGGGTAGATGGCCACTGGGAGATGGAGCAGTGAGCAGATTCTGATGATAAGGCTGTTCAAGGAAGAGACAATGAATGAAAACCGTCTGTAAATGAATGCATTTCAAGAACTCATTCTTTAATTCCAGAAATGTTTTTTAAGTACCTACTATGTGCCAGGCGCTATTCTGACTGGGAGGTCACAGCAATGAACAAAGTGAAAATCATCCTGCCCTCGAGGATCTATTAATATCATGGAGGAGACGGGCAAGAAACAGGATGCATTTAACCTAGGGCCAAGGAGTAGGGCATTTCATACAGAAGAAGGCAGCAGAGTGAGCCTCGGGGCGCGAGGGGCGCTCACACGGAGATTGGGTGCACTGGGCAGAATGTGGGATGCATTTTGAAGCGAGAGCTCCTCTCGGGTTGGCTGACGGATTGCATGTGTAGGTGGGGATGACAGACCTTGGTGTCAGGCTGTGCCTTTGAGCTTTAGAGGGTGCCCACGTGACACTCCCATACATTGAACGGCCATTGTTCCCCCGCCCCCTCCCCGTTCAGTTGGGCTCCCCAGAAGCAGAACCTGAGCCGGGGAGCTGGAGTGCATGATTAATCGGGCGTGGGGCCTAAGGAATGGGTTGACCAAGGAGGAAGTTTCCAGTAAGGCCTAAGCTTGGCCGGATCCGCGGGGATGGGGTTCTCTCCAGAAGGTAAATTGTACTGCAAAAGGGTGGGCTTTCGGGCCCCCGTGTCAATCAACCATTGGCTGCTCCTGGGGGCGGGGAACACCTCCGAGGTGTCTCCAGGGTGTGCTGGCTCCCCAAAGCCCAAAAGCCGAGGGCAGGTCTCCAGAGAAGGTCACAGGTGCCAGCTGCGGGGTGGGTGCACCCGGTCAGCGAGGGGATCTGGGCAGCGCCCCAGGCTCCCCCAAAGAGGGTCAGAGGAGCACCAGGCACTTATGCCGATCGCAGCATGGATGTCTGACACCAGGGCCTGTTCTCCGCTTGCCCGGCATGGAAATCAGGCCAACTTGGCACCAGGGCTCCCCCGACACGGCTGAGATCCTCCCCGGATTCATTAACTGCCAGAGCTCCAGCCCTGCGCTCCCCAGATTGCCTGGGAATGGCAGGAGGGAGCTGAGGGGAAGAGATGCTGCCCCGGAACAGGTCAGAACGGCTCCTGTAATTCTCCCCACGGCACGGCTCTCCCCTCCCCGACTCCCCCCTCCCCCCTCCCCCCCAATTCAGCAATGTGGAAATAGACGCTCAGAGAAGTGAAATCACTTGCCCGAGCTCACACAGCTAGAATGTGGAGGAGCCAGGATTGGAACTCAGGTCACTGGGCTCTGGGGGTCTATGTGCTTCAGAGCTGTATTCAACTGCCTTAAACCCCGTGCCTCCTTCCAAACCCCAGAGCCCCTGTATCCACTCCGAGAGGGAGGGGGAGGTGGGAGGGGATCCTGAGGGAATGGAACAGAAGGTGTGTGGAGAGTGGGGGACAAAGAGGTGACACTGAGGACTTGCCACGTGCAAGAGACATTCGTTCATTCATTCCCGAGCTGAGGATGCCTGCCTACTCTGTCCAGCATGTGCTGGTGTTGGGGCCACAGTGGGAACAGAGAAGGAAAGAAAGAAAGAAAGAAAGAAAGAAAGAAAGAAAGAAAGAAAGAAAGAAAGAAAGAAAGAAAGAAAGAAAGAAAGGAAGGAAGGAAGGAAGGAAGAAAGAGAGAGAGAGGAAGGGAGGGAGCGAGGGAGGGAGGAAGACAAACCTCAGCCCTGCCCTTTTGGAGCTAACAGTTTAACAGGACACACAGACTCTCACCTAGGCCAGGAAGAGAGCACAGTATAAGGAACTTGTTGGGGGGGGGGGCGGTAGGGAACTGTGGAGACACACACAGCAGTGGATTGGGACCTGTCTGCAGGGATGGGGAAGGCTTCCTGGAGGTGGTGAAGTTTACTCTGAGCCCTGGAGGATGCAGTTTGGAGGGCCCTGGGGCAGCTGACAGGAGTGCAGCAGAGAAGAAATACCAGCATCTGTACAGCTCACAGACCCGGGTTTGAAATTCCAGCTCTGTCACTTAATATACAGAGCAAGCACCATTATCTCAAGGTTTTAAAAACTTGTACAGCCCTAGCCGGTTTGGCTTGGTGGATAGAGCATAGGCCTGTGGACTGAAGGGTCCCAGGTTCGATTCCGGTCCATGGCACATGCCCAGGTTGCAGGCTCGATCCCCAGTGGGGGGGCTTGCAGGAGGCAGCCAATCAGTGATTCTCGTCATTGATGTTTCTCTTTCTCCATCTTCCTTCCTCTCTGAAATCAATTAAAAGGAAACTCGTACAGATATTTATGGAGTACCTACTATGTGCCAAGTGCTTTTAGGCATTGGGAACATGGTAGAGACCAAGACTTGAGGTCCTTGTACACGTCCCTCCTAGTGAGTCATACACCACACCAGCCAACAAACACAGTATGGTTTCTGCCATGACAAATGTCAGGCTGGGAGAGGGGACTGAGAAGGATTTCTTTAAGGGGGCAGTCAGGGGAGGCCTCCCCGAGGAGGTGACTTTTTAAAATTTAATTGTTAACTCTGGTCAAGAAGGATCCAGCATTGCCACTATTCTTCCATAGGCGATGGTAGGGGATGAAACGGACGGTAGACGTGACCAAAAGCTCCCTGAGAGTGTCGTTCAGTAACTGAGGCAGTTTAAGAGCAGCGGCCTGGGTCCTGAGTCCTGCTAGTGAGCCGGTGCCCCTCAGATCCATTACTTCCTCGCCCTTCCCTTGTTCTCTGTCTCAGGGGAGTTGACTGAAAACTACATTTTCCAGGGGGCCTTGCTCACTGGCTTCCTGTTAAACTCAGCCCATAGAAGGCCGTGGTGGGAGTTTAGAGGCGGGAGGAAGAAAGAACCTGGGGGATTTCTCCCCCCACCCGGGGGTCTAGTGCCCCCTCCCCCATCTAGTGCCCACCTGGCATCCACTCAAGCAGCTTGTGGCCTGGCTCCTGGGCTCAGTAACTCTCCTCCTCCCTTTCCCCTGCCAGCCCCGCAGCTTCCTGCATTTGCTGTTCTTTGGGTTATTTCACCTTCTCCCCTGCTCTCTTTCACCCCTTCTGGCTCCTCAGCTCCACATCCCCCATGTTCAATTTCCTCCACCAGCCCTCAGCCATGACCTCTGACCCTGGACAGGCTGGTGGCACACCAGCCACTGCCACCCGACTTTTCCTCCCTGACCTTCAGCGTGTAACAGTGCCAGCCTCCCGGGGGGAGCCGTTGTGAGGTGAGGGGAGACAGGAGGAGCTCTGCACAGGCGCTCACCTAACCTCCACCACCACCCAAAGAGACGGGTGCTTCTATGAGCTCCGTGTGACGGGGACACGGAGGCACGGTGAGGTTTAAGTCACTCGCTCAAGGCCAGCCCGCTGGGAGGTGGGGCTAGGAGGCCCCTCAAGCACGCATGGTGCATGCGAACTGTCTGGCATGTGGGCAGCGCTTGGCGAGTTGGGGACAGTGATCGATCCTCGCTACTACGTGCGGCTGGTCTCTGGTGAGGCCCAGGATGGAGGTGATGCTGAAACTCCACCGGCAGGGACACAGGCGCCGCGGCCACAATGCGTGTGGATGGAAGGCCCTTTTGGGATCTGCCACCTGGAAGAACATCCCTCAGCTCCCGCTGGCGCCGGGCCGGCCCTGGGGGCGCGGGGGCAGGGGCCCTCTCCCTCCCAGCTTTGGCTGGGAGCAGCTGCTCAGCGCTTAGCCAGAATCGATTTCCCTTCAACGGGCCCATTCTCGCTAACAAAGAGCTCCCTGACCCAGGTGGCCGCCGCCGCCGCCGCCGCCCCTCCCCTCCGAGCGGAGGACGTGCCTCGCTGTCGGCCGGAGCTGTTTTCTGTCTGTGGGATTCATCTCTCTGAAAGCTCTGGAAAAATCCTAGGATGGAGTTCTCAGCCCCTCGGGCACTCACCTGCAGGTCACTGGCAGATAAGCTCTGTCTGTCTTGCCCTGGCCACTCCACCCTCCGTGATCTTCCTGACCAGATCCTTCCCCCACTCACACACGGTGATGGGCAGAACTCCCTCCCCAGACCCCATTCCTGTGTTGGAAGCCCTCGCCCCCAGGACCTCAGAATGTGACTGTATTTGGAGAAAAGGGCCTTGGAAGAGGTAATTAAGTTAAAATTAGGTAATTAAGATAGGTCTAATCCAGCCGTGGGCAAACTATAGCCCGTTCGGCTGTTCTATCTGGCCCGCAGAGCCAAAAGAGCAGAGGGTTCTCTTGCTCTTCCCTCCGCTCCTTCACCAGCAGCCCAAGATGAGAGTACCAGCATGGTCAGGTTGCTTTTGTTCCGGCCCTCCCGTCCAGTTTAAGAACCCATTGTGGCCCTCGAGTCAAAAAGTTTGCCCATCCCTGGCCTAATCCAGATGACTGGTGTCCTTATAAGAGGAGATTAGGCCCAGCTGGCGTGGCTCAGTGGTTGAGCATCAACCTATGAACCAGGAGGTCACGGTTTGATTCCAGGTCAGGACACACGCCAGGGTTGCGGGCTTGATCCCCTGTAGGGGGCCTGCAGGAGCAGCTGATCCATGATTCATTGATGTTTCTATCTCTCTCTGTCTCCCTTCCTCTCTGAAAACAATAAAAATATATATTTTTTAAAAATAAGAGGCGATTAGGACCCAGACACGCACAGAAGGTAGACAGACCATGGGGAGACGCAGGGGGAAGGTGGCCACCCCCAAGCCAAGGACAGAGGCCTCGGGAGAAATCAGGGCTGGTGGCACTTCCTCTTGGGCTTCCAGCCCCTGAATGGTGAGCAACTAAACTTCTGTTAAGCCCTCCAGCCTGGGGCACTTTGTTATGGCAGCCCCAGCAAACCACTGCACACAACCTCCATGCTTCCCCCCCCCCTCAGGGTGAGCTCCGAGTCCCTTATTCAAAACCCTGTGTGGCACCGCTCCACAGCACCGTGCGTGGCAGGGTCCCTCCAACAGGATGAGTAGAGAAGGTCCAACCAATGACTCTTTTCAGAACGGTGGGCAGGGGTAAAAGAACAAGCAAGGGGGCGCCGGAGACCCCTGGGGTCGGAACGAAGGGGAGCCGCGGCTACCCCCAGGCCTCACGCAGAGCCACGGCTGCCGCCAGAGAGGGCAGGAGGCTGCTCAGGCTGCCATAACAAAATTCCAGACTGGGCAGCTCAAAGAACAGGCATTTAACTTCTCACCATCCTGGAGGCAAGAAGACCGCGGACAAGGCGTCGTCAGCAGGGTTGGGCTGGTTCCTGAGCAGAGACCTCTCTCCTTGGCTGGTCCATGGCCCCCTTCTCCTGTCTTCACCTGGTCTTCCTGAAATATGGTAGCAATCGTATTTCATAAAGCCTGCTATTTGAATTCTAACTCTGCTAAGTCTGATTAAAACGCAAGGTACTTACCTCAGCTTCCAGGTGGAGACCTGGAGGCTGAGGCAATTTTATTCCCACTGACTCAGTAGCTTCAGGGATAGAAACTGAAGATAGCCTTTAGAGACTAACCGCTGAGCTCTGCTTCTGTGTTCTCGGCTATCGCAAGATAGGGCCACATTCCAATGTCCAGCAGGGTGTGACTGGGAACCAACCCTGAGGGCTGTCCCCAGTCTTTAGAATTGAGTCTAGAAACAAAGGAAAATTCCTGTGGTTTGAGCCTTTAAAAAGACTTGCCTACACCTGGAATGGCGCAGTCGTATGGAGCCTGCCTGCGTGTAGTGCTCTTGCGGCTGCCCTGGCCAGATATTTCAATACATCTTTGCCTGCTTTTTAAAAAAATAAATCATCAGCCTCGGATGGTCTTATTTTGAACCCAGGATTCGACCCCACAACATTCCTTCTGTGCACACCTGTGCCCTGATCTCTCTACCAGGGCAGCGATCATATTGACCTGGGGCCTCCCTTAGTCACCCCTGTAATTTCTTTAAACGCCCTGTCTCCCAATAGTCCCATTCTGAGGGCCTGCGGGCGAGGACTTCAGCACAGGGATTTGGGGGAAACACAACTCCGTCCATAACATAAGGGCTACCCAGAGGAGCCCCCGGAGTCAGGAGAGGGATGCAGCCACCGGGGAGCCACTGCTTGGCAGACTCTCCCCTGCCCCCACCCCCAGGCTCCCGCGGCTGCTTCCTTAGCTGCACTGCTCAGTCTTCAAGGCCTCCCCCCCCCATGCAGCCCCGCCCGCCCGCCCGCCCCCGGGAGCCTTGCGGCAAGCACCTCCATTTTGAAGGGGGTGGCTGCAGCGATCCGTGTGAAATGCCTTGGAAGATAAATTTACCCCACGACGACCTTTTCCACGTGCTGACGGATTGATTTTAGCAATCTATCCCCAGCCAGTGGGCCCAGCCCCAGCCCCCACCCCCACCACGGGCGCTGATGGCTGCAAATTTATGCCCGTGCCAGAAATTGAATTCCTGCACGTCGAGGGAAGTGTCTGAGGAGCTCACCCAGGCTCATTTTTACTTCTGACAAACTTCAGTCGAGAGATTAAAGCCGGGCCGGTGTCTTCGAGCAGCAGGGACCGCGGTGATGGGGAAATTACTCACTGCGGGCATTTCTCTTGCATTCCCTGCCTTCCCCGTGGCCTCCCGGGGCTGAGAAAGAAAGAGCAGCCAGGCCCGCAGGCCTGCATGGCGAAAGGGAATTCCCACTTCTGATCGGCTAATGTTAGAAAAAGGGCTCACTCTGTGCACCCAAAGGCAGGCCTCTCGGTCCCCGTGGTAAATACTGGGCCGTCCAGGGGGGAGGGGAAGCAGAGCTTCCAATTCATCGCCAGGCCCCTGACCCAGCTCGGGAGGCAAGGTTCTCAGCTTCCTTGGGTTGCTAAGCAGAGAGGGCATCCAAGTGTGGATACTCCCGGAGCCCCCTCACTTCCATCCCGCCCCTGCCAGCGGCCCAGCATGGTGGAGGGGGAAACAGACACACCCAGGGGCAGCTCTGTGAAGGAAGAGACGCCGCCGTCTCGCTAGAAAGATCTCTCCCGCTCGCCTTGAAGAAATGTGACTGTCTGATGCAAATGTAGCTGCTTCCCTTTGGAACGATATTAAAGAAAGGAACCCTTGATGTCTACAAAGAGGGATCAAAAACGAATCTTTCTTTCCAAAGGGAGAAGGGCTTTTATTCCGCCGTGAACTTTTCTAGATCTCGCCTCTGGCAGGGATGTCGGCAGAACTCGGAGCGTGGGAGGATAAAGCCGCAAATGGCTGCATGCATGTATTCGTTCACTCACTCAGGAAGTGTCTGCGGAGCAGCTGCTGCGTGCCCCGCGGGGGGCTGAGAGCTGGGGAGACCGCCGGGACAATTAGAACTCCGTTCCTGTCCTCACGAGCTGGTGGGGCATTGTATACAATCCGGACCGCTAGTCCTCACAATGACCGTGGTCCTGAAAAACGAGGGAAGACGGAGAAACGGTTACGGACCCGAGAAGATTAAGGGGGTGTGACAGTGCAGTGCGGCGTGGGATCCTGGGTGTGACCCTGGACCAGAAAAAGGACTCGAGAGGAGACATTGGAGAAATGCAGATAATGTCTAGACTCTAGTGCAGTAATGGTGAGGCACTGTTTAGATGTGACCGATGGACCATGGATGCATGTAATGGTGTTAACGGGAACCTGGGTGAGGGGCACACGGGAGCTCTGTACTATCTTCATGACTATTCTATAAATCCAAAATAAAAAGTTTATTTTAAAAAAGTCAGCGGGGAACGGGGCACAGTTCTAGAACAGTGCTGTTTCTGTTAGTTGGTGTAAAAACTTCCCGTCACTGGGCGGGCACTCACACGGTGCCAGATGTTGTGATTGACTCTTTAAAAAAAATATTTATTTTTGAGAGTATAACAGATGTCTCCTTTTTCTCCCGTATTGGCCCCTCCACCTGGTTCCCAACTGGCCCCGGGCCTTCACCACCCTATTGTCTGTGCTTATGGGTAATGCATATCTATACTAATAAAAGGCCAGGCGTCATGTCATGACCAGAATGACCAATCGACCAGTTGCTATGCATGGGGACCCATGGGAACCCGGCTGGTGGCAGTGGAGTGGGACTGGGGACTGGACTCACGGGGCAGTGTCAGCGTCACAGAGTGTCCTGGGGTGGCGGACATGGCTCTGATCGCAGGCTAGGCTGAGGGACCCTACATGCGTACAATTTTGTGCCTCTAGTATGCATATAAGATCTTTGGTTAATCTCTTCCTGATCCCCTTCCTCCTTCCTTCTGAGACTTTTTTTTTTTTAAATCTTCACTGGAGTATATCTTTTACTGATTTGAGAGAGAGAGAGAGATGTAAGAGAGAAATATCAATTGGTTTCTTCCAATATGGGCTTCCACTGGGGATGGAACCCACAATGTAGGTATGTGCCCTGACTGGGAATCAAACCGGCAACTTTTTGGTGCATGCAGCCATTTAACCAACCGAACACACCGGCCAAAGCCTGTGATTGACTCTTGATGTACTAATTCACCGCCTGACAACAACCTTGTAAAGTCCAGCCATTATGCTCCCAACTTTTATTTATTTATTTTTATTGATTTCAGAGAGGAATGGTAGAAGGAGAGAGATAGAAACATCAATGATGAGAGAGAATCATTGATCGATTGCCTCCTGCATGTCCCACACTGGGGATCGAGCCTGGAACCCGGATATGTTCCGTGACCAGGAATCGAACTGTGACCTTCTCATTCGTAGATCGAAGCTCAACGACTGAGCCATGCTGGCCGGGCAGATCCCAACTTTTAGATGAGTAGGCAGAGAGGTTAAGAGAGGCATGGAGGGGTTAAGCCACTTGCCCAGGGTGACACAGAAAGGCAAAGATCAGAATCTGGACCTCAACAGCCTGAGCTGTTAAACTCTACACCCGCCTGTTCACGGACAGGTTCTTAGTGAGCGGCCCCTCAGGGGCCGACCAGAGAAATAAAACCCTTCTAGGTCTCTCAGGGGTTTTAAGCTGGGGGCTTGGGCACCAAGATGATGGAAGAGATGAGAAACTGAAGAGAAGATGAAGCTGATCCTCAGAGATGGGCAATAGCAGAGAGCCTCGTTTCCCCCTCCCCCCGGGACCGGGGGTGGGGCAGAAGAGGGGGTACAGATGAAGTCCAGGAGTGTGACTACCAGTGGGAGCTGAAGCCACAGAGGAGGTGCAGCCACTGCAGAGCAGGGGGCAGAGAAAGGGGGTCACAACTGTCCCCTGCTGTAACAAAAACCCAAAGAATGGAGTGACTTACACAACACTCATTTATTTCTCACACCTGAGGAGGCTGGGAAGTCTGAGGCCGAGGCGCTGGCAGACTCAGTGGCTAAGAGGACCGGATTCCTGGCCATCGCCCGCATCTTGCTGTGTCCTCAGGGCGTGAGTGCCACTCCAAAGCCCCACCTCCAAATGCCATCACATTGGGGGCTAGGTCTCGACGTATGAATTTTGGGGAACAGAAACATTCAGTCTATTGCAAAGCGTGGGCTCTGTAAGTGTTAAATAAAATAGAAAACCTTGCCCTAACCGGTTTGGCTCAGTGGATAGAGCTTTGGCCTGCGGACTGAAGGGTCCCAGGTTCAATTCTGGTCAAGGGCATGTACCTTGGTTGAGGGCACATCCCCAGTGGGGAGTGTGCAGGAGGTAGCTGATTGATGTTTCTCTCTCATCAATCTTTCTCTCTATCCCTCTCTTCCCTCTCTATCCCTCTCTATCCCTCTCTATCCCTCTCCCTTCCTCTGCAAAAAAATCAATAAAATATATTTAAAAAAATAAAATAGAAAACCTTGGTGGGGGGTAATTAGTGCCTGTCCCATTTCTTTATCCATTTCTATGGCGATATAGATATAGATACAGATATAGATATGTTATTGATTTCAGAGAGGAAGTGAGAGATAGAAATGTCAAAGAGAGAATCACTGATTGGAGGCCTCCTCTTGCCCCCTATTAAGGATCAAGCCTGCAACTTTGGGCATGTGCTCTTTACCGGAATCAAACCTGGGACCCTTCAGTCCACAGGCCGATGCTCTATCCACCCAGCCAAACCAGCCAGGGCCATTCCTATGACTTTTGATCCATCGGTCTGCTGACAACACCTAAATGTGTATCTCTCTGCTCCCCTTCTCAGCTGCCGACTTCACAAATTCACGAATGTGGTCACAGCATCCTGACCTGAACAGGCCTTCAGGCGGACTCCATCCCCCGCAAACCTGCTCCTCCCCCACTTCCCATGGGTTCCTCCTCCAGCGCTCTCCAGCTCAATAAATGGCACCCCCACTCATCCACTCCATTACTTGGGCTCCAAATATTGAAGAAACCCTCCACTTCCCTCCTTCCCTTCTATTCCTCCCCTCAGTTCCTCAGACATCCTTACACCCAGTGTTTTGAACTCCGCATCTGGTGAAGGGTTCGCCTCCATTTTGTTTAGTTCTTTTTTCGGGAGCTTTCTCTGTTCCTTTCATTGTGGGCATGTCTGTCCGCTCCTCATTGTGGCTGCCTCTCGGTGTTTGCTGCTGTGTAGGAGGTAGATCTGCTACACCTCCTGGTCTTGTCAGGGTGGCCTTATGTGGTAGGTGTCCCGTTCCCGGATCCCCTGAGCCAGCTGTTCCAGGGGTGTCGCTTGTGTGGGTGGTGTGTCCCTTCCTCTTGTAGCTGAATTCTAAGGCTGTTGGCTGAACTCCGAGGCTGTTGGCACATGAGTGAGGGGGCCTGACCCTCAGGCTGACTGGCTGTGAGGACCGGCTGTGGGGACCGGCTGTAGCTGCAGGAGACCAGCTGTTGTGTGTGGGTTGGCCCCATGGGGCAGCATCCCTTTAGCAGGACCCTGGCGTCTGCCAAGTCCACCCTCTGCGTGTGTCATGTGCGGCACTAATTGTGTGGTATGCCCGTGTGGTCTGACCCCAGCCACCGGGCGTGTTGGTTCTGGGGCCTCTTGGGAAGGGCCCAGATGCAGGCCAAGGTCAGCCATCCCGTCCGAGCCCCTCCCAAGAGGCCAGGCCCGGCCACCTGGTGGGAGCTAGGCAGTGCTCTGCAGCTGGTAGCTGTCTGTGCTAGACTCGGAGGGCCCTGGGAGTGGTTATGCTGTGAACCGAGGCTGGCAGCCACTCGTGCCAGTCTGGAGGCCACTTAGCCAAAGGGACAGGGTCCTCGGAGGCCAGCCATCACTTGTCTGGGGTTCTCAGACCTTGGAGAGATTGCATCGCCTCTCGTGTAGATTAGCTTCTGAAAAAGGTTCGGGCCAGGCATGTGACTCTGGTGAGGTGGGTGCCAGAGTCGCTAGGGCAGGGAGACCAGTGTCAGCTAGGGCAGTGGTCGGCAAACTCATTAGTCCACAGAGCCAACTATCAACAGCACGATGATTGAATTAATATATATATTGATTTTTTATAGAGAGGAAGGGAGAGGGATAGAGAGTTAAAGACATCAATGAGAGAGACACCAATTCAGCTGCCCCCTGCATATCTCCTAGTGGGGGGATGTGCCCGCAACCAAGGTACATGCCCTTGACCAGAACCAAACCTGGGACCTTTCAGTCCCCAGGCTGATGCTCTATCCACTGAGCCAAACCGGTTAGGGCTCAAATTTCTTTTGAGAGCCGAAAACCGACTTCTGCGCATGGGCCACGAAGTTTCAATCACACTGTATGTGTGCGCCCACACGTGGCATTTTGTGGGAGAGCCACACTCAAGGGGCCAAAGAGTTGCATGTGGCTCACGAGCCACAGTTTGCCGACCACTGAGCTAGGGTGACGACGACTCCTCTCTGGCACCGACCGGCACCTGCAGGCTGTGTGTGTGGAGGGCTCCACAGGGAACAGTGTTGCCGCCATCACTCTGTCCCGGAGAGAGCTGCCCCTCCAGCCCTCGCCTTGAAGCCAGAGAATTCAGTTCCTCCTCATATATTCCTGGTGCCTTTAAAAAAATTTAAATATATTTTCTATTGATTTCAGAGAAGAAGGAAGAGGAAGAGAGATAGAAACATCAATGATGAGAGAGAGTCATTCATTGTCTGCCTTCCTGCATGCCTACTCCCCTCCCCACCTCCCCATCCCTTTCCACCACTGGGGATCGAGTCTGCAACCCAGGCAAGTGCCCTGATCAGGAATCAAACCGTGTCCTCCTGGCTCATAGGTTGATGCTCAACCACTGAACCACACCGGCTGGGCTGTCCCTGGTGCTTTATGAGCTGGTGTCCCTTCTCTGGAGCTTAGGGTGAGTGTTTGTGAGTGAGTCTGTGTGGGGGCCCTTTAAGAGGATGGCTGAGTCTTCAGCAGCCCGTGTCTCACCAGGACTGAGTACCTGCTGATTTTCACAGCCAGCTGTTATAGGGACCAGTGCCCTGAGGAGCCAGGTGCGGGGCTGGGACCTCTCGCTCCTCAAGGGGTGGGGGTGGGGGATGGGAATGGGAGAGGTCCTCTGGATCAGAGACATCCCTCTTTATTATTTTTCAAAAAAGATTTTTAAAGATTGATTTTGAGAGAGAGAGAGAAATATTGATGTGAGAGCAAAACATCGATTGCCGAAACCAGTTTGGCTCAGTGAATAGGTGGTTGGCCTGCGGACTGAAAGGTCCGGGGTTCGATTCTGGTCAAGGGCATGTACCTTGGTTGTGGGCACATCCCCAGTAGGGGTGTGCAAGAGGCAGCTGATTGATGATTCTCTCTCATCGATGTTTCTAACTCTCTATCCCTCTCTCTTCCTCTCTGTAAAAAAATAAATTAAAACAAACAAACAAACAAAAAAAAACATCGATTGGTTGCCTCCTGCATGCCTCCCATCAGGAACTAAGCCTACAACCCAGGCATGTGTCCCGACCAGGAATCAAACCAGAAACCTTTTGGTAAATGAGACAACGCCCAACCAACTGAGCCACACCAGCCAGAGCTCCTTCCAGAATCGTAACTGCCACACCCATTTCATGTGTCTTATTCCTAGGTATTTTCTTCTTTTTTGTTGCAATTACAAATGGAATTGTTTTCTTAATTTTTCCCCTGACATTTCATTGTTAGTATATAGCATGTATGGATTTGTGTACATTGATTTTGTATCCTGCAACTTTACAGTATTTGTTTATTGATTCTAATAGTTTTCTTAGTGGAGTCTTTAGGGTTTTCTATATGTAGAGTCATGTCATCTGCAAAAAGTGACAATTTTATTTTCTTCCTTCCAATTTGGTTGTCATTTATTTCTCTTGCCTGATTGCTCTGGCTAGGGCTTCCAGTAGTATGTTGAGGAAGTGGTGAGAGTGGGCATTCTTGTCTTGTTCCTGTTCTTAGAGGAAATGCTTTTAGTTTTAAACCATTGAGTATATAAGCTGAGGGTTTGTCAAGGAGGGCCTTCATTATACTGAGGTACTTTCTTCTATACCCATTTTATTGAGTATAATAAATGGATGTTGCATCTTGTCACTGCTTATTTATGTTTCATTGAAATTTATGTTTCAATCATAAATGGATGTTGTATCTTGTCAGATGCTTATTCTGCATCTATTGACATGGTCCTGTGATGTTTGTTCTTTATTTTATTAACCTGGTGTGTTACATTGCTTGATTTGCATATGTTGAACCGTCCTTGCACCCCTGAAGGAACCCCACTTGACTGTGATGTATTATCTCTGTAGTGCATTGTTTGTATTCAGTGTGCTGGTGTTTTGTTTAGGAGTTTTGCACCGATGTTCATCAGGAGATTTTAATCTGTAATTTTGTTTTTTTTTGTGTTGTCCTTGCCAGGTTTTGGTATCAGGGTAATGTTGTCCTCATAAAATGAGTTAACAAGTATTGCCTTTTCTTCATTTTTTTTTGAATACTTTGAGAAGGATAGGTGTTAAATTTGCACTTTTATATTTGGGGAGTTTTTAAAAAAATTATTTATTTTTCTTTATTAATTAAGTTATTACATATTTGTCCTTATTGCCCCATTGCCCTCCTCCCCTTATCCCCACTCATGCCCTCAGCCTCCTGTTGTCTGTGTCCATTGGTTAGGCTTATATGCATGCAGACAAGTCCTTTCGTTGATCTCTTCCCCTTATCCCCACCCTCCCCTACCTTCCCTCTGAGGTTTGAGCATCTGATCGATGCTTCTCTGTCTCTGGATCTGTTTTTGTTCATCAGTTTATGTTGTTCATTATATTCCATAAATGAGTGAGATCCTGTGATATTTCTCTTTCTCCAACTGGCTTATTTCACTTAACACAATGTTCTCCAGTTCCCTCCATGCTGTTGCAAATGTTAAGAATTCCTTCTTTGTTACCACAGGGTAGTATTCCATTGTGTAGATGTATATTTCAGGGGAGGTTTTGATGACTGTTCCAATTTCCTTACTTTTCATTGGTCTATTTAGATTTTCCAGTTCTTCATGATTCAGTTTCCAAAGGTTGTCTTTCTAAAGACTTGCCCGTTTCTTCTAAGTTATAGAATTTGGTGCTGTACAGCCTTTCATAGTATTCTTGCATAGTCCTTGGTATCTCTGGGGTGCCCACGGTAACTTTTCCCCTCTCATTTCTGAAAAATATTTTAAGTTTTATTTTATTGAGTTTATTGGGGGTGACATTGGCTAATACAATTATATAGATTTCAGGTGTACAATTCTATAATACACCATCTGTATATTGTATTGTGTGTTCGCCACCCAAATTCAAGTCTCCTTCCATCCCAATTCAACCCCTTTACCCTCTCTTACCCCGCCACCCCCTTTCCTCTGGTGATCTTCATACTGTTGTCTGTGTCTGTGATTTTTTTTCTTTGCTTAATTCCTTCACCTTTTTTATCTGCCCCTATCCCTCTCCCCTCTGAGAGCTGTCAATCTATTCTCTGTACCTATGAGTCTGTTTCTATTTTGTTTGTTCATTAGATTCCACATACAAGTGAAATCATATGGCTCTTGCCTTTCTCTGACAGCCTTATTTCACTTAGCACAATAGCCTTCAGGTCCCTCCATGCTGTCCCAAAAAGTCCGATTTCCTTCTTTACGGCCAAGTAGTATTCTACTGTGTAAATGTACCACATGTTTTTTTGTTTTTGTTTTTTAATTCACTCATCTACTGGTGGGCACTTGGACTGCTTCCAAATCTTGACTCATTTCCGAATTCACATTGAGTCTTCGTATTTGTAAATTCTCACACAAGCCGAAACCGGTTTGGCTCAGTGGTAGAGCGTCGGTGTGTGGACTGAAAGGTCCCGGGTTTGATTCCAGTCAAGGGCATGCACATTGGTTGTGGGCACATCCCCAGTAGGGGGTGTGCAAGAGGCAGCTGGTTGATGTTTCTCTCTCATTGATGTTTCTAGCTCTCTATCTCTCTCCTTTTCTCTCTGTAAAATATCAATAAAATATATATTTTTTAAAATTCTCACACAAGACAAGCTCCTCCACCTTTCCCCGGACTCCAGGGCAGGAAGTCAGTTGAACTCAGAGGCCTCTGTCTCTTCCTACCTTTCCTGGGAAAGTTGGTTTCATTGATTATTGGTCTACATTGGCACTGTGATGGCAGAGACAAAGGCATGCTGGGACATAAATACTGGCTTGGGCTGGGGCTCGGGGGGCGCTGGGTGTTCTGCCAAGACTTGGGTGGCTTCAGAGGGTTGTGCTGTGCTGCCAGCCCGGAGAGCCTCTCAGGGCAAAATGGGTTAATGACGTTGGGAGGGGATGAAAGAATGAATGAGTGAGTGAGTGAGTGAGTGAGTGAATGAATGAATGAATAGACAGACTAGGTCAGGGGTGGGCAAACTTTTTGACTCGAGGGCCACAATGGGTTCTTACACTGGACCGGAGGGCCGGAACAAAAGCAACCTGACCATGCTGGCACTCTCATCTTGGGCTGCTGGTGAAGGAGCGAAGGGGAGAGCAAGAGAACCCTCCGCTCTTTCGGCTCCTTGGGCCGGATAGGACAGCCTAACGGGCCGGATCCGGCCCGCGGGCCGTAGTTTGCCCACGGCTGGACTAGAGGCTTCTCCCACCCGGCCCCTCCCCCAGCCACAGGCTCTCACAGGCAGAGCCGTAGCTGCTCAGGCTGAGGGAGGCCCCAGCGCTCCCTCTCGGCACGGATGAGCTGATATCTTCCTTAAGGCCTGTCAGGCTTATCACTCCGAGGATTTGCCCGGTGCCTCCAGGTTTGACAGGGGCAGCCTGCTGTTATCTCAAGCCCTCCAAAGGGACGTGGCCCTGTCACGGCTCAGAAATGGCAGACAAGCGTGTCCCCGATCGTTCGTCGCGGACATCCTGCCACCCTTCTGAGAGAAGCCACGCTGCCTCCGAGCCCATGGGCGTCCGTCGGCAGCCTGGGCTCAGAGCATGCCTCCGGGGAGAGGCAGGAGGGGAAATGCACGGTGGGTCTGCGGGAGGTTTGCTCTCTGTCCCACTGGCCGAGTAGGTCCAGTCATTCAACAAACATTCATTGGGACAGGCCTGGGGACTCGGGGATGAGCAAAGCACACAGAATTCCTCCCACCCCTGAGGCCCATTAGGCCACTGCGGCCAGGCTTGTGGGAGGACAGGGGAGGCGAAGCATGGTGCTGCGGTCTGGAGCCAGATGGCACGGGTTCAAATCCCAGGTCCACCCCTTGCTGGCTGTGAGACTGGTCGAGAGGCACGAGCCGCCGAAACCGGTTTGGCTCAGTGGATAGAGCGTCCGCCTGCAGACTGAAGGGTCCCGGGTTCCATTCCGGTCAAGGGCATGTACCTTGGTTGCGGGCACATCCCCAGTAGGGGGTGTGCAAGAGGCGGCTGATCGATGTTTCTCTCTCATCGATGTTTCTAACTCTCTACCCCTCTCTCTTCCTCTCTGTAAAAAATAAATTATATATATATATATTTAAAGAGAGCATTTTGATGCTTCTCAAAGGAGGGTAAATGACAGCGCCTGCCTCCTCGCATTGTGGTGAGAATCAAATCAGTTAAAACATGCAAAGTCAAGGCGGCTCGCAGCGCCGGGTCCTCTCTGTGCCGTCTTCAGCGGCCGGGCCCTTGCTGAAACACACCCCCAGGCCTCTGCACTGGCTGGACCCTCTGCCATCAACACTGGCACCCCATCTCCTGGCCGGGCTCCCTCTCCCCCCTTCCCGGGGCTCAGGCACGAATGTCTTTTCCAACAGCAGCCTCTGCTGTACCTTTTCCAGTAACCGCCTCCCACGGCATCTGTGCTTTCCCCCCCATCCAGTGGCCCCCACCTCTTTTTGGCCACGCCCCACCTAAGCATCTCTAAAATCCTGACCCTCCCTTCCCTCGCCCCCCCCCACCCCCCACATGACATAGAATTCTTATTTTTCAAAAAGCAGGGTGTGTTTCAGCAAGGGCCGGGCCGCTGAAGACGGCACGGAGACCCGGCGCTGCGAGCCGCCTTGACTTGCTGTAAAAATGAAAAATGACCTCAAGCCAAAACCAGTTTGGCTCAGTGGATAGAGCGTCGGCTTGCGGACTCAAGGGTCCCGGGTTCGATTCCGGTCAAGGGCACATACCTTGGTTGCGGGCACATCCCCAGTACAAGAGGCAGCTGATCAATGTTTCTAACTCTCTATCCCTCTCTCTTCCTCTCTGTAAAGTATACTTTAAAAAGTATACTTTAAAAAAAAGAAAAGAAAAATGACATCAAGGCCATGGCCTAAGCAGGAAGCCGCCTGGCCACACGGGGGCCAGGACGCAGCAAGCGTCTCTGCCCATCTTCCGCGGGCCTCCTCCCTCTCCTCTCTCACTCACTCCGCAGGCCACTGGACTTCCCTCGACTCCTCACCACACAGCCTCAGCCCTTCCAGTTCATCTCCACTCAGTGACTTCAGCTCTAACGATTTTCACTGCAGGAAGTTAGAGTGTCATGAGGACTGTAACTGATAATCAATAGCAGCGAGCACTTCCGATGATTGTTCTCATGGCTCGTGCATGTAGCGTTAACCCGTCCAAGCTTCCCAGCAGCCCTGCGGGCTGGTGCGAGTGATCATGTCCACTTTACAGAGGAGGCAGAGGCAGCACAGAGAGGCTAACCGAGTTGCCCGGGTCACACAGCCAGTGGCGGCCGAGCCAGGCGCCAGGCCATACACCCTGCAGGCAGCCTGACCCAGGGCTCTGTTCTTGCCTGTGCGGCTCTCCTCTGCCAGGCGAGCAGGAATAAGAGACAGCCGGAGGAAGGGGACATTTCTATCGTAAGGGCAGCGTCTGGAAAGATGCTGGTGACATCACACAGACGCCTTTGTGGAAGGATCGTGGGAGAGATCCTTGCCTGTTCTTGGTACCAAAAATACTTGCACTTTTCTCCTAAGCATCTGGCGTACTCGGTTTTAGGACACGGGGAGCCGCAGAAATGACCAGCTTTCCTTCTCTGAGTTGGCAGCTAAGGAGCGAGGAGCCAGATTTATGGCCCAACCATATGCTGGTTGTTCGGGGTCTTCAGAGATCCGTTTTTCTTAGCCTCAGCTTCTGGCTCCAGGTCCCTGCTTTTCTCCGCCTTCCTCTTCTCCTTTGCAAAAAAAAAAAAAAAAAAAAAATCTTTACAAGATCAATATGCATTCATTGCAGAAAACTCAGAAAATAAGATATCCTTGAAGATGGCAATAAAAATCCCCACTAATCCCCAACTTGAATGTCTGCATAGTATTCCCTCCTGTGGATGCACCTTAAGTTTTGAAATCAATACTCCTATGATTGGACAACACGAGGGGAAAATTCCAGCTGTCCAATCCCCTCCCCCGTCCGTCCCCCCCCCCCCCATACCGGACTTTAACGAGCATCCTTGTAGTAATTGTTCGTCCACATGATTTCCCTGGGCTGAATTCTTCTGCTTGGATTGGCTGGGTCAAATGCAAATGCAAAAAACCGTCAAGCGTGGGCTTTGGATTGGCAGCCTGCCCTCCAGAAACACCTAATCCCCGCTCTTTTTTTTTTTTTTTTTTTAATCGGAGCTATCTATGGTATTTTACATATCCCTGTAAACCTCTCGAGTCCTCTCTGGAACAAGGCAGGGTACAAATAAATGTATAAGCCCCAAGCCACTTCTGCTTCCTGATTAAATTGTCCAGCCTCAAATGCAATAATATCCTTGTCTTATTAAGAGCCAGCTGCTTGCTCTATTCTTGTTGGCTAATCCCCCGTAGCCAGCGCTGGCTGGCTGGCTGCCCCTGGGATCTTGGAGCGATCCCTCCCCCGCTGGGAGACCCAGGAATTGTTTTGAAACCAAGGCGTGGGCGGCGGAGCTGGGCCCTGAGACCTGGGTGTGACAGCCAGAGAATTTCTTCGTGAGTTTCTCAGACTCAGTCAATCCCGAGTCTGTTCCAAGAGACATCGGCTTAATTGGGTCGGCAGCCTCTGAGAAAGTGTTTGGAAAAACCCGCAGCCAGAAAGGCACGCTGAGCAGCCACTGAGCACACACTTACCCTCTTAGAGGCCATTAGCAGGGATATTAAACTCCGAACCAGCGACCAGCGTCTCAGCCAAGACAGCGGCTGGCTTCTGGGGAGCATTTGCCACATCTGAGGTGAGACAGGCCACCTCATCAGAGGTGGCATCAGCTGGGCTCTCACACCTGCTGTGACAGCACTTCCGGTAACACAGGCCACGCCCTGTCCCTCGGTCTGTGACCTCCACGAGTTCATGACGTTGGTTCCAAGCTAACCCCAGTCTGGGAGAGCAGGCTCTTGGACCCTCAAACATCAGGCCTTCCAGGTCATCCCAGGGGCCCCTGGGGACGTGAACTTGCCTGTGTAGTATTTGATCTTGAACCTGACAGCGGGTGATCTCCGCCGTGCTGAGAGTTGGCGGCCAGACACCAGGCATTTAATTACCCTGCTGCAGAGAGCACTCCGGCGAGGGGCGTCCACGCAGACAATTATTTTAGGAAAGCCGTGGAGGCCGGGCCGCTCCTCGTCATTTAAATCTTGCTTCTCTTTTGCAATTCAGTATTTCAGTTGCTGAGAGAACGTGGGTTGCTTGCTTCAAAGCACAGCCCAGGAGATGTAGGAAGGAGATGCTAAATAGGTTGCAACTGGGCAGCTTGGTCTCTGCGCAGGTGAGAATTTTCAGGGGGTTCTGTCCACATTGCTTGGGGATCAGAGACAGGGGACGTGGATGGAGAAGCCTGGACTCACGTTTGTTGCTGAGTGTGTGTGTGCGAGCGTGTGTGTGTGTGTGTGTGTGTGTGTGTGTTAGAGAACTGGATTTGTTGTGAAAGGAGGCAAAGCTAGCTATGGTCTTCCAGGCGCTAGGGGAAAGCGTTCTTGACTCACCCTTCTTGTGTTGAGTCACCCTTCTTGTCTCGGGTTGGGCTCCCTCAGGAGAAGAGTTGAGGATTCCCCTGGGAGGCGATCCCCAGAGGGCCCAGGGGGAGAAGTGAGAGGAGAAGGGAAGGAAACCCATGCAGGGTGAGCTAGTGAGCAGCGTGCGGCTGTGGGCACCGGGAGTACAGGTCCTAATGGGCTCCCGCGGGAAACGGCGTGCTGTGCACACCTCGGAGTCCTACCAGCGAGGCGAGAGGGAGGCGTTTATCACTAACTCCTGGGAGGCAGGCAGCGATGGGGCCTGCGGGCGGGAGAAGCCTGCCCAGTGCAAAGGCAGAGCGGGCTCAGACCACCGGGGAAAGCCCTTGGCCTTGGGTGATCCGGGCGCTGCGGCCGCAGGGCTGCAGAGGCATGAGTGCTGGCTCCACCGGAATCATACCTGCGCGCCGGGGAGTCTGGGAAGGCGAGTGACGTCATTCCTCCACATGGGCTCGTAAAGAGGGGTTCCCCCAATTTCAGAAGGCTGTGCATAGGCACAAACAATGACTAATTACAGTGGGGTTTTTTAAATTTTTTTTTTTTTATAAATCAGTGAGGAGTCAAGCTCGTCTGTACAATTATATCACTCACATTCTAATAAGCTTTTCAGAAAAAGACACTATTGCGTGGGAGAGAAAAAGGTGGGCGTATAATAGCTGGAGACTCCAGGATTGTGCACAACACAGCCTGGCTTCTGCTGGGCGCTCAGTGAATGGCTTGCAAATGATCAGTTATTACAGGGCTTTGTTTCTCTGTGAAACACTTGGGCTTTTATCAGAATTTCTGCAGTGCCCGTAGGAATAATACATCCTGGATGGGACCAGAGTCGTTCACTTCCACCTCCATGTTCACCACCCATCATCTCTCCACCTCTACGCTCACCACCCATCTCTTGCCGGGATGGAGCAGTCACCCTTACCCTGGTCTCCCGCCCTCATCCTGCTCCCTGACCCCCACAGTCTGTTCCCCCCACAGCAGCCAGAGGGAGCCTGTGAGCACCCGACTCAGGTCATGTCTATCCTCCGTTTAGAACCCTCTATGGCTCCCACTTCACTCAGAGCAACATCTAACCTTCCTCACTGCCTACAGGCCCTGAACATGCGGCCCTGTCCCCTCCCTGCTCTCCTCTCCTTCCTCCCTGCCCCCGCACCACCACCTACCCCTTTGCCCCAGCCACACCAGCCGCTTCCCATGTTTCCTAGTAACGCCAGTCAGGGTCTTGCCTCAGGGCCTTTGCACCTGTTCTCTTCGCATGGAACATCCTTCCCTGATGGCCTTTTAAAAAAATATATATATTTTACTTATTTTTCACAGAGAGGAATGGAGAGGGAGAGGGATAGAGCTAGAAACATCAATGAGAGAGAAACATTGACTCAGCTGCCTCCTGCACACCCCCTACTGGGGATGTGCCCGCAACCAAGGTACATGCCCTTGACCGGAATCGAACCCGGGACTCTTCAGTCCGCAGGCCGACACTCTATCCACTGAGCCAAACCGGTCAGGGCTGGATGGTCTTTTTTTATTGTGATGTTGAGCATCCTTAAACATTTTTTTATTGATTGATTTGAGAGAGAGCAAGAAAGAGAGAGAGAGAGAGAGAGAGAGAGAGAGAGAGAGAGAACATTGGTTTGTTGTTCCACTTATTTATGCATTCATTGGTTGTTTCTTCGTATGTGTCCTGACCAGGGATCAAACCTGCAACTTTGGTGTATCAGGACAATACCCGAATCAGTAATCAACTGAGCTACCTGGCCACAGAGCATCTTGCCATGTCTATTGGCTATGTGTATGTCCTCTTTGGAGAACTGTCTACTCAGATTCTCTGCCGATTTTTTAATTGGACTGTGTGTGTGTGTGTGTGTGTGTGTTGAGTTGTATAATGAGTTGAGTTGTATAATGAGTTCTTTATAAATGTTGGATATTAACTCCTTATCAGATATTTTGTCAAATACCTTCTTCCATTCTGTAGGTTGTCTTTTTGTTTTGTTGGTGGGTTCCTTTGCTGTGCAAAACTTTTTAGTTTGGCCGAGACCGGTGTGGCTCAGTGGATAGAGCGTCGGTCTGCGGACTGAAAGGTCCCGGGTTCGATTCCGGTCAAGGGCATGTACCTTGGCTGCGGGCACATCCCCGGTACGGGGTGTGCAGGAGGCAGCTGGTTGATGTTTCTCTCTCATCGACCTTTCTAGCTCTCTCTCTCTCTCCCTTCCTCTCTGTAAAATATCAATAAAAAATATTTAAAAAAAAAAAAAAAAAAAAAACTTTTTAGTTTGATATAGTCTGACTTATTTTTTTTTTGTTTGTTTTACTTGCCTGACGTAAGTAAAAGAAATATATTGCTAAAAGAAATATCAGTTTTGGCAGGCAGTGGTTTTTTTTTGTTTTTTTTTTTTGTTTGTTTGTTTTTTTTAACAAGGCACAAACTTACCTGACCACAGAGGACCCTTTTCCAGCACACCTGGTAAGATCGCCAGTATTCCAAGGATCATGGCTTGCAAACACAGCCACAATAGATCCCGGAATTACCTGAGCTATATCAATTAGCTTTAAGTTTTGCTTAGGAGGAGTCTTAAAGTGATGGCTTCTATTTAAGGGCACGGAAGTCTCCCTCGGGATTGTCACCCTGTGGCCATTGCCTTGCTTGGGCATCTCAGGGGCAGAGGCAGAGATGGGGAGGGGACGACAATAGGGTTGTGCTTAGTGGCCTCTGTGGTGCATCCGGAGCTTATGTGTCTCTGGGCTGAGGAAGCAGAAAGGGAGGTCCTGGGTTGGGAGTCCGAGCAGCCCTATTTCTAACGGTGGTTATGGAGGCAATGTTGTGTGTGTGCAAATGTGTGTGAGAGATTAAATTCCTGCCTGTGGAAGGGTTCAAATACCCACAATTCCTTGCGGTGTTCTCTTACTCTTCGTACCTCAATCTTGTCGTCTGTAATATGGGGTCCCCTGCATCAGTCACTCTGCACATTCCAGGGATCCAGTAGAAGGCAGCTGTTGTTTCTCCAGCTCCCCTTTCTCCCCCAGAGAGGGCTGGCTGAGTCCCCCTGGCTTCCTGCTCTCTAATCCGTGGCTTCCCCACAGACCCTCTTCCAGAGCCCAGAAGAAGGCTGGCAGCTGTATACTTCGGCCCAGGCCCCTGATGGGAAATGCATCTGCACGGCCGTGATCCCCGCACAGAGCACCTGCGCCCGAGACGGCAGGAGTCGGGAGCTGCGGCAGTTGATGGAGAAGGTGAGAACCTTCCGGTTTCTTTGGGGAATTCGGAGAAAGCTCCCAGTTCTCATCTTGCCCTCCGCCCCCATCCAGGCCAGCCCGGGCCATGTCTAGCCATGCAGGTTTTTCGGAGCCGGCAGACAACCGGCCTCCCCTCCGGTTGGATCTTATAGTTGGTATCTGTTCAGCGATTCTTTGGCAGAGGAGCTGAACTCTGTGTGAGAACCAGGAGGAACGAGGACCCCAGTGGCAGCATCTGTCGCCTGCATGTGTGAGCTCCACCCTCACTGTGCACGCCCCTCTCAGCCCTTCAGTTTGTGATACTCACCTGCCAAGAAGGTGTTTCGTGTCCCTTGAGGAGGGGTCTCACCCTCTATGCCAAGAGGCTCATGTAAAGATTCCTTCCCCTTCTGATCATGGTCGATAGAAAATGGTCCCCATTCAATACATCCCTCTGTAGACTTTGTGTCCTTTGTACACTGCTTGCTGCCCTTGCCACTGCCCAGCCGACTGCCCATTAGACAGTTCTAATGTTGGTGTTGAAAGGGACCAACTACCTCCCACCATCACCCTATAAAGGAGGAAGCTGAGGCGTGGCAGAGAACAGAAGAGACCCTGTCATCACAAGCGTCTCTCACCCGTTAATTCTGTGGGCTCCTCCTACCCACTACACCAGAATTGCTTCCCCCAACAGTTTGGGGCTTCCATGTGACGTCCCTGCTTGTGTACAATGGCTATATCCTGTTCTGTGGTGGCCAGGGTGGGTGTCAGGCTGTTGAGAACTTCCAAGGTCATGTGGGAAGTCTGTGTGTTTCAACAGCTTTCCTGTGAGTTCACCTTAGCCAGGTGGGGCCCACCTTGGCTATGGGCAGCTCACTTGACCCAGGTGGAGGTGGGAGCTAGAGAGCCTTCGGTCTGGGTTAGGAGGCCAAGGGCAAGGGAATTTCAGGTTACGCATTTAGCCGAAAAGTATTTATTAAGTATCTGCTTAGGACGCATGCTGGGCACTAGAGATTTGGCTGTGGACATGCTAGATCCCGGGTCTGCCTCTGAGGATCCCATCTGAAGGTCACAGATGAATAAGACTGTTTCAGATAACAATCGTTGTCGGGAAGATAATAACTGGGTGAGGGGAGAGTGGGTGAGTGTTTACTTGAAACGGTGATCAGAGGAGGTGCTGCTGGAGTTGAGACCTGAATGATGGGAAGGAGCCAGCTGTGGGAAGATGGCGGGAACAGTGCTCCAGGTAGAGGGATCAGAGAGTGCAAAGACCCTGAGGAGGAAAGGAACTTGGAATCTGTGAGGGTGAAAGGGACCGGTGGTTGGAGTGGATGCAGAGAGGCAGGCAAGGCGGCAGAACCAGCCGGCAGAGTCTACAGAGGAAGGGAGATCCAGCCTTCCCTTTGAAAAACTCTCTCTAGCTGCTCTATGGAGAACTAACTGCCGGGAACCGAAACCTAACATTATCACTGGTAATAAAATGTAAAGAGAACTGGCCAACCTTGATGGCTCTGAATGGTCAGAGCTATTAACTCATTGACTCTAGGTTGAGTCACTAGTGATAAAAAGTAAAAAGAACTGGCTAACCAAAACCAAACATTGTCACTGGTAGTATAATGCAAAAAGAGATGGACAACTTCAATGGCTCTGAAAGGTCAGAGCAATTAACTCATTGTCTAGTTGAGATAGTAGAGGCAACTTTAATTTGTTAATCATATGTAAATTCTTGTTAATTTTCTGTTGCTGGAACTTTTCCGTCTAAGAGATGTCTTTGTCTCAGAATCTCAATAAAAGGGATGGTAAAAGGCCAGAGCAGGGAGTTAGTCTTCCCACTAGAGGTGGACTCCCCGTCTGGCCCCCATTTTCCTGGATTAACTCTTTTCCAGTCTCTTCATTTTAGTGTGCGGCCTTCTCCAGAAACCGGACCCTGAGTGGGCCCTGAACCACGCGGGTCATGTTAAGGGATCCCACACTAACTGTTGGGGCTAGGGTGGGAGTCGGAGGCCAGGGAGGAGAGGAGAGAGGTGAAAAGTGATGGTGGCCATCCTGGGGGGGGGTGTGGGGGGGAGCCGATGGATGGGCTTGCCATTAGGAGGCTGTTGGTAAGATCGGGGGAGGAGAAGGTTGGCTGGGGCAGGCGTCTGGCTGTCTCTAACCCTCCCAGTTCCTAGGTCCAGAATGTCTCCCAGTCCATGGAGGTCCTTGAGTTGCGAACGTACCGTGACCTCCAGTACGTGCGCAGCATGGAGACCCTCATGCGGAACCTGGATACGAGGCTCCGGGCAGCTGATGGGTCCCTCTCTGCCAAGAGCTTCCAGGTGGGTCCTGTGGGGTCAGGTCAGAGGTCAAAAGAAGAATTGGGAATGTTGTCCATTTTTTCTGAGAATGAGATTGCATCTGGGAAGATTGAGGGTTGGCTGGGATCTAGGGTCCAGTATGGGCCAAATGTCAAAGATAGGGGGTGAGACTATGGGTCAAAGGTTGGGTCATGCCTGGGTTAAAGGTCAGAGATAGGGATCAGCGACAATTCCATCTTGGTGAGCAGGAACTGAAGGACAGGATGACGGAGCTGTTGCCCCTGAGCTCGGTCCTGGAGCAGTATAAGACAGACACACGGACTATTGTGCGCCTGCGGGAAGAGGTGAGGAATCTGTCCGGCAGTCTTGCGGCCATCCAGGAGGAGATGGGTGCCTACGGGTATGAGGACCTGCAGCAGCGAGTGATGGCTCTGGAGGCCCGGCTCCACGCCTGCGCCCAGAAGCTGGGTATGCTTTGACCCTTGACTTTGACCCCTTATCTCCATGTCCAATCCCAGTACCACCTGTGTATACAGAAGCCAAACAACATTGACTTCTAACATCTAAACTTAGACCTTTGATCTCCTTTCCCAAGGCTACAAATAGACCCCAAAGCTGAAAATGGTCCTGACCTTTGACTTTTAGCCCCTCACCCCCAACTTAACTCCATCTTGGAACCAGATCTCTGGATCCACTCTCATCCCTGGTCCCACCTCTTCCCAGTCCCACTTCATCCTTGCTCTACCTCCCTTGGGCTCTTTCCACTCCTGAATCCCTTACTCCCCCTGTTCCTGCCTCTCAGGCTGTGGGAAGCTGACCGGGGTCAGTAACCCCATCACCATTAGAGCCATGGGGTCCCGCTTTGGCTCCTGGATGACCGACACGATGGCCCCCAGTGCGGACAGCCGGGTGAGTAACTGGCCACTGCAGGGGTTGGAATCTGGGAGGGACAGCCTGTGGTTGCCCATAGTGCCTGGTGAGTTCACACTAATGGTTCTCTTGTAGCCCTAAGTGCCTTTGGGTCTTCAGAGCCCTTGGACCTCCCCTTGACTGGTGATTACCAAGTGATCAAGGACCTTCTAGTCCTCTGAGTCCCCAAGTCTGTTGACCTCTGATGACTGTATAGAGACTAATGGTTACTGGTACTACTGGCCAGCTCCCAATGACCACTGACCTTTAAGTAACTATCTAGTAACCTGTGCCTTCATAAGAACTAGAGCTCCCTCCAAGGCCCCCACTCAGCACCACTCAGTGTCCTTTGGATTTCCAGTCGACTCTATGTCCAGAATTGCTAATCACCTCTGATCTAGAGGAATCATTCATTAACTGCCCAGTGACTAGTGACTGATGTGCTAGTGACTGATATCCTTGCCGTGAAAATTGGCCTCCCAGGGATTATGGTGGTTCAACCACGTGGTTAAGAGCTTGGGTTTGGGAACCAGACTTGGATTTGCATCTCAGTTCCAATTCTTAGCTGTCCAAGGTTCCTTCATGTCTCGGATACTCAATTTCCTTATCTCCAGAAGGTCGTGATGATGTTGGCATTAACGTTTTTAAGATGCATAGCCCAGTAACCAGCCCTCGTAAGGGCTCTAGGGCTAATGAATAAATATGCTGGTGAGTGATGATAATGATGAAGGTGCTGATCACAGGCCTGGTCATCTCATGGTTGCAGGGGTTACCATGGGCAATGAATTCAAGTGACCTCTCATCAGCCAATGGCTGTCCAATGACCACTAACCTTCCAATAGCCAATGACCAGTAAATTTCCAGGTCCAGTGAGTCTCTAGAGACTGCAATTTCCCCTGATCCATAGGGTTCAAGCCCTGTCCATTTAGTGTTTGTTTTAAGACCAATGGCACTCCCTGATCTAATGATCCCAATCACTGTGACTAGGATAGGTCATGAATGACCATCTAGTGACTGTTGACCCCTAATGACCATGGTCGATTCTTGAGTGGTCGCTGCAGACTTTGGGTCACTGGCAGTGGTTCCCCAATGACCAGTGGCTCTCTCACAGGTCTGGTACATGGACGGCTATTACAAGGGCCGGCGCGTGCTGGAGTTCCGCACTCTGGGAGACTTCATCAAAGGCCAGAACTTTATCCAGCATCTGCTGCCCCAGCCGTGGGCGGGCACAGGCCACGTGGTGTACAACGGCTCCTTGTTCTACAACAAGTACCAGAGCAACGTGGTAGTCAAGTACCACTTCCGCTCACGCTCCGTGCTGGTGCAGAGGAGCCTCCCGGGGGCCGGTTACAACAACACCTTCCCCTACTCCTGGGGTGGCTTCTCCGACATGGACTTCATGGTAGATGAGAGCGGGCTCTGGGCCGTGTACACCACTAACCAGAACGCGGGCAACATCGTGGTCAGCCGGCTAGACCCGCACACCCTTGAGGTCATGCGGTCCTGGGACACGGGCTACCCCAAGCGCAGCGCTGGGGAGGCTTTCATGATCTGCGGCGTGCTCTACGTGACCAACTCCCACCTGGCCGGGGCCAAGGTCTACTTTGCTTACTTCACCAACACGTCCAGCTACGAGTACACGGACGTGCCCTTCCACAACCAGTACTCCCACATCTCCATGCTGGATTACAATCCCCGGGAGCGGGCCCTCTATACCTGGAACAACGGCCACCAGGTGCTCTACAACGTCACCCTCTTCCACGTCATCAGCACTGCTGGGGACCCCTAGGGGGCCACCGGGGGCCCTTCTACTCTGCCTGTGTCCCTTCAAGCTGATCTGTCTCTGTCCTGCCCCACCTCCCCTCCTGTCTCTTTTTCCTCTCCCTGCCTTTCGCCCGCTTTCATTCTCTGCCTCTGCATTTCTATTGGTGCATTTTCTCAATGTTGTCTCTTCTCCTTTATTGATCTGATTTTGATACTCCAGTTCTTTGTCATCCTGCCTTTTTATCGATGTCCCCCTTTTCTTTTTATTGATCTGACTCGCCAGATCATTCTCTGTCTCTGCCTGTCTCTCTTCCCTCCCCTCTTTGCTTCCCCCGCCACCCATTCCCTTCTTCCTCTCTCTGAACCTTTCCTCTTCCCCTCCAAGGAGCTGAGTGCATGGATCTGTTTATTTTTATTTTCAATTACACCTTTACCTTCTCGGTTGCCGGAATAAACGGGACCTTTGACATTTGATGCGTTGGTTGTTCTGTGTCCAGCAGGGGCAGAGGAGGCAGTGTGCAGGGTAAGTCTGAGCCTGGGGACCCCTCCCTGCTGGACCCCATGCCATGCAGCAAGTTTTGTGAGCCAGGGCAGGGAAGCCCATCCTGGCAGGGGTGGGGAGATGGAGAGGAGGGGGCAGCCAAACCCTTTGGGGAAATAGGCCAAGTTGTTTCAATGGAAAAACAATTTGAAAGCAATTTGATCCAAACACCTGAGAATTCTGTCGCAGCAATGAAAACTGGCCTCAAATGAATATTCTCCATCATTTTCTCACTCATTGATCAGTCTGGTGCATTGCCGAGCCCTCTGGCAACTTTTTAAATGAGGTTTTAACCATTTGGCTGCTTCTAGACTTGGGGTATGAGTGGGTAGGACACAGTTGTTTTCCTTTTTCTTCTTTCTTTGCTTTGTAATTTCATAATCATTTTATAGCAGTGGCACCTGTCCTAAATATTAACAAAAAGCCAGGAACAGCCTTAAAGTGCTCTGGTGCCTTCAGTTGAACACCTCACTCACCTGGACCCCATTCGCCTGGAAGGGGCTTGGGCAGGCGTGGGCCTGACATTGAGGACCCAACGTGGAGACTGCAACTCCCAGAGGCGAAGACCAGGAAAAGCTGGGAAGTATCGGAGACAGGAAGGGGGGTGCGAGGGAGTCAGTCAGAGATGGGGCAGCTGTGGTCACAGAAGGGAAGAGCAGATGAAGGCTTTATTTTTGCCAGGTCCCCGGTGGCCTGGATGAGACAGCGAGGGGAGTGGGAGAGTGACCTCTGGGGCCGGGAACGAAGGTCGTACTGTCCACCACATAGGGTCCCCACCGAATCCCGAGCAGAAACTGTGCAAAGAGCCCCACCGGCCCAGACCCCACCCCACCCCCACGCCGCTGGGGCCAGTGGCTGTGAAGCCTGCTCCTCTGGGTGGAAACCCCGTTCCCCCAGCTCCTCTGCTCTAATTAATGGCCTTCTTGATTAAATCATCTCCGCTCCACGCTGGCATCTCCGGGAACTCGGGACACCGGAGCCATATTGTGAAGGAAACCAATGAATAATAAATGGGACTGCCTAATGCATTCATTTAAAACCAATTTTTAAAGAAATGTTCAAGAGGAGCAATTAATTTCCATTTAAATTAACACGTTTGACAGGAAAAGAATCGATCCCTGGACAGACAGGTTGAGAGGCACTTTGCTCTGTGCCTGCCTAGGAGACAGCCCCGGGCTGGGCTCTCAGAACAGCCGCCCGCACGCCACCCCCCGCTCTTTATTTGGAGGCACATCTCCAAGGTGAGCAGGCCGTGGGGTGGGAGATAGGACATTGTTCTCCTAGTGAGTTTTCCCAAAGTGAGGTGAGGGACTGGGACTGCGACAATCTTTGTCCAAAATATACAGACTTGGAGACTCACATGAGAAAAGGGGTAGGTGGGTGTGTGTCTGTCACATCTGCACGCGTCCTCACATGGATGCCACAGGCGCCTGGCATTATACGCCCCCATTCCCCCCTCTCTCTCACATACGGGCAGGCCCAGCACTCCTTGTATGGGATGTACTTACAGGGATATACAGTTGACCCTTTAACAACACGGGTTTGAACTGTGCAGGTCCACTTACATGCAAGCCCTCCCCCCCCCCCCCCCCCCAATACAGCAAATGTATTTTCTCTTCCTTAGGATTTTTTGTTTTTCAAACGATAAGAGGAAGTTTATTTAGAAAGTTAACAGAGGTAGAAGTGAGCCTGCTGGGTTGCGTAGGCTCAGGAGCAAGCAAGTTACAGAAGCAAACGGGCCCTTGGAGCTTAGGAGAGAAGGGCAAAGGTCACGTGCCTAGGGGAAGAGGGAGAAGGGCAAGTCCGGGTGTGCTCTGAGGGAGAGCAGATTTCCTTAACATTTCCTTTTCTCCAACTTACTGAAAGAATACAGTATATACTACATATAACGTAGGAAATATGTGTTAATTGACTGTTGATATCATCCATAAGGCTTCCGGTTAACAGTACGCTATTAGTAGTTAAGTTTTGGGGGACTTTTGACTGCACGAGGGTCGGTGCCCCTAACAGCCACGTTGTTCCAGGGTCAACAGTATATCCAACAAAGGGCAGGCGGGACCAATTCGCCCACACCTCCCCAGGCCGGGATCATCTGTCATCTGCTTGGCCACCCTCTGCGAACTCTGACCTCCCCTCACCGAGGTGCTCCTGGCTCCATTGGGAAGCAGTTGCAGTTTCCTTGAGCTGAGGGGACACAGACTGGCCCCGCAAGCCTGGGCTGGTGCACAGGGTGGAGGGGTGAGCACCAGTCCCTGGGACCAAGTTCAGCAGGGAGAGAAGGCTCCACGGTTGTCACCATCTTGCAGGCAGGGATTTCTGACCTCACTTCTGGGCAGGAGGGGGTGGGGGGATGTGGAGCAGGTAAGGAAAGGAAGGCACAGCCACTGAGCCATGAATCAGCCTGACTTGGAGAGGGCTCTGGGGACATGTTTATCTAAGAGTGACTTTCTTTTGTGTTTGGGTTTTGGCTGCTGCACAGCTAGACAAAGGAAGGGGAGGAGGGCCCACAAAGGCAGGGGTCACACCCAGACTGGGGGGGTGGGGTTACTCCCAGGGTCGCACTGAATACATTCCTAGACAACTAGGGATACGCGGCCACATGTACACGTGAGAGAGACATGGATGCCCGGCGTGACAGGGAGCGCCACGAAGACCAGGACAGGAAACACACCCCACCCTCCCTGGCAGCATCTTAGCCCCCGGGAGCCCAGGACACCTCCTCTGGGCCTTTGGCGTTGAAAGCGCCCTTCTCCAGAGGCCCTTTGCTTTAAAGCAGAACCGACACCCTCCTGCCCCACAAGCACTCACTCCTGGTCCTTCCACTGGGCCAGGAGGGGTGTGATCGCTCCCGACCCCACAGAAGTGCTGACACACAGTGGGGTAGCTTGCTGCCTGCCTTGTGGCCCCCGAAGGCGATGGAAGATTCTGCCAGGAGGTGTAGCCAACTAGCCGACTCTCCCCAGCCCACCAGAGCTGAGACTCATTAAGCCCTCCTAATGACAAATGCTCCGGCAGGCGCAGGTGGGGGCCATTGCTCCGGAAAGCTGCCGGACTGGAGCCCGCCCAGGTGACAGTTTGAGACTCAGCCCTGGGTTCGCGCCTCCCTTGGGGTCAAGCCAGTCAAGGCTCTATTTTGCTCAGGTTCCCAACCCCTGGCAGTCTGCTATCCCTGATGCAGGCTAGTCCCCTCTAAGGGGGCAGCGGAGTAGGCATAACCACCTACCAGGCCCATAACTCCCAGCATGACTCCCAGCATGAGTCCCCAGCCCAGGCCCTGGCACAGGGCCAGCTCCGAGGAAGGGATCAAGAGCAGGTAGGCCACACGCACAGCCCCCACCCTAAGAGGGAGAGCCCACCACCTCCCCGTCAGCCACAGGGATCCCCTCTGCTCTGACAGCCTCCCCCGTTCCAGCACCAGGCCTCCCCAGCATCTCCAGAGGTGGCAAGACCCAGGCACAACCTGCCAGGGAAGCATCAGGGTGCGGGGCATCCTTCTCTAACCGCGGTGGCCTGTGGGTGTGTGTGTGTGTGCCGGGAGCACCCTGGGCAGATGCTTAAATGTGTATCTCCCAGCACCCCCTGCATGTCTCCAGCTCCATCTGCCCTGCCGAGTCCAGGGCTGTGGGTCCAGGCGGTGTCCCTGCATTCTGGAACGTCCGGGTCCGAGGACCGCTGGCGCTGACCGTGCCCACTTCCCTGGAGCCTGGACGCTGGGGTGCACTCTGGCTGTCCTAGGCCCAGGATGTGGAGGCTTCTTGGGAGGAAACGCAGGCTGGACACCAGGGGTGGCGGGGAGGCCTGCTCGGCGGAGGAAATGAGACACAGGACAGCGGAGCAGAGGTTCCAGGTTTAATGGAGGGTGCGGGGGCTGCGCTGCTGCCCAGAGGGCCCCACGGCAGCAGCAGCCTGGGCCGCACACCGAGCATCTGCTTTCTGCAATTTAATAGAGGAGCACGGCATAACCAGAACAACGAAAGGCCGCCTACCCTTCCTGGACGCGGGACAGCTCAGCGGACGAGGCCTTCCCTCCCTTTGGGACGGTGGCCCCCAGCCCCGGGTCTGGGGGGTCTGGGAGCCTCCCCACTCCGGTCCTTCCGGAGTCAATTCCAAAAGAGGGAGCAGCCTGCGGGGACAGCCCTGACTGGTCGGCAGGGAGCCCCTAATGGCGAGAGCCCTCCCCTGGCCATTGGGAACAATAAATACTGAGTGACACCCGCAGGGAGAGGCGCCGTGCTCGGCAGCATAAGCAGGGCCCCCAGGCCCAGCCGCCCTGCCCGCCCAGCCCGAGGCCAGGCCCGGGCCGCCGCCCCTCACTCCGTGCGCAGGATGATGTGGATGCCGGAATCCGTGAACACGGGCCCGCTCATCTCCCCCGTCCGGAGCGCGAAGGAGGCGTCTTCAAATGGCTTTTGCATCTGACCTGGGGAAGCGTGAGGGAGGAAGTGTGGGAGTCAGGACGCGGCAGAAGCTCGGACCAGGCTGGACGGCCAGATGGGGCTCCCGCCTGCGCCCGGTCTCCCGCTCATCTGTCCTTGGTTTATGGCCTGTCACGGGGCTGAGCAGCCCGGCTGGAGGCGCAGGGCCATTAAAGAGGCCCCGGAAGCTGCGGACAGCATGAGGGATGTCAGGCAGAGCTGCTGTTGCTGCTGCGTGCTTAGAGCTGCACTTTAGTGATGAATGTTTCCCTAGACCAGCCCCTGCCACATCATCTGTCCTGTTTGCCTCCCATGGGGGGCGGCAGCTCCTTGGTTACCCCACACCCCTCGCCCCATCCAGGGCATCTTGGGATGGAGGGAAAGGAAGACAAAGAAGAGGAGGTGGTCAGCTGGTCCCCTCTGCTCCTCCCTTCCCACTGCCCCAAACTAGAGAGCCCTAAACTCAGAGCTGCTGATCCCACCCATCCTCCCCTCACCCCTAGTTTCCCACCAGTAAGGGAGGGCAGAGGTTATGGGAGACAACCTGGGGTTCTCAGGGGCCCTGCCTTATACCTCCAGCTGGAGGAGAGGCAAAATGCAGCTTGGGGGTCTGTGATGGGGAAAAGTGTGCAAAGAAACAGATTGGGAGAGAATGACTGCAGTCATCCCTGCCCTTCACCAGCAGGGCAGCCTCTGAAGCCTGAGGAAGGGACTGTGCTGCCACCTGGTGGACTGAGGTTGTACCGCAGGGGCCACCTGCCCATCCTCCCGCAGTGTAGGCCTGGCCCTGCCCTGCCCAGGCATTAGGGGTGAGTTGATTAAATGTTAAACATTAGCGGGCTAATTTTAAGTTGATAATTTTGTATGGCCCGTGAATGGTGTCATCAATACCCAAAAGGCCCTGGGCAGAAGAGAGGCGCCCTCCCCTGCTCCACCGGCTGGCGGGCCGGAGGGCCCAGGGCGTGGCGGGGCCCGTATTGGCGCACCTCTGCTGAAGGCACCCAGGTCTCCCCTGGCCTTGGCCGAGCTGCAGTCACTGTACTGTGAAGCCAGAGATTCGAAGTCTTCTTCTCCAGACTTGATCTTCTGGATGTAGCCTGTGGACACGACATGAGCACACGGGAGACCGTGTCAGGGCGGACAGGCGGAGCTAGAGGAGCGGGGGCACGTCACTCAGACGAAGCTGTGCTACCTTCGCTCTACTGCGTACACGCACACATGCCACACGTGTGAATACCAACCACCCCCACAGGCTAACACCGCACAAATGCCTTCTCCCTGCACATGCCTGGAGGCCCAGGATTCCATGAAGTGGTGCCTTCCACACGTATGTGCACTGTGAGCCTGCAGTAACCTTCACAGCCATGCTGGTCTCACAATTCATCCTAAACTCCTGCTGCCTTCCTCTCTCCCCCAATCCACACAAATACAAGAAGAATTCAGCAACCCAGGTAAGTGCCCTTGACCAGAAACCGAACCCTTGACCCTTCAGTGCATGGGCCGATGCTCTAACCCAGTGGTTGGCAAACTCTTGAGCCGCGGTTTGCTGACCACTGCTCTAACCACTGGCCAAGCAAGTCAAGCTTTTAACCACCCCAAGCCCCACAGTTCACAGTACCCAAATCCTCCTCTGAGCAGCCAGCTCTCTCGGACTCCTGTATGACCTCAAGGTCAGTCACCCATCTGCAGGGACCCATTAACATGGCGTGCCCAAGACAGTATGCTTATCACCTGTCTCTGTACTCACAGCAGCAGCCAGTGTCCTGGCGTCTGATCTGCTTCATGCTCCCACGACCATCGCCATCGCCCCTGCCTTCCCCATGTCCCTGTCACTCTTGTCTTGTTCTCACCATCCCTTTGCCTCCGAGTCTGAATGGTTAGTCATTTACCAGCGGACCAGTGACATGCTACTCAGTGCCGGACGCGGAGTGAGAACTTGAGAAGTGCCACTTGCTATCACCACTCTCCCTTCCCTATGGGCTACACCCCTGATGAGGCTGTCTCTACTTCTCCCTGAGCTGCCATCCCTGGCTTCCTCGCGGGCACACCTCAGTCTGGTTCTGGTGTGTTGCTTGCTCGGGCAGACTCACCGATGCGACAGAAGCCCCACTCGCTTGCCAGTATGATGTGGTGGCTTTTGACCACAGTGCCCTGGTGTGGTTGGAACACCTCCCTGGGGTTGCTAGGAGGTGCCTCTGTGCCAGATGCATCCTTAGGGGATTCTGACCTGCACCAGATGTCACTAGGATACCCCTCCCCCTCCCTGAACTTCCAGGTCTCTCCTTGCCCTCACCCTCGCAGCACCAAGGTTCCTCCTCTTCTCTTCTGTCTGGACCTCCATTTGCAGCCCGGGATGCTGAGCACACGGCGCACCACCCCCTGCACGTGTACCCCCTGCCTGTCGGAGAGGCACACTGTCCGCACATGCCCAGCCCCTGCAGAGCCAGGCCGAGACCTGAGCCCGCTCCAAGCATGTGTCTGTGGTCACCTGGCCGCCTCCTCCGGCAGCTGGCCGTGGGCATAACTGCAGGGACCCTCCAGACCAGATGGCCTGGCCAAGAAGCACAGTGTGTGTGTGAGTAGGCGTTGCTAGCCTGAAAACCAGACAAAAGTCAAGCTTTTTGTTTTTGTTAAGCCTACCTAATCCGAGGATATTTTTTCCACTGATTTTTTTAGAGAGAGAGTGGGAGGGAGGGGAAGAGAGAGGTAAACATGGATGTGATAGATACACATTGATTAGTTGCCTCCTGCACGCATCCCAACTGGGTAGGGGATCTTGAACCTGCAACCCTGGTATGTGCTCTTGACTGGGAATAGAACCCTCAACCCTTCAGTGCATGGGCCGATGCTATAACCACTGGCCTGGGCAAAAGTCAAGCTTTTAACCACCCCTTACCCCATAGTTCAAGCACCCAAATCTTCCTCTGAGCAGCCGGCTCTCTCAGAAAACATTCTGCTCAGATGGAGCCTGAAATTATATTTAAAACAAAAAATAAAAAAATGCTTCCCCCTCAGTTCACCTTCAGACTCCTGTGTGCCCTCAGCTCCACTCTTACACCCCACAGGGTGTCCCTCCAGTCCTCCCCCGCTTCTCTGCTCCCTCAGCCCACCCAGCCGCCACTTGACGGTGTCCAAAATGCCATCCGTGCTCAGGCGTCTCTTCCCACTTGACGCTGGCCTGCTGTCTTCTGCCCGCAACTCCCTCGCCTCAAGAGCCTTTCCTAAGCCCTAGCCGGTTTGGCTCAGTGGATAAGAGCGTTGGCCTGAGGACTGAGGGGTCCAGGGTTTGATTCCAGTCAAGGGCACATGCCGGGGTTGCAGGCTCGATCCCCAGTTGGGGGCGTGCAGGAGGCAGCCAATCAATGATTCTCTCTCATCATTGATGTTTTGATTTCTATCTCTCTCTACCTTTCCCTTCCCCTCTGAAATTATTATTATTATATATATTTTTAAAAAGCCTTTCCTAAGACCCTGCTCTGTGAGGTGCCCCCCTGGGCCCTGCATTTACCACTGTCCTGTGTGGCTGTGGCCCGCCTTGTACCTGGAGGACGGGGCTGGGCTAGCCTTACCCACTGCTGTGTCCCCAGCACCTGGCACCATACAGCGCAGATGCTCACTAATGTTGAAGGAATTCTTGAATAAATGAGACAGAAACAGGCCACGGGGAAGGAGGGAGAGGGATCCACCACTGGGCTTTGTAGGCAGAAATGCCAGGATCTCCTACTTTTTCTGTGAACCCCGGGCCCAAATACTAAAGAGAGGGCGAGACAGAAAGAACAAAGCAGACGCCCTGGCCTCACCTGACTGTCACAGTCACCAAGACAGCGCCCCCCAACCCCCACCCAACAGAGCCCCGGCCGGAACAGAGCCAGGCAGACCACAGAGCCGCACCAGGAGCTCCGGTCTGGAGCAGGTGGATTTGGAACCTTAACTGCTGTGCTCAGATCCCAGCCTCACTGCTCCTGACCTCTGCGACCCTGCTGGGTGGCTTTCCCTCTCGGAGCCTTACTTTCCCGACCTGTACAATGGGCTAATTAGCAGCTCCCCCCTCGGGGCAGGGCCTGGCTCAGAGCAAGCCTTTGACAGGTACTAGCTATCGGCCCCCACAAAATGGACTGAACTGTGAGCCCCAAGTCATGTGCTGGAGCCCTGGCCCCCCAATGTGACTGTATTGAGAGATGGGTCTTTACAGAAATAATTAAGGTTAGTGAAGCCGATAACTAGTGTTCTCATAAGAAGAGACACCAGAGTTCCATCTCCCTCTCCACATGGACACACACCGAGGACAGGCTTTGTGATGACAGCAAATTACCTGAGGGAAGTGAATGAACAAATAGGGTGGTCTCTGACCCTGAAAGGGTTTGGAGACAAACAAGGGAAGAAGCCTGCACAGAAAAATGGCAACGGGTTTAGTCCTGTCGTCCCACAAGTCCCAAGACCCAGCAGAAAGGGCCCCGAGAGACCAGAGACCCGGCATGAAGCCAGCAGGCTGGGCGTCACTGACCAGGGCGGGGAGATATGAACCACTGCACTAACTGACCCCGGATCCTGGGCAGGGTCACGGAGAAGCCCTCCCCACCCGCTCTCCATCCTCCGGCCTCCGCGGCAAGGGCACCGGGATTGCAGGCAGCCCGTTCTTGATCTCTGATCGCTCCTGGCCACAGCCCAGCAGCTGCAGAGGAGCCGCTGAGAACAGGGCGTCAGCAGAAAGCTCGGAAGCACTGGCTCTCACTGCAGGCAGCCTGTCCCCCTGGGCAACGGGCAGCACTGGCTCTAAATGGGCACTGATGAGACTCAGGCCCGGCTGCCAGCGGCAGAGTGTGCTGCCCAAATCCTCATCTCCTGATCACCTGGAACGAGCCCATGACTGGGGAACATTCACTTCCACGGGAGAGAAAGGAGCCCGAACGCCCCAAGCTCGCTGTCACGGCACCAGCCTGCATCTCACCGCTCCCTCCCAACAACCCTGCAGGAGGCCTGCCCAGCCCCAGCTGTGTCTCAGGGCAGAAGAGGAAGATCACTGCCCAAGGTCATCAGAGGGTCTGCCCCTGAACCCACCAGCTCCTGCACCCCTGCCCAAAGCTCTCTCCATGGGTCTGAGTTCTTTCCATCAGCCTCGGGGAGGCAGCAGGGGCTGCCGGAGCAAAGGCCTGGTCTTGACCTCGGCCCCCACCACACACGCCTCAATGACTGAGGTCAAGGTTCCAGCACACAGACAGTGAGCCCAGACACTGAGCCCATTGCTCTTCTGAGTGTGGACCTTCAGGGCCACAGAAACGGAAGCCGAGGCTCTGAAAATGAAGACACACAGCTGGCACCAGGAACCATCTCTGTGAGACTCCAGGTCGGGCCACATGGTTCCGACTTTACCCCATCCCCGCCCATCTAATCCATCAGCGATTCCTCTGGATTCTGCCCCCTAATCTTTCTAGAATATGCTCCACCCCTCCCACCCACCTCCAAGTTCAAGTCACATCACCTGTAGCTGCAACTCCTCCCACAGCTCCCACCAGGCCCTCCAGCATGGGTGGGCACGCCCTACCCCTGCTAACCCGGTCTGCATCCACGTAAGGCTAGGCCCCAGGGCCCAGCTGCTCACCGGGAGCACCCTCTCCCAAGTTACCCCCCAAGACCCAAGCCGACTTCAGCACTCTCAGCCCCACAGCAGTGTCAGCCCTGCCACACACCTGTCCCTCCTAGCGACGGGGAAGCATCCTCACAGCCTGACAGCGGAGCCCAAGCCCCCTCCCAGCTGCCTTCCCAACGTCTCTTCCTCAGGCCCATCTCTCTCCAAGTCCTCTATGCCAGTGGTGGCATCTCTTGTCACTCAATCGAAAACGAGTTATGTCTTTCTGTCTTGTGGTCCAGAAGCCTTGGAACAGGGACCACTTGAGCTGAGAGGACCCAAGATGTCAACTCAAGGTTCTCTCGGGGCTTTCTCCACTCGCTTCCTCTCTTTCCCGAGGCAGCCAGATCCCCCCCCCCCCCCAATCACTCAGTTGGTCCCAGCCAACCTGGCCTCTGGACCTTCTGGCTTCCCTGGCCGTTCACTCCGGCCACACAACTCTGAGAGCACACCCTGCAGGGCCCCTCCGGGTCCACCTGGCCATGTTTCCTGCAGTGACCAGGAGAGACCCCAACTCTCTGCCTTACCCTAACCCTCTCACCCGGGCCAGGGCCTGCCCCTGAAGGATGCGCTCCCTCTTCAGTCCCTTGCACAGCCTTCCAGTTCCGTTCAAAGCCTAGCGCCAGGCCTTTATTTCTGTCATTTCCTCGGCTAGGAATCCTCTGCTTCCTACTGCTCCACCAACAATGCTGGGGGCTCACACGGGATGGGCTGGGGGCTCACACGGCAGGCTGTGTGCTGGGTAGTGGGGAAACGGGGGGCAGAGGGGATCCAGTCCCTGCCCTCGTGAAGCTCAGGAGGCGAGTTTTTAAATCGGCTTCAGATTCTGTGCAAGAACTGAGATCCTCCCTACAATGTTATGAGGCATGCGGCTAACAGGTGCCATTTATCTTGCCAGACACCATATGGGGGAGGGGGTACGCATGTGTAAGTAATATCTTACCGGGCAAGTACTGGACCCAGGGATACGATAGTTAAGCACAGCCAATACTGACTGGCTGTGTACTCGTTGCCAGGCCGGTGCTAGTAACAACAATCATAATCACCGCGAGTAATTATAGAACGTTAACTAAGTGCCAGGTGCTGTTATTTGTGCTTTACTGTATTAGGTCAGGGTCCTCATAACTGCCCTGTGAGGTGGGTCCTCTTATAAATACTAACTTTACAGGTAGAAATTAAGGCTCAGAGATGGTAGGCAACTTGCTCCAGGTCACACAGCCAGGACCTGTCTGGCATGGATGAGGGGGTAGTCATGGGGGCAGGAGCAGCCAGGAAGGGGTCTGGGGTCTCTGGTGGGAGAGGCTGAGCGGCTGATGAAATCACAGTGAGATCCAGATTAGCACCGTCCAACAAGAACTTGTCCCGAGGTGAAGAGCTTACATCTGCACCATACAGACGGCAGCCCTGGCCACACGTTGCTGCTGAACACCTGCAGTGCGGCCAGCATGACTAAAGAACCCATTTTTAACATTACTTCATGTAAGTGGACATCGCCGCATGTAGGTGGTGGCAGCTGTACTGGACAGCTCTGCCAGCGATGACCCACCAGCTTGCTATTTTTGTGAAGTTTGATTGGCATATAGCCACGCCCATTTGTTTACACTGTTTGGCCTGTAAAACCTAAAATATTTACCATCTGGCCTTTTAAGAAAAAGTTTGCCAGCCATTGTTCCGGACTCGGAGAAACAGAACAGAGCCAAGACAGCCTCCTCTCCGGCAGAATGAACTTGCCAACTGCTGGCCAGTCCTGTACCTTCCCGACCTCCCTCCCTGCCGCCTGGATGCACTGCAGAACCCTGTCTGACGACAGCAGCGTCAGTCACCCCCACTGACTGAGGGCTCACTGCGCGCCGTGCACGGTCTCATCACACTGAATTTTCAAGACGACCCTCAGAGGCAGGTGTATGGCGATGCCCCTTTTATAGAGGTGAACACTGAGTCTCAGGGAGGTGATGTGGGCCCCCGAGGTCACAGAGATTACAGGGATCTGCTAGCCCCAACGCTGGCTCTTCCCGCTCCTACAGACGGAAAGAGAAAGGAGCGGGCGTGCGGGCCAGGCCCACGTCATGTGCAGGCACTTCTGCGTCAGCCAGTGCCCACCTCACAGCAGAGCCAGCTGGGGTAGAGGGTCTGGTGTGATTTCTACGAGGCTTGCTGACCCCCTCAGGGAGAGGTCCCCCCGCCCCCAGATCCTGCCTCCGGTTCTGCTCACTGTTGATCAGCTCCAGGGCCTCCTCCTTGGTCCGGGTTATCTTCTCTTGCCTCCAAGATGAAGGCCGCCGAGACTGGCTGTGCTTGACCAGCAGGTGTGAGCAGCGCACCCTGGTAGGTTCCCCCTGTCCATTTTTGCCGCTGCCACTGCTGTTGCCGCTCGGCCGCTCCCACTGGCTGGCGTTGGTGATGTGATTGAAGTAGTACACCCGGCCTGGGGGGAGAGGAGGGGTGCTCAGCGGGGCCTGCTCAGAGGACACCACCCTGAGGCCAGGAAAAGGGACCGGCCCGAGAGATGCCATGATTCAGCAAGTTCACTGTGCGTCCACCGCATGCCGCAGGCCCTCAGGGAGCTAACATTCTAGGTGGGGCCGGATCGCCACCAGTCAAGCAAATAGGACACGGTAACTTAGTCACTGGTAACTGTGAACGAGCCAGGGTGACAACAAGGAAGCCAGCCCCACCCCAGAGGTGGACCAGGATCGGGGAGATGAAGTGGTTCCAAGCATGCACTCGGCAGTCCGAACACCTACTCCAACCTGGTTCGGCCTCTTACTCACCGAATGACCTACCTTCCCCAGGCCTCGGTTTTCTCACCTGTAACACGGAGATGACAACAGTGCCTGCCTGGTGGGCTGAGGTAAGGACTGAATGAGGTCACATCTGTCAAGTGCTTAGGATGGCTCCTGGCACGCCTTTACGGGTGTGATAGCTATTACTATCTCCTTTTATAGATGACAAAACTAGGTAATGCTTCCCGAGTGTTTACTGTGCTCCAGGCTTACTGTGGAGGGAGGCAGGAACCGTACACAGGTGTGTCTCTTTCCTCCACAGCGGACTGTGCTAGACAACAAGGGGCCAGCTGTTACTCAGCGACTGAGGAGCATGGAGTGGACATGGCACACAAGAAACTTGAAGTGGGAGGGGCCCAGTAGAAAGGGGGTGTCATTCCACCCGCCCAGAGTGTGCCTGGGTTACATGGGGGACCTGCACCCAGCTCTGTGAAGGGCTGGATGTCACCTTAAGGACTGTCAGGGCCAAGCCAAGCAGAAACGGCAGGACTGGGGGGCCAGAGCTGAGCAGAGCATCAGTTTTATGGCACAGGTCACAGCCACAGGCCAGGCTGGAGCAAGGGGAGTGAGAGTTGAGCCATGGAAGGTCTATAAAATCTTGGTAACGGACTCTATCTCTTTGCAAAGTGGTGGTGAAGTGAGAGATGAGGCCATCAAACTTCATGGGGTTGATGTGGAGAGTCCACGATGAGGCATGCCAAGTGCTCATCAGAGTTATTACTGCGACGATGACTACTATGGACAACGAAGGGGTGGAACAGGATGCAGGGCCCGCTGCTCTGCAGTTTGCAGTGACAAGGGCATGGGGCTCTGGAGTCAAAACGACTGGTTCTAAACCCAGCCCTCAGCCCCTACTCCCAGAAATGAATGACTTTGGGCAAATTCCTTCATTTTTCTGGCCTGTTTCTTCACCTGCAAAATGGGGTTAATGACTGCCGACTACCCAGAATTGTGGCCATTCAGAGAAGACACTTTAATATGCTAGGCACAATGCCTGCAGCTGATAAAAGTACCCTGCTGTTGACATTATTACTACGGATAAGCCTTACATGGGACCCAAGAACAGGGCTCAGCATTAGGTGTGGGTGGCAGGAGTGGTAGCAGGAGTAGGTAGTGCATCAGAGGCCGGGGCATGCCCTGGGGCCACACCCTAAGAAGCATGGGCTTCGGGTGTTCTCCCCCAGAGATGGACGCCCAGGACCAGCGGGGTGCAGAGAAGTTCCCCGGCGAGGTCAGGTGCATGAGGCTGAAAGGGGTTGGCCCCGTCCGCAGGACCAGGGCCATCGCTTGGAGGAATGCCGTGGGATCACCAGCCCCTCCCCGCCGCCCCGCAACGCGCTGGGCCTCCCCGGCCCGGCCCCGCCTGTTTCCTCCCGCTTCCCGGCTCCAGAGGCTCGAAGCCTCCACCGGGCGGGCCGGGGCCGTTGCCCGGGATGATGCGGAGCCAAGACCCCACGGGAACAGGGCGGCGGCGCCGCGCCCGAGGGCGAGCTCGAGCCTTGCTCCCGCAGACCCGCGCGGCCCCGCCCCAGCCCGGACCCCCGTGGCACCTGAGCTGCGGCTCATGCGCTTCTCCCAGCCGAGGGGCAGCTTCTCCTCGTCCGCCATCTTCCCTCCTTTCGGCAGCGCCTGCTCCGCCTCCGCCGCCCCGCCTCCGCCGCCTGCACCCGCCCAGCGCTGCCGCCTATTGGTGGGGCGCGGTTCGGCGACGACTCCCATTGGGCACCTTAACTGGCTTTCTATTGGGCAAAAGCGAAAGAGGGCGTGTCCGCCCCACCCTTTTTTACCTGGGCCCCGCCTCCTTGCGCCTAAGTGGTGAGGAAGGGATACACTCCCGCCTTCTCAACTCCCTTTTGCGAGCTTCAAAGAAGTCCCGACCCTCCTGTGCGTCCTTAGGCACAGAACCGATCTGATTGGCTACTGCAGCCGCAATTCCCGTCTTCCTAAGCCGTTTCCGGAGGGCCGCATCCCACCTGACGGAAGTGCTTTGCTAGTGCATAGGTAAGGGCCACCGACCAGATGCTTGGGAGATGCAGTGCTGTCTTTACCGTTGCCATAGCAACGCAGTTGCCTTGGTGATAAGCATCAAATAACCCGAAGCCTAAATCTGGCTTCTTCATCCTCCTTTCTTTCCTTCAGATGTTCAAGACTAACCTTTATTTTATTTTTTGTGCAAAGCTAACCCTTTGCCTGTGCCTCTGACCCAAACACCTTCACTTATTCCCTCTCAAGCTGGCTCTTGCCTACAACCTGATGACTGGTGGGTGTTGGCATTGCCACTCAGATGGGGACATAGAAAGAGGCGAAGGTTGGAGGCGGATGAGTTCAATCTGAGTCAATTTAAAAGGGAGTCTGTGGTGTCCATGGGACACGGAGGAGGTGGTTGGGGAGCCAAGGCTGGAGATAAAAATGGAAGTAAGAGGGACTAACAGGAAAGTTCAATTATACTTCATCTACAGCATGGCCCTCATGTGATCACTAAAAAGAATGAGGCACAGTGAAAAAGAGGGAAGCATGTTCACAAGAAAGTAGACAGGATTCGATAGAAGGTTAAGAGCACTTAAGAGCCAGATTGCTTTAGTTCAAAGCCTGGCTCTACCATTTGCTGTGACCTTGAACAAATTACTTAACCTCTGCATTTCAGCTTTCCCACCTGAAAAAGCGAGGGTAAGAAATAAAATATATTTCGTGCATATCTTTGATGTAAAGTGTAAACGAGGTAATTTATGTAAAGCACTCAAAACAGTGCCTGGCCCATACATAGCAGGGATGTATTTTCTGGGTGGAAAAAAGCAAATCATAGTACAGCATAGCAATTATAGTATATAGAAAGGCATAACAAATGAAAAAATTACTTAATGACATCACCTATGGAAATATATCAAAGCACTAATAATATAAAAAAGCAAGCTAATGAACCGTATCAGTTTTAGAATATATATAATTAACCCTGTAAAAACTATAGATTTATATCACAGAAAATTTCTGGATTCAATCAAATATGTTATAACTACCACTAGTGATACAGATGAAGAAATGAAAACTTAAATAATGCCATTTTGATTTTTTTACAAGCATGTATTACCATAATAATCTTTTAAAATATATAATGTTAGAGTTAGGGCAGAGTTACAGAAGTAGTGTGTTTTAGTATAAAATATAGAATTTCATATACCCTTGTATTAGCAGATGCTAATAACAGAACAGAGGTTCTTAACCAGGTGATTTTGTTCCCCAGAGGACATTTGATAATGTCTTAAGACGTTTTTGGTTGTCACAAATGGGTGGAGTGGGGAGGCATTGTTACTAGCATTTAGTGAGTAAAGCCAAAGATTCTGCTAAATATCCTACAATGCACAGCCCCCACAACAAAGGATTATCCAGCCCCAGATGCCACCAGTGCCAAGGCTGAGAAACTCTGCCATAATTATCAAAATTAAGAAATCAACATGGGGGATAGCAGCAGTCTGGAGGGGATTAATGGGGGAATAAAGAGGACATCTGTAATACCTTCAACAATAAAGATACATTGAAAAACGAAATCAACATTGGTACATTACTCTTTTTAATTTTTTTTTATTGATTTCAGAGAGGACGAGAGAGGGAGATAGAAATATCAATGATGAGCTGAGGTAGGTTTGGCTCAGTGGCAGAGTGGGTTCGATTCCGGCCAAGGGCATGTACATTGGTTGCGGGCACACCCCTGGTAGGGGGTGTGCAAGAGGCAGCTGGTCGATGTTTCTCTCTCATTGACGTTTCTGACTCTCTATCTCTCTCCCTTCCTCTCTGTAAAATATCAATAAAATATATTTTTTTAAAAACAAAAAGAAATATCAATGATGAGAGAGAATCATTGATTGGCTGCTCCCTGCATGCCCCACCCTGGGGATTGAGCCTGCAACCCAGGCATGTGCCTTTGACTATAATCAAACTGAGTACCCTTCAGTCTGTAGGCTGATGCTCTATCCACTGAGCCAAACCAGCTAGGGCAGTTTAGAAGACTTGAATCCACATCATCACATCTCCTTAGTCTCTTCCAATATGTGACAATTTTTTTTTAGGTCTTCCTCATGTTACACAATCCTGATATTTTTGAATAGCAGAATGCCCATTCTGATGTTTTCTCATGATGGGGTTTGTTGGGTATTTTCTCATGATTAGATTGAGGTTTTACATTTTTAGGAAAGATACCACAGAGACAATATAACCTTAGTGCATCATACCTGGTATGCAATGTATTCCTGGTTGTATTAAGATATCTATTGTTGCAGTGACACTTATCTCACAACTTAGTGGATTAACACTTTCTCACAGCTTCTATTGGGTCAGGAATCCAAGCACAGTTTAGCTGGTGTCAGCAGGGATGGCTGTAGTCTAATATGAAGGCTTGACTGGGGCAGGAACTACTTCCAAGCTCTCTCAGGTGCTGCTGGCAGGATTCAAGTACTAACAGGATGTTTGTCTGAGGACTGCAGTTCTGTGTTGGGGGTCTCTCCATAAGGCAATTCACAACATAGCAGCTGGCTTTCATTAATGAACAAGTGAGAAGCCAGTTTCCTTGCAACCTCATCTCAGAAGTGATATCCCACCACCTTTGCCATGCTGTACTTGTTAGAAGCTAGGCCTAGCCTGTACTCAAGAGGAAGGGATTACACAAGGATGTGAATTAGGGGCCATTTTAGAAGCTGCCTATCACAGTTGCAATATTAACTTTAATTACTTGGTTAAGGCAATTTCTGAACTTACTATTGTAATAATACTTTTGAGGAATACTTTGAGACTGTGCCCTTTCAACATGCTTCCATCCTTTTTATTTTGGCACTTCTTACCTCCTGACACCACTAGATGCTCCATGCCCAGCTTGTATTTTCTCTGCCCTCACTCTAGAACCAATCACTTCTCTAAGAAGCTCTAGTTCCTTTCATTGGAGAATGTTGTTTAGAAACAAAGATCTGGGTGCTGGTCATGCTCATTGCACTGGGGTGTCACTGCTTCTGATCCCTCTAAGTGGAAAAAGCAAGAAAATATATGTATACACACATATCTGCATGTCTATATACATAATAAATAAAAACCATGCATCCACACTGATGCCTCCAACTCTAATCCAGTCCCATGGGTTCATTCTAACAACACCCTTCCACCCTTCCTGCCTCATTTTATTTGTAACCTTAAAAACAACATATTCTTATTGATATCAGAGAGGAAGGACAAGGGAGAGATAAAAACATCAATGATGAGAGTCATCGATTGGTTGTCTCCTGCACGCCCTACCCTGGGGATCTAGTCCCAAATCCAGGCATCTCCCCTGACCGGGAATCGAACCATGACCTCCTTGTTCATAGGTTGACACTCAACCACTGAGCCACTCTGGCTGGGCTATTTGTAACTCCTTTTTCCAGCAGTGAGAAACCTGGTTTCAGACTAGATCCCCAGTGTGGGACCCTTTAGTCCTCAAGCCAACGCTCTAATCACTGGGCAACTGGCTAGGGCGGAAACAATGTTTGTCAAAACATTTGGATTTTTTTACAAGCAGATATTAGCATAGTTATCTTTTAAAAGTAAAACTGATATTTATACAAATGTGCTGAAAAAGTTCTGACCTCAGGAGAGAAAGGGGTGAGGAAAAGGGTTTTACTTTTACTATGCCAATTTGAAATCAGGAATCACCTTGTCAAGGCTGTCATGTAGTGTATTTTGCTTTACCTCAGGTCTTACATTTGATTTCTTTTTACATATTTTTAAATTACAGTTATTGGGGTGACAGCTATCCTATATAATAAAAGTATAATATGCAAACAGACCAAACGGCTGAAGATCGGAACGACCATCTGGGACCACGCTGACACTCACTGGCATCAGGCCAGCTAAGGCAGGTACGATGCAATTGGTTGGGGACCCAGCTATCACCCCATGATCACCCGCAGAGGGAGGCCCAGGCCATCAACAGTCCTGTGGTGGGTGGGTGGGGCCTTCCTCTGCAAGGGAAGCCTGAGTCCCAGGGTGCCGGAGGGAAGCTGGTGCCAGCAGCAGCGGAAGGAAGGCCTACTCTTGCATGAGTTTCATGCATCGGGCCTCTAGTCTTACCTAATAATAGGCAAACATGTAAATTGACTGTACCTCCACTATGCCCACAGCCAACCAGAGTCAGTATGCAAATTAGAAGACCAAAGATGGTGGCCACCCAGCTGCTCCAGGCATGGAGTGGCCAGGTGGGGCAGGATGCCTCCTATGAGACAGAGGGGGGTGTGTGTGAAGGAGCTACAGTAGAGTGCTGCAGCGAAGACCAGCTGGAGTCTGCAGCAAAGACGAAGACAGCAGTCTGCAGCGAAGCAGTGAAGACGAATCAGCCTGAGTCTGAAGCAAAGACGAAGATGGCAGACTGGCTGTAGCAAAGGCCTGGGTCCCGGGTGCTGGAGGAAAACCAGTGCTGGAAGCCAAGGGAAGGAAGGCCTATTGCACCAATCTCTTTGTACAATGGGCCTCTAGTTGGTTAATAAAAGGCTGTCCTGTAGTTTAAAAATTTTTTATTTTTACAGGTAAAAGAGGGATATTGAACTCTAAGGGTAGGAAGAGCGAGGGTAGTGGGAAACAGACATGTCTTAGGGACAGAAAGAAAGCCAAGAGGCAGGTAAAGAGACCAAAGAGAAAGCATTTTCAATGGCCTCCAGGCCAGCAGCCTCCCAAGTAGCTGGCAGGTCCATCTCCCCAGAAGCTTGGTGGTGAAGGAAAGGCAGAGGCTGGCAGGTGCTTGGGGGGATAAAGGGGTGCAGGGGGCTGGAGTTGACTGTGTTGAGCTACTGAGGATAGGTTAGGCCAACACAAGAGAGGGGAGAAAGAATACAGCAAAGTTCTGGGTGAAGCTCTTGAGAAGGCCTCCAGAATACGGCTCTAGGAAAGGACAGGGATAAGGTCAGCCCCAGCATCTGTGGCTAAGGGAACAGAGATTGGGTGTTTGGTGTCCCGTCTACTCACACCTGGGAGAAGACTGAAGACAGCTGGTAACACTACGTAACAGACATCCTGCTGTCCTATCTGCATTATCTCATTGAGATGTCGGTATAGCATGGTACCCCATTTATAGAGGAAGCCGAAGAGCAACAGAAGCGGACTACCCCAAATCCCACTATTAACGATCAGTCAAAATTCAGCCTATGCCATGCTGTTTTGCCCTGTCCACTAGGATTTCATAAGTGCCAAGAATTGTAGGTGCTTGTGGGGCACGGTTACAGTGTTTGGACAGGTTCTAGCCTCGGACTAACGAGAGGGCACAGTCCTCTCGTGGCCACGTGCAAGTCCCAGCACCCTTATAGCCAACAGCTGTAGTTGTAAGCTTGAACTTATGTTCCGCACATGTAGCCCCACGTGCCTAAATGATGTAGGCTGCAAATAAACAAAGCTTGATTAGGTGCATGTAATTGAGTGGGATGGAAACCCACGAGAATGTTGTAAACATCTTGACCACGCCCTTACTTTGCCTCCTGGCATGGGCTATAAAATAAAGACACGGCTTGTAGTCCGTGGTGCTGCTGGGTCCCCATCAGGGAACCAGGGAAGCAGCATCCCCAGTCCCAGCTTTCATTCTCTTGTCTGTCTTTTCTCCATCCTTCACCACCCCCTCGGGTTCACTGAACCTGGCTGAGTATGCGGCACATAAGGCGCCCTGGGGCTGAGTATGCCTCGGCCCCGCCGCCTCCCCTCAGGTGCTAACCCTCGTTTTATCTCATGTACACTTTGTAACATGGCCATGAACTATCAGTTCCAGTTTGGAAAAGGAAATGAAGGCTTAGGGAGGTCAAGTAACTTGCCCAGGTTGTTGTCAATATAAGAGCTGGGATTCCACCCAGTCTGTCTCAATCCAGAACCTGTATTCCTAACTGCCCCTACCCAGAGGGCCCTGCGTCTCTTAGGGTGACAACAGTCTCTGGATCCCTTGCCTTCCAGAAACCCACACAGGCCCTGGCTTGCTCTTCCCTCACTGATCCAGTCAGTCTCGAACTCGTAATGAGAGCAGCAGGGCACTGAGAGTATAGTGACAACCAGATACCAACCCTCCCGCATCAGACAGGCCTCAGTCAAAGATGACAACAATGAAGCTGCTCTAAGTTTTTATTAACATGACTTTTTAAAAACAAGCATCCATACTAGTGCTGGAGCTGAGCGCAGGAGGAAAGGGGAGGGGGGACAGGGCACAAGGAAGGAATTCCGCTTTATTGGTAATAAAGCTCCAGGTTCATCCCATCATGGATTTCATCTGAAGGGAAGGTGTTAAGGAATCCTTCACTATGGATTGGGCCCCCACCCTTTCATCCCACAAGGCTGGGCCAGGGGGGGGGGGGGGCCCTGCTCGCTCCAGCTAGGGCCAAGGAAGCCATTGGGGACTGGGTCATTCTGATTTGGAAAGAATACAAACTGTAACATGTCACGCTCCTTTTGCATCGCTCCTTTTGCATCAGAGACATGGCAGACGGGAGTCTCACTCCACCCCGACCTCCTTAAAAGTGTCTTCTAAGCCTCAAAATATTTCACCCACCAGCCACCCTCCTCCCCCAGCGAAATAATGACATACATGACTCGCATTCTCCAAGTGTTTACCACGTGCTCCACACTTGGTTCAGCACCCTGTGAGCACAGTCTCTGACAGACCCAGGGTGGAACCAAGAACCAGGACGCGCGCGGCGTGGGGCCCTTTCCTCAAGAAATCACACAAAGGATACAGTCCCCCAGGGAAACGTGGTCCTTAAAAATCGTGTACCTGCGGGACAGACACCTTTCAGACAGAAACCTACGGCAGTCTTCACGCCCCCGACCCGGACCTCCGGCCTGGTCCCCCGGCCCCCGAGCCCCCGAACCCCCGCTCGGTCACGGCACTCACCACTTCTTCAACACGATCTTGTTCCAGCGGGTCCCCGTCTGGGCTGCGATCAGCTTCTTCAGGTCCCCGATGGTGTCATCGGTGCTGGCGCGGAGGAGTTAAGGGAAACGGAGCAGGCGGTGGGGGGACCCTGCAGGGCCAGCTGCACTGGCCGGCCCCCCACCCGCCCCCCACAGCCCGGACCCAGCGGCCTAGGCCGGGCCCCCGCCCCGGTCCCCGTCCCCCGCCTCCGGTGGATACTTGCACTTCACGCGGACCTTCTTCCCCAGACGGTCGTTGCAAACAACCTCGATCATCCTGTCCGGAGCCACACAGGGCGGGGGTTGGGAGGCAGCAGAGTCAGCACGCGAAGGGGCCCCCGCACCCCGAGACCTCGGGTGGAGACTCACGCCGTCTTCCCACCTCCTCAGACCCCCGTCCTCCGGGGCCCCAAGCGCCGCGTCCCGGGACCGCGGAGCCCAGGCCGCCGCGCCTCCCCGCTTCGGGCCCTTGGGCCGTCGAGGGCCGGATCCCGTCCGCTTCCTCCAACTCGGGTCCGCCCCACCCGACCCCTCACCTCGAATCGCCTGGAACCCGCCGACACCACCACTTCGTCGCTCGACAGCCTAGCCGGGGCCGGAGGTTGCGACGGGAACCGGAAGCGGAAGTGCGCCGCGTAAAGCGCCCGCCCCTTCCTCGGAGCCTGGTAATACGGCCGGCGCGGCTTTGGGGGCTCCAGGCTGAGCAGGGGGGCCCTTGCGGTTGGTGCGCGGGCCGAGTGGGGGTCCCGGTCCCGTGGAGGGAGAGTCAGAGGTCAGGGGCCGGGGGGGCCCAGCTCGTTGGTGGAGGCGCCATTCGCTGTGGGGAGACACCGTCTGTGGGCGGGGACCCTGGAGGGGCCCGGGTGACTTCGGGGAGGGTAGGTGACCTGCCGCTGCGGAGCCCGATGGAGCCTCTCACTGCAGCTACCGGGAGCGGGCGGAGCCCTGCAGTCATCCCGGGGGCCCCCGCCTTCATTCAGGGCTGGGCCTACCCTCCGGCTATGGCTCTGCCGCCTGGGGACACCTGCGGTGCAGACGGTCATATACATAAACCCTAATATGCAAGCCAAAGGGCCAGTCGCTATGACGGGCACTGACCACCAGGGGGCAGACGCTCGATGCGGGAGCTGCCCCCTGGTGGTCAGTGTGCTCCCCGCCCCGCCCCGCCCCGCCCTGGATCATCGTCACCGCCCTAACCACGCCTTCCGGATTGGCCCCGCCCCGCCCCCGCCTTCCGGGTTGGTCCCCGCCCCGGCCACGCCCCCTGCGTCATCGCGGCCCGGCCACGCCTTCCCAGCTTGTTTCCGGTTTGAATTGAAGGCTCCTAGGCGGCCGGGGCAGGTCCCCGGCAGGGACTCACGCGCGTTCCCTCAGAAGGAAAGCTAGCCCCACCGCTACCGGAGCCGTGGCGACCTCCCAGCTGTCACCCCACTCCCCCCGCCTGCGGGGGCGTCCCCGGGCGGGTCCCAGAGCTCCCGTAGCCAGAAGTCGGCGGGTCATGGCCGCCCTCTCGGACCTGCCGGACTCGGTGCTGCTGGAGATCTTCTCTTACCTCCCGGTGCGGGACCGGATTCGCGTGTCCAGGTGCGGCCTCGCCCCGCGGGGGGGAGGGAGGGGAAGGGGGGCCGCGAAGGGCGAGGCCGGTCGGGGTTGCGCTCATGGCGGTCTCCCTCCGCAGGGTCTGTCACCGTTGGAAGAGGCTGGTGAACGACCGGTGGCTGTGGCGACACGTCGACTTGACCGTCTACCGGGTGAGTGCGGCCGGCCGGGCGGGCGGGCGGGCGGGGCCCGGGCCGCGCGCGGTTCGAGCCCAGGCGCCCCGGGGAGCCCTGCCCCCGGCCGTGTCGCTTACCCGCTCTGCGACCTTCCCGGCCTGTCTCCCCATCTGCAGAACGCAAATGGCCGAGACAGTGCGGGGGACGGGCCTGGCGTCTGAGTGAGTGCGCAGAGTCAGCACACGATAAATGCGAGCTGGCTGGTGATGAGACTATCACTTAGCTTTATCATTACCGAGGCTTCTTGGAGAAATCATTTTCCATAGCCAACAGAATTAACTGCCTGAGTAGTGCAACCAAACTATTTCCACTTTCTATCATTTGCATCTTACCTTTCTTGTTTTTATTTGAACTATTTCAAATATATAGAAATGTATAGAGGGCAACATGGTTTCGGATAAATAGGTAGTCACCACCTAGACTTAACCTGTTTTAGCCTTTGGCTGTATTTGCTGCAGATCATGTGAAACACACATGTATGCACACAACATTTGTTGATATGTGTATTGCACTTTTTGAAACCCTCCTGGGAGGTAACCACTCTTCTAAAATGGAATTGTAGCCTTCCTTTGGCGTTTGTATTATTCACTTCCTATGTGTGTGCCCATTAGCAACACTCAGTACTGTTAATGTGTTCCTAAAGTTTAGATAATGCGTTTGCTACTCTTTAGATAATTAAATGCTATTTTACTTATATGGACCCACAATTAGCCTTATTCACACACTACTTTTTAAATATTGATTTGAGAGAGAGAGAGAGCGAGAGAGAGAGAGAGAAGCCCAGAGACCAGAATGGTGGAATGAGGAATGGCTGTGACACGCACCGCCGCAGCCATCCGGCCCGATCCGGGTCCTTTATCGGTTTGTTTTCCACTAAGTCTAATCTCCTAGGATACATTTTTGACAGCTTTCGCTATTATCAGGCTATGGCTATGGTGTTTTGTTTTGCTTTTTAAAAACCTAGATCTAATGTACCCTGGGCAGTTTTAGCCTTTTCCAGTTTTATTTTACATTGCTTACTTCTCTCCATGGTGGTCATTAAAAAAGGGAGAAAAACCGGGGGGTTGCTTTGCTGTTTTATTCCAGAACATAATGAGAATCCACTCTGTTGCTAACGACTGATCTGTTACGATCCTCTCTTTACTGCTTGTGTTCAGTTCTGGGAGTCAAAGCGGTGGAGTTAAACTGTTTTGTTTCCCGAGAGGTGTCTGGTCGGGTGAGGCTGATGGTGGAAGGACAATTCTAGGGGAGCAGGAGAACCCCAGCTGGGACTTGTCTGACTCCAGTTGGGCAGGGACCTTGAAAGGATCCCCTATAGCTCTCACCTCCTAATCAGCCCCAGCTTTGGCTCTTACAGATGCGGCCTAAAGTCATGTGGCACCTCCTGCGCCGGTACATGGCGTCCAGACTCCATTCCCTGCGGCTGTGCGGCTTCCTGTCCGCGGGCTCCCAGGCCCCCCAGCTGTCCCCAGCCCTGATGAGGGCCCTGGGCCAGAAGTGCCCCAACCTCCAGCGTCTCTGCCTGCACAGTGCTGACCTGAGCATGGTGCCAATCACCAGCCTGCCTCGCACCCTGAGGACCCTGGAGCTGCACAGCTGCGAGATTTCCATGGCCTGGCTCGTCAAGGGGCAGGACCCCACCGTGCTGCCCCTGCTCGAGTGCCTCGTGCTGGACCGCGTCCCCGCCTTTCGGGACGAGCACCTGCAGGGCCTGACGTGCTTCCGCGCCCTGCGCTCCCTGGTGCTGGGCGGCACGTACCGGGTGACTGAGGCCGGGCTGGATGCGAGCCTGCAGGACCTGAACTACCTGCAGAGGCTGGAGGTGCTGGGCTGTGTCCTCTCGGCCGACAACACCCTCCTGGCCATCAGCTGCCACCTCCGGGACGTGCGGAAGATCCGGCTCACCATCACCGGCCTCTCGGCCGCCGGCCTGTCCGTCCTGGAGGGAATGCCGGCGCTGGAGAGCCTGTGCCTGCAGGCCCCGCACGGCACCCTGGAAAAGCTCTCCCTGGCCGAAATAATCTCCTCCTGCAGCACCATACCCAAGCTCAGGGTCCTGGAGCTGCAGGGGCTGGAGTGGGAGGGTCCGGAGGTGGAGAGGATCCTGTGTGCGGGCCTGCCCCACTGTCTGGTCATCATCAGGGCCTGTCCCAAGGACTCTACGGACTGGTGGCTGTGACTCACCGTCTGTCCCCGACCGTCTCAGTTTCCATTAATGAGCAAGCAAGCACCTTGCAGGGGGCAGGCAGTTAGGCTAGATGCCCGGAAGGCCAAAGGTAGGGAGAAACGAGGCCTTGGCGCTGCCAGGCCATTGGCATTGTTTGTCAGTTGTGTGGCTTCTGTGACAGCAGCCAGTCTGGTCCTCACACCTGGAAATGGGGAAGACCATCGTTACCTCATGCTTACATTGCAGAGGTCTCCAACGAAGGGTCACTCTCAGGGCGGTCCTCAGAAACGGGATGGGTGCACAAGAGTGTGGTCGGGAGCCGGGGCCCCTGAGGAGCCCGGAAGGACTGTCTACAGGTGCACCCACCCCCCTGATTGTACCTACATGCGTGGAGAAGACACAGAAAGTGCAGGTGTGACTCCTGTTTTGTGATCAGAATGTTAAAGAAAGTTCTAAACTGTATTTTTTTTGTATTTTCAAGTTTTTCATAATCTAAAAATATTTTTGCCATTAAAGAAAAACACTCGGCCTAGCTGGTTTGACTCAATGGCCTGTGGACAAAGGGTCCCGGGTTCGATCCCGGCCAAGGGCAAGCACCTAGGTTATAGGTTCCTCCCCTGCCCAGGCCCTGGTCAGAATGTGCGCAATGTGCTTCTCTCACATTGATATTTCTCTGTCTTTCACTCTCTCTTCCACTCTTTCTAAAAATCAATGGAAAAATATTCTTGGGTGAGGATTAAGAAACACACACACCCAAACAAAATAAAGAAAAATACTCATTTCCCCATGTCCCCAAGACATTCAGTTTATTCAACTGCCATTTCTAATCCTCTGCAATTTTGCAGTCCTAGGTGCTAGGTCACAGCAGTGAACCAAACAGATAAGACCTGAGGGGACAGGGTGATAAACAGGTGAGCACATGCACAGTTTCAGAAGCGCAGACAATAAACCGGGGTCATATGATGGAGGCAGATGTTCCGTCGAGTGGCCTCTGAGTCACGGCCTGAGGGGAGGAGGAACCAGCCCCGGGAGCACTGAGGAAGATGAAAAAGGCGGAGATGCGGAGCTGGGGGTGAAGTTGGCGTTTTCCAGGAACTGGAGGAAGGTCCGTGTGGTTGGGGGAACAAGGGGCGAGCAATAGGATGTGAAGGGGTGAGGTTGGATGGGGCCTCACAGATGGCTTAGGTTTTAGGGGCTCCTTTTCCTGCTCTTTTAGTCTGAGCCACTTGAAAGGCGCAGGTGGCGGGCGGAGGGTGCTGATGGGCCCCAACCACAAGCTGAGCGTTACTTGTGAGCTGAGCTGAGCTGGGTGGGAGGTCTTTGAGGACTCACCAGCTGCCCCATCGGCGGTGTGCCGGCTTTGTGGTGGGCAGAGCCAGGAGACAGAAAAGAGGGCCCACCTGCGTACCCTTGATTTTTTTTTATGCCAAGAGCACCCATCGGAGAAGACCTGGATGTTTCTCCCATGGTTTTCCCACTGGAGGGTGGAGTGGAAGTTCCTTCCCCATCTGGCCGCATGAGGACGGGTGTGAGTTCTCCCTGGTGTGGCCATCGTTAAGGTCTCCTGGTCCCAAACCGACACACCTGGCAGTTCCAGCTCAGCGTCTGGGGCACTGGGCTGACCCAGGCTGGGGCACCGGGGATGCGAAGTGCCAGGCAGGGAAATGAGGTCTCTGGAGATCTGGGGTCCACTGTGTGGAGTATGATGGAAGGGTCAGCACCAATCTGGGGCCGCGTCCTGCTGGTCCTGGGAGTGGGCTGCATAGCAGCTCCAGGGGGAACGCCCCTTTTACCCTGTCTTTCCAGTGCAAACGGAGAAGCAGATATGACGTTAGAGGCAGTGGTACTCATGTAAACATTTTTTGTATTTAAAATTCTTTATTGTTGAAAGTATTACATGTCTCCCTTTTCCCCCATTGAACTCTCCCTGTCCTCTCCCACCCCCTAGCACATACCCTCACCCCACTACTGTCTGTGCCCATTGGTTATGCTTCTGTGCATGCATACAAGTCCTACGGTTGATCTCTTACCCCGCCCCTCCCCTGCCTTCCCTCTGAGGTTTGACGGTCTGTTCAATGCTTTTATGTCTCTGGATCTATTTTTGTTCATCAGTTTATGTTGTTCATCACACGTAAACATTTAACAGACAGTGTTAGCAGGTGGTGGTGGGGAAGTCCTGATCTGTCATGTGTAGGTGTGTAGACTTCTGTGGTATAAATACTGTCATCGTGGCTGGTTTCAAGCTACCAACAGTTTAACAACCGATTCACAAAATTCCTGAAAGCTTAGAAGTTGGTTCTGAGCTGCCGTGAGCAGGGCACTGGTGAGAGGATCTACTTCAGAGGACTCACTCACTTCCCTGGGGTGGTGGGGTTACGGGATGTCAGGCAGCGCTCCTCCCCTCTTTGGATACCTCCACTCCTAACCATCGCCTTCTCCCAAATAAGGATCTGCAGACTTAAGAATACCCTCCATTTAAAAATATACCAGGGCCATACCTGGTTTGGCTCAGTGGATAGAGCATTGGCCTGTGGAACAAAGAGTTCCGGGTTTGATTCTGGTCAAGGGCACTTGCCTTGGTTGCAGGCTCCTCCCTGGCCCAGGCCCTGGTCAGGGCTTGTGCAGGAGGCGACCAATTGGCATGTTTCTCTCACATAAATGTTTCTCTCTGACTTTTCCTCTCTCTCCCACTCTCGCTAAAAATCAATGAAAAAATATCCTCAGATAAGGATTAACCAAAAAAAAAAAAATTCTATATAATAAAAAGCTAATATGCAAATAGGCCAAAGGGCAGAACAACTGAACAACTGGTCACTGATGTGTGCTGACCACCAGGGGGTCCATGGAACATGGTGGGTGTCGGTTATGGCGGGATGGTGGAGCAGGTGAGCAGGGGCTCCAGACCAAGGTAGGGCACCGGCTGCTGTCATCTGAGTGAGCCTATGGTAGTTACTGAAAATTCTTTGCTCCTGTGCGCCACAGTCCCGCCCGGCACTTGCACCTGCTGCTTGTGCCAGCGCCTGTCCAGCTTGCTCCTGCAGCCAGAGCCAGAGCTGCTGCTCATACCCACTGCCAGCACCCTACCCACCCTGAGGGCTTTTCCCCCTCCCCCTGCTCCTGAGGGGTGATCAGGAAGCAGCCGCCACTTGCACCTACTGATGGGGCTGGCCCCAATCACTCCACGCTGTCAGTGGTGCGAGCAGGGCTGGTGCTGCCAGTGCATGAGAGTGGCAGCAGCAGGAGCGGCAGTAGTGTGGCTGCCAGCAGAGAGAGGACTTGGGGCCGTGGCAGGAGGGGCCGGGTGGGGGTGCAGAGGATGGGCTGAGACCCACCCCTGTGCCCACCACAGCCTCATGGCCCACAGTTCCTTTCAGGGTGCACAAATTCATGCACTGAGCCCCTAGTAACTAAATAAAATACATACATACATACATACATACATACATAACAATTAATTAATTAAATATACCTGGAATTTGTTTCAGTCATGGATAGTGACAGACAAGAAGACAATTGTCTTTTAAAAAAGTTTATTACATATAATTCCCAAGAAAAGGGGGCACAGCATGCCACTCAGGGCCACATGGGAGGAGCACCAGAATTGGTCAGGAAGAGTGAGGGGAAGGCACGGGAAGAGCCTTTATTATGATTTTTATGGGAAGGAATGGGTGAGGCGGGATAGGCAAGCTGAGCAAGCCTAGAATTGACTAGTCTGAATAATTTCCGTGGGGCCTCGGTGTGGTCCCTCGTTGTCTGTTGCCTGGTGCCGGGGTGATTTTGGGCAGGGCTGGTTGGTTTAGAGTGGAGAGTTGGCTAAAGGAGGTGGCTGAGTTGGTTGGCTTGCATTGAAAAGTCATGCTCAAAGGCAAGTTTGCTGTCTGTAGGAATTACCTAGGAGGGGTGGTTTCCTCCCTGACTTGCAAGGCCCTAAGATATCAAGGCATCATAAAATATAGGGAATTAAACAAACATGATGAAAGCTCCCTCCAGTCAAGGTTAAGAACAGTCACAATAGCTGACATTTATTGTTTATTTTGTGTCACTCTGTCATGTGTGGGCTCCTACCAGCAGCCTAATGAAGGTTCATCCATGTTGTAGCATGTCTCAGAATTCCCTTCCTCAGTAAGGCTAAACAGTATTCCACTGTACCCACACATGTTTCACATATTCACTTATTTTTTTCAGTAGACATTTGGTTTGTTCTACATTTTGACTAACACTGCTGTGAACATGGCGTACCAATACGTGCTTGAATCTCTGCTTTCAATTCTTTTGGGTCTACATTCAGATTTGGAATTGCTGGATCACATGGGAAGCCTATGTTTAAATTTTTATGTATTTTAAAAAGTAATTTTTGCGACCAAAGTAAAATGCACTAATACTTATGCATAGAATGATTTGGGGTTGATTAATCTGTTTGGAATAATTTCTCCAATAGTGGTGCATCTTTATGTTTTTATAAATATTTATGCATGTTTTAAAGTGTTTTTAAAATATGTATATGTATTGATTTCAGAAAGGAAGGGAGAGGAAGCAAGAGATAGAAATATCAATGATGAGAGAGAATCATTGACCGGCTGCCTCCACTGTCCCCCACTAGGGAATATGCTAATTGACCACTGCACCCTCACAAAGATGGCAGTGCCCACAGCCAATAAGAAGGGAATATGCTAATTGACTGTCACACCCTCAAAGATGGTGGCTCCCACAGCCACAAGATGGCGGCACCCTGTCCCCAGCAACAAACTAACCTACCAGTAAGAGCACCTGCCCCCTGGTGGTCAGTGCACATCATAGCGAGCAGTTGAATAGCCTTAGTATAGAAAGCCAATATCATCAGCCTATTATGCTTTGATTTGTTGAGTGGACAACCAGATGACCAGACAATTAGCATATTAGGGCTAGAGGCCCGGTACACAAAATTCATGCAAGGGGGAAGAGAGGGTGTCCCTTAGCCCAGCCTGCACCCTCTCCAATCTGGGAGCCCTCAAGGGATCCTAGTGGGATCGGCCTAAATGGGCAGTTGGACATCCCTCTCACAACCTAGGATTGCTGGCTCTCATCTGCTCTCCTGCCTGTCTTCCTGATTGCCCCTAACTGCTTCTGCCTGCCAGCCTGATCACCCCTTAATCACTCCCCTGCCAGCCTGATTGATGCTTAACTGCTCCCCTGCCAGCCTGTTTGCCCCTAACTGCCCTCCCCTGCAGGCCTGGTTCCCTCCAACTGCTCTCCCCTGCAGGCCTGGGTCCCCCCCAACTGCCCTCCCCTGCAGGCCAAGTCACCCCCAACTTACCTCCTCTGCTGGTCTGGTCACCCCTAACTGCCTTCCTCTGTAGGCTTGATGGCCCCCAACTGCCTGCCCTTGCAGACCTGGTCCCTCCCAACTGCCCTCCCCTGCTGGCAATCTTGCAGTGGTCATATTGTGTCCACATGGGGGCAGGATCTTTGACCATATGGGGGCAGCCATATTGTGGGTTAAAATGATGGTCAATCTGCATCTTACTCTTATTAGTTAGGATAGAGGCCTGGTGCATGGGTGGGGCCAGCTGGTTTGTCCTGAAGGGTGTCCTAGATCAGGATGGGGTTTCCTTTGCGGTGTGGGGTGGCCTGGGCGAGGGGCCTGTGGTGGTTTGCTGGCCAGTCACACCCCCCAGCGACTCAAGTGGAGGCCCTGGTATCTGAGATTTATTTATCTTCTACAATTGAAACTTTATAGCTTGGAGTGGAGGCCTGGGCCAGCCAGGGTGTGCAGAAAGCTTGGCTTCCTCCATCGCCAGGGAAACCCAAGCTTCCCTCCTATTCTCTCTGTGGCTGCAGCCATCTTAGTTGGATTAATTTGCATACTCACTCCTGATTGGCTTGTGGTCGTGGCTTGTGGGTGTAACAGAGTGATGAATAATTTACATATTACTCTTTTATTATATAGAATGCTGCTTCTGATATTATAAATATAAATGTAACTCTTGACCCTTCTGAATGTACTTTTTTGTTCTTAAAAATTTGAAATAAATTTCAATTTTGAAACACAAAAATATTGAAAGTACAGTTCAAATAATTTTATTTTCTGTACTCATTTGAGGGTAAGTTGCCAATTTGACAATACATGATCCCTAACTATTTATTTGTGTTTCCCTACAATAAATAAGATTACTCTCCTACATAGCCCAAATCCAGAAATTAACAATACCATCTAATAATACATAGACCCCATTTAAATTTGGCCAATTGTTCCAATAATTTTTTTATAGCAAAAAAATTTTTATAGTAAAAGCATCTGCATGTTCCCTACTGGGGATTGAACCCACAACACGGGCATTGTCCTTAACCAAAATCAAACCAGGGGCCTTCTTTCTGCAGGCCAATGCTCTATCTACTGAGCCAAACCAATCAGGGCTCAGATGTCTTTTATATGTTAAAATACTTTCCCATCACAAGTTATATACCAAGTCATGTTTGACTTTTTAAAAATTTGTCACAGTCATTTCTACCATCCCTGCATTGATCACACTGGTTCACCCATTATGATTTAGAAGATTGTAGTCAATAGGCAACACAAGCCAAAGCAATAAGTGTGCAGTTGGCTCATGTGAAACACATGTAGACTCATTTTATGAATAACAGGGAGAAGATTTATGGTAATAATGTAACTGAAACTCACCTTCAGCTGCCTGTCACCAGAAAAGCCAAACTCATGAGATAGATATTGATGAAAAAGGAAAGTGGTTTATTCAAGTGCCAGACACTTGAGAAGATGGGGACTCTTGTTGCAAAGCTCATCTTAACATCTCAGTGCAGACATGGATTTTATAAGGAGGGAGAAGGCAAACAGAACAAAGATATCCAGGTGAGGGGGTTGAAAGTTCTCTATGTGCAGGCCAGCACAGTCCATTCTGATAAGGATCTTGAAACTGGTGGAGTGATGGGCTGGTTTGCTTCATCCTGGTCTTGGTCATCTTGGTTCTACGTCATCCTGTTCTATGGTTGAAGGTCAGCAAATCTCCTGGAACTGGGAGGACTGAAAGTCAGAGTCTACATCTTCTGAAGTTAGCTCCTAGGATTCTCATACAAACATGCTGCTTATCTGAAAACTACACATTAGTCAGAGTCAGCTTTTATAGAAACAATGTCAAAACTTAAAAATTTTCTTTCATCTCTATGGAAACTAGAGCATTATGTCTAAAATATTTCAGAAAAATAGAAGAATTTAGGAACCAGTCTAGGTTATAGACAAAAAATAACATTTATGGACAATTAACTGAATTAGACTCTAATATCCATAATTGTGTTATAGATTTTATTGAAACTTATTTTTTAAAAAATTATTTTTTATTAAGCAGTCAAGTTATAACCAATTCATTTAGTGTATTAAGTCCTGTTTAAATTTAGCCTTATTTTTGCATAAACACAATACAAAGAGCAATTCATTACACATGTATTTAAAAATCCATTTTGCTAGAAGTTCACAAGAAATTTTCATTGAATTTTAAATATTTTAAAATTTCCATTGTATTTTAAATAGTCTCCTAGGGCAAAAAGACAAGCCACACAGTTGCCATCAGGCTTTGCCTGAAATACCTACAGGTTTGAGTAAACTCCTCATGTTACAAGTTCACCAAATGTCTTCAGGTTCTTTCGTTGTCAGTTCCCAGGAAAGGTATCAGGACATTTTTCCAATGACTTTTCTTGGCTTTAAAGTCAATCTTTATTCTGTAAAGTTTTTTTTTGTGTTTTGTTTTGTTTTTGCTGACAGTTAGAGTCTAGACATGACTTTTGCAAACATAACATTCCAGTCAAAGTCTTGGTTAATAAAACTTCAATTGGTCTGCTATGAAAAAATCAGATTCTTGTTGGATTCATGCAAATAAACATATTGCCATGAAAATAAGAATTGTCACTTATTAAAAGTTTTTAAATTCTGGAGGGATCAAGTTTGGAGAAAAGTATGTTTTAATATTGATTATTAAAAGGTACAATTCACAAAACTGCTCTAAGAAAACAAATAAAAAATTTAAAAAATCAGCAATATTTTTAACAAAGTCATAAACAATAATTATTTTCAGTTTATTCAGTCCCATAATCAATTCTTATTTATCTTGATTATTTGACAGTATTTCTATGACTCCAATTACTTCATAGAGTTCTAGAAATCTTTTATTTTAAAGGTATGATCTGAAAATTTGTTCTTAAAAATTCATATTTAGAATAAGTCAGAAGATGTAACATTTTTGCAAATGCATAAGTTAAGTAATAACTGAGTATATATGGTAAAAATATTTAAAATGACATGGCTATAGATTTGATTATAATGCAATTGACAAAAGGATTTGCTTTTTTGGTAACAATATTTTAAGATAACATTTAGAATTCAAAATGGAAGTATAAAAGATTAAGAAAGCAATTAATTAGTTCCCAGTGTCAGTTGTCCCCAGGATTCCAATGGAGAAATTACAATTGGTTTTGAAAAATTAAGTGGCACTTCCTGGATTTTTCTTTTGTTATTAAAATTATCACTCTATTTTGCAATCCAAGTACCTTTTTTGTTCCTTATTCCCTCCCCCCCATTTCCATTTACTTTCATGAGTATTCATTCCTCCTTCATTGGCCTTTCTTCCGGTAATACGTATGTCCCCTTGTAAGGTTAAGGTTGAGTAAAGCCAGAATACAGTATTTTAGGGCAAACATTAAAGCAAGGCTAGGCCCCGAGGGAGGTTTCATTCCTTAGGTGCTCATCTCATGATACTCATCTCCTGAGGACCGATCTGACTGATGTGGAGCTCATCTCATGATGACCGATCTGATCTGATTGCTGTGGAATTCACCTCCCGGGAACTGACCGACCTGACCGCTTCGGAATGCATTTACGGGAACAGACCAGCCTAACCTGTAATTACTGGAGACGACCAGCCCAGAGATGCCGCTAGCTATGGCAAAAGAGGACTTACGCAAGGGAACAGGCAGTGGGGAGGCAAAGGGTGCATAGCTGGGCTAAAGTATAAAACTTAGAAGGAAACTTAGAGCAGGTCCGAGTTTGGAACAGGTGAGTGGCACTGTGCTGGTGCCCCGGCTTGGACCCTAGCTCGAGTTAGAATAAATAAAGACTTTCTGCCTTTGCATTGGACTCAACTCTCTGGTGATCTGTGGGTTCCAGAATCTACTGGGCACAACACCCTTTAAAATTCTTTTCCAGCTTCTTTTACGAAGATGGTGGCATAGGTAAACACCTGTACTTGCTACCTCTCACAACCACATCAGAGCTGCAACTGGGGATCTTAGCTGAGACCTGAAAAAACCACAACTGTGGAGACCACTGAGCAGCTGTGGGGCCCTGATTGGTGCAGACACGCGAATTCCACAGAAAGGTTGGATTTTGCCAGGGATAACGTGGGGTGTCTGTGTCTCGGCAGTGGAGGCGGCAGCTAAAGAAGCTGTGGCAGCAGAAGCTGCGGCCGCTGTGGTGGCAGAGACAAAAGCACACGTGCGTGCGCTGGCACCGTGGAAATCTGTGTCCACCAAAGCCCCCGCTGTTGGGTCTGGCATGATTCGAGAGAGTGGACGGGGGCCCTCAAGGTTGCTAATAGTGGGGTTCTCTAGGGAGCAACCCATTCTGATCTGACACGGAGGGAGAACATAGGAGTTGGAAAGGTATGCAGTCTGTTTGTAAGTGCGCGCAGACTGGCCCATCACGCATCTAGGCTGGTTCCCCTGCAACCCTTTGCTTCTGATTACAAAGGAGAGACCACCCAGATTGGCTGGCCCTTAGAGACGGCAGGGGGAAACTGCTTTTCTGGAAGCTGAGAAGCAGAGCGGGGAGAAACCATCCAGGATTCGGCTCCAAGGCAAAACTGGTATTGAGTGACATAGAAAAAGAAGGCTAGAGCAGCCAAAAAGACGGGGACATCAATCCAGAAACACTGCCACCTAGAGGCTGAAGTACAAACTGACTGTGTTTATTACTACTAGTTTTATTTATAATAAAAAACCAAGAAACTAAGAAATCGCCATCTTAAAATTAAGGACTAGCTTACAACATTGAGGTGCAGTGGAACGCAGGGAACTGCAATACTGTCTGGACTAAAAAACAGGCATGTCAAACAGAATAACAGAAGTAGTGAATGACCTTCACAACTGCACACTTTTTTTTGGCTAATTTTTATTTTATTTTCATTTTTTATTTGCATCGTTTACTTAAGAAACCATTTTTTCCCTTTTTTCCTCACTTGATTTCACCTTCTCACAATTATTACATTTTTAGGTTCAATCAGCATTATTACTACTGCTATTTTAAATTTTTTGTTTCCTTTTTCTTTCTTTTGTTAAGTGCCATTTTATTTTCTCTTTATTTTACATTGTAATTAGTGTTCTTCATTCTATCTTTATTTCTCCTTTAGCATTGTTTAACCCTATCTCAACATGATCTTTACACCATCACTCTCTTTCTAACCTTTCCCTTTTTGCTATACTGTTTATCTTAACTCTATCCTGTTTTAGATTTTCCCTACTCTTTCTGTCTCCCCCTGCTAAAATTTCTACCCTACTTATATATCTAATTTCCAATCCCCTGTGCCAAGTGCATACACACCCCTCTCTGAGCTGTATTAACTAGCAAAAAAAATTATTTTCCTCTCTGTTCTTTTTAAAAAATATATATATATTTTATTGATTTTTTATAGAGAGGAAGAGAGAGGGATAGAGAGTTAGAAACATCAATGAGAGAATCATCGATCAGCTGCCTCTTGCACACACCCTACTGGGGATGTGCCCGCAACCAAGGTACATGCCCTTGACCGGAATAGAACCTGGGACCCTTCAGTCTGCAGACCGACGCTCTACCACTGAGCCAAACCGGTTTCGGCCCTCTCTGTTCTTTTGATGCTGTTTGTGTGAATGTTGATTATATTGTATTTTTATGCTTTTTAGTGAGATTATTTTGCTTATTCTTTTCTTGTTGCTGTTGCTTGATATTTTTATTTGATTTTTTTTTTTTTTACTTCTGTTTTCCCTTCCTTTGCTGGATATTAGTGGGTGTTGTAGTTTGTATTATTCTCCAGGTACTGTTGCCAGCATTTGCTGGGGTTAGTGGTTGTTCTATTGAAATTCTCTCCCCATATATATATATAGTTTGTTCCCCTTTTCTCTCCTAGTCTCTTTCTTCTTCTTCTTCTTCTTCTTCTTCTTCTTCTTCTTCTTCTTCTTCTTCTTCTTCTCTCTCTCTCTTTTCGTCTTCCTGTTTCCCAATTTCATTTTGACACTACTTTTGTTCTATTTTTTCTATCTTTTCCTTTTCCCCCCTCCATCTTCTCTTTTTACTCTTCTGCTTTCTCTCCTATCCCCTAATTTGCCTTTCCCTAGTGGTCACCTTTATTGGAGATTATTAATATCGCAAATACATTTCTGTTCAGTGCCTTGTGTGTTGTACCTGGCTGAGTTGTATTTTGTGCCTTTAAATCAACACAGGAGAGAAAGATCTACATAACCAGACATCCTGAAAAGAGAGACCATGGGGGGGGGGGACCAAAGAAACAGCCCACAAATGAAAGAAAAGCAGGTATCACCAGAAAAGGAAGTAAACGAGTTAAAGGCAAGCAACCTACCAAAGCAAGAATTCAGAGTAATGATCATAAGATGGCTAAAAAGAATGGAAGACAAATTTGACAATATGAGTAAGAACCAAGAGGAAATGAAGAAGACCCAAGAGGAAATGAAGATGAACCAAGAAGAAATGAAAAATGACATCGCTACTATGAAGAACTCAATAGAAAGCATCAAGAGCAGACTAGAAGAAGCAGAGGAGCTATAAGACAAGATGGAAAAAAAATACCCAATTAGAGCAGCTGCTAGAAAAAAAAAATTAAAAGGCAGGAGGAGAGCCTACGGGAGCTTTGGGACAATACAAAACAAAACAATATTAGAATAATAGGGGTTCCATAAGGAAAGGAAACTGAGGAAGACATGGAAAACATATTTCAAGAAATAATGACAGAAAACTTTCCTGAGATAGAGAAAAAAAACCCCCACACAAATCCAAGATGCTCGCAGAGTCCCATGCAAAATGAATCCCAAAAGACTGATGCCAAGCACATTATAATTAAATTGGAAAACACCAACAACAAAGTAAGAATCTTAAAAGCGGTCAGAGAGAGACAGAAAGTTACATATAAAGGAAACCCCATCAGACTAGCAACTGATTTCTCAACAGAAACTCATCAGGCCAGAAGGGAATGGGATGAAATATACAAAGTCATGCAAAGGAAGGGTCTGAATCCAAGAATACTGTACCCAGCAAGGCTATCAATAAAAATTGAAGGTGAAATCAGGACTTCACAGACAAAAAAAGACTAAAGGAATTTATCTCCAACAAACCAGCAATGCAAGAAATGCTAAAGGGTCTACTGTAAAAATAGAGAAATAGGAAGTGAAGAAGGAACACAGGGGGATAGAATAAAAATGGCATCAAATAAGTACCTATCAACAATAATTTTAAATGTAAATGGATTAAATGCTCCAATCAAAAGACATAGGGTAACAGATTGGATACAAAAAAAAGACCTATATATCTGTTGTCTACAAGAAAACCACTTCAGTAAAAAAGACACACACAGACTGAGGGTGAAGGGATGGAAAAAGGTTTTCCAGGCGAATGGAAATGCAAAAAAAGCTGGGGTAGCAATACTTATATCTGATCTCAAAGTGAAGGACATAACAAGAGATAATGAAGGCCACTTCATAATACTAAAGGGAGCAATCCAACAAGAAGAAATAACCATGGTAAACATAAATGTACTCAATATAAGAGCACCCAAATACATAAAAAACCTGCTGGAGCACATTAAGGGAGAGATTAATAGCAATACAATCATAGTAGGAGATTTTAATACCCCATTGTCACCTTTGGACAAATCATTTAAACAAAAAATCAGCAAAGAAATATCAATCCTAAAAGACTCCCTAGACCAGATGGAATTAATCAACAACATCTTCAGAACATTCCACCCCAGAGCCACAGAATATACATTCTTCTAAAGTGCACATGGGTCATTTTCAAAGATAAACCACATGTTGGGACATAGGCAAAGTATCTTCAAATTCAAGAAGAGAGAAATCATATCAAGCATCTTCTCAGATCATAGTGGCATAAAACTGGAAATTAACTACAACAAAAATAATCCAAAGAAATAAAACACATGGAGTCTAAACAGCATGCTATTAAATAAGGACTGGGTTACCAGATAAATCAAGGAAGAAATTAAAAACATCCTAGTAACAAATGATAATGAAAACACGACAATCCAAAATCTATGGGACACAGCAAAAGCAGTTTTGAGAGGGAAGTTCGTATCTCTACAAGCTTATTGCAAAAAACAAGAAAAAATGGTAACAAACTATCTAACCCTACTACTCAAACAGTTAGAAAAAGAACAGGAAGAAAAACCCAGTGTAAGCAGAAGGAAGGAAATAATAAGAATCAGAGTGGAGATAAACAACATAGAGACCAAAGAAACAATACATAAGATCAACAAAACCAAGAGCTGGCTCTTTGAAAGGATAAACAAGATTGATGAACCTCTAGCCAGGCTAACCAAGAAACAAAGAAAGAGGACCCAAATAAACAAAATCAGAAACAAAAGAGGTGAAATAACAACAGACCCTGCCGAAATACAAAGGATTTTAACAAAATATTACAAATAACTCTATTCCAACAAACTGGACAACCTGGAGGAAATGGACATATTCCTAGAAAAATACAACCTTACAAAAATCAATCAGTAAAAATCTAAAAATCTCAATAGACCAGTGACTTGGGAAGAAATTGAAACAGTCATCAAAAAGCTTCCATCAAACAAAAGCCCAGGGCCAGATGGCTTCACAGGAGAGTTTTACCAAACATTCAAGGAAGAACTAAAACCTATTCTCCTCAGACTATTCCAAAAAAAATTCAAGAGGAAGGAGCACTTCCAAGATCCTTCTATGAAGCCAGCATCATTCTAATACCAAAACCAGATAAAGACAACTCAATGAAAGAGAATTTCAGGCCAATATCCCTCATGAACATAGATGCCAAAATTCTCAACAAAATTCTAGCAAATCAGCTCCAGCAGAACATCAGAAAGATCAAACAACATGACCAAGTAGGATTTATTCCAGGAATGCAAGGATGGTACAATATCCGCAAATCAATAAATGTGATACATAACATAAACAAATTGAAAGATAAAAGTCATATAGTCATATCAATTGATGCAGAAAAAGCATTTGATAAAATCCAACATCCTTTCCTGATAAAAACTCTCAACAAGGTGGGAGTACAAGGATCATACCTCAACATAATAAAAGCTATATATGATAAACCCACAGCTAACATTATACTCAATGGGCAAAAACTAAAACCATTCCCTCCAAGAACAGGAACAAGACAGGGATGCCCACTCTCATCACTCCTGTTTGACATAGTACTGGAAGTACTAGCCATTGCAATTAGACAAGAAGAGGAAATAAAAGGCATCCAAATCAGAAAAGAAGAAGTAAAGTTATCCTTATTTGCACATGACATATTATACATAAAAAACCCAAAAGACTCTCAAAAAACGAATCGACTTAATAAATGAATTTGTCATTGTAGCAGGATCCAAAATTAATTCCAAAAAATCTATGGCATTTCTATACACCAATAGTGAATTTACAGAAACAGAGACTAAAAAAGCAATCCCATTTACCATCACACCAAAAAAATTAAGATACCTAGGAATAAACTTAACTATGGAGGTAAAAGACCTATAAGCGGAAAACTACACGACACTGAAAAAAGAGATAGAGGGAAGATGTAAACAAATGGAAGAACATACCATGTTCATGGATTGGTAGAATCAACATCATCAAAATGTCCATACTTCCCAAAGCAATTTATAGGTTCAATGCACTCCTCATTAAAATACCAATGGCATATTTCACTGACCTAGAAAGAACTCTCCAAAAATTCATTTAGAATAATAAAAGACCCTGAGTAGCCTCAGCAATCCTGAGAAAGAAGAGTAAAGTAGGAAGGATCTCAATACCAGATTTCAAGCTGTATTACAAAGCTACTGTTCTCAAAACAGCCTGTTACTGGCAAAAGAACAGACATATAGATCAATGGAATAGAATAGAGAATCCAGATATCAATCCAAATCACTATGCTCAATTAATATTTGACAAAGGAGGCACGAACACACAATGGAGTCAAGATAGTCTCTTCAATAAATGTTGCTGGGAAAATTGGACAGATACATGCAAAAGAATGAAACTAGATCACCAACTTACACCGTACACAAAAATAAACTCAAAATGGATACAGGATTTAAGCACAAGATGGGAAACCATAAAAATACTAGAGGCATCCACAGGCAGCAAAATCTCAGACATATGCCAAAAGAACTTCTTCACTGATACTGCCCCTAGGGCAAAGGAAGCTAAAGAGAAAATAAACAAATGGGACTACATCAAAATCAAAAGCTTTTTTATAGCAAAAGAAACCATCAACAAAACAAGAAAGTCCACTGTATGGGAGAATATATTTGCAAATTATATCACTGATAAAGCTTTAATCTCCAACATCTACAGACAGCTTATACAACTTAATAAAAGGAAGATTAATGAGCCGATTAAAAAATGGGCAATGGATCTAAATAGAATCTTCTCAAAAGAAGACAGAAGGAAGGCCAAGAAGCACATGAAAACAAGCTCAAAGTCGCTAATTATCCGAGAGATGCAAATCAAAACAACAATGAGGTACCATCTCATACCTGTCAGAATGGCCAACATCAACAAATCAACAAACGACAAATGTTGGCAAGGTTGCGGAGAAAAAGGAACCCTCGTGCACTGCTGGTGGGAATGTAGACTGGTGCAACTACTGTGGAGAACAGTATGGAGTTTCCTCAAAAAACTGAAAATGGAATTCCCATTTGACCCAGTAATCCCACTCCTAGGAATATATCCCAAGAAACTAGAAACACCAATCAGAAAGGCTATATGCATCCCTATGTTCATAGCAGCACAATTTACAATAGCTAGGATATGGAAACAGCCTAGGTGCCCGTCAGCAGATGATTGGATCAGAATACTATGGTACATCTACACAATGGAATTCTATGCTGCCATAAAAAAGAAGGAATTCTTATCATTGCAGCAAACTGGATGGAATTGGAGAATATCATGCTGAGTGAAATAAGCCAGTCAATGAAAGAGAAACACTACATGACTTCACTCATTTATGGATAATAAAGACATTTTAAACTGATGAACCAAAAGATAGATATAGAGACAGTAAAGCAACAAGCAGACTGTCAAATTACAGCGGGGAGGATAGGGAGATCTGGGGGAGATAAGAGATCAACTGAAGGACTTGTATACATGCATGTAAGTACAACCAATGGACACAAAACTCTAGGGATGGAGGGCATTATGGGAGAGGGTGTGGCAATGGTAAGATATGTACACAGATAATAATTTAATAAAATAAAAAAATAAAAATAAAATTCTTTTTCATTTTTCAATTTCCTTTTATTCTTTCTGTTTTTGCTTCTTACCTTTATACAATCATTATTCAACTTGCAATGACCCTATGCAACTTGCATGAACTTTCTGTGACATCCATGAACCTCTGTGTTTCTCTTAGTCACTTTCTGATTTAAAAAATATATATATTTTTTGATTTTATTTTACAGAGAGGAAGGGAGAGGGATAGAGAACTAGAAACATCAATGAGAAACATTAATCAGCTGCCTCCTGAACACCCCGTACTGGGGATGTGCCCACAACCAAGGTACATGTCCTTGACCGGAATTGAACCTGGGCCCCTTCCATCCCTCTATTCACTGAGCCAAACCAGTTAGGACCATTTTATTTTTTTATCCCATTCAGAAATAACTAACTTAAGAGCAATTTATTTTCTTCTAATTTAAAAAATATGGTGTTAACATATTTTTTAAAAATATATATATTATTGATATTTTACAGAGAGGAAGGAGAGAGATAGAGAGCTAGAAACGTCAATGAGAGAGAAACATCGACCAGCTGCCTCCTGCACACCCCCCACCAGGGATGTGCCCGCAACCAAGGTACATGCCCTTGACTGGAATCGAACCTGGGACCTTTCAGTTCGCAGACCGATGCTCTACCACTGAGCCAAACTATTTTCTGCTAGAATTCTAAATTCTTATAAATTTTAATTTTTAGTGACAATTAAAAATAATACATTTTATAATTTTCAGAAACAGGTTTTGTTTTTTTTCATTGACAGATGCACTTACCTATTTAAAGAGTCATAAAGAGATAACGTGACCCTGACAACTTCTAGGAAGCTGGGAAATGGCAGGGGGGTATCAGGCCCAGCAGCTTGCATTTAAAAGTACCATTTTATTCCCTTCACACGCAGGGGATCGGGCAGTCGCTCCAGCTGCATGCACAGCCTGCGTGGGATTTGGGGGTGGCATTAATTTCCCCCATTGTTCCCTGGACAGATCCCCGACCTCAAGGAGGAAGATTTAGAGTGTTTAAAGGCTTCTTTCCTTGTGAGTTTTACTGTCTGGGAGGGAAGTACTTTCCCCCCACTTTGAACCACTAGTCTCCATCTTTCTGAGCAGAATTCTTACGGTGCAACAGACCATATCACACTAACCAGGCCTTTGGCAAAGCAACTTCACCTGCAACACGGGATAGTAGTTTAAAGCAGCAGTCGCCAACCTTTTGGACCTCACGGACCACCAGTGGTCTGAGGACCACCGGTTGGCAACTGCTGTTTTAGAGAACTATTTAGGGGCCATTGCTCTTCAAACCACAAAACATACCTGGGCCAAGCTGTGTTACACTTAAAAATCATATTTTTCTTGGCCATTGACTCATAACCACAGGTGGACCACTCGTGGCCAGGATGACCCAGTGGGCTGCCACTCAGTACTGATGTGGAGGCCCCCATGCTTAACAGTCAAGGTTTACACACAAAATTACAACTAGACAAACAGGAAGGAGCAAGCAGCTCCATAGCAGTAGGGCTCCTCTGCAAGTTTCTTCCAATAATGCTATTTCAAGTCAAGAGCACCATCAGCAAGACACCCCACAAGAGGTAGACAAGAAGAAAAGCAAACCTTACACCAAAATTCAAATGCCAAAACCAAAAGAGGGCCCCGACCAAATTCCACCCCTGGGAACTGGGGTTTCTCTTAGTCCCTGATCTGGGCCTGCCACCATGCAGTGCCTATTGGTTCCCAGGGAATCCAAAAGGATCCAGAGAATCCCAGAGGGCGGGGCAGTGGCTCCTGGTGTGCACACCAGGTGTTACCCAGCTGTGGAGTCCACTGACTCCCAGACACCCATTTCCTTTCACCAGAAAAGCCTTTCAGGCGGCTGATGCCTTGAGAGGGGGAGCAGGACGCCCAGGAGTTGAAGAGCTCTTGGCAGCTGCTAGGAAGTTCCTGCCATCCCTGCCATGGGTCCGCCTGCCACAGCCCTCTGGGAACCAGGCTGGGCCCATTGGGACTTACCGAGGTCCACGTATCCTGGCTGGCTCACCATATCATGCATTTACCAGTTTTAACCATAACCCACATTCAGGAGCCTGGGGCCATGAAAACCAAACTCATGAGACAGATGCTGATAAAAAAGGAAGGTGGTTTATTCCAGTGCTTGGCAAATAGGAAGATGGGGAGGCTCTTGTCACAAAGTCCATCCCAACATCTCAGTGCAGGCTGGGGCTTTTTGTGTGGAAGAGGGGGGGGGGGGAGAAAACAAAGATACCAAGGGGAGGGGACTGAAAAGTTCTCTGCCTACAGCCCTGCACAGTCCATTCCGGTACATCTTGAAACTGGTCAAGTGATGGCCTTGTGTGTGTCCTCCTGGGCTCAGTCCTCCTGGTTCTGTTTCATCCTGGTTCTGCAGCGGAAGGTCAGCAAAACTCCTGGAACTGGGATGATTGAGGGTCGGAGTCTGTATCTTCTGAAATTAGTTCCTAGGATTTTTTTTTTCATCCTCACCCACAGATATATTTTTCATTGATTTTTATAGAGAACACAAAGGAGGGGGAGAGAGAGGAAAAAAAGCAAGATCAGAGAGACACATTTATTGCCTCCTGCACGCACCTAAACAGGGACAGGGTTGAAATATGCAACCCTGTTGCGTGCCCTTGACTGGAAACGAACCCATGACCCTTGGGACCAGCCAGGGCAGTTCTTAGAAATCTTTTTTTTTTTTTTTTTTTTTAGTTTTTTTTTTTAGTTTTTTACAGTTTTATTTTTTTAAATTTTTTAAAACTAAATCTTTATTGTTCATATTATTACAAATGTTGCTCTTCCCCCCCCGCAATTGCTCCCCTACACCAAGTTTCCATTCAATTCTCTGCCCTTTCCCCATCCCCCATTGTCCTCATCCATAGGTGCAGTTTATGTTCAGTCTCTTCCCGCCCCGCTCCACTCCCCATTTCCCCGAGAATCATCAGTCCACTCCCCTTCCATACCTCTGATTCTATTATATTCACCAGTTAATATTATTCATCATGATTTTTACTTCCCTTGGTTTTTAGACTCACTTGTTGATAGTTACGTGTTTGTTCATATTTTTATCTTTATTTTCTTCCTCTTCCTAAAGAACCCCTTTCAGCAATTCATATAATTCTGGCTTGGCAGTGATGAATTCCTTTAGCTTAAATTTATTTGTGAAGCTCTTTATCTGGCCTTCGATTCTGAGTGATAGCTTTGCTGGGTAGAGTATTTTTGGCTGTAGGTTCTTGTTATTTATCACCTTGAATATTTCTTGCCATTCCCGTCTGGCCTGCATGGTTTCTGTTGAGAAATCAGCTGACAGTCGTATGGGTGCCCCTTTATAGGTAACTACCTGCTTTTGTCTTGCTGCTTTTAATATTCTCTCTTTGTCTTTAGCTCTTGGAATTTTAATTATGATGTGTCTTGGTGTGGTCCTCTTTGGATTCCTTTTGTTTGGGGTTCTGTGTGCTTCCTGTATGTGTAAGTCTATTTCTTTCCCCAGGTGGGGGAAGTTTTCTGTCACTATTTCTTTCAATATGTTTTCGGTATCTTGCTCTCTGTCAAAAGATGACATATTTAGAACACTTCCACCCTGCAGAATTTTGTAAAGTGAGAATCATGTTATCAATTACGAGAGATTTGAATTTATTTTGAAAGGTAAAAAACTGAAAAACATTGATGCTCTGAGAGTTGTTAATGGCTAATGTTTGTGTACCTCCTCACCATCTATGGCAACACACCAATGGTGCTAACGACATGGCCTGGGGGAGTCCCGTTCAGGAAACTTTTAGAACTCAAAATGCAGCTTTGAGTGAAGCCACACTTCCCACTCCAAAAGTTTCAAGAGTTGTGCAGAACTGTTCCCACTCCAAACAGCAGGATTCTGAACAGAATGCAGTAAGCTTGTTTTCTGAAAAGAAATATCTAGGGGTCATAACAGAAGATGGAACTGAAAGCTAAAGTTATGCCATTATGAAATGGTGTCCAAGAATTCCCGAGTGCACGGATGCCAGACAGAGGTCTGAATGACCATGGGTGGAAGGTTAGTATCCATACCAGGATGGAGGCCACAATGAGGGCCCACACCAGGCAAGTGACCGGAACTAAGACCGCTGGTTAAGAGCAGCACCCTGGAGAGCTGGCCCCTCTGTGACAAGAGCACTAGGCAAACCACATCCATGGTCACAAACCAGTTTGTGCCTTAGGAGCTTTGTGCCTGAGGAGTCTCCTCTGAGAAATTAAAACCCCATGCAAAGATATAAGATCTGAACTACCGTAGTACTGGTCATACATATGGTTTGAAATTCTGAAGACCAGATATTATTATAAAAATGGGTCCTGAATGGGATGGAATTCCCAAAAGCTGTGACAAAAGCAGATGCACAATCTCCCTAGGGTACACTTTTATGAGTAAAGACTCATGGAATCTCTAAAAAACCAATGCACCTTGTTAAAGATGTGCTCACAATTAAAGCTGCATGAGGAAATGATCCACCATGAGGTGCAGTCAGGATACAATAAATTAGAGATTAGCACCCCAAGAACTTGAGATGATAGAGAATCTACAATAATAAAAGAGAAAGAGGGAAATTGACCATACCTCAATGACACCCGCCAGCCAATCAGAAGTGAGTATGCAAATAAACTCAACAAAATTGTGGTTTAATTTGCATACGCAGGCATGGAGCAAAGACTGAAGGCTCTGCCTGAGCAAAGATTGAAGACTGAAGACTGAAGATTCCTCTGTGGCTCGATCCTGGTTGCTGGAGGCATACCGGTGCCAGCAGCCAGGGGAAGATTCATTGCATGAATCTTTATGACAAGAGCCTCTAGTAAAATAATCAAGAGACAATAAATAAGAAAACACAAGAAGGTAAAGATGGAAGGAACTGGTTGCTTAATAAAAGAAAGGGGAGTTAGAATGTGATCGAAATAGACATTTTCGTACAACTCATTAATTTGTAATGGATTCAAATTTAAACAAAAAATTGCAGTTAAGTTTCAAGTTTTTTTTGTTTTTGTTTTTGTTTTGTTTTTTTTTGTTTTTTTTTTTAACAGTACAGAGAGGAAGGGAGAGGGATAGAGAGTTAGAAACATCAGCCAGCTGCCTCCTGCAAGCTCCCTACTGGCTATGTGCCCGCAACCAAGGTATACATGCCCTTGACTGGAATCAAACCTTGGGACCCTTGAGTTTGCAGGCTAATGCTCTATCCACTGAGCCAAACTGGTTAAGGCCTTATCTTTTTTTAAAAAAAATATATTTTTGTTGATATTTTACAGAGAGGAAGGGAGAGAGATAGAGAGCTAGAAATGTCGATGAGAGAGAAACATCGACCAGCTGCCTCCTGCACACCCCCTACCGGGGATGTGCCTGCAACCAATGTACATGCCCTTGACCAGAATTGAACCTGGGACTTTTCAGTCTGCAGACCGACGCTCTACCACTGAGCCAAACCGGTTTCGGCAGTTTCAAGTTTTTTGATTGTTATCCTTTGGAATAAATTACCTGTAGGGGTGATGGGAACTGAATTAATGCAATTCTCATAAGAGTATATTTAAAACCACCTGATGGATTTAGTTTAGATAATAAATGCATACACTCTTTATAGATTTTGAGCTGCTGCATGAATACATATTTCCATAGAGATGTTTTTCTAGTGTTTAACTTTTTTCTAGTTCTCAAAATAATACCTCTTTCTTAATTGAGACAAATTCTGAACTATTGAAAAGAAGAAAAATATGCATAGTCTCGCTAGGCTGAACGATGATTAACATTCTAGTACATACCCTCCCAGTTCTTGCTGTACAGTGTGTTCTTCTGGAGGTGAATTTTTAGAGAAATACAACGTAGTGTACCCTTTATGTTATAAATTTACATTTTGGCGTAATTATTTCCCCATTATATTAAAACTTGTTGTAGATAAAATTTAAGTGATTACGTAATATTTCTCATGGATGTACCGTTTACTTCATATTGCATGTTTAGATTGCTTCAATTTTTATTGTTAAAGCTATCTAGGGGATATTTTTGCATATATTTTTATAGGTTGATTATGTTCTTGGGCTTCATCTACGGATTCATATTTTATTTTTTATTAACTTTATTGGGGTGATATTGGTTACTAGGATCATGCAGATGTCAAGTGTGCATCTCTATGATACATGATCTATGTATGTATTGGATTGTGTGTCACCACACAAAGTCAAATCATCTTTTGTCACCATGTATTTGTCCCCCTTTACTACCCACAACTCCATTCCCTCTGGTAACCACCATACCGTTGTCTGTGTCTGCTTATCTGTATGAAACTTCAGAAAGAGAAATGAAAAATAAAAAACAAAAAACCAACAATTCCTTTTGCAATTGAAACCAAAAGAATAAAATACCTAAGAATAAACTTAACAAAGGATGTGAAAGACTTACTAACTGAAAACTACAAAGTATTATTTAAAAAGATTGAAACAGACACAACAAAATGGAAAGATAATTTATATTCATGAACTGGAAGAATCAACATAGTTAAAATGGCCATATTACCTGTAACAATATCAGATTTAACGCATTCCCCATTAAAATCTCAATGTCATTTTTTAAAGAAATAGAACAAAAAATTTCTGAATAGCCAAAGCAATCCTGATAAAAAAAAAAGACTTTTCAATATAAACTGGAGACTCGATGCGCAAAATTGTGCCCCAGGTGAGGGGGGAACCTCAGCCAGGCCTGCACCCTCTCCAATCCGGAACTCCTTGGGGGATGTCCAAATGTCTCTCACAATCCGGCATCACTAGCACCTAACTGTTCACCTGCCTGCCAGCCTAATTGCCCCTAACCCCTCTGCCTGAATGCCTGATTTTCCCTAACCACCTCTGCCTGCCTGATCGCCCCTGACCACCTCTGCCTGCCTGTCTGATCACCCCTAAATGCTCCCCTACCAGCCTGATCACTCCTAACTGTTCTCCTGCTGGCCTGATCGCCCTGATTACCACCTCTGCCTCGCCCTACACACAGGACCCAGGATTCCCTCCTCTGGTTGGTCGAAAGCACCTGGAACCTGGGCTTCCCTCCCTCTGGCTGGCTGTAGGCATCCAGGACCCGGGCCGGCTTTACCAGGGCTGGCCACAGCCTCAAGGGTCCCTGGGCAGATGGCTTTGCCCAGGCTGCAGCTGTAGACACCGGGACCATGGGGAGGGGAGCTTGCTCCTCTCCTGGGCCGCAGCCTGGCTGGTCCCCTGTCCTCTCTCCCCAGTGTTGAGTGTCTGAGTCTTTACTGCATGATGGTCTGAGGGCCTGGCGACCATTTTCATATTAGCTCTTTATTATGTAGGATATAGGATTATGTAGGATGGTGCTGGAAAACTTAGAAAGCCACAGGCAAAAGAATGCAAGTATATTTCCGTTTGTTCCCATGCACAACAATTTATTCAAATTGGATCAAAGACCTAATTATAAGATCTGAAACGATAAATTATAAAGAAGAAAACATAGGTAATACATTTATGGAACTTGGTTGTAGAGAACACTTAATGAATTTCACCCCAAAGGAAAGGCAAAAAATCAGTGATTGGGGCCGTATCTAACTAAAAAGCTTCTGCACAGCAAAGGAAACCAGCCAACCAGAGAAGCAACTGACCAAATGGCAGACAATATTTGCAAACACAGCTCCCACTGGGGTTAATACCAAAATACATAAAGAAATCACAAAACTCAACACCAGGCAAACAATCCAATTTAAAAATGGGTAGAGGACCTGAACAGACGCCTCTCCCAAGAAGACATACAAATGTTCGGCAGATACATGAAAAGATGTTCAACCTCATTAGCAGTTAGGGAAATGCCAATCAGAACTATAATGACATCGCACCTCACACCTGTTAGGAGGCCTCTTATCAACAAGACAAGCGGAAGTGGTGCAGAGGTTGTGCAGCAAAGGGGCTCTCATTCACGGCTGGTGGACCTGTGGACTGGTACAGCCACTACGGAAAACACTATGGCAGTTCCTCAGAAAATTAAGCATAGAGTTACCACATGACCCAGGAATCCCTCTTCTGGCTATCTGCCTGGAAACCACAAAAATGTTTATTTTTAAAGATGCATGCGCCCCGATGTTCATCACAGCAGCATTCACTTCACAGTGACAAAGACAGAGAGTCAAGCAGTGTCCTTCAATTGATGATTGGGTAAAGAAGATGTTATACATGTATCCTAGAAATGTGCAGGTGAAACCTTATATTCCCGTTAGCCAATGTCACCCCCATCAATGTAATAATAATAAAAAAATGGAGTAAAGGAAGAAAAACAAATAAAGGAAAAATATGAAAACAACAAAACCACCAGAGGAACACAGTTGAAAGAATCAAATGGCAATAAATACAGACGTATCAATAATCACTTTAAATGTAAGTGGGTTATATGTTCCAGTCAAAAGACATAGTGTAGCTGAATGTGTAAGAATGCAAGACCCATGTATATGCTGTCTACAAGAGACTTACCTCTGAACAAAAGATACACACAGAAAAAAAAAGGAAAGGGATGGAAATATATATTCCAAACAAACAGAAATAAAAATAAAGCGCGGTAGCAATACTTAGATCCGACAAAATGGACTTTAAAACAAAGGCTAAAGGAAGAGACAAAGAAGGACACTAGGTAATAATAAAAGGAGCAATCCAACCAGAGGATATAACTCTCATAAACATTTCTGCCCCCCGTGTAGGAGCACCTAAATGTGTAAAGCAAATCTGGATGGACATCAAGGGAGAGATTGACAGTGCTACAGTCATAGCAGGGGCTTTCATCGCCCCATTGATGTCAATGGACAGACCTCCCAGAAAGAAGATCAACAAGGAGTTGAGGGCCTTCAATGACACCCTAGACCAGAAGGAGTTAATTGACAGCTTCAGAGCATTTTACCCCAAAGCAACAGAATAACACCCTTTCCAAGTGCTGTGGGCCTCTTTGGGTTCCTCTTGTTTGGGACTCTGTGCTTCCTTGACTTGTAAGTCTATTTTTTTTCCAGGCAGGGAAAGTTTTCCGTCATTATTTCTTCTAATAGATTTTCAATATCTTGCTCTGTCTCTCCTCCTTCATATACCCCATGATGTGAATGTTGGCACCCTTGAAGTTGCCCCAGAGGCTCCTTACACTATCTTCATATTTCTGGATTAAAAAAATTTTTTTTGTTGCTTTTCTGATGGGTGTCAGACCATCCAGTTCCATGTCTTCCAGTCTAGATGTACTTACTTCTTTATTTCTTTAGATAATGGACATCCATTCAGCCATATTTCAGGGGGTTCTGAATGATGGCTGTAATTTTGATTTAGTTCTATAAGTCTGTGATTATCCACGTTTTCCTACACAGTCATCTTGGATCTTCTCTGTAAAGTTTTCTAATTTAAATTTTAAATGGTGTTTTATAAATCTGTAGCATTTATACTTCTGCAGGGTGCCTTGGATGCCCAAGCACAGAAGAGCAAAGTTTAAAATTGCACTAAGATATGAGGGAAACCTCTTGTTTATTTATGTCTTTTTTTTTCTTTTCTAATCCTCACCCTAGGATATTTTTTTCCAATGATTTATAGAGAAAATGGAAGGGAGAGATGGGAGGAAGGAGGAAGGGTAAAAGGAGGGAGGAAAAGAGGGAGAGAAACATCTATGTGAGAGAGACATCTACTGGTTGCCTCCTACACGGGCCCCAACTGGGGCCAGGGATCAAACCTGCAACCCAGTTACACATCCTTAGCTGGGAATCCAACTCAGGTGAGTGGGCTGATGCTCCAACCACTGAGGCAAGACAGCTACGGTCCTCCTTTGTTTCTTTAACTGCTTGTTACCACTGCTTTTTAGAAGGAGAGGTGGTATTTCTGTAGTTTTTGTAGATGAGGGTATCATGATGTTACAACCCCTCATTTTCTTTAGAGAGCATGGATTTGGTGCATTGCCTGCCAATAACATTGTCAGCGCTAAGAGATCTTTTTGTAGCAGCTCTGCCCAGGCCTTTTTCTTGATAGCATCTGGAAATGGCCTAGGAAAGGAAACCAAATACAATAATAATAAAGAAAATGGTTCCAACCTTTAACAAAAGCATCATCAATAGCCACCCATTCACACTCCTTTACATAGCGTATAGTTCCTGCCCCTTTGGGTAGCTGAGGTCTACACTGCCAGGCTCTGTGGATGCCTCTTTCTGCAAATCCAATAAGAAAAGTCCCTTAAGGGCTACAATTATATTGCCAGAGCAAGGGAATTTAGAATTACTTAAATTCTGGGTTCTCAATGTTGTCAAGGAACAATACCATCTGTTGCCTGAACACTTGTTCCCTAAACATACTAAACATACACTTGGGCAAAATCAGTGTGTTGTGAGCTATTCAAATTCTATCCAATCTTCATCAGTTACTATCTACTCCAAGCAAACTGTAATGAAGTGGGCAAGTGCTGAACTTTCCTGGAGGGTAGGGAAGGTCTAGTGACTGAAACATCATAAGGACCGATTTCCCTTGCACGTTGACTATGGTAGAAACACATCTTGGTCTAAAGTTCCACCAAGGTACCACAGACACTGTCCGTGTTCAAAGTGTCCATTTCAGTTGTGAATAAATTGGTTGTATTCTCACCAGAACTCATAAGCCACAAATATTACTTTTTTATCCCATGCACTTTACCATTTCCATCAAAACACCATGTACTTTCTATAGCCAGGATTTGAAAGATACACTATACATTCTAAGTATAGGTCCCTCAGGTTAGTCAGTAACATTCTGTCTAATCAACTCATGGGACTGAACTGTTAGGTCAATTTGCAAACTAATTTATGAGCAGGAAGTGGATTATATACAATTATAAGAAATACATGGTTAAAAGAAAGGGTAGAGGGCTACTTGGAAAACAATTCACAGGTTAAATGGGATTTAAAATATTCTGAATTACGGTCACAAAAGAGATCTAGAATTTTTTTTTTTAAATAATGAGGGATCTTGTATAAACCATAAAGCACCATCAATATGATGCAAAAGGGCTAATAAGATCTTTAATGTATTAATTTTTAAAAGCTTTCCATTTTCCTAATCATCGCTTCCCAGAATTTATCAACAGATGTTGGCTTAGGTGCCTGACAGAAAACCCTACTTAGTGATTCTGCAGCCTTACCTCTGTGCTCTGTGCTCTTTCTTTGCAAAAACTTTTCATTAGAACAAGAAGGTTATTTTTATGGACTAAGTATCGAAGGTCAAAGTAATATTTAGCATAGAGACTGGCAGGAACATCAGTATCAAACTGAATGTAACTTAAAAAATACATTTCTATCTCATTCCTAGGGGCAGAGGAGGAGACAAAACCAACACAGAACAACTTCAGTCAACTGGGCTATCTTCAAAGATATCATTCTGAGCTACGTGGACAACTCTGAATTTTGTTTTGAAACAAGTCAAGGTTACCCAGCTGTCCTAAGACTCTAAGGTCCTTGCTGCAACCCAGCACTTGGAGTTGGGAGAAGTGTGAAGAGGTGACCGCTACCCCCTTTTGCTCTCCTGCTGCTGACTGGGGGGCTCAGAGCCCCTTGAGTGCAGCTGTGGATTCATGCTCCCGGCTCATGGACCGGGGCCCGCTGTCGTGCTCAGAGGACAGGAATGATGTGTGCTGCTCCTTGGTCCTCACACACCTGCAGGCATTTCCCCCGGGCCCGTCACAGGAAGGGGCTTGTGGAAGTCTAGAAGGACCAACCAATGAAGCGGGCACATCCCCAGGGCAACAATGGATCCATGGGAAGCCACCACTACTATCTGAGGGGGCAACACTCTGGAGGCAACAAGGAGTCATTGAAAATAAAGAAGTAAGCCACATTTTATGGGAATGGAAATCCCTCCCCTTCCCAGTGCGTGGGACTAACAGCAGAGGACAAAAGGGGAGTTTCTGTTCACCTTAATCCTACGGACAGGACAGGCTGCACTGTTTAAACTATGGAGACAGGAACACTGAGGACAGATGACCTGGCTGGACTAAGCCTCCTTTAGGACCTGACCTCTGACGAGCGCGGAGTCAGACTCCATCCAGGCTCTCCCACGTGGGGCTGCCCCCTGCCCTGCTCAGCACCCGCCCCTGCCCGCGCAGGAGGGGAGCCTGCCCACAGGGGTGAGCTCAGTAAAGTGGGAAAGGAAATCTGGGAGCAGTGCTTTGCGATGTGACGGACTCCTGTCACTTGCTGCATAAATAAATATAAAATCAGAGTAAATTGTTCTACTTGCACAGCACTCCTGCGATAGAGTTAATTCTGTAAAAATGACAAACACCAGAACAATCCTGAGAGAGGCTTAAATCCTAACAAACCTGTTTTCTTAGTTTAAGGCTTTAATATGTTACCCACTGGACAGGCTGAGGAAAGTGGATGTTCTCCTGCATGGAGAGCGGTCAGAATAGGATCTGATAGGAGATTTTCTTATTTGTTGAATTTTAAACCAAAATTATTTCCTATTCTTATGGCCACAAGTCTATAGACACATAAATCAGATCATGTTTTGATAATCACCTAATCAGGACTTATTTCCTACAGGAATAAATAAAATTTACAACCCCTTCTATATTTTCTCCACTCACTACTATCTTTTAATTGTGTACAAATACGGCCTCCTCATAGGATTAGTAGAGGTCTTTTAATAGATCTTTAATCATGGATGAAAGGCATGATTATAGAATATACACCTTCTGTTTATTTGTATTTATTCATTTACAAACATATTTTATTGATTTCTGAGAGGAAGGGAGAGGGAGAGACAGAAACATCAACGATGAGAGAGAATCATTGATCATCTGCCTCCTGCACGCCCCCCACTGGGAATCGAGCTCACAACCCCGGCATGTGCCCTTGACTGGAATCAAACCTTGGACCCTTCAGTTTGCAGGCCAATGCTCTATCCACTAAGCCAAACCAGTTAGGGCTTATTTTTGTTTTTTAATGGTGAGATGGCTGAACAGCTTACCATTTACAGTCAAATGTTCTGAATAGCAGCTGCTCCGTTTTATTTGTGCTTCTGAGGGAAATAATAACCTAAAAACACACATAGGTGTTGGGAAGTTTTAAGAAAAGCTGATCCACATGAATTTTCAATTTAGATGCAAAGTGTGACCATTCCAAATGGCAGCCAACAGCAGGGGGAAGAAAACAATGTGCACTAAACATGGTGTAATGCCTTCCACCCTGCAAAGGCCATAAACAAAAGCAGCCTTTCGTCCACAGAGCTCCCATGCACCTCTGTTCATGCACAAAAAGCACTGTTTTCAACCAGACATCCTGGCCCCCGCCCCGACCCCACTGCCAGGGAGCTCCAAGGAGTTAGAACCCACAAGTCGCCCTGCAGTTCCCTGACGCTGTCCCTCTAACCAGAACCCAGGCAGCGGAGCTGCGAGTGTTGAAAACAGTTCAGCTGCCATCCATCATCGGGGACACCGATATAAAATTTCCTGCCTCCAAGGGCCCGCTTTGAAGACTGACAACAGTGCTGACCAAAGTCACTTGAGCTTCTGCAACTTCCTACAGTGCCTCCATTTATGCCAGTCATCATTGGCTATCAAAATGGCTGCCAAGATGGCTGCCCACAAGGTCACAGTGACTCCTCAGGTTTCACTGTTATCAATGGCGTCGTTTTCACCAAAAGGCACTTTGCCAACTGCTGGCCATCTCATCCCTTCCCTGAGGCGCCAGCGGCCTCCCTACAGCTGTCCATGTGCACTTGGGTGGTTCTGCAGGAGCCTCATCCAGAGTCATGAGCAAAGGCTCCAGAACCAGACTCTTGCCTCTGCCCCTGAGGATCCTGACCTTCCTGAGCTCTTCCACATAGTGGAGAGGTGTGTCTTCACCGGACCCCAAGTGCCACCCACACAGACACTCTCCCTGTCAGCCAGGTGGGCGCTCTGAGAGTCTGCTGACATCCCTCCGTGGCTCATCCCGCCGACCACCCCAGAGCCCTCCACAGCAATCAGTGTGGCCAGACCGAAAGCCCCCCGTGACGCTGGTGTTTCAGTTTCATGCACATGCCCTCTCGGAGGGGCCCCCGCATAGTTATCCTATGGCCCCCACAAGGCACGGCCGTGGCTGCTCAGAGCCCGGGACACTCTCCCGTGGGCTGGGCTCTGGGCGATGCCCATGAGGCTTCTCTGCTGCCTGAGAGGTAGGAGCTGCCAAAGTCATCGGACCTATTTGTAAACACGTGCAGTTCTCCTAAAAGGGCAGGAGAGCGCACAGAGGTCTGAGACCTTTATCGGAGCCCCGTTTTCTTCCATGGTTTTCGGAACAACGGAACTTCAGATGAAAAGAAGGGAAAGACCAGGGAAATGCGTGGGTCAGACACAGGCTACAATGTGTGGGTCGGCTTTAAGCTGTAACCCTCAATAGTCTGGAGGCCCTAAGATTTAGCGTCAAACATTTATTTCAAAGCCAGTGTCTGTCCCTTAAAAATAGACTGGAACTGGGAGATGGCTTAAGAAAGCCATGGAGAGCCGAAACCGGTTTGGCTCAGTGGATAGAGTGTCAGCCTGGGGACTAAAGGGTTTCAGGTTTGATGCCTGCCAAGGGCACATGCCTGAGTTGCAGGCTCAATGCCCCTCCAGTAGGGGGCGTGTAGGAGGCAGCCAATCGATGATTCTTATCATTGATGTTTCTCTCTCTCTCCCTTCCTCTCTGAAATTAAAAAAAAAAAAAGAAAGAAAGAAAGCCATGAAGATAGTTACTGTACTGTTGTTCTGGTAGCTAGCTTATAAAATGTTGTAAAAAAAAAAACACAACACATCGGATAAACACATTTCAAATTACCATGCACATTTTGCAACAATACATCATCAAGACCAACTAATTAATGCTGAGGAATATGAATCGGTGTACAAAAGGTAGATAGAAAGAAGTATGTAATCTTATGCCTATTTCATTTCACTGCGCTATGTAACCCTTAAAAATATTTCTTATCACGTTATGGGGGCAAATGGGATATGGGAAAAGGATTAGGAGGTTTACCCAAATCTTACAAACTCACATGTCCTCGAATGTAATGATGGGACAGAAGGGCACATCCCACACAGCCCGTTTGTCCCACAGCTCATAGGCAACGACAGCAGCAGCCAAAAGCAGTCTTTTCCAATTAGTGGGGCACACATCCAAAGCTCTTACATGATGCTTAGCCCTCTCCAGGTAAATCCGCAAAAGTAGATCGCGTAAGTGCCGTGGTAACAATGGTTGGAAAGGACAGATTTCATCCATCTTTGAAATTCCTTTTTTTTTTTTGTTTGTTTTGTTACTCTTCACCTGAGGATATTTTTTTCCCATTGGTTTTTATTTTACTTTATTTTTTCCCATTGATTTGTAGAGAGAGTGGAAGGGAGGGAGGAGTGTGGTGGGTGGCAGAGAGAGAGAGAGATAGGCAGAGGGAGAAAAACATCGATATGAGACAGACACATCTATTGGTTGCCACCGCCCTTGCCTGTCTGGGGCAGGGAAAGGAACTTGCTAGCCAGGTAAGTGCCCTTCACCAGGAATGGAACCTGTGACCATGGGTGTGAGGGGTGATAACCCCTGAGCCACACGGGCCAGTGTTAAAGACCTTTTATACTTAATTTCCACAGAAACTGGTTGGCCTGCCAAAGCCAGAGGCCAAGTCATAGTTGCAAACCCGACACTTCTGTTGCCCACTTTGTCCATGCGGACTTTCAGGAACGAATGGACATGTTAGCAAAGGACGCCCTGAAGCAATGCATGGGGCTGTTATTACCTTCCTCCTCGTGAAGGGGGCATATGGGAGGCAACCAATGAGGCCCAGGATCTATTCAAGTTGTTCGACAAACACTGAGTGCCTACAGGTGCCATGCGTCCTACCTGGCTCGTATTTCTACGGTGATCTTACATAACTCTGGAATATGTCAATCCCTGGTAAAGCCGGAAACATTGCTTTCTTTGCACAGTAACTAGCCCTTTTGTGGGACAAGCTGGAGATACAAACCGGTGCCCAGGTCGCCTCCCAGTGGCTGCTGTGGGGCCGCAGGACAGCAGTGCGAACAGGTGAGCTGCAGGCTGGTCTGTCTCAGTGCCTCTGGAGGAGCACGGAGCACAGAGGACAGTCCCCCTCCTGCCCTCCTGCTCACATCCCCACGGTCACTGTGGGCACAGCGTCTCCGTCTCACATGAGCTGAGGCGCCCTCAGTGCTGCTGCTCTCCAGGGGAGACAGAGCTGCCGGGCCCTGTGCCCTGGGGCCCCGCTCACCCTGCCAGGCAGCCGGGGAGGCTCCCGATGCCTCTGACACGCACCGGTGTCTCCTCCCCAGAGCACCGGGCAGGCAGCAGCCCGCAGGCCACGGAGCTCAGCTGTGATTTCTTGTGACCCCAGAGCATGGCTTTCCGAAGAGTGTATGTGCCATTTGACATAAAGACAAAAGTTAAATTTAAAAATATGTTTACAATCAGAACGTTATCAGATTGACAACGCAGATGATTTGCCAAATTCAACTGTGTTTTCAAAAACAAACGCTTATTGAACTGGATGTGTTCCCAGGGAACCGCTGTGCCCATCCCTCAATACTCAGCATTCGCAGCATCCTATGGAGGAGCTACTAGTCTGTTAGCACTTCCTGCCTCCCCTTCTCCGTGGGAATCTGACCGCCTTCCAGTGCCCTGGCCACTTCTCACCTGGTCCCTCTGACTGACACACGTCACTGCCTCTATTCGGACTCCCAACAGCAGTCTCTTCTCCCCAAGGAGCCAGAATAGCCTCTTTCCTTAGGAGCACGTCACCCCCAACTCAGGCTCTGCCAAAGGTCCCCCATCAATCAAATACAATGTGACTTCTTCCCACGGCCTGCACGCCTCCAGGCCCGGTAAGATGGGATCCTGCCCGTCCGTGACCTCAGCTTCTTTCCTCGTCCCACGCTGACCACACGGGCCACCCCTCCCTGTGCCTGGAACACAAACCCTGTGCCCGTCTCAGAAGCATGGCTTGGCCCCTCCCTACCACGCCAGAGCCCCTCATCCTCCTCAACGCAGCCCGGGCACGGCTCCCAGGTTTCCTCTTTAAAGAGCCTCCTCTCCCTTTCTGCCTAAAGATAAACCCCCGTGACCACCTTACCAGGCCATCCTGCTCTGTCTTCCTGCTGCTTACACCAGCTGACGTGCTCACTCTTTAAAAACACTCATTAAAAACTACGTGTGTCTTCCTCACTAGAATATAAGCTCTGTCTTCATGACTTGTCCTACCCGTTCTCTCTTCTAACCTCAGTGCAGACCTGGAAGGACTGTGAGCACGGAAGGGACACGACCCGGAAAGTGGCTGGATGGTGGGAAAACCAGGAGGACCACCAAAGAGAAGCCCGGACAAGGGAGGGCCACGAGAGTGTGTCCAGGCGCTGGGTGCTGCCCAGAGCGTGCTCAGCCCAGCCCGACCCCCGGGATGCCTGCTCTTGGCCCCTGTTCTCCCTCCGGCCACTTTTCATTCCGTGCTTTTCCTGCTTGTGAACGGCCGCTCTTCCTTCCCGCCTCTGGCTCAGATGCTCGCTCCAATTCCCTCTATTTAAACAATTGAGAGACACTGCTTCTCCGCTGGCTCCCAGGAGCAAAGCTTAATGTGTCCACAAAATACTCCCCCCCCCCCAACCCAGATGCTCTCCTTCCTGTGTGACCCAGCTCTCCCCACGGAAGCACCTCCCCTCAGGTGCTCGGTTCTCCAGAGGGAGGGCGGCGCCATGAAAAGGCCTGTGTCTCACACGGTGCCCGCTGAGGTCTCCGTTCATAAGCACCAGCAGCCTCTCCAAAGTGGTACCTGGGAGCTTAAGGGGGAGGCACTGCCCTAAGAGCTCTTTCCCTCCGACCCTGCAGCGGCCTTTCCCCTCAGCTTGGCTGTGGGAGGAGCAGCACATCCCACCACGTCCCACTAGCACGGCACCTATTTCCAGTGACAAAACATCAACAGAGGAATTCTGTGCGGATGACGCAAAAGTCTTTACGCAGCTGTAGCTTAGCCGGCAGCTGGCAAAGCCTTCCCAGGTGCTGCTGGCCCTCTCCTCCCGGGCGACTGGCAGGCAGGCCCCGCAGGACAGGGGAGCGGATTAGCTCCCATCACTGAAGGAACATCGAACCCAGCGCTCCAGTTCCCATCAGGACGCACAGGAGAACTGCTCGGGGAATACAGCCTGGGACTCAGCTCAGTCCTACACCCAGTCAGCTTGTCCCAAGGCCGGATGGTTTGTTACTGCGTCCATCCTACCCGACCAGCACACCGTGCGTGTGTGTGTGTGTGTGTGTGTGTGTGTGTGTGTCTGCACGCGCACGTGCACCTGTGTCTCCTGTGGGTCCAGGGTGGGGTTGGGGGGAAGTTGGGGGAAGAAATAGAGATCTCCCCTAAAGTCTTTTTAAAAAAAATATATTTTATTGACATTTTACAGAGAGGAAGGGAGAGAGAGAGAGAGAGAGAGAGAGAGAGAGAGAGAGAGAGAGCTAGAAACGTCGATGAGAGAGAAACATCTACCAGCCGCCTCCTGCTCATCCCCCACCGGGGATGTGCCCGCAACCAATGTACATGCCCTTGACCTGAATCGAACCCGGGACCCTTCAGTCCGCAGACCGATGCTCTACCATTGAGGCAAACCGGTTTCGGCCCCTCAAGTCTTCAATAACAATTGTTTGTGATGGAAACTGCAATGGTAACATTTTCAATTACAACAATTATTTAGCCCCACTGGGTGTGGTTTACTTCCTTTAATAGCTTCTCTTAATCCAGTTCTGAGGGTCATGTCAGGAGCCTACTTTGGTTTGCAAAGCAGGACCACAGCCTGAGACAGGACAGACAGGCAGCCTGTGGAAGAGCTGTCTTACCAAGGTCACAACCACACACTCAGCGGTGAGGTGCTCCGCACTGAAAAGGTCGAGGACAAATCTGTAGACATCGTGCAGTTCAGGGTCCTGCATCAAGCGGGCCTTTCTATTCAGTTCGTGCTGAAAGAGAAAAGGCCGTGTAAGTGCCCTGAAGGACATGGGTGAGAACCTGCCTGCTAGCAGCTCCCACTGTGCCCGCCTGGCCCTGCAGAACTGTGATTGGGTGACACGTGTTTTAGTCTTTGAGGTATAAACAGTGGATCTTAAACAACACTGATTCTCCACTCACCAGCTACTGGGCACAAATACAGGGACAACCTGCAAACAGTATGTGTGTCCCCCTCCCCACAGAAGTCTACCTGAATGTAAACTATGTTTAGGCTCACAAGGTCACTCTTCTCTGCAACCAGCTCTGAAAACGCATGGTCACGTTCCTGTGACCCGAGGCTCTGGCTGTGCTGCGCTCCACAGGGGGCACCAGCTACATGTCCCTACAGAACCTCAGAGGAGGGAAGTTGGAAATTCCTGTCATTTTAATTGGTTTAAAATTTAAACAATTGTCTCAGTTTGTTTTTTTTTTTTTCAAAAAGTCTTCACATACCTTTTAGGTTTATTTACAGACATTTGTATTGTTTGATGCTCCTAAAAATATCATTAAGAAAGATAATGTTTGGGGCACATTTACCCACTTTAGCTCTCTGCCTATACAAAGCTGTGGCTCAGTTCTAACTGAGGTGTCCCTCACACAAGACTCCTTTTGTAAAATCATTAGCGACCACGTGCAGTGGGGAAGAAGACTGGAAAGAAGATGACTTTGACTTCAAGCCAGAGGAAGTAATTTTCTTCTAATAATTCATTTCAAAGCAGATTCGTATGAAATAAACACCACAGTATGAGAGATAAATAGAACCTCAATAAAACTGACTCTCACTCTGAAGGGGTGCCTTCTCTCATCGAAAATATCGAAGGATCTATTTCCAACTCTGTAAAACATGAATATGCATTTAACAATTAATTCGGGGAATGTTAGGATCGTAGTAACACGTCATCTAGGAGGGAAAGTGGGTTCAGGGGGAAGCTTAACTTTCAACAAAGCAGTTTTACAAACTGTTGTCTTGGACTCTGTTAAGAGGGTTTTCTGGCTTCTTTTTACTCAGTGCCTCACATTCTGTGCCATGTTTTCTGCACTGAGCAGCAAGAGTTGCCTTCAAGACACTGACCCTCCCTGACAGGCAATGCTGGCAAACCAAATACATTTCCATCCCTCCAGCTCACATCGGAATACACAGGGACACAGATTTTCATGCATGGGCCTCTAGTCATATAATAAAAAGCACTCTGTAGCTTGCTCAAGAAATGTCTACAGTTTCTACATAACACTCAACTTGCTATGTTATATTAGTACATTTGTTAAGCTAGACTAACAATACGGATTTTAAAACTCACCTGTACTTGATGTTGTTATATACGGCCATACTCACGCTGTGGAAGAAAAATTCATTTTATTATGTTAGGCTTGATGACACTTTTTAACGGGGGGGGGGGGGGGGGGGGAGCGGGAAGGCCATCCCAGCTGCCCGGTGGCCTTGAGATCCTCATGCCCATCAGTATCATATAACGGGACTTTGCCCCTTGTCTTGGCTGTTTTGCTTTCAGCACAAATAGGTGAACCAAAATGCTAGGGAACATGCTGTTAGAAGGCACCTGTCGGTTGATTATTGTAATGCAGGGCGGGTCCAAAGCAGGGGTACAGCTGTTTGTGTGGAAGATGACATAGTGACTAACATAATAATATAAGAACCACCTGTTTCACATACTGGCAGCTGTACACCTACTCTGGCCCCACCCTGTACATGTTAGTACACACTCCCCATCATTTGTCCTTGTACCCATAGGATCTTTCATCCTGTACAAGTTATATCTGTGCACCTGGTTAAATTTAAGCCATACAGGTGTGCTTTTAAAAAAGTTGTTAGGCCCTGCATTTCAGGAGACTTAGTCCACTATCCACCTACCCATCCATTTTCCTAGATGTAAATAAAATGCTCTGTACCAAAAAAAAATGTGTAACATCACTTTTACATAATTTCTGGAAAGCAAATCAGTTTCACTAAAAGAAAAAAAGATGTTGACAGGAAGCCAGGAAGGCTGGTCAACAACCTTAATTGCTCTAACCACTCACCCTTTAGTTGAGACATTGTTAGCTGAAGCGGCCTCCACCTTGTTTGTCCCGTGTAAGTTTCTGTTATTTCCTGCCGAAGGGCTACATGTAAATTTCTGTTCATGTTGCCTAAGATGTTTTCCCCAAAGTCTCAATGAAAGGGGAGGGCAGGGCCAGAGCAAGAGTAGTAGTTCTCCCACTGGAGTTGGACTACCGCCTGGCCCCCCATATCGCCAAGTTGAATTTCTTTAAGTCTCTTCATTCGTCTGCGGCCCTTCTCCAGATCCTGAACCCTGAACTGGAACTCTTTCTCCGCAGGCTGTGAAAGAGAGTCATATACATATAGGAAATTGAGTGGCGAGTGTAAGAGCCCACGACATCAGTAGGTCTGGCTCTCCTGACACAAGCAATGGTAACAACACAGCACAATGCCTCACAGTGTAATATTAATAGCACTTATTTCCTAATTAGATTACATGAAATTTTCACGATCAGATACAAGTCATCAGATGCTGTGTAAGTGACTGGATTTTTAAGTTATTTGAAGGAGTGGTGTCATAGGCAACAAAGGGGTCCTCGTAGTTAAGGGATAAGCTTCTTCCCTTTGCCCTCCGTGTCTAAAAGGAGCTCGAGTTCACTGAGAGAAGGTAAGCCTGAATGTCATAACTGGGTCTGTGGACTATGAGTCGCTGTGAAAAGGCCTGTAACACCGTGAGCATCCAAGAGGGACACCTCTATTGGGCTTCGAACAGCTTCATCCTCAAACTGACTTTAAAGTTACAGAATTGGAAGCACAGAAGCGGATAAGGGCCGCTGAACCTTAGGTGACATTTAATCCAACAGCCTGTTTTACAGGTTAGAAAACCGAGGCTGAAGCTGACTTGCTCCGGGTCCTGCCCACAGCGGGGAGCCCCCCTCTCTCCTCCGCTCTAACCAGGCAGGGGCCCCCGGCTTGGCTGTCCCCTGAGAGCCCCTGAGGAGCTGCAGACACGGCCCCCCCTCCACCCAGAGACGCGCAGCCTTCACTGGAGCTGGGAAGACATGGGCGGTTTGTAAAGCTCCCAGGAGCCGCGATGTGCTCCAGAGCTGGAAACACACGACTTCGGGTAAGAGCAGAACCTCCCTGGATGCTTTTGCCCAGGTGATCACGCCTCACAGTTTTGCTGGGCTCATCAAAGATTGTGACTTTGAGACTGTATTGGGCAGGGGGTGAAATGCATGCATTTGGAGACATTGTTTTGAAATAAATTGCATAAGTGATTCTAGTAAAGACTGCACCCAATTGAGAACAATGTACCATGATGAACATTTTTCAAAATCATTCCTCACATTCAATTAGCTCTATTAATTTCCTCAGTAAACCCTTATTTCATCGATAGTGCATGTACTGATGATCATTTAAAAAATCTAAAGAGAGGAAATTAAAATTTACTGTACTTCCAAAGTTATACTAATTTGGAAAAAGAAGCATAAATCTACTTGTCTGGGCAAGGCTAATCTTTAAAACTACTTTTGAATTATTCTGTAACATCAGAGTATTTTGAATTCAAAAGAAGCTACAGAATGCAACCATAGTTGAGTGTTTTTTGTTTTTGTTTTTTGCTTTTTACTTTTGGATTATTGTCTTGGCTGAATAATAACATTCAGTGATTACTCAGTAGGTCCCAAAACTCAGGAGTTTAGAGAGAGGACGGGCTCAGTGTTTGCTGAAACACAATTTGATGTCAACTACTGTTATAAGTGTGAGAAGAAAGTTATATTATTATAATCATCAACTTGCTGTTGCAACAAAAGAAGTTACTAATAATTTAATTAGAAAACATTGGTACATTATAAAAATGACATTTTAAAGCTAATTATGTGTTTAAGGATGAAAAATACAATGAAAGGTGAATATATTAATTCTGTCAGGGAGCATTTCCCAAACCGTGCTCTGGAAAGTCAGCATGCGTATTCCAGAGACACTGATAATGTACGTAGGACAACCCCCATGGGAGCCAGGAAGCTGGTCAGTATATGTATTCTCTCTCTTAAATAAGCTTAGAAGTTTTATCTTAGAGTTTTTTAAAAGTTAATCTCCAATGGGAGACTCTGGGGAAATTAAAAAATACTTTTCATCCGCATAACACTGTTCATGGCTGCTTAAGTGTAAACCTGCCTATGGCTATGTTTCCAAAACATTACCTCTTTCATTTTTTTCATGGTGATTTTTTTATATATATGGATAGATGTAGTGTCTTGAAGATATAGTTGTATGTTTATTCATACCTACATATATAATTAAATTTTATATATCTATTAAATTGAAACTTCCATTGAGCAAATTTTACCCACATAGGAATTACCTTGAAAAGTTATTCTTTCACACTGATGTGATCCATCCCACTTTGCGGGGTAGGAAAGTGGCATATAGAAATAGTGTAGGAAAAAAGCATGATAGGAAAAATCTGCTAAAAATCCAATGAACTTTTAATGCTATACACTCCAGTGTCAGTAGAGGGCAAGCTGTTCCTTTTCACAGGAGTAGCTTCCAAAGTGCGGTGCGCTGCTCTGTGCCCATGTCTCCTAAAGAAAGACTTTTATTTTGTAGCCCTTCCAAATCAAGGGGGAAAAGGTGCCTCAAGCTTCTCTCCTTACCAAAAGAAATACTTAAAAAAAAAAAAATAGAAACACCCAATAAAAAGCAGCTCTCCTTTTTATTGGGGTCAACAATGTCTTAAAAACAGAAATGCATCAGGAAATATCAGTGCTTTTGGGGGGATTTCTTATTTGCTAACGGCCTTTCCCTTCTTCCATTCACTCTAAGAATAAAGTGGCCTCTCACGCAGCCTGTGGCACCCTGGTCGAACTCACGTTTGCAGGATGAAGCTAAAATCCGGCTGTCTCACTGTGTCATCATAGAGAAACACAGTGGGGCAAGACCGATAGCACCTAGTAAGGCGCCCTGCAAATTCCTACCGAAGAGGGAGAGACAAGAAAATGTCACAGTATGTATGTTAAACCTTTAGAAGTGCGCTTTTTCTCTTGGCTAAAATGCCTAACAATTAAGCATTAAGACCTTTCTGACAGCCCATGAACTGCTTGAGTGTGGTATCACGTGCGGCGCTATGGTGAACCCAGCAGAGAGTCTACCTTCCACAGGGAGATGTGAGGAATGGCTTATAAAATGCTGCCTTTGGTAAGTGCCTGTAAGCAAACCCGGCAAACCCCTGCTATAAACCCCCTTTACAATAGTGTGAAACGTTTAGAATTAGACTTCAGGGCTGTTGTTGTTTTCCTTAAGAGAGCAAACATAGCTAAGATTTCCTACATCTCTTGTTCATTTACTATAATTAAATGTAATGCGTTATATAATAATAAATCAACACCATTTTGTTGCAGTACAGGAAAGCCAGTCATAAGTTCAGGAGACAGAGAGACAAACAAGCACGTTTGGTCAGAGGTGTGCGTGTGCCAGGGCTGCCCATTTGCTAACAAGCTGGGGCCACAGGTCTCTCTGAGCCTCACTTTTCCCCAAAACCAGATAAAACAACTTTCAGAAGTCAACTCTCACTTATGTTTAAGGAAGACTATCATTACACTACTCAAGTGAGAAGCTCAGAGAGTAGTTTCCATTCATATCTATATGTTAGTGCTGTTCTCTTGGCCCTCTGACACTCACCTCCATCTGCCTCACTCAGGCTGCGCTCTCTGCTGACAAGGCCTCTTCTTCCTCCTTGTCCAGCAGGCTTCCCTCCTCCCCGTCTACCTCCAGGACCCCCTCACCAGCAGCCTCACCACCCAACTTCCCTTCTGCACACTCCCACCGCTGAGTGGCCCCTTGTCACATGGCATCAAGGCTGACAGGGTTTCCCTCCCATAGAAACCAAGCTTCTCTGGGGAAGGGAGGACTCTGGCTCCTCTCCTGCCTCTAGCCTCTGAGCACCGAACCCGGGACAAAGTGGAGTGTGAGTGCTTGGCAAGTTCTTTACATCATTTATATCTGGGCGTAAATCTCACTGTACATACAACTTAGAATTCATCTGCAGTGGTACTGGAGAGGTGACGAGAAAGGGCTTGAGAAGCTTTGGATAACAAACTATCCTTAACACACTGTAGAAGTACCCATTTATTTAAGAAATACCATTGATTTGTAAAGAGCCCAACAATTCAGCAATAATCACATACTGACACAGCCTGAACTATGTTTTGACAATTCTCTTCCTGAAATGAATGCCTAGGACTAATCACTGTAAAGAATTTAAATAGTTGTGTTTTTAAGTATCAGAAAATATCAATAACTTTGACATGCTTGGTTTTGTTGTTTTTTTAAAACTAATTCAGATGAGCCATCCTTCCTCATGTCATAGAAAATAGTTTTGTTCATGGTGTCATACTTTCCCACCAGCACCCCCCACAAATGCACAAGACATTAGGCCGGGGAATAATCTACTCGATGCCTTTTAAAATACAGAGCCTTTTAACATTGCCAGTAGCCTATAATCAGAAAGATCCATTTATTGCATAAAACAGCATTTTGCTTGTTTCAATTGTTTCACTGCAAACCCACTTTTTCCTTATTAATCAGAAGTTCCAAATGGTATATTTTTGAAAAGTTTCAGTATTTGGAGGAATAAATTCTCCTTCAAGCTAGAATGATCAGTATTGAGAAAACCTACAAAAAGATGTTCATGCTAGTGGCATTGGTCCATTACATTTTTTAGAAATCATGACAGACTACTTTTATATCAAACTAGGGATTTCTTACTTAAATTTTCAACTGTTTACTTACATCATCGTTCTCCTCGTCTTGTTCTAAGAATAAAAAAAATCAACTGATCAATTCTGATACAAATGCTACAGAAAAATAACAGTAGCTGATTATCTGACAGACTACAGCATACAAAATGAGGCAAAAATTTTATTAGGTACAAATGAAAGACTCTCCATGTACAGAAGAAAAGGCAAAGCAAATTAGACCAGGTGAGAAACGTAGCTAATGAAAAGGTGTAGCTGTTGCATATCTGAACCTCTACCCAGTAGTGGCGTCTGATTGTACAGTTATACCCACCTCACTTGAACCAACAGGATCTAAGCTCTGAGAACCAGTTTCTGGCCAGACACTAGTCCCCAGGCTTATGAGCTTCCCTGGAAATGTCCTGAATCACTTATTGGTAATCAACTAAAATGCCTTACTAAAAATCAATGGGTCTTTGTTCAATTGGAAAGTAACCTATTCAAATGTATATTTTATTTTATTTTTGTTTTTTTAAAAATAATTTATTATTATTATTTTTTTAACATATTTTATTGATTTTACACAGAGATATATTGAGAGGGATAGAGAGAAACGTTGATGAGAGAGATACATCAACCAGCTGCCTCTTGCACACTCCCCACCGGGGATGTGCCCGCAACCAAGGTACATGCCCTTGATCGGAATCGAACCCGGGACCTTTCAGTCCACAGGCCGATGCTTTATTCACTGAGCCAAACTGGTTTAGGCCAAATGTATATTTTAAAATGAGTGTGCTGCCCTAGCGGTTTGGCTCAGTGGATAGAGTGTTGGCCTGTGTCCTGCGTTTCTCTCACATTGGTGTTTCTGCCTCCCTCTCTCTTGACGCCCTTTTAAAAAAAAAAATTAAATGGAAAAATATCCTCGGTTGAGACTTAATAACAAAAAAAGGGTGCTAACTTGGTCCAGGCTGGTGTTGCTCTGTTTTTGGGGCATCATCCTGTGCATCAAAAGGTTGCCCATTCCATTTCCCAATCAAGGGCATATACCTGTGTTTTGGGCTTGATCCCTGGGAGAAAGTGTGCAAAATGCTGCAGATCAATGTTACTCTCACATCAATGTTTCTCTCTTTCTCTCCCTCTACCTCTCTCCAAAAATCAATAAGCTATTCTTTAAAAAATATCTGAAAAATAAAATAATAATTATGCTAACCTAATTGCACATGTCTATAGCACACCATGTCATTTTGCTCTCACAAAGGCCGGAAGAAGAATAAAAGCTCTGCATAGGGTCTTGGGCTGTACCGTTTCTCATACTGCCCCCTATGGTGTGGGATGGGCACCACAGAAACTGTCCCTTATGAGGGAAGAGAGGGCTATGGGGTAGCTTTTCCTTTACTGTCTCCACTCTACTGTGAGTCACCCATGGCTCTGGAAGAAACTGAGAAACACAGCAATCCTAACTAAAATCCATTAGCTTAAAACAACAACAAAAAATACACACACACCCCATGAACACGTGGATAGGACACCCCATGCTTTATTGTGCTGCACTACTTCAAATATACTGCAACCCTCATTCCTTGTGCTTCTGCTGTCATAATCAACTGAAAAACCTGGCCACGTGTGGCTTTTCCAGTAAGTAAACTCAATAACTCAATTGAACAAAGCATTGAGGAAAGTCAGCAGGCAAGCAGGAGTGACAAAATCCTACCTTGCTGCTCAGGTAGTAAAGAGGGCCCAAGGGGGAAAGAAGCAGGGGTGGGGAGATCAGGCGCCCATCCCTAGGAAAGCTGCCTCCAGCTGGAAGGAGCCCAAGGCAGGGCCATCACTGGGGCACTGATGTTCTTTTGGTTGTAGCCCATGAAGGCTAAGGAATTCAGCCTCTCAGACTTCAACTTCTCAGACTTCGGGGTAGCAGGCACTGTTTCCATTGCTGCAGTGTCCATAGCAGCTTCCTCACGAACCTCATACTTACGCTTTGACTTAACCTTCCTGAACCTACCACCCAGTTTGGGGCTGGCCCTGGGGCTGGGACTGGCCCTTAGACAGCAAGTCAGTGTGTTTCCCATGGCTCACCTCCAGTCCTCTCTGCTACTGCTGGTTCACTCACACCCCACTCCCCGCCCCCCACCCCACAGCCCTCAGCAGTCCCTCCCCACAAGGAAGGCTAGGCCTGCAGGCAGCCCCAAGGCTTCACCGCACAAGCAGGTAGAGCTCACTCACTGTTTGCTTGGCCTCTGGGCTGCCAAGCCCTAGGTGGGGCTCAGGGCCCAGCACCCCCCCCCCCCCGAAGCTGCACCTCTTTGGTTGACTCTTTTGTGAGGACAGCAACCAACAAGACTTGACTTGTTGGAAATGGATAGGGATCAGATAAGCACTGAGAGCTACAACCACAGTGGGAAGAGAGTACAGCCAAAGCTCCTCTCCTCCCACAGTTGCTTCTCAACTGAAATCTGTTCTCCTGGTTGCTGCCAGCCAATCAGAACACATTTCACAGTTATCTGGTTATAAAGGACCAATCATACTGAGAGTTCCACCATGCTGGAACCCACAAAGAAGTCAGGGATTTACAATCCCTTTCCCTAGACTTGGGTTTCCATTCATTGCAGGCATCCTGGAGCTCTCCATTCCCCAGGGAAGTGCAGTGGGCATTTGCTAGTGCAAGCAGGCCAGTGTCATTAGCTGCTGGGTTTCACCAGGTCTGAAGCCTACTCATTGATGTATAGCTCTCTGGACTTAGTTACACCTTCATTATTGACCATTTTTAAAAGTAAATTCTCCTTGTCTATCTACATGTTAGCTTTTGCCTGCATCTTGCCCTGGTCCTACTCTCAATAAAGAGCTATGACTGTGTGTCTGAAATGGGGACTCAAGGAAACATTACCAATGTTTTTTTACCAATTTTTTTGAAAGTTAAACTTCTTCTAATGCCACTTCTTCAAAATAGACTCGCCCAGGCTATGGTATTTTGTGGAAGAGCCACACTCAAGGGGCCAAAGAGCCGTAGGTGGCTCACAGGCCACAGTTTGCCGACCACGGCTTTAAGACATTGTCAATTTTTTTATAGCAAATTTTAGAAAAGTATTGTAGCATATTATTTCTCTTAAAAATAATTTGTATAAATAAAAATTATAAACAAATTCATAAATACTCAGATATTGAAGGGAAAAATATCAAACCTAGAATTTTATATCCAGCCAAGGACAAAGATATGTCCTTCAAGGAGTGGATATAAGACTCTACAATACAAAATAAATGTACAAACAAACCACAAAAAAATTCCTAGATACAGAGAACAAATTGATGGGCACCAGATGGGAGGGAGAGAGTTGAGTGAAAAAAGATAAAAGGAATCAAGTACAAATGGCCAGTTGTAAAACTAGTCATGGGGATGCAAAGTACAGGAAATAGAGTCAATAACACTGGAATAATGATGCATGGTGTCAGATAGGTGCTGGGTTTATCATGGTGGTCACTGTGTAAGGTATATAAATGTCTGATCACTACGGTCTACACTTGAGTCTAACGTGCTATTGCATGTCAGGAGTAACTGAAAAAACAAATTAATATAAAAGACTCTCAGACATGCAAGGCCTCATAAACTTTTGCTGCATAGAGATCTGCTTTGTAAATGTCTTTCGAAGAAGCACCCAAATAAGAAAAAAACTATGAGATGCTGTGGGAGATGTGAGGTTGCAGGTGATCAATAAACATCAATTTTCTTTCAGTTGGTATTTGCCACCAACCAGTCTTTTCTGTGTGTGTGTGTTTTTTTTTTGCTTTGCTTGATATCAATAGATAACAGAAAGTTCAATTCACCAAGAAGATCGATCAGTTCTAAACATGGCAGACACCTAAGCAAGTAGCCACCAAAAAAGCTGAAGCCTACAGTTGACAGCTACAAAGAGAAGCAGAAAGTAATCATCATGGTGGGTGGGGGTATAGTTGACATAGACAAAAAGGGTATTTAGTAGTGGAGTACTTCTTTCCTGCCCCTCATTTTGGAATTCAACCAGATGACTTGCTCCGGCCAATAAAATGTTAGCAGGTGGGAGGAGCCAGAAGACTGAGGGCATGGTGACTGGGCAGGCCCTTTCCTTTTCCATAACATGAATGCATCTGGATCAGCCCACGTGTCTAGAAGGAGGGTGACAGACACGGGAAGCACAGCTGAGCCACTGCTGGGGGCTCAGGCTGGAGCAGCTACCCTGTGACCCAGAAGAACAAGGGGTTTCTGGGTGAAGCCAATGGATCGGGGAGCTTGTTTGGGTTGGTTACACAGCATTGTGGCCGTAGGAGTTCATCAATATACCCTCACATTCGGAGCTTCACACACCCGAGAAGCTGCACTTAAAATAAGGAAACTAGGTGATGCCCAATTAGCTTATGGGGACCCAAGGCCTTACCCTCGCTGTCACTTCTTCATCTGCAAAAAGCAGATACTCCACCATCTACATCTTAGGGTTATTGAATGGATTAAGTAGGTGAAGCCCCCACAGCCACTGTGGGCCTCTTAGAAATTGCACCTTCTTTCCTGACCTTTGCTCCTGTAATCCACCACCCCTACTTGGGAGAGCAGGGAGAGAGCATGGGTATCCTAACCTCCTGGCAGAGGGCCATTAGTCCAACCCTTTTTTATTTTATTATTTTTTTGATTTTTTCATTCTTTATTGATTAAGGTATTACGTATGTGTCCTTATCCTCCCATTACCTGGCCCCCCACCTGTCCCCACTCATGCCCTCACCCCCCTGGTGTCTGTGTTCATTGGTTAGGCTCATATGCATGCAGACAAGTCCTTTGGTTGATCTCACCCCTTACCCCCACCCTCCCCTATCTTTGCTCTGAGGTTTCACGGTCTGAAAAATACTTCTCTCTGTCCACCTGCTTTTGACAGTGTTGGAATTCTGCTCCAGTGCTTACAATCAGCTGCAGGGAAGGCCAGGGAAATGATGAATTTGCAGGGGACCACGTGAGGCACATCAGCGTTTAAAGTGCTGCTGGATGCGGTGCTGCTGTACATATGGTCAGACTCTGAGTCCATGTCCCCGGTCCTGGCATTCATGTACTCCTCCACATCCCCCTCGCTGATGGACTGGCAAAAGCTGCCCAGGGAGGACCTGGGCTCCATGCTGTCCATGTCCTCATCGTCCCACTCCCAGGCATGCAGCGACATGCTTGCTGCTGAGAACTGCCCGCCCTGGCTGGAAGGAAACAAAGGCACTTGAGTCGCAGCACTCTGCTCCCAGGAGGTTAGCCACCCTCCCACCTCCCTTCCCTTGTCCTGTTCAGAGTTGCATGACTAAGGCCTCAGACACTGCCGGGTGTACAGTAGGCACTCAATAAAGTTAGACAGTGAATGGCTGAACCACAGAGAAGGGTCTTGGCAGCCATTTTGATCATAAGCAGCACCCGGTTCTCCAACTTGAGTCTGCCCTCCCCCAGCCCTAGCTGCATTGATTTGGCACTTCTGGAATGCCTACACCAGGGAAATGCATTCAGGAGGAACCACAAGGAGTGGGAACAGAATCCCCTCCCCGGCTTCCACCCAGGGGGGCCTGGGGTGAGCTGCAGACCCCGCCCCAGGGCAGCATGTGCAAGTACCTGGCAGGGAAAGACGGGGGAGAACCCCGAGGCAAGACACAAATGGGCTTTGAGTTGGGGGCTCAAGACACAAGGAAGACGAACCCCCTAAAGTTAAGGAAAGGATGCAGCCTGGGGCAGGGGCTGGGGGCGGGTGGGAAACACGGTCCCCTCAAGGCACCCAGAGTACCTTCCAGCGGATGCACGGACAGCAGCTCAGGCTCAGGCCCTGGTGTCAGTCAGCACGCGCAGCCACTGAGCAGCCACCTGAGCGAAGGCCCTGGAGAGAAGCCTGTCCACTGTGTTTGACAGTTGCTAGGAGACGGAGTGGCTAAACGGGGGCGGGGCTTCCTGCCTCAGCCACTGGTCTCAGACTCCTTGTACAGGCAAGGTCTGGCAGATAATGGTAGGTGTATGCAAGATTGGAAACCAGTTGGTTGAATCATTCATCCGCTCCTTCATTCAATCCTTAAAAATTCCTACGCTGAAAGCTCGAGCACCTATAATGCACCTGACCCTTACAGGATGGGATAAAGACAAAGGAACCAATGGGCTCTGCAAACTCAGGACCCCCATCCCATCCCAAACCTCGCACATAGACTTGGCATTCTGTCGCTGATGTCTTCAAAGGTCCATGAAAATTCTGTTAATGCTTGTGAGTCCAACCCAGAGGTGAGGATACTGAGCCTTAGAGAGGTGCAGCGACTGGCTGGAGGTCACACAGGGCGTGTGTGGCAGCACGGGGTTGAAATTCAGACCATCTGACTCCAAAGCCTGGGCTCAGCTGTAAAATGCCCTCCACCATTCCCACTGCCACTTTGGCCACCCCTCTCCCCTGCTGCTGAGAGAGCCTGGCAGCTGCTCTCCATGTAGAAGGCCAGAGAACACCCAAGGGGTGTGCGAGGAGGGGGGGGGCGGGCACATGGCAGAGGTGACTGGAAGGAAGGGTCAGGGGCAGACTTCATGAAGGGGAGGACCAAAGCCACGTTTTAGAGTTTGTCAGGTACTAAAGGCAAGAGGAGGCATTCCAGGCAGAGGGAACCGCATAGGCAAAGGCCCAGAGGGAAGAACCCACATGGCAAGTTCAGGCAAGGGATGAAGAGGCTGGAGTGGTGGGCAGGGCCCCGGGTACATAGCTGTGGAGGGCAGGCAGGGCATAAGACTGGTGTTGCCTGGGCTTGCTCACTGGCCTGTACTCATCTGGAGGGTCAGCAGGGTTGAAAGGCCAAAATGGCATCACGCAAATGTCTTGCAGTTGGTGCCATTGCCTGGGAGCACCTCATTCACCCTCCACACGGCCCCCGACCCACCCTCAGGCTAAACTGTCTGCCTCATGTGGCATTCTCAGGGCAGGGATCCATGAGGACAAAGAAGCAACCTGCAAGGACTCTTAATACCTAGACCTGTAAGTGACACAGTGCATGTCACCATCGCCACCTTCAAGAGACTCTGAAGTGGCCGGGCGGAGGCCCCTGAGGAGAGACACAAGGTAGCAGTGGAGCCCAGTGGCCTGGGCTTGGAGGCTGCCATGGTAGCGCGGCAGGTGACTCGTACCGGCGACTTAAGGGGGCACGCATGGGCTGCTGAGTGCCCTGGCGCACCACCATAGGCAGGGCCGGGGTGTGGAGAACGAAATGGCAGTGCTGGTCACGGGCCTAGAGAGACGGTTCTCCATCACCTGGGCTGCCGGAGTCCCGCAGATGTTCAAGCTTTGCTAGGGATGCTTCCCTCCAAGACCTCCAGGAATGTGGCCACTGGGGTAGCCACCGAGGGGGCACAGATGTCAAGGAGAAGAAAGCCTGGCTCATGTGGAGTGGAGGCTGAGAAGTCTTACCATCAGCCCTCCACATAGTAGAGAACCAGGAAAGTGGGCAACATAATTAAGCCTGCATCCAGAGACCTTCGAATTGGGGTTGAATAGGGCTGGTGTAAGTCCTGGATTCCCAAGGCCCAGGAACCAAGAGCTCTGACGTCTGAAAGCAAGAGAAATGAACGTTCCAGCTCAAGAAGAGACAGCCAAGTACTTGCCCTATCTCTTCCTTTTCATTCTGTTCAGACTCTCAATGGCTTGGAGGTTGCCCACCCACATTTCTGGGGTGGACCTTCTTTCCTTAGTTGCCAAATTAAAGCTAATGTTTTTTTTCTGAGACACAGACACATCTAGAAAGAATGTTTTACCAGCTCCGTGGTGATCCCTTGGCACAGACAAGTTAACGTATAAAATTAACCACCACATGGTCCAGTTGATGAATACATAGCCATCTGTCCATCATTAAAAGGAAAACACTTTTTTGAGGATCGCCTCAGTATAGTGAGATTTTAAAAGGTCCAAATACAGGGAGAAATACCATTTGAAAGGGTGCTCAGTGTCTTATCTCTTGATCTCATCATCAGTTTGAACTTCTGTTTTTGTTAATGCTTCTCATCTCTCTACACTAAGCATGTCAAACTCAAAGACCAAGACAGGCCAAATAAACAAGGTTTAAGTTTATGTGGGCTGCAAAAACACACATAGAAGCTTCAATTTTCATAGAAACATAGCTTTATTTCAACAGAGACATGCTAAATACAAAGGGCTGAAATAAGTGAGTAATCGTTAACATAAATAGGATATTGATATTAATTAAATTAATAAAAATTAATATTTTTTTCTTGACATTAACTTATCAGACACTGAATAACTGCACAAATTAATAAGGGTAATGCAAATAAATTTATTTTTCTTGTTCTCCAAAAGTGAAATATTTCCTGTTGCGCACACAAGTCAGTCCAAGACTAATGTGGCAATAGGCTGCTAAAATATTTGCTGCTAAGCTGAAACCAGTTTGTCTCAGTGGATAGAGCGTCGGTCTGCGGACTGAAAGGTCCCGGGTTCGATTCCGGTCAAGGGCATGTAAGTTGGTTGTGGGCACATCCCCAGTAGGGGGTGTGCAAGAGGCAGCTGATCGATGATTCTCTCTCATCAACATTTCTAACTCTCTATCCCTCTCTCTTCCTCTCTGTAAAAAATCAATAAAATATATTTTTAAAAATTTACTGCTAATATTAGTGGAGAGAAATGGTGCGCCTGCAAGTAAGACGCATAAGGGAAATGAATGCAATACCATTATAGTAATCAGTCATTACTGTGAGAGTTATAGCTCATTATTAACTATTATGTGCAACAGAATATTGTAAAAATTAAGTGACAAAATTTTTATTAAAACATTTCTTACATACCATTATATTGGTTGGGTCACAAAAATATTTGTTGTGGGCCACATGTGGCGTGCAAGCTGAGAGTTTTACATACTTACTGCAGCCAATAGTCAACACAAGTCAAAGTAATAAATGTGCAGCTTGCTCATGTGAAACCCAGGTAAACTCATTTTATGATTAACAGGGAGAAGATTTATGGTAATAATGTAACTGAAAGTCCCCTTCAGCTGCCTGTCACCTTAAAAGCCAAACTCATGAGACAGATATTGATGAAAAAAGGAAAGTGGTTTATTCAAGTGCCAGACACTTGAAAAGATGGGGGACTCTTATGGCAAAACCCATCTCAATATCTCAGTGCAGGCATGGATTTTATAAGGAGGGAGAAGGAAAACAGAACAAAGGTGAGGGGGTTGAAAGTTCTCTATGTGCAGGCCAGCACAGTCCATTCCGATGAGGATCTTGAAACTGGTCAAGTGATGGGCTGGTTTGTTTCATCCTGGTCTTGGTCATCTTGGTTCTACATCATCCTGTTCTATGGTTGAAGGTCAGCAAATCTCCTGGAACTGGGATGACTGAAGGTCAGAATCTGCATCTTCTGAAGTTAGCTCCTCGGATTCTCATACAAACATGCTGCTTATCTGAAAACTACACATCAGTCAGAGTCAGCATATATAGGAACAAGGTCAAAACTTATAAATTTTCTTTCATTTCCATGGAAGTTAGAGTGTTGTATCCAAGATATTTCAGAAAACTAGATAAAATGTGGTATCCAGTCTAGGTTATAAGCAAAAACATTTTACTGACAATTAACTGAATTAGTCTAATACTTATAATTGTGTGTTGTAGATTTTATTGAAACTTATTTTTTTTAAATTATCATTTTCATTAAACAGTCAAATTAAAACCAATTCATTTAGTATACTAACCCCAGTTTTAATTTAGCCTTATTTGCATAAACACAATAGGAAGAAAAATTCATTATATAGGCTTCTAAAAATCTCTTTTGCTAGAATTTCACAAGAAATTTTCAGATTGAAATTTAAACAACCTCTCAGAGCAAAAAGCCACGCCACACAGTTACCATCAGGCTTTGCCTGTAGATTACCTACAGATTTGGGTAAACTCTTCATGTTTTCAAGTTCACCAAAATGTCTTCAGGCCTTTCCTTGTCAGTTCCCAGGAGAGGTATCAGGACATTTTTCCAATGACTTTTCTTGGCTTTAAAGTCAATCTTTATTCTGTATAGTTTTTTTTTTTTTTTGCTGACAGAGTCCAGGCATGACTTTCTCAAACATAACATTCCAGTCAAAGTCTTGGTTAATAAAACTACAATTGGTCTGTTATGAAGAAACCAGATTCTTATTGGATTCATGCAAACAAACATATTGCCATGAAAATAAGAATAGACACTTAGTATGAATTTTTAAATTCTGGAAGGATTTAGTAGGGAGAAAAATATAAATGTTTCAAGATTGCCTATTAAGGTCAATTCATCAAATTGCTCTAAGAAAACAAAGAAAAAATTTAAAAATAACTACTATTTTGAACAAAGTAATTTTTAGTTTATCCCATAATCAGTTCTTATTTATCTTGATTATTTGACAATATTTCTATAACTACAGTTACTCCTTAGAGTTGTATAAATCTTTATTTATTTTAAAGGTATGATCTCAAAATTTATTCTTAGAAATTTATATTTAGAATAAGTCAAAAGACATAAATTTTTACAAATGCAATGTTACATCTTTTAACTTGTTAAATAATGACTGTTTAAATGACAAGAAAAATTAAAATGCCATGGTTATAGATTTGATTATAATGCAATTGACAAAGGAATTTGCTTTATTTGGTAACAACATTTTAAGATAACATTTAGCATTAGAAATGAAAGTATATCAGACTAAGAAAGCAATTAATTAGTTCCCCTGGGTCAGTTGTACCTGGGATTCCAATGGGGAAATTACAATTGGTTTTGAAAAATTAATGGGAGCTTCCTGGCCTTTTCATTTGCCATTAAAATTACCACTCTGTTGTACTATCTAAGTACCTTTTTTTGTTTCGTATTTCCCCCCATTTCCATTTCCCTTTATGAGTATTCCTCCTTCATGGTCCTCTCTTCCTGTAATGTTAATTTTAAATTCTTTTTAATTTCCTTTATTTGTTCTCTTTTTGCTTTTTACCTCTACACAATCCTTCCTCAACTTGCAAAGACCCTATGCAACTTGGACCAATCTTCTGCGACATCCATGAACCTCTGTGTCTCTTTTAGTCACTTTCCGTTTGTTATTTCTTGACTCATTCAGAAATAACTAACTTAAAAACAATTAATTTTCTTCCAATTAAAAAAAAATTGCTGTAACTTATACTTTTTATTGTCAAAAGCATACACTTTTTAAATAACTTAAGTATAATTTTACATTCTTAGACATTTTTATTTTTAGTAACAATGAAAACATAATTTTCAAAAACAGATTTTTTTCATTGACAGATGCACTCACCTATTTAAAGAGGCATAAAGTGGTAATGTGATCTTGACAACTTCTAGGAAGCTGGGAAATGGCGGGAGGCTATCAGGCCCAGCAGCTTGCATTTAAAAGTACCATTTTATTCCCTTCCCACGCAGGGACTGGGGCAGCGGCTCCAGCTGCATGCACAGCCTGTGTGGGGTTTGGGGGTGGCATTAATTTCCCCCATTGTTCCCTGGGCAGATCCCGACTTCAAGGAAGAAGAATTAGAGTGTTTAAAAGACTTCTTTCCTTGTGAGTTTTACTGTCTGGGAGGGAAGTAAGTACGTTCCCCCACTTTGAACCACTAATCTCCATCTTTCTAAGCAGAATTCTTGTGGTGTAACAACATGGAAGCTTGCATGCAAAAGACCAGATCACACTAACCAGGCCTTTGGCAAAGCAACTTCAATTGCAACATAGTATAGTAGTTTGCAGAGCTATTTAGAGGTAGTCACTCTTCAAACCCCAAAATATAAATGGGTTAAGCTGTGTTACAATTAAAAAATCAGATTTTTTCTTGGCCATTGACTCATAACTACAGGTGGACCACTCGTGGCCAGAATGACCCAGTGGGCTGCCACTCAGTACTGTTGTGGAGGCCCCCATGCTTAACAGTCAAGGTTTACACACAAAATTACAACTAGACAAACAGGAAGGAGCAAGCAGCTCCATAGCAGTATGGCTCCTCTGCAAGTTTCTTCCAGTGATACTATTTCAAATCAAGAACACCATCAGTAAGACACCCCACAAGAGGTAGACAAGAAGAAAAGCAAACATTACACCAAAATTCAAATGCCAAAACCAAAAGAGGGCTCTGACCAAATTCCACCCCTGGAAACTGGGGTTTCTTTTAGTCCCTGAGCCGGGCCTGCCACCATGCAGTGCCTATTGGTTCCCAGGATTCCAAAAGGATCCAGAGAATCCCAGAGGGCGGGGCAGTGGCTCCTGGTGTGCACACCAGGCGTTACCCAGCTTTGGAGTCCACTGACTCCCAGACACCCGTTTCCTTTCACCAGAAAATCGTTTCAGGCGGCTGATGCCTTGAGAGGGGGAGCAGGACACCCAGGAGTTGAAGAGCTCTTGGCAGCTGCTTGGAAGTTCCTGCCATCCCTGCCATGGGTCGGCCTGCCACAGCCTTCTGGGAACCCAGGCTGGGCCCACTGGAACTTACCGAGGTCCACGTATCCTGGCTGGCTCACCATATCATGCATTTACCAGTTTTAACCATAACCCAAGTTCAAGAGCCTGGGGCCATGAAAACCAAACTCATGAGACAGATGCTGATAAAAAAGGAAGGTGGTTTATTCCAGTGCTTGGCAAATAGGAAGATGGGGAGGCTCTTGTCACAAAGTCCATCCCAACATCTCAGTGCAGGCTGGGGCTTTTTGTGTGTAAGAGGTGGGGGAGAAAACAAAGATACCAAGGGGAGGGGACTGAAAAGTTCTCTGCCTACAGCCCTGCACAGTCCGTTCCGGTACATCTTGAAACTGGTCAAGTGATGGCCTTGTGTGTGTCCTCCTGGTCTTGGTCCTCCTGGGCTCAGTCCTCCTGGTCTCCGTCCTCCTGGTTGGTCCTCCTGGTCTCCGTCCTTCCGGTTGGTCCTCCTGGTCTCCATCCTCCTGGTCTCCATCCTTCTGGTTGGTCCTCCTGGTCTCTGTCCTCCTGGTCTCCGTCCTTCTGGTTGGTCCTCCTGGTCTTGGTCCTCCTGGCCTTGGTCCTCCTGGTCTTGGTCCTCCTGGTTCTATTTCATCCTGGTTCTGCAGTAGAAGGTCAGCAAAACTCCTGGAACTGGGATGACTGATGGTTGGAGTCTGTATCTTCTGAAATTAGCTCCTAGGATTTTTTTTTTCATCCTCACCCGTGGATATATTTTTCATTGAATTTTATAGAGAGCACAAACGAGCTTGAGAGAGAGAAAAAAAATCAAGATTAGAGGGATACATTTATTGCCTCCTGCATGCACCCTAACTGGGGCAGGGTTCAAATCTGCAACCCTGTTACATGTCCTTGATTGGAAACGAACCCGTGACCATTTGGTTCAATGGTGGATGTTATAATCACTCACCAACATCAACCAGGTCCTAGGAATCTTACTACAAGCTATGTTAATAAGAGTCAGCATTTATAGAAACGATGCCAAAAGGATGGCGATACATGTGGGAAATTCAACAGTGGTGGAGGTGAGACATGAAGGAAATGGAAAAAGAGGGTTAGACCCACCTATTGGGAAAAGAGGAGGAAACTTTACAAAGAATCACTGAATAAAGATTCTGGATGAAAAGGGAAAATGTTCATGAAGAAAGGTCTCAGATCAGTGCCAGCCTGGATGCTCCCGGCGTGCCCAGCGGACACCCGAGGACCTGCAGTACTGGGCAGCTTCTGCTGTAAGATGAGCAATAACTCCCCATCCTTCCCTTAGAGACTCTCTTAAAGCCAATGCTTTGACAAATGACAAAAAGAGCTTACAAAGTCTTGGTTATGTCCTACGCAGCTTGAAACAATATTGGTTTTTGAAAGATAATTCCCACCATTACTCTGTTTAGGTGTCCAATAATTGAGGAAAACACCATCTCAGTGATGTAGATAAAAATCTGAACCTACCAATGTATTGCCCCCCCAGGTTATGTCTACTGGTACCCAACCCTCCACACTTTATATATCTCCTACCGATATGGAGAACACGGCGCCAGTGCCAGAGACCTCAGGAGCAGGAGTGGCCACTGGCCTGGAGAAGAGGCGCGGTGAGGAAGGTCCCATAAGGCAGGCGTCCATTGTGCTTCCTGGGTTGTTGGCATAGGCTTAGGAATGGACTTGCCATGAGGAAAGTTATCCAATTCATTTTCCTGTTATGGTAACTAGGCAACCATTTCCGCTACTTTAGAAATTATGTATTTGAAGAAACTGTATGTTAGAATTAATGAAAATGAAAATTTTGGAAAAGATATAGAAAGGAAATGTCATTTTCTGCTTGTTATAAAGCACAGTGATTACTTTTAAAGACTAATTTGATAATAACTTGCTGTAGAGGGTGCCTTCGGATGATACCTAAGAGGGTGGTGATTACAGTCCAGAGTAACTTTTTATTTTTTTTCCAACCTCAACACACCTGAAAGATGACATATTTAGAACACTTCCACCCTGCAGAATTTTATAAAGTGAGAATCATGTTATCAATCAGGAGAGACTTGAATTTACTTTAAAAGGTAAAAAAATGAGAAACATTGATGCTCTGAGAGTTGTTAATGGCTAATGTCCGTGTATCTCCTCACCATAGATGGCAACACACCAATGGTGCTAATGGCATGGCCTGGGAGAGTCCCGTTTAGGAAACTTTTTGAACTCAAAATGCAGCTTTGAGTGAGGCCACTCTTCCCACTCCCAAAGTTTCAAGAGTTGTGCAAAACTGTTCCCACTCCAAACAGCAGGATTCTGTACAGAATGCAGTAAGCTTGTTTTCTGAAAAGAAATATCTAGGGGTCACAACAGAAGATGGAACTGAAAACTAAAGTTCTGCCATTATGAAATCGTGTCCAAGAACTCCCGAGTGCACGGATGCCAGACAGAGGTCTGAATGACCATGGGTGGAACGTTAGTATCCATACCAGGATGGGGCCACAATGAGGGCCCACACCAGGCAAGTGACCTGAACTAAGACCGCTGGTTAAGAGCAGCACCCTGGAGAGCTGGCCCCTCTGTGACAAGAGCACTAGGCAGACCACATCCATGGTCTCAAACCAGTTTGTGCCTTAGGAGCTTTGTACGCAAAGGTATAAGTCTGAACTAGTACTGGTCTTATGGTTTGAAATTCTGAAGGCCAGCTATTAGTATAAAAATGGGTCCTGAATGGGATGGAATTCCCAAGAGCTCTGACAGAACAAATATACAATCTCCCTAGAGTACACTTTTATAAGTCAAGGCACATGGAACATCTAAAAAACCAATGCACCTTGTTAAAGATGTGCTCACAATTAAATCTATAGACTGCACGAGGAAATGACCCACTGTGAGGTACAGTCAGGACACAGTAAATTGGAAATTAGCACCCCAAGAACTTGAGATGATAGAGAATAAAATAATCAAGAGACAATAAAGAAGAAAACACAAGAAGGTAAAGATGAAATGAACTGGTTGCTCAGTAAGAGAGATTTAGAATGTGATATAAATAGACGTATTCATACAATTCACTAATTTACAATGGACTCAAATAGAAACCAAAAAATTATGGTTAAGTTTTTTTTTTATTGTTATACTTTGGAATAAATCACCTGCCAGAACTATGGGAACTGAATCACCTGACTCTCCTAAGAGTATATTTAAAACCAACTCATGGATTTAGTTTAGAGGATAAATGCATACACTTTTGATCAACAAAAATGTTGATTTTTGAGCAGCTATATGAATACATTTTTCCACAGAAATGTTTCTGTAGTTTGTACTCTCTTCTCATTCTCAAAATAACACATCTTTATTACTTGAGACAAATTCTGAAATGTGAAAAAGAAGAAAAAATATGCATAGTCTCACTACGCTGAACGATGTTTAACATTTTAGCATATACCCTTTTAGTTCTTGCTATACAATGTATTCTTCAGGAGGTGAAATTACTGTGAAATATAATGTAGTGTACCCTTTATTTTTATAAATTTACATTTTGGCATAATTATTTCCCCATAATATTAAAACATATGGAAAAATTGAAGTGAGTACATAATATATATCATGGATATACCATTTATTTCATATTGCATGTTTAGATTGCTTCAATTCTGACTGTTAGAGCTATGTAGGAAATATTTTTGTATATATTTTTATAGGGTTGATTATGCCCTAAGCTTTATCTAGGGATTTATTTTTTATTATATTAATTGGGGTGATATTGGTAAATAGGATCACGTAGACTTCAAGTGTACATCTCTATGAAACATGATCTGTATATTTCATTGTGTGCTCACCACCCAAGTCAAATCGTCTTTTTCTAAAATATATTTGATCCCCTTTACTACCCACAACTCTGTTCCCTCTGGTAACCACCGTACCGTGTCTGTATCTGCTTACTTGTATACTGGAAATGAAACTTCAGAAAAGGAAATGAGAAATTAAAACAAAAAACAACAATTTCTTTTGAAATTACAATCAAAAAGAGTAAAATACCTAAGAATAAACTTAACAAAGGATATGAAAGACTCATATACCAAAAACTACAAAGCATTATTTAAAAAGATTGGGGAAAAACACAATAAATGGTAAGATAATTCATAATCATGAATTAAAAGAATCAACATAGTTAAAATGGCCATATTACCCACAGCAATGTACAGGTTTAATGCAATCCCCATTAAAATCCCCATGTCATTTTTTAAAGAAACAGAACAAAAAGTCATCAGATTTGTATGGAACCACCCATGACACTGAATAGCCAAAGTAATCCTGAGAAAAAAGAATGAAGCCAGAGGATTCATGCTATGTGACTTCAAATTATACTACAGAGATATGATAATCAAAACAGCATGATATTGACAGAAAAAAATTGTCACAGAGATCAATGGGACAGAATTCAGAGCCCAGAAATAAAACTACATGTATATGGGCAATATTTGACAAAGAAGCCAGCAGTGGAGGAAAGAATGTCTTCAATAAATGGTGCTGTAAAACTTAGAGTGGAAGTAGATTGCAGTTTTTTTTTCATGTACAAAAATTTATTCAAAGTGGGCCAAAGACCTGGAACAATAACTTATATAGAAGAAAACATAGGTAATACATTTATGGAACTTGGTTGTAGAGAACACTTAGTGAATTTGACCCCAAAGGAAAGAAAAGAAAAAGCAAAAATCAGTGAATGGGGCTGTATCAAACTAAAAAGCTTCTGCACAGCAAGAGAAACCAGCAACCAAACAAAGAGGCAACTGAGCAAATGGGAGATATTTGCAAACACAGCTCCCACAGGGGTTAATACCAAAATATATAAAGAAATCATAAAACTCAACATCAAGCAAACAATCCAATTAAAAAATGGGTGGAGGACCTGAACAGACACCTCTCCCAAGAAGACATACAAATGGTCAACAGATACCGTATTTGCCGGCATATAAGACGATTTTTTGGCCCTGAAAAATATGCCTCCAAGTGGGGGTAGTCTTATACGGCGAGTATATAACAAACTCTGTATTTTTAGTGGAAATGTTAGGGGGTCTTCTTATACGCCCAGTCGTCTTATACGCCGGCAAATACGTATTTTTCAGGGCCAAAAAACCGTCTTATACGCCGGCAAATACGGTACATGAAAAGATGTCTATCCATTAGCTGTTAGGGAAATGCCAATCAAAACTATAATGAGATCACACATCACACCTGTTAGCAACATATTAGCAACAAGATAAGTAATAAGTGTTGCAGAAGTTGTGTAGAAAAAGGAACTCTCGCCTGACCGGTTCTGCTCAGTGGTTAGGGCATTAGTCTGTGGACTGGGGGGTGGGGGGTTCCAGGTTCTATTCTGGTCCAGGGCATGAACCTTGATTGCGGGTACATCCCCAGTGGGGGGTGTGCAGGGCGCAGCTGATTGATGTTTCTCTCTCATGGATGTTTCTGATTCTCTGTCCCTCTCCCTTTCTCTCTATAAAAAAATCAAAATATATTTTGAAAAAAAGAAAAAAGAACTCTCATTCATGGCTGGTGAACCTGTAGACTGGTACAGCCACTACTGAAAACACTATGGCGGCTCCTCAAAAAATTAAGAATAGAGTTACCACATGACCCAGGAATCTCTCTTCTGGGTGTCTACCTGGTAACTTAGTAAAGGGATGGAAAAAGACATTTCATGTGAATGGAAATAAAAAACAAAGCATTTTACCCAAAAGCAGAAGAATCACAATCATTCCAAGTGCACGTGCAACCTTTTCTAGAATACACTACATGTTAGGATACAAACAAGTCTTAATAAATATAAGAAGGTTGAAATTATATCAAGCTTCTTCTCTGACCATAATTGTATGAAACAAGAAATCAACCTCAAGAAAAAAAATGTAAAAAGCTCACAAAGTCATGGAGGTTAAATAACATGTTAGTAAACAATGAAAGGGTTCACAATGCGATCAAGGATGAAATCTAAAGTTACCTTGAAACAAATGCAAATGAGCACACAACAAGCCATAATCTATGGGACACAGAGAAAGCAGGCCTACCTCAGAAAACAAGAAACATCTCAAATAAACAATCTAACGTTACCTTTAAAGGAACTACAAATAAAACAACAACAAAACCCAAAGTGAGTAGACGGAAGGAAATAATAAGGATGAGGGGAGAAATAAATGAAAAAGAGTCCAAAACAGCAACACAAAAAGTCAATGAAACCAAGAGCTGGTTCTCCGAAGTCACATAGCATAATAAAAAATAAATAAGATTCATAAACCTTTAATCAAACTCATCACACACGAGAGAGAGAGAGAGAGAGAGAGAGAGAGAGAGAGAGAGAGAGAGAGAGAGACAGAACCCGAATAAACAAAATCAGAAATGAAAGAGGATGCCTGCCAGCATCATAGGTCCAGTGGTTGTGTGTGGACCTGTGAACCAGGAGGTCATGGTTTAATTCCTGATCAGGGCAAATGCTTGGTTACAGGCTCAATCTCCAGTGTGGTAACTAATCAATGATTCTCTCTCATCATCACCATCTCTCTCTCTCTTTCTCCCTTCCTTTCTGAAATATATTTTTAAAAAAGTAATGAATGAGGAGAAGTAACAACTGACACCAAAGAAATACAAAGGATTGAATGTAAATATTATGAACAGCTATATGCCCACAAATTGGCCAATCAGGAAGAAATGGAGAAATTCCTAGAAACATATAATCTTCCAAAACTGAATCAGAAAATCTGAATAGACAGATTACAGCCAGTGACATTGAAGCAGTAACAAAAACACTTCCAACATGTAAATGTCCTGGACTAGATGGCTCCACAGTGAGTTGTACCAAACACTGAAAGAAGAACTAACACTTACCCTCCTGAAACTATTCTGAAACATTCAGGAGGAGAGAAAATGCCCAAGCTCATTCTAGGAGGCCAGCATTATCCTAATTTCAAAACCAGATGAAAACACTACAAAGAAAGAACATTCTAGGCCAATATCACTGATGAACATAGATGCTAAAATCTAATATACTCTTAACAAATCTAATACATTGACAAGATAATACATCACTGGCCAGTGTGGCTCATTGGTTGGAGCGTTGACCACATAAACAAAATGAAAGATAATAACCACATGATATGAATAGATGCAGAAAAAGCATTTAACAAAATTCAGTATTCATTTATGATAAAACCTCTCAGCAAAGTGGTAATAGAGGGAACATAATTCAATATAATATGACCATGTGTGACAAACACACAGGTAACATCATACTCATGGGCAAAAACTACCAGCACTTGCCTTAAGAACAAGAACAAGAACAAGAACAAGAACAAGAACAAGAACAAGAACAAGAACAAGAACAAGAACAAGAACAAGAACAAGAACAAGAACAAGAACAAGAACAAGACAGGAATGTGTGCTTTTTACAAAGCAACTGTAGTATTGGCACAAGAACAGGCATAGAAATCAATGGAACAGAACAGGGTGCCCATGCCTTTATGTGTAATTAGTATTTGACAAAGGAGGCAAAAGCATACATGACAAAGGAGTAAAAAGAGTGTCTTTAATAATTAGTGTTGGGAATATTGCAAAGGTACAGGAAAAAAAAAAAAAAGGGGGGGGGGAAACTAGACCTCCAACGTACACAAGAATAAACTCAAAATGGATGAAAGACTTAAATGTAAGTTACAAAGCCATAAAAACCTGTTAGCTAGGCAATTAAACATTTTTCCTATATGTCTCCTAGAACCAGGGAAACATAGGGAAAAATAAACAAATGGGATAACATCAAACTAAAAGAATTTCTGCATAGCAAAAGAAACCATCAACAAAATGAAAAGGGAACCCACTGTATGGGAGAACATAGTTGCCAATATGTCTGATATGAGGTTAATTTCCAAAATATATAAAGAACACATGCAACTTAACACCAGGAAGACAGACAATTCAATTTAAAAATGGGAAAAGACCTGTAGAAACACTTCTCCAAGAAAGACACACAGATGGCTAGTAGATTTATGAAAAAATACTCAAAGTCCCTAGTTAGCAGAGAGATGCAAATTGAAACCACAAGGAGGTATCACATCACACCTGCCAGAAAGGCTATAATCAATAAATTAATAAACAAGTATTGGTGAGGATATGGAGAAAAGAGAACCCTTGTGAACTGTTGGAGGAAATGCAGACTGATGCAGACACCTTGGAAAACAATTTGGAGTTTCATAAAAAACAAAGAAACAAAAACAAGAACCCAAAACAACAACAACAAAAAAACTAGAGGCCTGGTACACAAATTTGTGCATGGGTGGGGTCCCTAGGCTTGTCCAGTGATCAGGGCCAATCAGAGCTAGGCTGATTGGGGCCTGCCATCCAGGGGGTGGGACAGGGTGTGGAGGTTGGTCACCAGCCCCAAGGAGGGAGCTGGCCCTTGGCCCCCCTGGAAAAGGGGCCTCGCTTGCTGCCACCCACCCCTGGTTCCCTGTGCCAGCCTCGGGCTGAAGACCCCAGCAGCGGCAGGGTCAGGAGAGGAGGCAACAGTCACCAGCTGGGCGTGGAAGGAACAACCACCAGCCACCGCTACCAGCCAGTCATGGGAAGTTGGCTGTAGGAACACACTGACCATCAGGGGGTAGTTCCTGCATTGAGCATCTGCCCCCTGGAGGTCAGTGCATGTCATAGTGACTGGTCGACCCATTGTTCTCATAGTTGGGTCCTAATGGTTCCTTAGGCATATATATATGGTTTTGGTTGATAGTTTGAAAAATATTTTGTATCACTATTTCCTCCTCCACATGCTTTGGGGTTCCAATTATATATATACCAGAGGCCCAGTGCACATATATATATAATATGGAACTACCTCTTGACCCAGTGATCCCACTTGTGGGAATATATCCTAAGAATCCTGAAACACCACTTCGAAAGAATATATGCGCCTCCCTGTTCATAGCAGCGATGTTTACGATAGCCAAGATGTGGCAACAGCCCAGGTGCCCATCAGTAGATGAGTGGATAAAAAATGTTTTGGTACATTTACACAATGGGATACTACATGGCCATAAAAAGAAGCATTTCTTACCTTTTGTGACAGCATGGGTGGGCCTGGAGATTAGGATGCTAGGTGAAATAAGCCAGTTAGGGAAAGACGAATACCATACGATCTCACTTACATGTGGAACTGTAATGAGCAAAATGAACTGATGAACACAATAGAAACAGAGGCATGGGTACATGGAACAGACCAGCAGCTGGAAGAAGGGTTGGGGGAGGCAGGACTGGATGAAAGAAGGGGAAGGTATTAACCAAAGACCATATGTGCATAACCCATTGACACAGACAACAGTGTGGAGATGGCCAGAAGGAATGGGGGCTGGGGCTGGGGCTGGGTGGAGGTGGGAAAAGAGCGGAGAATGGGGACAGCTATAAAAGTGTCAACAATAAAATTAAAGTAAAAAAGAGTTACCTTTTAGTCCTTGTTAAGTGTACAATTCAGTGGCACTAAGTATATTTACAGGGCAGTGTCATCACCACCACTATCCATTTCCAGAACTTTTCGTCATGTTATTATTTTTCTTATTTGTGTCATTATTAAAATGAGAAAATGATTTTATATTTACCCATCTAGTTATTGTTTTTAGAGACCTTCATTCCCTCGAGTAGTATTAGATTTCTTTTTTGTCCCATCAATTCTTCTGTGGGAGGGACTTCTTTTTCACAATTTTGTAGTGCAGCTTTGCAGGGGAGGAATATTCTCAGGTTTTATATAACAGAAAAAGTCTGTATCATTAAAAGATGTCCATGTTGACAATATTTTTCTTCCAGCCCTTTATAGGTGTTGTGAGACTGTCTTTGTTTTGGTTGATAGTTTGAAAAATATTTTGTATCACTATTTCCTCCTCCACATGCTTTGGGGTTCCAATTATATATATACCAGAGGCCCAGTGCACAAGATTTGTACACTTGGGGAGTCCCTCAGCCTGGCCTGCACTCTCACGCAGTCCAGGAGCCCTCGGAGGATGTGGGTCGAAGCCAGTAGTCAGACATCCTTAGTGCTGCCGCTGAAGTGGGAGAGGCTCCTGCCACTGCTGCTGTGCTCACCAGTTGTGAGCACAGCTTCAGTCTGTTCTATGAGCGGCAATCCCCAGTGTGGGAGTGCCCTGACCATCAGGGGACAGCTCCTACATTGAACATATGCCCCCTGGTGGTCAGTGCATGTCATAGCAACAGATAGTTCCACTGCTTGGTTGATTTGCATATTAGCCTTTCATTATATAGGATTGGGCTGCTTTAAGTTGGCCCATAGCTCACTGGTACTCTGTTATTTTTTATTTGTCTTCTCTCTTATTTTGTGTAGTTTTCTGTTATATATTTAAGTTCACTAATATTTTCTTTCCATGGTATTTAGTCAACTGTTAATCCCATTCAGTGTTTTCATCTCAAGGGTTCTTTCATCTCTGGGAGTTTGATTTATGTCTTTTTTACTTTTATTTTTATTTTTAATTTTTATTTTTTATTAAGGTATTATATGTGTACATAGCTTACCATTGCCCTCACACCCCACCTCCCATTCATGCTCTCCCTCCCCAGAGTTCTGTGTTCGTTGGTTATACTTATATTCATGTGTACAAGTCCTTTGGTTGTTCTCTTATGTCCCCCCAAGTCTCTTTCCCCTCCCCGCTATCATTAGACAATCTGCTTGTTTTATGGTGACTATCTCAGAATCACATGAATAGAATCCGCTCCTCATTTGGCAGTCTGCTTGTTTTGTGGTGACTATCTCAGGCCCACATGAATAGAGTCCGCTCCTCCTCTGGTTCACACTGCCCCTACCCCTGGGTCCCCCTGGGACACACAGCTCACCCAGGCCACATGGCCACTCTGGGACACATGGCTCACCCAGGGCACACGGCCCCTTTGGGACACACGGCTCACCCGGGGCACATGGCCCCTCTGGGTCACACGGCTCACCCGGGGCACACGGCCCCCTGGGACACACGGCTCACCCGGGGCACATGGCCCCCTGGGAGACACGGCTCACCTGGGGCACATGGCCCCTCTGGGTCACGCGGCTCACCCGGGGCACACGGCCCCCTGGGACACACGGCTCACCCGGGGCACACGGCCCCCTGGGACACACGGCTCACCCGGGGCACACGGCCCCCTGGGACACACGGCTCACCTGGGGCACATGGCCCCTCTGGGACACACGGCTCACCCGGGGCACACGGACCCCTGGGACACACAGCTCACCCAGGGAACATGGCCCCTCTGGGACACACAGATCACCCGGGGCACATGGCCCCCTGGGACACAAGGCGTACCCGGGGCACACGGCCCCTCTGGGACACACGGCTCACTCGGGGCACAGGGCGCCCTGGGACACAAGGCTCACCCGGGGCACATGGTCCCTCAGGGACACACAGGTCACCCAGGGCACACAGCCCCCTGGGACACATGGCTCACCTGGGGCACACGGCCCTTCTTGGGCACTGGGGTCGAGAATTGGAGGCGCCGTGCTAGCTCCTTGCTAGCATGCTGGGTAGGCTGGGATGGCTACAGGCAGGCTGAGATGGCTGCAGGTGGAGAGACCACCCTCAAAGGTATCTCGTTCGGTGCGGAAGCGGAGCAGCTGCGGACTCGGAGGCTAAGTTCTGAGGCCGCCCATTCCCTGAGCCCGGGGCGTAATGAGCTCTGTTCTCCTTGGATTTCCTTTATTCGCAGCGATGGTCACTCCTGTGGTTCAATTTCCATTGTAGTTTTAAAGTTCACATGGTGGCAGTGATGAAAGCTTTGGCCCGGCCATGCAGCAGCAGAAGAAGGACTCGCCGGGGCTGCGAACGGAAGGCGCTGCGCCAGCTCCTCACCAGCACGGCATGTACGGAGGCTGGGCCAAGCTAGCTGAGGGCTGGGGGAGGCTGCGCCAACTCCTCACCAGCACGGCAGGCGGGCTGGGACAGCTGTGGGCCAGGATGGTTGCGGGCAGGGAGGCTGCGCTCACAGTGATTTATGTCTTTTTATTCCTTCCCTGTCCCACCTTAACATGCCCATACTTTCTTATATGGTTATAATAACTCTTTTAATGCCCCTGACGGTTAACATGTTGAATTGATTTTTTTTTCTCATTATAGATAATATTCTTCCTGCTTCTTTATGTGTCCAGTAGATTTTCTTCCTTTCTTTTTTTTTTCTTCGTTTCCTTGTTTGTGTCTGTGTTTTGTTTTCTTTGTTTGTTTGTTTATTTGTTTGTTTGTTTTTAGTGGGTAAGCATGAGGTTTATGTTAAAAATTTATCTTTATTATTGAAAGTTTCACAGATGTCCCCTTCTGTCTTCCATTGCCACCCTGCCTGGAAGTTTTCTCATGGGCTGACAGACATTGTGAATTTCACATTGTTGGTGCTGGATATTTGTGTGTGTGTGTGTGTGTGTGTGTGTGTGTGTGTGTGTGTCTGTGTGTAAGCATGCGCACTTAACATGTTCTTGAATTTTGTTCTAGGTCTGTTATTTTTAACTGGTTTGCCACAAAAAAATAAAATAAATAAAACATGCAATACCTGACTATTTAATAGGGAACACTGACCTCTTTTCCCTTAGATTGAAAAAAAAAATTAATAGCTAACAGATGAATTACTGTTTGGCGTGAGTGAATAAGCATTATATACATTAGTTTTGTCAGACAGGCAGGAAATAAGCTTTTTGGTGTGTGTGCAGAATTTTGGTAATTGGTTTACATATTCTATGACAGGAAAAAGTTTGAAAATTGCTCCTGTATATTTAAGCTGTAATTCCGGTTTGGTCTTCAGATCTCCACTTCAAAGAACTATTTTAAAAGAGCATTACAGCCGAAACCTGTTTGGCTGGCTCAGTGGATAGAGCATTGGCCTGCGGAAAGTTCCCAGGTTCAATTCTGGTCAAGGACATGTAACTTGGTTGCGGGCACATCCCCAGTAGAGGTGTGTGTTTCTCTCTCATTGATGTTTCTAACTCTCTATCCCTCTCCCTTCCTTTCTGTAAAAAATCAATAAACTATATTAAAAAAAAAAAAGAGCAGGACATTTCTATAAAAGGACAAGGTATTCCCTTAAAGTCTTAGTGCAATTTAAGCTTTGGCACTTGTAGAAATATAAATGCTACAGACTTATAAAACATTATTTTAAAGTTTAAATTTTTTTATAAATTGTTTATTTATTTATTATTCATTTATGTCTAAAGTTTTATTATATATGTCTAATTTCCCCCCAAATGACCGCCCTCCCCACAGCCATTCCTAGCCTGGGAAAGCCCCCACTGTCCCAGTGTCTGTGTCCATTGGTTATGCTAATATGTATGCATTCAAGTCCTTTGGTTGCTCTCTAACGCCCTCCTTCCCCTGCCATTTGTCTCTGGATCTATTCTTGTTCATCAAATTATGTACATCATTACATTCCACATATGAGCGAGCTCATGAGATATTTAACTTCCTCTGACTGGCTTATTTTGCTTAGCATAATGCTCTCCAGTTCCATCCATGCTGTTGCAAATGATAAAAGTTCCTTCTTTTTTACAGCAGCGTAGTATTCCATCATGTCAATGAACCACAATTTTTTAATCCACTAATCCTCTGATAGGCACTTAGATTGTTTCCAAATCTTAGCTATTGTAAACTGTGCTGCTATGAACACGGGGGTGCTTATATCCTTTCTGATTGATGTTTCTGGTTTCTTGGAATGTATTCCTAGAAGTGGGATTACTGGGTCAAACAGGAGTTTCATTTTAACTTTTTGAGGAAACTCCATACTGTCTTCCACAGTGGCTGCACCAGTCTGCATTCCCACCAGCAGTAAAGGAGGGTTCCTTTTTCTCTGCATCCTTGCCAGCACTCGTCATTTGTTAATTTGCTGATGATAGCCATTCTGATAGGTGTGAGATGATATCTCATTGTTGTTTTGATTTGTATCTCTCAGATGATCAGTGACTTTGAGCATGTTTTCATAGGTCTCTAGGCCTTCTATATGTCCTCTTTCAAAAAGTATCTATTTAGATCCTTTGACCATTTTTTTATTGTTTTGTTTATCTTCCTTTTGTTAAGCTGTATGAATTCTCTGTAAATTGTGGTGATTAAACCCTTATCTGAAATAGCATAATAGTTCTCCCATGCAGTGGGCTTTCTTGTTGTTTTGTTGATGGTTCCTTTTGTTGTGCAGAAGCTTTTTGTTTTAGCTTTTTATGTAGTCCCATTTGTTTACTTTCTCCTTAATCTCCATTGTCTTAGGAGCTGTATCTGTAAAGATATTGCAATGACATGTCTGCTATTTTGCTGCCTATGGAGTCTTTTAGGATTTTTATGGTTTCCTGACTTACATTTAAGTCCTTTAACCATTTTGAGTTTATTTTTGTGTATGATGTAAGTTTTAAATTTCTTACAAACTTATTTAGTTTGATAAATTTTATATATTTAGCATTTTAAATTTTGTGACTTTTTAAAATACTTTTTTATTGTTTAAATTATTATATGTAGTAGTACATATATCTCCTGCCTCCCCCCTCCATTGACTTCCCCCATTCTCCTCTACCCCCTGTCACATGCCCTCATCCCACCCCACCAATGTCTTGTGTCCATTTGTTGTGCTTATATGCATGCATACAAATCCTTTGGTTGATCTCCTTCCCTCCTCCCCAATATTGCCCTGCTTTCCCTCTATAATTTGACAGTCTATTCGGTGTTTTACTGCTATATATTTAGCTTTTAATGTTAATCATTTTGGACCCTTCTTAAAGATGCAAATATCAGCAGAAGCAAAAATGTTTACTATTGAAATTTTAATATTTTTAGTTAATTGTGGCTGAAACAAAAATTTAATATTTAAAACCAAGTTTTTTTTTGTTTTGTTTCAGCCAAAGATGGTTGAAACAAATATAATGTTTAATATTTAAATTTCTTTGTTCAATATATTCCTTGTTCATTTAGTTTGATTTTTAGATTCAGCTGTTGGTAGATACGTATCTATTGCCACTTTATTGTTCATATTTTTGATATCTTCTTCCCCTTCTCCCTCTCCCTTCTCCTACTCCCCACCCCCTACTCCTCTTTTTAAGAATGCCCTTCAATATTTTATGTAATACTGCTTTGGTGGTGATGAACTCCATTAGCTTTTTCTTGTCTGTGAAGCTCTTTATCTGACCTTTAAGTCCAAATGAGAGCTTTGCTGGATAGCATAATCTCCCTTGTAGGTCCTTATTATTCATCACTTTGAATATTTCTTGCAACTCCTTCTGGCAAAGTTTCTGTTGAGAAATCAGCTACATGGGTGCTCCCTTGTAGACAACTGCTTTTCTCTTGCTGCTCTTAAGATTCTCTCTTTGTCTTTAACACTTGACATTTTCATTATGATGCATCTTGCTGTGGGCCTCTTTGGGTTCCTCTTGTTTGGGACTCTCTGTGCTTCCTGGACTTGTAAGTCTATTTCTTTTACCAGACGGGGGAAGTTTTCTGTCATTATTTCTTCAAACAGATTTTCAGTAACTTGTTCTCTCTCTCCTCCTCCAGCCACCCCATAATATGAATGTTGGTACAGCTGAAGTTGTCCCAGGGGTTCCTTACACTATCTTCATATTTTTGGAATCTGTTTTCTTTTTGCTCTTCTGATGGGCGTCAGATCAATCCAGTTCCATGCCATTGCTTCTCCTACCAATCTCAATATTCTTTACTTCTCTAGATGTATGACTGCCATTCAACTAAATTTCAGGCAGTTCTGAATGATGGCTCTAATTTTGAGGTACATATTTGCCGGCGTATAAGATGATTTTTTGGCCCTGAAAAATATGCCTCCAAGTGGGGGGTAGTCTTATACGGCGAGTATATAACAAACTCTGTATTTTGGGTGGAAATGTTAGGGGGTCATCTTATACGCCCAGTCTCTTATACGCCGGCAAATACGGTATTTTTCAGGGCCAAAAAATCGTCTTATATGCGGGCAAATACGGTAGTTGTCGGAGGGGGCGATTACCCACATTTTCCTAACAGCCATCTTGGATCTCTCTGGCAAAGTTTTCTCATTAAATTTTAAATTTTGTTTTATAAATTCTTATCATTTATACCTCTGGAGGGTTGCCTAGAATGCCAAAGCACACAATATCAAAGTTTAAATTGCCTTAAGGTTTGAGGGAAACCTCTTGTTTATACCTGTCTTTTTTTTTTTCTTAATCCTTACACTAGGGTTTTTTTTTTTCCCTATTAATTTCTAGAAAGAGTGGAAGGGAAGGATGAGAGGAGGGAGGGACAAGAGAAGACAGGGAGGGGAGGAGAGACAGAGAGAGAAACATCAATGTAAGAGAGACATCCACTGCTTGTCCCCTACATGGGTCCCAACTGGGTCCAGGGATCAGACCTGCAATCTAGTTACACATCCTTGGCTGGGAATTCAACCCAGGTGAGTGGGCTGATGTTCTAACCACTGAGGCAAGACACCCAGGGTCCCCCTTTGTTTAACTGCTTGTTGCCATTGTTTTTTAGAAGGAGAGGTGGTATTTATGTAGTTTTTATAGGTGAGGGTTTTATAGATGAGGGTTTACAATCCCTCATTTTCTTTAGAGAGCATGGATTTGGTGCGTTGCCTGCCAATAACATTGTCAACGCTAAGAGATCTTTTTATAGCAACTCTGCCCAGGCCTTTTTCTTGATAGCATCTGGAAATGGCCTAGGAAAGAAAAGCAAATACAATTTTTTTAAAAAGGATTCTAACCTTTAACAAAAGCATCATTGATAGCCACCCATTCACACTCCTTTACATAGCTTATAGTTCCTGCCCCTTTGGGTAGCTGAGGTCTACACTGCCAGGCTCTGTGGATGCCTCTTTTTGCAAATTCACTAAGGGAAGTCCCTTAAGGGCTACAATTACATTGCCAGAGCAAGGGAATTTAGAATTACTTAAATTCTGGGTTCTCAATGATGTCAAGGAGCAATATCATCTGTTGCCTGAACACTTGTTCCCTAAACATACTAAACATACACTTGGGCAAAATCAGTGTGTTGTGAGCTATTCAAATTCTATCCAATCTTTATTAGTTATTACATACTCTAAGCAAATTTTAATGAGACAGGCATGTGCTGAACTTTACTGGAAGGTAGGGAAGGTCTAATGACTGAAGCATCATAAGGAACTATTTCACTTGCATGTTAATTATTGTAGGAAACATTTTATTCTAAAGTGCCCCAAAGGTACCACAGAAAGCATCCATTTTAAATGTGTCCATTTCAGTTGTGAATATCCGCTCCCCCCCCCCAAAAAAAAAAAAAAAAAACCCACAAAAAACCAAACCAAAACAAAACAAAAAACCCTACTGAGAGACCTAGAGGGCTCTTGCTCTGTAGGGTGGGGTTGCAATGGTGACTCTTTTGGACATTCTGACATTAGCACCCTAGTAAGGGATTAGATGCAATCGTGCCCTCTTGTGGACATTCAGAGAATGGCACCAAAATTCTGATTACAGCACTCTAGTAAGGAAGAAGTTGCACTAATGCTCTCTTGTGGACATTCTGAGAATCGCATCATAGTAAAGGAGGAGTTGCGATATTAAAAAAAAAAAGATATATGATGTGAAAGAGTTAATAAGCACTTATTTAATGTGTTGATTTTTTAAAGTTTTCCATTTCCCTAGTCATCGTTTCATAGAATTTATCAACAGATATTGGCTTAGGTGACAGACAGAAAACCCCACCTAATGATTCCACAGCCTTACCTCTGGGTTCAGTGCTCTACTTTGCAAAAAAGGTTCAAATAGACCAATCACGTTGTTTGCTTTGGCCATGTCTAGAAGGTCAAAGTAATATCTGGCATACTTATAGCTAGTAATTTTAGTATCATACTTAATTGAATATAAAAATTGTCTTTCTATCTCATTCCTAGGGGGAAGAGGAGGAGACAAAACCAACACAGAACATCTTTAGTCAACTGGGTTATCTTCAAAGATATCTTTCTGAGCTACAAGCACGACTCTGAATTTTGTTTTGAAACAAGTCCAGGTTACCCAGCTGTCCTAAGACTCTAACCATCAAGCAAGGTGCAGCTCTTTGAGGTCCTTCCTGCATCCCAGCACTTGGAGTTGGGAGAAGTGTGAAGAGGTCACTGCCCACCCCCTTCTCTTTTGCTCTCCTGCTGCTGACTGGGGGACTCAGAGCCCCTGGAGTGCAGCTGTGGATTCATGCTCCCGGCTCACGGACCAGGGCCCTCTGTCGTGCTCAGAGGACAGGAATGATGTGTGCTGCTCCTTGGCCCTCACACACCTGCAGCATTTCCCCCGGGCCTGTCACAGGAAGGGGCTTGTGGAAGTCTAGAAGGACCAACCAATGAAGCGGGCACATCACCAGGGCAACAACGGATCCATGGGAAGCCAACACTACTATCTGAGGGGGCAACACTCTGGAGGCAACAAGGATTCTTCACGGATAAATAAATAAATAAATAAACCAAATAAATCGGCCACATATTATTGGAAAGGGGACCCCTCCCCTACCCAGTGCATGGGCTAACAGCAGAAGACAAAAAGGAAGTTTCTGTTCATCTCACTCCTGCTGGGGTGAGAAACCGTCCCCATGACAGGACAGGCTGACTGTTTAAACTATGGAGACAGGAACACGGAGGACAGATGACCTGGCTGGACTAAGCCTCCTTAAGGACCTGACCTCTGACGAGCACAGAGTCAGACTCCATCCGGGCTCTCCCACGTGGGGCTGCTCCCTGCCCTGCTCACACCGCCCCTGCCCGCGCAGGAGGGGAGCCTGCCCACAGGGTGAGCTCAGTAAAGTGGGAAAGGAAATCTGGGAGCTTTGCCATATGACAGACTCCTGTCACTTGCTGAATAAATAAATATAAAATCAGAGTAAATTGTTCTACTTGCATAGCAATCCTGTGAAAGAGTTAGTTTTGTAAAAGTGACAAACACCAGAAAAATCCTGAGAGAGGCTTAAATCCTAACAAGCCTGTTTTCTTAGTTTAAGGCTTTAATATGTTACCCACTGGACAGGCTGAGGAAAGTGGATGTTCTACTGCATGGAGAGCGGTCAGAATAGGAACCGATAGAAATTTTAAAATATATATATTTTATTGATTTTTTTACAGAAAAGAAGAGAGTGGGATAGAGAGTTAGAAACATCGATGAGAGAGATTCATTGGCCAGTTGCCTCTTGCACACCCCCTACTGGGGATGTGCCCGCATCCAAGGTACATGCCCTTGACTGGAATCGAACCTGGGACCTTTCTGTCCACTGAGCCATACTGGTTTCAGCAGAAATTTTTTTATTTGTTGAACTTTAAACCCCAAAGAACCTATTTCCAAAATTGTTTTCCCATTCCTATGGCCACGAGTCTATAGACACATAAATCAGTTCATGTTTTGATAATCATCTAATCAGGATTTATTTCCTACAGGAATAAATAAAATGTACCACCCCTTCTGTATTTTCCCCACTACTATCTTTTAATTGTGTACAAATACAGCCCCTTCATAGGATTAAGAGAGGTCTATTAATAGTTGCTTAATCATCACCACAGAATATGCATCTTTTGTTTGTTTGTTTATTTATTTTATTTTTAATATATGTTTTTATTGATTTCAGAGAGGAAGGAAAAGGCGGAGAGAGATAGAAACAACCATGATGAGAGAGAATCCTATATTGCCTGTCTCCTGCAAGTCTCCCACTGGGGATCGAACCCAGAACTCGGGCATGTGCCCTTAACCGGAATCAAACCTGGGATCTTTCAGTTCACAGGCTCTGTCCCTGAGCCCAACCGGCTAGGGCTATTTTTAATTATTTTTTTAATGGTGAGGTTGGACAGCCTACCATTTACAGTCAAATGTTCTGAATAGCAGCTGCTCCATTTTATTTGTGCTTCTGAGGGAAATAATAACCTAAAAACACACATAGGTGTTGGGAAGTTTTAAGAAAAGCTGATCCACATGAATTTTCAATTTAGATGCAAAGTGTGACCATTCCAAATGGCAGCCAACAGCAGGGGGAAGAAAACAATGTACACTAAACATGGTGTAATGCCTTCCACCCTGCAAAGGCCATAAACAAAAGCAGCCTATTGTCCACAGAGCTCCCGTGCACCTCTGTTCATGCACAAAAATAATTGCTTACAACCAGCCATCCTGGCCCCCCGCCTCTCCCCCACTGCTCTGGGAGCTCCCAGGAGTGAGAACCCACACGTTGCCCTGCAGTTCCCTGACGCTGCCCCTCTAACCAGAGCCCAGGCAGCGGAGCTGCAGGTGTTGAAAACAGTTCAGCTGCCATCCATCATCAGGGGCACCGATATAAAATTTCCTGTCTCCAAGGGCCCGCTTTGAAGACTGACAACAGTGCTGACCAAAGTCACTTGAGCTTCTGCTACTTCCTACAGTGCCTCCATTTATGCCAGTCATCATTGGCTGTCAAAATGGCTGCCAAGATGGCTGCCAGCAAGGTCACCATGACTCCTCAGGTTTCACTGTTATCAAAGGGGTCCTTTTCACCAAAAGCCACTCTGCCAACTGCTGGCCATCTCATCCCTTCCCTGAGGCGCCAGCGGCCTCCCTACAGCTGTCCATGTGCACATGGGTGGTTCTGCAGGATCCTCATCCAGAGTCATGAGCAAAGCTCCAGAACCAGACTCTTGCCTCTGCCCCTGAGGATCCTGACCTTCCTGAGCTCTTCCACATAGTGGAGAGGTGTGTCTTCACCGGACCCCAAGTGCCACCCACAAAGACACTCTCCCTGTCAGCCAGGTGGGCATTCTGAGAGTCTGGTGACATCCCTCCGTGGCTCATCCCGCCGACCACCCCAGAGCCCTCCACAGCAATCAGTGTGGCCAGACCGAAAGCCCCCCGTGACGCTGGTGTTTCAGTTTCATGCACATGCCCTCTCGGAGGGGCCCCCACATAGTTATCCTATGGCCCCCACAAGGCACGGCCATCGCTGCTCAGAGCCCGGGACACTCTCCCGTGGGCTGGGCTCTGGGTGATGCCCATGAGGCTTCTCTGCTGCCTGAGAGGTAGGAGCTGCCAAAGTCATCGGACCTATTTGTAAACACGTGCAGTTCTCCTAAAAGGGCAGGAGAGCGCACAGAGGTCTGAGACCTTTATCTGGGCCCCGTTTTCTTCCATAGTTTTCTGAACAACGGAACTTCAGAGGAAAAGGAGGGAAAGACCAGGGAAATGCATGGGTCAGACACAGGCAAAATGTGTGGGTCGGCTTTAAGCTGTAACCCTCAATAGTCTGGAGGCCTTAAGATTTAGCCTCAAACATTTATTTCAAAGCCAGTGTCTGTCCCTTAAAAATAGACTAGAAATGGGAGATGGCTTAAGAAAGCCATGAAGAGCTGAAACCGGTTTGGCTCAGTGGATAGAGTGTCAGCCTGCGGACTGAAAGGTCCCAGGTTGGGTTACAGTCAAGGGCATGTACATTGGTTGCGGGCACAACCCCCGTGGGGCTGTGCAGGAGACAGCTGGTAGATGTATCTCTCTCATTGATGTTTCTAGCTCTCTGAAATTAAGAAAAAGAAAGAAAGAAAGAAATACACAAAGTTAGTTACTGTACTGTTGTTCTAGTAGCTAGCTTGTAAAATGTTTGGAAAAAAACACCGGAGAAACACATTTCAAATTACCATTTGCATTTTGCAACAATACCTCAAAACCAACTAATTAATGACGAGGAATATGAATTGGTATACAAAAGCTGGATAGAAAGAAGAATGTAGTTTTATGCTTATTTCAGTTCTCTGCACAATGAACCTTTAAAAATATTTCATAACATGTAAACTTTATGGGGCCAAATGAGGGATGGGAAAATGGCTATGAGCTTTACCCAAACCTTACAAACTCACATGTCATCGACTGTAATGATGTTATTGATGACCTGGCAGTAGTCCATGCTCCACACAGCCTGTTTGTTCCAATACTCATACGCAAGAAGAGCAGATCCCACAAGTATTCTTCTCCAATTGGTGGGACACAAGTCAATATTTTTACAGTCCATAAGCCTTTCCACGAAAATCTGCGAAAGTAGAGCACCGGTCTTTTATTTTATGTCAGTGTAAATGCTTGATAAGAAGTGTTAGAAGCCCTAGTTGGTTTGGCTCAGTGGATAGAGCATCAGCCTGTGGATTAAAGGGTCCTGGGTTCCATTCTGGTCAAGGGCATGGTTGCAGACTCCTGGCCTTGATCAGGGGCAAATGGGAGGCAACCAATGGATGTGTCTCCCTCACATTAGTGCTTCTCTCTGTCTCTCCCTCTCCCTTCCACTCCCCCCACAAAAAAAAAAATCAATGGAAAAAAATATCCTTGGGTGAGGATTTAAAAATTAAATTAAATTAAAATATTAAATATATATATATATATATATATATATATATATATATATAGTGTTAGAAATGACATATTTGATCCATTTTTGATTTTTTTCTCTTTGTTAATCTTCACGGGTTATCTTTTCATTGATTTTTAGAAGGAGTGGAAGGAAGGGAGGTGGGAAGAGAAAGATAGGCAGAGAGAAAAACATCTATATGACAGAGACACATCGATAAGTTACCTCCCACATTTGCCCGATTGGGGAGGGGATCGAATCTGCAACCCAGGTGGGGGCCCTTGACCAGGAATGGAACCCATGACCCTTTGGTGCGTGGGCCACTACTCTATCCACTGAGCAGCCTGGCAAGGGTGAAATTCCTTCCGTCCTTAGTTCTACAGACACTGCTTGGCCAGCCAAAGCCAGAGGCCAAGTCATAGTTGTAAACCCGACACTTCTGTTGCCCACTTTGTCCATGCAAACTTTCAGGAACGAATGGACATGTTAGCAAAGGACGTCCTGAAGCAATGCATGGGGCTGTTATTACCTTCCCTCTTGTGAAGGGGGCATATAGAGGCCCAGGATCTATTCAAGTTGTTTGACAAACACTGAGTGCCTACACGTGCCATGCGTCCTACCTGGCTCGTATTTCTACGGTGATCTTACATAACTCTGAATATGTCAATCCCTGGTAAAGCCGGAAACATTGCTTTCTTTGCACAGTAACTAGCCCTTTAGTGGGACAAGCTGGAGATACAAACCGGTGCCAAGGTCGCCTCCCAGTGGCTGCTGTGGGGGCAGCAGGACAGCAGTGCGAACAGGTGAGCTGCAGGCTGGTCTGTCTCAGTGCCTCTGGAGGAGCACGGAGCACAGAGGACAGTCCCCCTCCTCCCCTCCTGCTCACATCCCCACGGTCACTGTGGGCACAGCGTCTCCGTCTCACATGCGCTGAGGTGCCCTCAGTGCTGCTGGTCTCCAGGGGAGACAGAGCTGCCGGGCCCTGTGCCCTGGGGCCCCGCTCACCCTCCCAGGCAGCCGGGGAGGCTCCTGATGCCTCTGACACGCATCGGTGTCTCCTCCCCAGAGCACCGGGCAGGCAGCAGCCCGGAGGCCACCCAGCTCAGCTGTGATTTCTTGTGACGCCAGAGCATGGCTTTCCGAAGAGTGTATGTGCCATTTGACATAAAGACAAAAGCTAAATTTAAAAATATGTTTACAATCAGAACGTTATCAGATTGACAACTCAGATGATTTGCCGAATTCAACTGTGTTTTCAAAAACAAACGCTTATTGAACTGGATGTGTTCCCAGGGAAACGCTGTGCCCATTCCTCAATACTCAGCATTTGCAGTGTCCTAAGAAGGAGCTACTTACAGATGAACTCTACTCGATGGGAATGATGAGGGGCCCTTGTTCCCCACCCACAGCCTCCCGACTTCCCGCCACCTTTCCTGGCAGACTCAGGAAGCGCCATTACTCCCATCACCCCACGTGCCCTCCCGTGGCGGTGGAACTGAGATGCCTCTTCTCGCCAAAGCGGACCTCCCGTCAGTGAAGGGGGTCCCAGCCCACTTCTGCAGAGCACTGTCCCCACACCCGCCTCCTTTTGAAGAATCCTCCCCGTCTGCCCAGAAGCCCCGGTGTGACTGTGTTTGCCTGGGCCCTTCGGGCCACAGCAAGTCCCTAGAATGCTTCCTCTCACCTTGCTCAGAGCCAAGCCTGATGCTGCTTCTCACCTCCCATCCCTCCTTCCGCACTTCAGTCTGTCCCTGGCGCTATCCCTCCCCTGACACTGCCATTGCTAAGGGCATCGGAGCCTTCGCAATACACACCACAGCTCTTCATCCTCACTGCCCTCTCCCCCAGCTGCCCTCATAGCACAGAGGGCACCGCCACTTGCCTCGTTGCTGGGACCAAAAGCCTCCACTTGAGCTAGCCGGCGCCAATCTGTTAGCACTTCCTGCCTCCCCTTCTCCGTGGGAATCTGACCGCCTTCCAGTGTCCTGGCCACTTCTCACCTGGTCCCTCTGACTGACACACGTCACTGCCTCTATTCGGACTTCCAACAGCAGTCTCTTCTCCCCAAGGAGCCAGAATAGCCTCTTTCCTTAGGAGCATGTCACCCCCAACTCAGGCTCTGCCAAAGGTCCCCCATCAATCAAATACAATGTGACTTCTTCCCACGGCCTGCACGCCTCCAGGCCCGGTAAGATGGGATCCTGCCCGTCCGTGACCTCAGCTTCTTTCCTCGTCCCACGCTGACCACACGGGCCACCCCTCACTGTGCCTGGAACACAAACCCTGTGCCCGTCTCAGAAGCGTGGCTTGGCCCCTGCCTACCACGCCAGAGCCCCTCATCCTCCTCAGCTCAGCCCGGGCACGGCTCCCAGGTTTCCTCTTTAAAGAGCCTCCTCTCCCTTTCTGCCTAAAGATAAACTCCTGTGACCACCTTACCACGTCATCCTGATCTGTCTTCTTCTTCTTTTTTTTTTTTTTTAAAATATATTTTATTGATATTTTACAGAAAGGAAGGGAGAGGGATAAAGAGCTAGAAATGTTGATGAGAGAGAAACATCGACCAATTGCCTCTTGCACACCCCCTACTGGGGATGCGCCCGCAACCAAGGTACATGCCCTTGACCAGAATCCAACCCGGGACCCTTCAGTCTGCAGGCCGACGCTCTACCACTGAGCCACACCGGTTTCGGCTGCTCTGTCTTCTTGCTGCTTACACCACCTGACGTGCTCCCCCCTTCCAACCCAGTTGCTCTCCCTCCTGTGTGACCCAGCTCTCCCCACGGAAGCACCTCCCCCTCAGGTGCTAGGTTCTCCAGAGGGAGGGCGGCGCCATGAAAAGGCCTGTGTCTCACCCGGTGCCCGCTGAGGGCTCCGTTCAGAAGCACCAGCGGCCTCTCCAAAGCGGTACCTGGGTGCTCAAGGGGGAGGCACTGCCCTAAGAGCTCTTTCCCTCCGACCCTGCAGCGGCCTTTCCCCTCAGCTTGGCTGTGGGAGGAGCAGCACATCCCACCACGTCCCACTAGCAAGGCACCTATTTCCAAAGACAAAACATCAACAGAGGAATTCTGTGAGGATGACCAAAAGTCTTTACGCAGCTGTAGCTTAGCCGGCAGCTGGCAAAGCCTTCCCAGGTGCTACTGGCCCTCTCCTCCCGGGCGGCTGGCAGGCAGGCCCCGCAGGACAGGGGAGCGGATTAGCACCCATCACTGAAGGAACGGAGAACCCAGCGCTCCAGTTCCCGTCAGGACGCACAGGAGAACTGCTCGGGGAATACAGCCTGGGACTCAGCTCAGTCCTACACCCAGTCAGCTTGTCCCAAGGCCGGATGGTTTGTTACTGCGTCCATCCTACCCGACCAGCACACCGTGTGTGTGTGTGTGTGTGTGTGTGTGTGTGTGTGTGTGTGTGTGTGTGTATGCACTGCATGCACCTGTGTCTCCTATGGGTCGGGTGGGAGGGTTGCAGATAGGGGGAAGTTGAGGGAAGAAACAGAGATCTCCCTTCCTGTCTTCAATAGAAATTGTTTGCGATGGAAATAGTAATGGTAATATTTTCAATCTCGATGATTATTTAGCCCCACTGTGTGTGGTTTACTTCCTTTAATAGCTTCTCTTAATCCAGTTCTGAGGGTCATGTCAGGAGCCTACTTTGGTTTGCAAAGCAGGACCACAGCCTGAGACAGGACAGACAGGCAGCCTGTGGAAGAGCTGTCTTACCAAGGTCACAACCACACACTCAGCGGTGAGGTGCTCCGCACTGAAAAGGTCGCGGACAAATCTGTAGACATCGTGCAGTTCAGGGTCCTGCATCAAGCGGGCCTTTCTATTCAGTTCGTGCTGAAAGAGAAAAGGCCTTGTAAGTGCCCTGAGGGACATGGGTGTGAACCCGCCTGCTAGCAGCTCCCACTGTGCCCGCCTGGCCCTACAGAATTGTGATTGGGTGACACGTGTTTTAGTCTTTGAGGTATAAACAGTGGATCTTAAACAATACTGATTCTCCACTCACCAGCTACTGGGCACAAATACAGGGACAATCTGCATACAGTATGTGTGTCCCCCTCCCCACAGAAGTCTACCTGAATGTAAACTATGTTTAGGCTCACAAGGTCACTCTTCTCTGCAACCAGCTCTGAAAACGCATGGTCACGTTCCTGTGACCCGAGGCTCTGGCTGTGCTGCGCTCCACAGGGGGCACCAGCTACATGTCCCTACAGAACCTCAGAGGAGGGAAGTTGGAAATTCCTGTCATTTTAATTGGTTTAAAATTTAAACAATTGTCTCAGTTTTTTTTTTTTTCAAAAAGTCTTCACATACCTTTTAGGTTTATTTACAGACATTTGTATTGTTTGATGCTCCTAAAAATATCATTAAGAAAGATAATGTTTGGGGCACATTTACCCACTTTAGCTCTCTGCCTATACAAAGCTGTGGCTCAGTTCTAACTGAGGTGTCCCTCACACAAGACTCCTTTTGTAAAATCATTAGCGACCACGTGCAGTGGGGAAGAAGACTGGAAAGAAGAAGACTTTGACTTCAAGCCGGAGGGAGTAATTTTCTTCTAATAATTCATTTCAAAGCAGATCAGTATGAAATAAACACAACAGTATGAGAGACAAATAGAACCTCAATAAAACTGACACTCACTTTGAAGGGGTGCCTTCTCTCATCGAAAATAAGAAAGGATTTATCTCCAACTCTGTAAAACATGAATGTGCATTTAACAATTAATTCGGGGAATGTTAGGATCGCAGTAACACATCATCTGGGAGGGAAAGGGGGTTCAGGGGGAAGCTTAACTTTCAACAAAGCAGTTTTACAAACTTAGACTCTGTTAAGAGGGTTTTCTGGCTTCTTTTTACTCAGTACTCACATTCTGTGCCATGTTTTCTGCACTGAGTAGCGAGAGTTGCCTTCAAAACACTGACCCTCCCTGACAGGCAATTCTGGCAAACCAAACACATTTCCATCCCTCCAGTTCACATTGGAATACACAGGGACACGGATTTTCATGCACCAGGCCTCTAGTCATATAATAAAAAGCACTTTGTAGCTTGCTCAAGAAATGTCTACAGTTACTACGTAACACTGTAGTGTTGGGCAAGAATGTCTTTAGAATTTTAATTCATGTGGATGTGACATTCATGTTTTTTTTTTAAATTCTGTTTATCAACTTATCATTCTCCTGTATTATATTATTATTGTGCAGTTTTTCTTGTATCTGTTAAAAGTTTGAATTAAAAAGGTGTTTTTCTATTTAAAAGTGACCAGTCTTTTGACTGAAATGTTCTCTGCACTAAAACACTCTGCTCATTGGAACCAGTGAGCTCTGTAGGCCACAGGGGTATGTTCCCTTAGACCCGTGGTTGGCAAACTGTGGTTCTCGAACCACATGCAGCTCTTTGGCCCCTTGAAGGTGGCTCTTCCACAAAATACCACGGCCTGGGCAAGTCTCATTTGAAGAAGTGGCATTAGAAGAACTTGAAGTTAAGAAAATTTGGCTCACCATAGAAATTTCAATCGTTGTACTGTTGATATTTGGCTCTGCTGACTAATGAGTTTGCCGACTTCTGACTTAGGCCATTTTTCAGGAGGCCCCTGTGGCCAACACGAACGTTTCAGGAACATTAAGGCATTGCGGGAGTCTACACTGACTTTGCAGTGTTGTAGAAAAGCAAAGGTGAGCAACACTGGCTTGTGAGCATGAAGGAAGGCATTGGTACCACACTGTGCTGGCAGTGAGTGTTTTCTTCCCTGCCAGTTGCAGTTTGAAAAGTAATTCTGCTTTACCTAAGGACATCCTTGACAAAAAGGAATAGTAGCATGAGACGTTGATCCTATTTTCACATTCTCACTAGGGAGAGAGTATGCATGAAGTATTTTTGCACACTGGAATGTGGTTGTGTTAATGTGGTTGTGCCTTAGCTGTGAGCAGAAAAAGCCACCTTTTCCTTAGAATTACATCTTTATTTGAGAATACAGCTGTCATTCTCTCAAAAGTAAAAAGGGAGATTGTAACTTCAAGAAAAATAAATTGTCTATTTATCAAGCTATCAAGCTAAAAATCAGGATTTGGGAAAACATGGGTGTCCTTTTTGTTCTTTGTTTCAGAGAAACAGAGTAAGAGGTGGGGCGGAGGGTGAGAGAGAAAAAGAGACACATCGATTTATTGATTCACTTACTTTTACAAATTCATTAGTTATTCCTTGTATGTGCCCTGACTGTGGATTAAAACCGTGATTATGACATATTGGGACTAAGCTCAAACCAAAAGCGCTATTCGACCAGGGCCAAAATGTGTGCCTGGGTCTGTATGCTTGGTAGCTTTTCAATACTTAAAAAGATTTTCCTGGCAAGATTGGTGGTGATACTCACAAAAGGGAGTTTTGGACACTGTGGCAAGAAAGTGAACCAATACTCTCCAAATGACTAATGCATAACACTATCATAACATAACGAAAAAGCGAAAGATCCATTCGATTTACAAAATGGATCAATCGGTATGAACTTAACAGAGTATCTCCTGCAAGTTCAGAGGTATGATTTAAATTTCCATTGTAACTAATTTAAAAATGCCAGCAGTTGTGGACTTTTGGGCCAATGTGAAAGGATAATCACAAGGATCTGAGGCTTTGTAAATACAGCTTTTTCTAGCCAGATAGCTACATGAGGCTGGGTCTTCATAATCCTTCCTCAAAGCAAAGGATTAAAATGATTGAAGTAATGGCAAATGATTGAAGACAGAATATACATGAGAATCAGGTGTCTTCTGTTGAGACAGAGGTTAAAAGTATTTGCAAAAATGTAAATTAATGACACATGTCCACTCAAATTTTCGTGTGGAAAATAATAATTTTTCATATTGTCTTGCATATTATATCCTGTAGTGGGCAAGACAATCCACCATGACAAAGAATTATCTAGCTCAGAATTTCAGCTATAAAAACTGTTTAAAAATACAGTGGATTTATTTTTTAAAGCTCCATTTTAATTTCTAATACAGTAAATATCAAGATAACCTATATAAACAAATACTCTTTGGGATCCCCAATAACTCAAGTATTATGGGTTTTAAGACAAAAACAATTAATTCACTTCAATCCTATATAATAAAAGGTAATATGCAAATTGTTTCCTGGACCAGGAGTTCCACCATAGTTCCGATCAGGGGGTGGGGCTGGCCCACCAACCGCCCAGGGTCCCTGCCCCCAGCCAGCCTAGCCTGATTGGCCCTGATCATGGCCAGCCTGCTGGACCCCACCTGTACACAAATTTGTGCACTGGGCCTCTGGTAATATAATAAAAAGCACTCTACAGCTTGCTTCAAAACTGTCTACTACCTAACACTCAATTTGATATGTTATACATTTATTATCTAGAATAACAATACAGGTTTTAAAACTCACCTGTGCTTTATGATGTAATATATGGCCGTACTCAGTCTGTGGAAGAAAATAGAACTGTAACAAGTGATTTTATTATGTTAGGTTTGAGGACAATTGTTAAAGGTTTGGGGGGAGCGGGAAGACCATCCCAGCTGCCCGGTGGCCTTGAGATCCTCATGCCCATCAATATCATATAACGGGACTTTGCCCCTTGTCTTAGCTATTTTGCTGTTTCACATACTCAAGACTGTACACCTACTCTGGCCCCACGCTGTACATGTTAGTACACACTCCCCCATCATTTTCCCTTGTACCCATAGGACCTTCCATCCTGTACATGTTATACATATTTGTGCCCATGGTTAAATTTAAGCCATACAGTAGTTGTTGTACTTTTAAAAAAGTCGTTAGGCCCTGCATTTCAGTTGACTTATTTCACTATCCACCACCCACCCATTTTCCATTATTTTCCTAGAAGTAAATAAAATGCTCTGTACCAAAAAATTGTTCAACATCACTTTCAAATTAGGAAATTGAGTGTCGAGTGTAAGAGCCCACAACATCAGTAGGTCCGGCTCTCCTGACACACGCAATGCTAACAACGCAGCACAATGCTTCACAGTGTAATATTAATAACACTTATTTCCTAATTAGATTACATGAAATTTTCACGATCAGATACAAGTCCTCAGATCCTGTGTAAGTGACTGGATTTTTAAGTTATTCGCAGGAGTGGTGTCATAGGCAACAAAGGGGTCCTCGTAGTTAAGGGATAAGCTTCTTCCCTTTGCCCTCCGTGTCTAAAAGGAGCTCGAGTTCACTGAGAGAAGGTAAGCCTGAATGTCATAACTGGGCCTGTGGACTATGAGTCACTGTGAAAAGGCCTGTAACACCGCGAGCATCCAAGAGGGACACCTCTATTGGGCTTCGAACAGCTTCATCCTCAAACTGACTTTAAAGTCATGGAATTGGAAGCACAGAAGCGGAGAAGGGCCGCTGAACCTTAGGTGAAATTTAATCCAACAGCCTGTTTTACAGGTTAGAAAACCGAGGCTGAAGCTGACTTGCTCCAGGTCCTGCCCACACGGGGAGCCCCTCTCTCTCCTCCGCTCTAACCAGGCAGGGGCCCCCAGGCTTGGCTGTTCCCCAGGAGCCCCTGAAGAGCTGCAGACACGGCCCCGCTCCACCTGGAGATGCGCAGCCTTCACTGGAGCTGGGAAGACATGGGCGGTTTGTAAAGCTCCCAGGAGCCACGATGTGCTCCAGACCTGGAAACACACGACTTTGGGTAAGAGCAGAACCTCCCTGGATGCTTTTGCCTAGGTGGTCACACCTCACCGTTTTCCTGGGCTTGTCAAAGGTTGTGACATTGAGACTGTGTTGGGCGGGGGGTGAAATGCATGCATGTGGAGACTTACATTTTTAGAAAAGTTGCCTAAGTGATTCTAGTAAAGACTGCACCCCATTGGGAACAATGTACCATGAGGAACATTTTTCAAAATCATTCTCAAAACTCAATTAGCTCTATTAATTTCCTCAGTAAACCCTTATTTCACCAATAGCGAATTTGCGGAATGACCATTTTCAAAACTGATGGACAGCAAATGAAGTGCAGCTATATTGCACTTCCTGAATTAGACTAATTTGGAGAAAGAAGCATGAAACCTCCTTGTCTGGGCAAGGCTGACCTTTACAACCACTTTGGAATTATTCTGTAACATCAGAATCTTTTGAATTCGAGAGAAGCTACAGAATGTATGCAAGGTTGAGTGGTGTTACTCTTTACTCCAGGATTGTGTGTCTTGGTTGGATAAACACATTCAGTGATTGCTCAGTAGGTTCCAAAACTTGGAACTTTAAGAGAGAGATAGGGCTCTGTTTTTGCCGAAACACAATTTGATCTCAACTCCTGTTCTACGTGAGAGGAAAAAAGTCATCTCACTATAACTGTGAACTTGCTATTTTTAGCTAAAGTAGAAGTTGCTAATAATTTCATTGGAAACTGTTGGTACATTATAAAAATATTTTAAAGCTAATTATGTGTTTAAGGGTGAAACATACAATTAAAGGTGAATATATTAATTCTGTCAGGGAGCATTTCCCAAACCGTGTTCTGCTAAGTCGGCACTCATATTCCAGAGACACTGATAATGTACCTGGGACAACCCCCATGGGAGCCAGGAAGCTGGTCAGGATATGTGTTTTCTGTCTTAAACAAGCTTAGAAGTTTCATGTTATGGTGTCTTTAATGTTCATCTCTAGTGGTAGATTATGGGGAAATTAATAAATACTTTTCATCAGCATAACACTGCTCATGGCAGTATAAACCTGCCTAAAGCAGCTATACATGCATAATTAGATTTAATATACCTATTAAATTAAAACATCAGTTGAACAAATTGTATTCACAAAGGAATTAGCTTGAAACATTTCTCTTTAAGACTGATGTGATACGCCCCATTTTGTGGGGTAGGAAGGAAAAGTAAATTTTCATACAGAAATAGAGCTGGGGAAAATGTACAATGGGAAAAGCCTGACAAAATCCTATTAGCTTTCAATGCAGATACACTCTCGTGCCAGTAGGGGACAAACTGCTCCTTCTTGTAACAGTGGCTTCCAAAGTGTGGTGCACTGCTTTAGGCCATGTCCCATAAAGAAATACGTTGTAATAGAAACACCCAATAAAAAGCACCTTTTCTTTTCATTATGGTCAAAAATGTCTTAAAAACAGAAAAGAACAAGTCTTTGGGGGGAGGGGATGGGTTCTTATTTGCTAACTGGCTTTCCCTTCTTCCACTCACTCTAATGGTAACATGGAAATTGAAATTTCATTCGTAGGCCCTTGACATTAATAGATAATTGACACCAGCTTCTTAACCTGGTCACTGAGAAGGCCAACAAAGTGGCTGAAACTACGGATAAGTAGGGTGCTGTTGGCAGAAGGCGTCTGTCACTCAGCCTGCGGCAACCCAGTGGGACTCACGCTTGGATGGTGGCTTTAAAATCCGGCTGTCTGAGGGCATCGTCCGGGAGAAACACCGTGGGGCATGACCTGTATCCTTTAGCAAGGCACGCTGGCTGTTCCTGACGTACAAGGAAAGAGAAGCAAATGTCAGTAAGTTACGTTAAATCAATAAAAGTGTGTGTGCTTTTTCTCTTGCTTAAAATGCCAAACAATTAAGCATTAAGACCTTGCTGACAGTCCATGAACTGCTTGAGTGTGGTATCACGTGTGGCGCTATGGTGAACCCAGCAGAGAGTCTACCTTCCACAGGGAGATGTCAGGAATGGCTTATAAAATGCTGCCTTTGGTCAGTGCGTGTAAGCAAACCCGGCAAACCCCTGCTATAAACCCCCTTTATAATAATGTGAAACGTTTAGAATTAGACTTCAGGGCTGTTGTTGTTTTCCTTAAGAGAGCAAACATAGCTAAGATTTCCTACTTCTCTTGTTCATTTACTATAATTAAATGTAATACGTTATATAATAATAAATCAATACCATTTTGTTGCAGTACAGGAAAGCCAGTCATAAGTTCAGGAGACAGAGAGACAAACAAGCACGTTTGGTCAGAGGTGTGCGTGTGCCAGGGCTGCCCATTTGCTAACAAGCTGGGGCCACAGGTCTCTCTGAGCCTCACTTTCCCCAAACCAGATAAAACAACTTTAAGAAGTCAACTCGCACTCATGTTTAAGGAAGACTATCATTACACTACTCAAGTGAGAACATCAGAGAGTAGTTTCCATTCATTTCTAAATGTTAGTGCTGTTCTCTTGGCCCCCTGACACTCACCTCCATCTGCCTCACTCAGGCTGCGCTCTCTGCTGACAAGGCCTCTTCTTCCTCCTTGTCCAGCAGGCTTCCCTCCTCCCCGTCTACCTATAGGACTCCTCACCAGCAGCCTCACCACTCAACTTCCCTTCTGCACACTCCCACCGCTCAGTGGCCCCTTGTCACATGGCATCAAGGCTGACAGGGTTTCCCTCCCATAGAAACCAAGCTTCTCCTGGGAAGGGAGGACTCTGGCTCCTCCCCTGCCTCTAGCCTCTGAGCACCGAACCTGGGACAAAGTGGAGTGTGAGTGCTTGGCAAGTTCTTTACATCATTTACACCTGGGCATAAATCTCAGTGCACATACAACTTAGAATTCATCTGCAGTGGTACTGGAGAGGTGACGAGAAAAGGTTTGAGAACCTTTGGAGAACAAACTATCCTTATCACACTTTAGAAGTACCCATTTATTTGAGAAATACCCATTGATTTGTAAAGAGCCCAACAATTCAGCAATAATCAAATACTGACACAGCCTGAACTATGTTTTGACAATTCTCTTCCTGAAATTAATGCCTATGACTAATCACTGTAAAGAATTTAAATAGCAGTGCTTGTAATATCAGAAAATACCAATAACTTTAACATGCTTGGTTTTGTTGTTTTTTAAAACGAATTCAGGTGGGGTGGGCAATGGTAAGCTATGAACACATATAATACCTTAATAAAAATAATAAAAAAATAAAACTAATTCAGATGAACCATTTTTCCTCATTTCATAGAAAATAGTTTTGTTCATGCTGTCATACTTTCCAATCAGCACCCCCCACAAATGCACAAGGCATTTGGCCGGAGAATAATCTACTCGATGCCTTTTAAAATACAGAGCCTTTTAACAGTGCCAGTAGCCTATAATCAGAAACATCCACATGTTATATAAAACATCATTTTGCTCATTTTAATTGTTTCACTGCAAACCCACTTTTTCCTCATTAATCAGAAGGTCCAGTCCATATATTTTTTTTTGAAAAGTATCACTATTTGAAGGAACAAATTCTCCTTCAATCTAGAATAATTAGGAAAATAGAAGAAATTGATAAAACCTACAATGAGAAACCTACAAATAAAGTCCAAGCAATTGGTATCTGTCCATTATAGTGATTAGGAATCACAGCAGACAACTTTTATATCAAACTATTACTTTCTTACTTAACTCGTCAACTGTTTACTTACATCATTGTTCTTCCTCTTGTCTTGTTCTAAGAATAAAACAAATTAACTAATCAGTTTTGATACAAATACCATAGAAAAATAACAGGGGCTGATCATCTGAGAAACTACCATACAAAAATGAGACAAAATTTTATTCCATTTTAAATACTTAACAACAAACTTTATAGTTTGGATTGGAAACTGGAAAGATGAGACGCCTAGTAAAATCTGAAAACTTAAGTTTTACTTTTTGAACTAACACATCACCTATATTAGATACAAATGACTCTCCATGTGCAGAAGAAAAGGCAAATCAAATTAGACCAGGTGAGAAACGTAGCTAATGAAAAAGTGTAGCTATTGTGTATCTGAACCTCTACCCAGTAGTGGCATCTGATGTCCAGTTATATCCACCTCACTTGAACCAACAGGATCTAAGTGTTGATGCTCTGAGAGTCAGTTTCTGGCCAAACACTAGTCCCCAGGCTCATGAGACTCCCTGGAAGTGACCTGAACTACTCATTGGTAATCAACTAAAATACCTTACTAAAAACAAATGGGTCTCTACTCAATTGGAAAGTAACCTATTTAAATGTACATTTTTATTTAAAATATATTTTATTGATTTTTTTTTTTACTGAGAGGAAGAGAGAGAGAGATAGAGCTAGAAACGTCAATGAGAGAGAAACATCGATCAGATGCCTCTTGCACCCCTCCTCCCCACCCCCCCGGGAAGTGCCCGCAACCAAGGTACATGCCCTTGACCGGAATTGAACCTGGGACCTTTCAGTCCACAGACTGACGCTCTACCACTGAGCCAAACCGGTTTCAGCTAAATGTACATTTTTAAATGAGTGCTAGCTTAGTAGCTCTGGTTGGAGTTGCAGTTTGTTGGGCATCGTCCCCTGCACCAAAAGGTTGTCAGTTTCATTCCTGGTCAAGGACACACACCTGTGTTTTGGGGTTGATCCCTGGTAGGAGGAAGTGTGCAGGATATAGCAGATCTATATTACTCTCACATCGATGTTTCTCTCTCTCTCTCTCTCTCTCTCTCTCTCTCTCTCTCTCTCTCCAACAATCACTAAACTATTTTTTAAAAATATTTAAAAAAAGAAAATGAACATGCTAGCTTAATTGCACATGTCTACAGCACACCAGGTCATTTTGCTCTCACAAAGGCCAGAAGAAGAATAAAAGCTCTGCATAGGGTCTTGGGCTGTACCGTTTCCCACACTGCCCCTATGGTGTGGGATGGGCACCACAGAAACTGTCCCTTATGAGGGAAGAGAGGGCTATGGGGTAGCTTTTCCTTTACTGTCTCCACTCTACTGTGAGTCACCCATGGCTCTGGAAGAAATCGAGAAACACAGCAATCCTAGCTAAAATCCATTAGCTTAAAACAACAACAAAAAATACACACACACCCCATGAACACGTGGATAGGACACCCATGCTTTATTGTGCTGCACTACTTCAAATATACTGCAACCCTCATTCCTTGTGCTTCTGCTGTCATAATCAACTGAAAAACCTTGCCACGTGTGGCTTTTCCAGTAAGTAAACTCAATTGAACAAAGCATTGAGAAAAGTCAGCAGGCAAGCAGGAGTGACAAAATCCTACCTTGCTGCTCAGGTAGTAAAGAGGGAAAAACATCCAGCCACAAAGGGGGAAAGAAGCAGGGGTGGGGAGACCAGGCGCCGATCCCTAGGGAAGCTGCCTCCAGCTGGAGGGAACCCAAGGCAGGGAGTCCCTCCCAGGGGACTCTGGGGGCAGCGGAGACCAGAGGTATGCCAAAGAGCAGATGGCATTTGCTGCTTCTTACCTTGTGGTGTCACTGGAGCGCTGATGTTCTTTCGGTTGTAGCTCATGAGGGCTAAGGAATTCAACCTCTCAGACTTCAACTTCTCAGACTTCGGGGTAGCAGGCACTGTTTCCATTGCTGCAGTGTCCATAGCAGCTTCCTCACGAACCTCATACTTACGCTTTGACTTAACCTTCCTGAACCTACCACCCAGCTTGGGGCTGGCCCTGGGGCTGGGACTGGCCCTTAGACAGCAAGTCAGTGTGTTTCCCATGGCTCACCTCCAATCCTCTCTGCTACTGCTGGTTCACTCACACCCCACTCCCCGCCCCCCACCCCACAGCCCTCAGCAGTCCCTCCCCACAAGGAAGGCTAGGCCTGCAGGCAGCCCCAAGGCTTCACCGCACAAGCAGGTAGAGCTCACTCACTGTTTGCTTGGCCTCTGGGCTGCCAAGCCCTAGGTGGGGCTCAGGGCCCAGGCCCCTCCGCCCCCCCGAACTGCACCTCTTTGGTTGACTCTTTTGTGAAGACAGCAACCAACACGACTTATTGAAAACGGATAGGGATCAGACAAGCGCTGAGAGCTACAACCACAGTAGGAAGAGAGTACAGCCAAAGCTCCTTCTCTTTCCACAGTTGCTTCTCAACTGAAGTCTGGGCTCCTGGCTGCTGCCAGCCAATCAGAACACATTCCGCAGTTACCTGGTTACAAGGGACCAATCACAGTGAGAGTTCCACCATGCTGGAACCCACAAAGAAGTCAGGGATTTACTATCCCTTTCCCTAAACTTGGGTTTCCATTCATTGCAGGCATCCTGGAGCTCTCCATTCCCCAGGGAAGTGCAGTGGGCATTTGCTAGTGCAAGCAGGCCAGTGTCATTAGCTGCTGGGTTTCACCAGGTCTGAAGCCGACTCATTGATGTATTGCTCTCTGGACATAGTTATACCTTCATTACTGACCATTTTTGTAACTAAATTCTCCTTGTCTATCTACATGTTAGCTTTTGCCTGCACCTTGCCCTGGTCCTACTCTCAATAAAGAGCTATGACTGTGTGTCTGAAATGGGGACTCAAGGAAACATTACCCCTCTCCTTCCTCATAAGTAAAATAAGTACCAATTCATCGACCCCAGCTTATAAACACAGGGGTTCACCAGGTGCTTTCTTACCCCTCGTTTTTCCTTTCATGGCAGGAATTTCCTGATATTCCTTCCCGGTCCAATAACAATGCTTAAAGCACAACTGTCATATACAAAGTTGAGAACCATAAAGAGGGGTACCACAATCCTAGTTTGATGAAGATGATGGTAATGATAGTTAACATTTGCCCAACCCCATTTCGAAGAAGGTAGGTATTCATTTAGATATCTAAAAACAATCCTCAGTTTACAGATTTTACAAAAAAAAAAAAATTGAGACACTAATAGAAATTCACACTTTCCAATAAACACAATCATTCAAAGACAAAGCCAGGATTTAATCCCACATCCCATGGATCCCCGAAGGCACTTACTCATGCTTATCAGAAAAGAATGGCAGAAGTAAAACATGGGAGGTAGTGATATTATGTTAGGAAATTGTTAAGGAAGAACAATATTTTTTGTTGTGGATTTTAAAATATATTTTTCTTCATTCAAAATTAAGTCTCTTCTCTGTGCCAGACACTGTATGTGTGAAACATTCGGGCCCTCACTGAGGCTGTAGGGAGGACACGTTTTTCACAGACCCAAAGAGAGAAACAGTTCCACAGGAATTGTCCTATGCAGTTGGATATTAGCTCCCTTCCAGGAGAACTTTCTTGACCTTAAAAGCTCACCCAACCTTGCAGGGGCTGACTGGAGTTAGTGAGCTCCCTGCGACTCAAGGGAACCAAGCAGAACTGAGATTGTCATTGGCCAAGGAGACTGCAGAGGCTGATGTGGTTGATGGGGCTGACTCTGTCTGGGCTGTCTCTGAGGAAGATTGTTTTTCTCTTTTCTCATCCCCTGTGGGCTGTTTCACAAGGAATGCTCCCATTTCACCATGGTCCATTAGAGCTTTCTCTGTGGGCACAGGAAGTTCAGCCCATCCCTTGCTATTTCTTTAAAGAAACTTGAGCAACAGAACTAGCTACTGTGCCATCTGCCCCTGGGTTCCTGTGGATGCATGGGGAGTAGTGGTTAGGAGGAGTGCAGGTCAAGCCACAGAGAGGAGGGCCCCAGGCAGGGACACACAGCCTGTCCCTTCTCTATCTGACCTTCAGACCACACTTGGTATTATTCCTGGTGCATTTTCTGAGTTTGTCTTGGACTTGAAGGACTCCTTGGATGAGTTCTCTGCCTTTACAGCCCAGCTAGTCCCTGGTTCAGTCATCTCTGGGGGGGGGGGGGTGTCACAGTGGGTTTCCCTGGGCCTGGGGTAAAAAGAGAGCAAAGGATGGCTTGAAATAAATATGAACTCCAAAACCCAGGGAGGCCACTGTGGCCCCAGTTTGTAGCTGAGGTGAGGTGCTGGGGCCAAGGTGGAGGCCGCACTGTGGACGCAAGGGCCCTGTAGGTTGTCTATATCCCAACCTAGTTTCATTCTAGACCAAACACCTGAGCTAGCTATTCACCCCAGGTCTTCAGTGCTCACTGAGTTTCCTGCTGGGTGTGAATCAAATCATCTTATTTCCAAGCATCCGTCCTGGTCACCTGACTTCTGTTGCTCAAATCTGAGAGGCCTTTCCATGTAATATAGGACAGAAGGATGAGCCCAGAGAGGGAGACCCCTGTGTTGGACTGACTTAAAAATACCTTGTTGGGAGTGGGCCAAGGAATGGTGGTCTGGACCCCTCCAGGGTCAGTTCCAGGTCTTGGAGGAGAGCCCAGGTGTTAACTAAGGGGGAAGGGCTTTCATTTTCTTAGCTGTGCAGCCCTTTCCTGAGCAGGCCTGGAACTTGCTGGAGCCAGAGACTGAGTGAATGCCTGACAGTGCAGGGCCAAGCTTAGGGAGCACATAGAGGCACACAGAGGGATGGATGGAGACTCTGGACAGTCAGCACTTGTGTCCTATAGCTGATGGCCTTTCCCACGTCCCATCTCTTGGTCCTCAGTGGGGCTCCACGGGGCCCGAGGGCCTGGACAGGGGAACTGGGCCAGCTGTGTCTCTGCACCTCTGGGCACACAGAGCTTCCAGTGCAGATCTCCTCTCCAGAAACCTTGCTTCCGCAAGCTGGCATGGGATTGGGCCTGGCCAAGCAAAGGGCCCTCTCGTCTTGAAATACATAGACTGGAGAGCACACACTGGGGCTCAGTGTGGTTTTGCACTTCAATTTCTTGAAGCCCTGGAGTTAGGGATCCCCTTACTTGCTGCCCACCACCATGTTTCCTACAGCACTGCTGGACCAGCTCTGCTTGCTCTTCTAAACATGGCCCTTTTCCAAACGAGTTCCCCTGATTCCTGGGTCTCCTGCTGAACCTCCTGCCTACTGGACAGGTTGGGAAGGGGACATTCTGGGGCCTAGTGGCACAGTTTCCCTGCTCTCCTGAGCTGTGTGCTCCAGGGTCTTCTGTGTGCTGTGTGAAACTGAGCCATGATTGTTGCTGGCAGGTCAGTAGATGGGATTGACCCCCCTCAGGCTGGCTGGTTGTGAGGACTGGCTGTGACTATGGTGGATGTGCTGTTGTGGGAGGGCTAACCCCTACGGAGTGGGATTCATTTTAGTGGGACTCTGGTGCCAGCCTAGTCCACCCCTTGTGTGTGTGTCACTGTGGAGCTAAATGGCTGGTGCTCTGGAGTGCTCTAAGCTGGCCACCGGGTGTGTTGTTATTTGGGCCTCTTGGGAAGGCCTCTGGTAAAAGCCAAGGTCAACGGATTCCTGCACCGGGCCTGGGGCTACAGGGTAGGAGCTAAAAAGCAATCTATGGTTGGTAGCTGCCTGTGCAGGGCTCGGAGTTGCCTGGGCGAGGCTCTGCCACAAAAAGAGGCCAGCTGCCACTCGTGCCCTGCGCTTGGGACCCCTCAGCAGGACGTACGGTGCGCTCTGAGGCCAGCAGCTGCTTGTTTCATCTTAGTGACCTTTCAGAGATTTGAGGAAAGCCCACAGCACAGGCAGAGGCCAGCTGCTTGTGAGGAAGAGCTGGTGAAGGAGGTCTGGCCTGTATGGAGCCCAGTCTCAGGGCATCACTAGGTGAGGCATGGGGTGTTAGCAGGTTGATGGAGACTCAGACTTGGCACTGCCTGGGCCTGCAGGCAGGGTGGAGGAGAGCTCAACAAATACACCATGGTCTCCACCAGCCCTTCTGTCCCAGACAGAGCATCCTGCAGCTCTCACTCTGAAGCCAGACAGTTCGGTTCCTCCCTGTTTGCCCCTGATGCTCTTTTCAATCTACTGCCCCATTCATGCTGCTTGGGGCATGGGGTGGGAGCCAGTGAGACTGCTCTCTGGCCCTTTAAGAGGATGCCTGAGTCCCTAGGAGCCTCCACCTCATCCACACAGAACCCCTGTTGATTTTCACAGCAAGATGTTATGGGGTCCCCTCTTTCTGGCACAAACGATCTAGGTTGGGGAGCCTCTTGTGGGGCTGGAACCCCCTCACTCAACAGGAGAGACCTCCAAAGCAGATTCCCCAGCACCACATGTGGTTGTGAGACCAGCTTGTTTCCTGTCCCTGCCCCTCCTACCAGTCTCCACGTGGCTTCTTCTGCATTTCCTTAGTTACAGGACTTCTGTTCATGAAGTCTTCAGGAGTCTTTCAAGGAAAGTTGTTCCATAATATAGTTGTAATTTTGATGTTATGGGAGGAGGCAAGCACAATGTATACCTGGCTATTACTTTGCCATTTTGAACACAAGTCTTCTCCTTACCTACTATTCTCTGACTTGTTTGTCAGTTTCTGAGAGCGATGTGTAACACAATAAAAGTGTACCTATGGCATTTCTATAGGTGTATGCTTTATTTCCCCTGGATAAATTGCTGGGAGTGGGATGGCTGTGTAAGTGTATGTAACTTACAGCAGCAACACCACTAAGCTACTTTTTATAAGCACGGCATGAGAGTTCTAGCTGCTGCACATACTCACCAACACTTGTTATAGTCAATTATATACTATTTTAGCCATTCTCACATGTAGTGGTCACTATACCATGATAGACTTGAGATTTTCAGTTACATTTTCCTAAGGACTACTGTTGTTAAGAAAAAACAGGCAAGCCTCACACAGACTGGGAAAAATATTTGCCTATCCGAGGACTTGTATTTCTAATATAGTCATACACCACGTAACAACAAAGGTATGACCTGGAAAGGGGATTGTCTTCATAGCATTCTAGTTTATCAAACAACAACATACTGTTAAATCAAGCACAAGTGAAATAATGAACTCAGGAGATGCGGTAAATGTGACATCTATGAGACTGCTGCTGGTGTAACACACCATACTGTTTTACAGCTAACGTTTTTATAAGTAGAAAAGTTCACTCTAAAATAATAATAAAAAGTATGCCATAGTAAATACCTAACCAGTAACATAGCCCTTATTATCATTATCAAGTATTATGGCCTATACACAATTCACACTTCGATGCAATTGGAAAAGCAGTAGGTGTGCTTGCCTCAAACACTAGAGTAATGAATGTCCTTTGCCAGAACCTTATTAAGGCTATGATGTCACTAGCTGATAGGAATTTTTCAGCTCCATTATAACCATCATATATGTGGCATATCCTTGACCGGTATGTTGCTATGCGATGCATGACTGTATATAAAACACTCTTACAACCCAATAGCAAGAAGACAAGCATCACTCCTCGCTTACCATGAAACAGCAGATAAGGCAGAAGGTGACTGACTACCAAGAGTCCCACCAAGCAGAAGAGGATGATGGCCCAAAAGGGGAAATCTGGGGAGACAAGTGCTGGGCTGAGCTACCTTCTCTCATTCCCCAGGGATCTTGCTTCCTCCCCGCTGTGTCTCAATAGTCCATGACTTAGGTTGGCCAACTGTCGTTATCAGACAAGCTCCTGTGTGCATGTGTCTCTGGGATGAGGCACAGCACCAAGACATTCCCTCCCCACCCTGGGGCTGCCTGGAGGCTCACCAGAATTCCCAGTCAGGGCATCGGGTCTACTCGGAAAATACCCCAGAAGGGAATTGGGGTTGGATGGGGCTGGTGTAAGTCCTGGGTTTCCAAGGCCCAAGAACCAGGAACTCTGAAGTCTGAAAGCAAGAGAAATGAACGCCCTGCTCAAGAAGAGAGAGCCAAGTACTGGCCCCTCCCCCTTCCTTTTCATTCTATTCAGACTCTCAGTGGATTGGAGGCTGCCCACCCACATTTCTGGGAGTGGGCCTTCTTCATTTAGTTTACTAAATCAAAGTGAATGTTTTCCTGAGACACTTCACGGACACGTCTAGAAATAGTGTTTTACCAGCGCCCTGGCGATCCCTCGGCACAGGCAAGTTGATGTATAAAATTCACCATCACATGTGTGCATCTGAGGAATTCATAGCCATCTGCCAGCCATTAAAGGTAAAATACTTATTTTCTTGAGGATTGTGTCAGTATAGTGAGATTTTAAAGGTTCAACTGCCAGGAGAAACTCCATTTGAAGGGTGTTCAGTGTCTTATCTCTTGAGCTCATCATCGTTTTCAACTTTTAAAAAATGCTTCTCCTCTCTGTACACTGTGTCTACTCAAAATTGTTGTGAAATTTCTCAATAGGAAACAATTAGCCCCAAACTCTAAATTTCCTACCTTTTTCTCACAATAATCATTGACCTACCTTAATCAATGCTTTTATTTTAAAAGCGGTGGAGTGGGGGATTTAAAACAGTTTTATTACAATGGTTAAGTACTGCAAATCAATCAGCAATCCCACTCACTGTTAATTTTTCTGCCAAGTGCAGTTCTTCTCCCCTTTAGTCTATCCCAGATCATCTCTACCAGCCTTACATGCCAGCCTCTCCTCGGTGGCATGACCCTGGAGATCTAGTTTCATGTTCTCTTTGGACTGCTGCTGCATCACTGTTTGTGTGGGATAGAGCCGAGGTCCAAGTCTCTCCCCTCTGGCCACACTGTTGCTGCCACAAGTATTTTCCTCTTGTATCATAGCCTTTTGCTCCCAAGTGCCCCCTTAGCTTTCATCTCTTTGCTATCCCCCTGCTCTTCACACACAGAAATGTGATCCTGGACCAGGGGTGGGCAAACTTTTTGGCTCGAGGGCCACAATGGGTTCTTAAACTGGACCAGAGGGCCGGAACAAAAGCAACCTGACCATGCTGGCACTCTCATCCTGGGCTGCTGGTGAAGGAGCAGAGCGGAGAGCAAGATAACCCTCAGCTCTTTCGGCTCCACAGGCCGGATAGAACAGCGGAACGGGCCGAATCTGGCCCGCGGGCCGTAGTTTGCCCACGGCTGTTCTGGACAGAGCCTTCTCTTTGGGCTGGAGAAATAGGTAGACACTTGGTTACTGTCAATTACCTAGCTAGCCCTTTTGACTTACCTGTGAAACTTTTATAGAGTTATGGAGTAAAACAAAAACTCAAGCAAAGTTTTGGTCTAAAATAATAACAAAATTAGGACATCTAATTTAAGGAAGCAGCTCACTGTCCAAAGTGTGCTCTAATTATTTTAAAAATGTACTCTCAAACAACTATGATGGATCCATTGAAGTGCCATGGCTCTAAGGTACATTTGTGATAAAACAAACCACAACTCCAAATCCACCAGTCAGAGAAGAGCATGCTCTTCTCAGTGGTTCAGGTACAGAAAGCAGTAAGTGACAGAGGCTAACATGCAGTAAAGCTATTTTAGACTGTGAGAAAAGCCCCGTATGTCAGTAGTTACATTATAGCTAATCCAATGTAATAAATTCAGATGCCTTTTATATGTTCCTTTCCCATCACAAGTGATATACTAAGTAATGTTTGACTTTCTAAAGATTTGTCACAGTCCTGCATGGATCACACTGGTTCATATGTTATGACTTAGAGGATTGTAGTTAATAGTCAACACAAACCAAAGTAATAAATGTGCACTTGGCTCATGTGAAACACATATAGACTCATGTTGTGAATAACAGGGAGAAGATTTATGGTAATAATGTAACTGAAAGTCACCTTCAGCTGCCTGTCACCAGAAAAGCCAAACTCATGAGACAGATATTGATGAAAAAGGAAAGTGGTTTATTCAAGTGCCAGACACTTGAGAAGATGTTAACATCTCAGTGCAGGCATGGATTTTATAAGGAGGGAGAAGGAAAACAGGATGAAGATATCAAGGTGAGGGGGTTGAAAGTTCTCTATGTGCAGGCCAGCACAGTCCATTCTGATAAGGAACTTGAAACTGGTGGAGTGATGGGCTGGTTTGTGTCATCCTGGTCTTCGTCATCTTGGTTCCTCGTCATCCTGTTCTATGGTTGAAGGTCAGCAAATCTCCTGGAACTGGGAGAACTGAAGGTCAGAGTCTGCATCTTCTGAAGTTAGCTCCTAGGATTCTCATACAAACATTTGCTTATCTGAAAACCACATATTAGTCAGAGTCAGCTTTTATAGAAACAATGTCAAAAGAATGGTGAAATGAGTTACAATTCACCACTTAAAAATTTTCTTTCATTTTCATAGAAGTTAGAGCATTGTATCCAAAATATTTCAGAAAACTAGAAAAATGTGATATCTAGTCTAGGTTATAAGCAAAAAATATTTTACTGACAATTAACTGAATTAGAGTCTAATATCTATAACTAGAGGCTTAGTGCACAAAATTTGTGCATGGGGGGGGTCCCCTCTGCTCAGCCTGTACCTCTCACAATCCAGGACCCCTGGCTCCTAACTGCTCATCTGCTTGCCTGCCTGATCACCCCCAATTGTCTCCCCTGCTGGCCTAGTAGTCCCTCACTGCCACTCCCCTGCCAGCCTGGTCACCCCTAACTGCTCCCCCAGCCAGCTGGATCACCTCACACAGCCCACTGTTCCGTCGTTTGGTTGTCCCTCACTAACCCCCCTGCCGGCCTGGTTGCCCCATGCAGACTGGTCATCTGGTTGTTTTGGTTGTGATGGTCACTAGGCTTTTATATATATAGATTGTGTGTTATAAATTTATTGAAACTTATTTTTTAAACAATGATTCTTTTTTTTCATTAAATAGTCAAATTAAAACCAATTCACTTAGTGTATTAAGTCCTATTTCAATTTAGCCTTATTATTTGCATAAACACAATAGGAAGATTAATTCATTATATAGGCTTTTAAAAATCTGTTTTGCTAGAATTTCATAAGAAATGTCCAGATTGAATTTTAAATAACCTCTCAGGGCAAAAAGGCAAACCACACAGTTGCTACCAGGCTTTGCCTGTAGATTACCTACAGGTTTGGGTAAACTCCTCATGTTTTCAAGTTCACCAAAATGTCTTCAGATTCTTTCCTTGTCATTTCCCATGAAAGGTAGCAGGACATTTTTCCAAGTGCCTTTTCTTGGCTTTAAAGTCAATCTTTATTCTTTAAAGTTTTTTGCTGACAGTTAGAGTCCAGGCATGACTTTTGCAAACATGACATTCCAGTCAAAGTCTTGGTTAATAAAACTACAATTGCTCTGCTATGAGGAAATCAGATTCTTACTACATTCATGCAAACAAACATATTGCCATGGATATAAGAATAGTCAGTAAGAATTTTTAAATTCTGGAGGGATCAAGTTTGGAGGAAAATTTTGCTTATTAAGGCATAGTTCACCAAATTGCTCTAAGAAAACAAAGAAAAAATTTAAAAATTAGAAATATTTTGAAAACAGCCAAAAAAGCCAAAAGAGTTTTACGTCTTTATTTATCTTAAAGGTATGATCTCAAAATTTATCCTTAGAAATTAATATTTAGAGTAAGTCAAAAGATGTAACATTTTGCAAATGCATGAGTTGAATAAAAACTTTTTAAGTGGCAAAAATATTTAAAATGACATGGTTATAGATTTGATTATAATGCAATTGACAAAGGAATTTGTTTTTTTGCAACAACATTTTAAGATAACATTTAGAATTAGAAATGAAAATATATCAGACTAAGAAAGTAATTAATTAGTTCCCCAGTGTCAGTTGTATCTGGGATTCCAATGGAGAAATTACAATTGGTTTTGAAAAATTAATGAGAGCTTCCTGGCCTTTTCATTTGTCATTAAAATTACCACTCTGTTGTACTATCTAAGTACCTTTTTTTGTTTCTTATTTCTCCCCATTTCCATTTCCCTTCATGAGTTTCCCTCCTTCATTGTCCTTTCTTCCTGTAAGATGTATGTATCCTTTTAAATTCTTTTCTATTTTTAACTTCCTCTATTCTTTCTCTTTTTGCTTCTTCTACACAATCCTTCCTCAACTTGAAAAGAACCTACGCAACTTGGAGGAAACTTCTGTGTCTCTCTTAGTTATTTTCCATTCGTTTTTTCTTAACTCATTTAGAAATAACTAATTTAAAAACATTTTATTTCATCCTATTAAAAATATTGCAAAAACTTATATACTTTTTATTATCAAAAGCATATACACTTTACAACTTAATTAGAATTCTAAATTTTTAGAAACTTTAATTTTTAGTGACAACTAAAAACAATACACTTTATAATTTTCAGAAACAGGTTTTTTTCATTGACACATGCACTCACATATTTAAATAGGCATAAAGAGATAATATGACCTTGACAACTTCTAGGAAGCTGGGAAACGGCAGGGGGGTATCAGGCCCTGCAGCTTGCATTTAAAAGTACCATTTTATTCCCTTCACACGCAGGGGCTGGGGCAGTCCCTCCAGCTGCATGCACAGCCTGTGTGGGACTTGGGGGTGACATTATTTTCCCCATTGTTCCCTGGATTGACATAGCTCCTGGGCCTGAAGGAGGAAGATTTAGAGTGTTTAAAAGACTTCTTTCCTCACACTTTTGTTAGTGACTTTTATTGTCTGAGAGGGAAGTAAATACTTTCTCCCCTCTTTGAACCATTAATCTCCATCTTTCTGAGCAGAATTCTTATGGTGTAAAAACATGAAAACTTGCATGTAACAGACCATATCACACTGATCAGGCCTTTGGCAAAACAACTTCAATTGCAACATAGTTTAGTAGTTTGAAGAATTATTTAGGGGCCATTGATTTTCAAACCCCAAAATATACCTGGGCCAAGCTGTGTTAGAATAAAAAAAACATATTTTTCTTGGCCATTGGCTCATAACCACAGGTGGACCACTAGTGGGCAGAATGAGACCCAAGCATGCTGTTACTCTACAAGCTATATTAATCGGAGTCAGCATTTATAGATAATTTATTTATAACCTTATTTACAAACCTTAACACACCTGAAAGATGACATATTTAGAACACTTCCACCCTACAGAATTTTATAAAGTGAGAATCATGTTATCAATTAGGAGAGATATGAATTTATTTTAAAAGGTAAAAAACTGAGAAATATTGATGCTCTGAGAGTTGTTAATGGCTAATGTCCATGTACCTCCTCACCATAGATGGCAACACGCCAGTGGTGCCAATGACATGGCCTGGGAGAGTCCCGTTTAGGAAACTTTTTGAACTCAAAACACAGCTTTGAGTGAGGTCACGCTTCCCACTCCAAAAGTTTCAAGAGTTGTGCAGAACTGTTCCCACTCCAAACAGCAGGATTCTGTACAGAATGCAGTAAGCTTGTTTTCTGAAAAGAAATATCTAGGGGTCACAACAGAAGATGGAACTCAAAACTAAAGTTCTGCCATTATGAAATGGTGTCCAAGAACTCCCGAGTACACGGATGCCAGACAGAGGTCTGAATGATCATGGGTGGAGCGTTAGTATCCGTACCAGGATGGGGCCACAATGAGGGCCCACACCCGGTAAGAGTGTGTGTGTGTGTGTGTGTGTGTGTGTGTGTAATATGTTCTTAAATTTTCTTCTAGGGCAATTGTTTTCAACCGGTGTGCTGCAAACAGTTTTAAAATAGGCCCCACCTGACTGCTCAGTCAGTAGTACTGGCTTCTTTCCCCTGAGATTGTTGAATAAAAAATGGCCACAGCCAACAGACCAATAGCCATTTGGGGTGAATGAATAAATATTATATCTTATTATTTTTGCCAGATAGGCAGAAAATGTATTTTTTTCATGTGCCAAAGAATTTTTGTAATGAGTTTGTGTTTTATGAGATGAAATGGTTTTAAATTGCTGCTGTATATTTTAATTGTAGTTCCATTTTGGTCTTGGGAAGAGGTGAGGGTAACTTCCACTGACTGGGCCATCAGCTTGGATCTCCACCTCAGAGAATTATTTTTAAAAGAGGAGGACATTTCTATAAAAATACAAGGTATAAAGTCTTAGTGCACTTTAAGTTTTGGCACTTGTATAAATATAAATGCTACTGATCTACAAAACATCATTTGAAAGTTTTAATTTATTTTAAACTTACTTAGTTTCATAAATTTTAAATATTAAGCTTTTAATTTTAATTGTTTCAGACCCCCCTTCAAGATGCAAATATTGGCTGAAACAAAACAGCTCACTATTAAAATTTTAATACTTTTTGGTCAGTTGTGGCTGAAACAAAACATTTAATATTTAAAACAGTTTTTTGTTTTGTTTCAGCCAATGAATGGATAAATCAAAGAGGTTTGGTATGTTTCATATCTAAATATTAAGCTACTTTGTTTCATTCAATGAAGGCTGAAACAAATATAATGCTTAATATTTAAATATTAAACTCCTTTGTTTAAGCTAATCTTTGTCATATCCAAAAGGGGGCTTCAAGAAAATGAAAAGCTTATTTTTTTTACAACTTACAAAACTAAATAATTTTTAAGAGAAATGTAATTACATTTTTATTTTATTTTTAACAATCTTTACTGTTGAGAGTATTACAGATGTCCCTCTTTCCCCATCCCCCACTACCCTCCCCTTCCCACCCTGCCCCAGGCCTTCCCCATCCTATTGTCTGTGTCCAAAGGTAATGCATATAAGCATATAAGATCTTTGATTAATCTCTTCCCACTCCCACTACCCACTTGACTCTGAGATTTTTCAGTCGTTCCATGTTTCCATGCCTCTGGTTCTATTTTACTCATCAGTTTAATTTATTCATTATAGATATGTAATTATTGCCATTTTATTGTTCATATTTTTAAAAATCTCTTCTTCTTCCATCTCCTCCTCTCTTCCTTCTCTTGTTCTGAAAGAATCCCTTCGACATTTCATATAATATTGGCTTGGTAGTGATGAACTCCTTTAGCTTTTTCTTGTCTATGAACTTATTTATCTGACTTTCAATTCCAAATGAGAACCTTGCTGGATAGAGTAATCTCCATTGTAGGTCCTTGCTATTCTTTGAGTATTTCTTGCCACTCTCTTCTGGCCTGCAAAGTTTCTGTGGAAAAATCAGCCCATATTTATGTGGGCTCTTCCCTTGTAGATAACTGTTTTTCTCCTACGATTCTCTCTTTGTCTTTAACCATTGGCATTTTATTTATTTTTTTTAAATTTTTATTTTATTAAGGTATTATCTGTGTACATAGCTTACCATTGCCCCCCCCCCCCCCCCACCTCCCATTTATGCCCTCCCTCCCCAGAGTTCTGTGTTCCTTGGTTGTACTTATGTTCATGCATACCAGTCCCTCGGTTGTTCTCCTATCCCCCACCCCCCAGGTCTCCTTCCCCTCCCCTCTGTCATTTGACAATCTGCTTGTTTTATGGTGACCATCTCAGGATCCCATGAATAGAATCCGCTCCTCATTTGGCAGTCTGCTTGTTTTATGGTGACTATCTCAGGACCATATGAATAGAGAACCCTCCTCCTCTGGTTTTCACCGCCCCTTCCCCTGGGTCCCACTGCTTCCCCTGGGACACATGGCTTGCCCGGGGCACACTGCACCCTGGGACACTCAGCTCACCCGGGGCACACAGCCCCCTGAGACACACGGCTCACCCGGGACACTCGTCCCCTTTGGGGGATAGGGCTCACCTGGGGCACATGGCCCCCTGGGACACACGGCTCACCCGGGGCACTCGGCCCCCTGGGACACTCGGCTCACCCGGGGCACACGGCCTTCTGGGACACTCGGCTCACCTGGGGCACTCGGCCCCCTGGGACACTCGGGGGACACACGGCTCACCCGGGGCACTCGGCCCCCTGGGACACTCGGCTCACCCGGGGCACACGGCCCCCTGGGACACTCGGCTCACCCGGGGCACACGGCCCCCTGGGACACTCGGCTCACCCGGGGCACACGGCCCCCTGGGACACTCGGCTCACCCGGGGCACACGGCCCCCTGGGACACTCGGCTCACCCGGGGCACACGGCCCCCTGGGACACACGGCTCACCCGGGGCACACGGCCCCCTGGGACACTCGGCTCACCCGGGGCACACGGCCCCCTGGGACACTCGGCTCACCCGGGGCATACGGCCCCTGGGACACTCGGCTCACCTGGGGCACATGGCCCCCTGGGACACTCGGCTCACCCAGGGCACACGGCCCCTCTAGGGTGTTGGGGTCGCATATTGGAGGCACCGTGCTAGCTCCTTGCTAGCATGGCGGGCAGGCTGGGACAGCTGCAGTTGGGCTGAGATGGTTGCAGGTGGGGGGACCACCTTCAAAGGTGTCTCGTTCGGTGTGGGAGCGGAGCAGCTGCAGATATGGAGGCTAAGTTCTGAGGTCGCCCACTCCCTGAGCCCAAGGCGTGGTGAGCTCTATTCTCGGTGGATTTCCTTTATTCTCAGCGGCAGTGGCGGGTGGCGGTGCCAGGTGCAGCAGTGACGGTCGCTCCTATAGTTCAATTACCACTGTAGTTTTAAAGTTCACATGGCGGTGGTGGCGAGAGCTTCGGCTCGGCCATGCGGCATCGGAGGAAGGGCTCGCCTGGGTGGCTAATGGAAGGCGCTGTGCCATTTCCTCACCAGTGCGCTCCATCTCCCTCCCAGCATGGTGGGTGTGCTGGGAAGATTGTGGGCGGGCTGTGATGGCTGCATGGGGAGAGTCCGCCCTCAATGGTGTCCACTTTGGTGTGGATGTGGAGCTGCTGTGGATGCAGAGGCTAATTTCTGAAGCCACTCTCCGTGAGCCCGGGGCGTAGTGAGCTCTGATTTCAGTGGATTCCCATTCTTGGGGGTGGCGGTGGGTGCGGCAGCGATGGTAGCTCCTGTGGCTCAATGTCCCCTGTAGTTTTAAAATCCGCATGGCGGTAGTGTCTGATGCTTTGGCCTGGCCATGTGGCAGCGGAGAGAGGACTCTCCGGGTCTGCCAACGGAAGGCGCAGCGCCAGCACAGCACACGCGAAGGCCTGGCAGAGCAGGCCTCGGGCAGTGGCAGCGGTGATCCGCGGGTGTGGCGCAAAGGCAGGGCCGAGCAGGTTGTGGGTGGTGGGGGAGAGTCCCCGCGATGTCTTAATCTTTCAGACTTAGTGGAACGCCTCTCCTAAGCCAGGACAAGCAGCACCACAAATATTGGCCAGCACAGTTCTGCCCCTCTACAAGTGACAGTAGGGGCATCCTCACCTCGGTAGGCCTTTGCTCTTGGAGGTCTTAACCAGTGGAAGGCAGCACGGTACAGAACTGCCCCACCTTCTCAGTCCTCCGCAACCATTGGCATTTTAATTATGATGTATCTTGCTGTGGGCCTCTTTGGGTTCCTCTTATTTGGGACTCTCTGTGCTTCCTAGACTTGTAAGTCTATTTCCTTTACCAGGCAGGGGAAGTTTTCTGTCATTATTTCTTCAAACAGATTTTCAGTAACTTGCTCTCTCTCTCTCCTCCTCCAACCACCCCATAATGTGAATGTTGGTATGGCTGAAGTTGTCCCAGGGGCTCCTTACACTATCTTCACATTTTTAGATACATTTTTTTTTTGCTCTTCTGATGGGTGTCAGACCATCCATTTCCATGCCTTCGCCCCTCCTACCAGTCTCAATGTACTTTCTATTTTACTTCTCTAGCTGTAGGACTTCTATTCAGCCATAGATGGCAGTTCTGAATGATGGCTGCTCTGTATTTTAGTTGTAATTTTGATATAGTTATGGGAGGAGGTGATTGCCCACATTTTTCTACATAGCCATCTTAGATCCCTGCCACAAAGTTTTCTAATTAAATTTTAAATGGTGTTTTATAAATTTTTAACATTTATACTTCTGCCGAAACCGGTTTGGCTCAGTGATAGAGCGTCAGTCTTCGGACTGAAAGGTCCTGGGTTTGATTCTGGTCAAGGGCATGTACATTGGTTTCGGGCACCCCCCCCCTCCCCGTAGGGGGTGTGCAAGAGGCACCTGGTCGATGTTTCTCTCTCATTGACGTTTCTAGCTCTCTATCTCTCTCCCTTCCTCTCTATAAAAAATATCAATAAGATATATTAAAAAAAAACATTTATACTTCTTCAGGGGTGCCTTGGATGCCCAAGCCCAGAATATCAAATCTTAAAATTACACTAAGACATGTAAGACACTCTCCTTCCTTCCTTCCTTCCTTCCTTCCTTCCTTCCTTCCTTCCTTCCTTCCTTCCTTCCTTCTCTCTCTTCTTTCTTTTGCTAATCCTCATCCTAGGATATTTTTCCCCAGTAATTTCTAGAAATAGTGGAAGGGAAAGATAGGGAGAGGGATGGAAGGATGGGGGGATGGAGGGAGGGATGGGGAGATGGAGGAAGAGATAAACATCTATATGAGAGAGACATCAACTGGTTGCCTCCTATACAGGCCCAGGGATCAAACCTGCTACCCAGGAACATGCCCTTGTCTGGGAATCAAACCCACATCTCTGAAGTAAGTGGGCTGTTGCTCTAATCCTAAGGCAAACCAACCAGGCCCCCACTTTGTTTCTTTAACTGCTTGTTACCACTGCTTTTTAGAAGGTGAGGTTGTATTTCTGTAGTTTTTGTAGATGAGGGTCTCATTTTGTTACAGCCCCTCATTTTCTTAAGAGAGCATGGCTTTGGTGCATTCCATGCCAATAATATTGTCAGTGCTAAGAGATCTTTCTATAGCAGCTCTGCACAGGCCTTTTTTTTATTGCATAAGAAGTAGCATAGAAAAGGAAACCAAATACAAAGAAGGCACAATTTAAAAAAGGGTTCCAAACTTTAATAAAAGCATAATTGATAGCTACCCATTCACACTCCTTTACATAGCGTATAGTTCCTGCCCCTTTGGGTAGCTGAGGTCTACACTGCCAGGCTCTGTGGATGCCTCTTTCTGCAAATTCACTAAGGGAAGTCCCTTAAGGGCTACAATTAGATTGCCAGAGCAAGGGAATTTAGAATTACTTAAATTCTGGATTCTCAATGATGTCAAGGAACAATACCATCTGTTGCCTGTACATTTGTCCCCTAAACATACTAAACATACACTTGGGCAAAATCAGTGTTTTGTGAGCTATTCAAATTCTATCCAATCTTCATCAGTTACTATCTACTCCAAGGAAACTGTAATGAAGTGGGCAAGTGCTGAACTTCCCTGGAAGGTAGGGAAGGTCTAATTACTGAAACATCATAAGGACCTAGTTCACTTGCACATTAATTACTAGAGGCCCAGTGCACAAAATTCATGCATGGGGGGGGGGGTTCCCTCAGCCAAGCCTGCACCCTCTCCAATCCAGGACTACTCAGGGGATGTCCAACTGCCAGTTTAGGCCCAATCCCCAGCATATCCCTCTCACAATCCTGGCTCTTAATAATTCACCTGCCTGCCTGCCTGGTCACCCCTAAATGACCCCCTACCAGCCTGATCACTCCTCACTGCCTCTGCGTGCTAGCCTGATCTCCCCTATAACTGCCCCCCTTGCCAGCCTGGTCACCTCCAATTGCCCACCTGCTGGCCTAGTTGCCACTCACTGCCCCACTAATTGCCCCCAACTGTCCTCTGCCAGGATGGTCCCCCTCAACTGCACCACTCTGCTGGCCTAAGTCCCCTAACTGCTCCCCAATACTGACCTGGTCATCTCTTACTGCCCCTCTTGCTGTCCTGGTTGCCCCACCTACCCTCCCCACAAGTCTGGTGACCCCTCACTGCTTCTGTGTGCTGGCCTGATCAACCTTAACTGCTTGGTTGACCCATGCAGCCTGCTTGCTCAGTTGTTTGGTTGTCCCTCACTAACCACCCTGCTGGCACAGTTGTAGGCAGATATCTTGTGAAGACGTGAGGGTCAATTTGCATATAACTTCTTTATTATATAGGATGGTAGAAATACATCTTATTATAAAGTTCCACCAAGGTACCACAGACAGTGTCCATGTTAAAAGTGTCCATTTCAGTTGTGAATAATTTTGTTGTATTCTCACCAGAATTCATAAGCCACAAGTATTACTTTATCACATGTACTTTACCATTTCCATTAAAATACCATGTACTTTCTATAGCCTGGATTTGAAACACATACTATATATTCTAAATATAGGTCCCTCAGGTTAGTCACTAATATTCTGTCTAATAAACTCATGGGACTGAACTATGATACACACACACACACACTCTGAGTGGCCAGATTAGTATAATCTCTGAATGCATAATAATCTGGCCACTCAGTGTATATCCTATATAATAAAAGGCTAATATGCAAATTGTCCCCTCTACCAGGAGTTGAACCAGCAGGCAGGCTGGCCAACCTCTCATATCCCCTCCCCCTGGCCAGGCTGACTGGACCCCAATCATGCACAAATTCATGCACTAGGCCTCTGATACACACACACACACACACACACACACACACACACACACACACACTCTGAGTGGCCAGATTATTATGTTCAGCAATCATAATAATCTGGCCACTCAGTGCATATGAATGACATGAATTTTTCAAATTAATTTATAAGTAGGAAGTGGATTATGTTTGTAGATATGATTAATTATACAATTATAATAAATGCATGGTTATAAGAAAGGGTAGAGGACTACATGGAAAACCATTAATAGATTAAATGTGATTTAAAATATTCTGAATTACGATCACAAAAGAGATCTAGAATTTTTTAATAATGAGGGATCCTGTATAAATCCAGTATAAACCATAAAGCACCATCAATATGATGCAAAAGGGCTAATAAGATCTTTAATGTGTTAATTTTAAAAACTCTTCCATTTTCCTAATCATCACTTCCCAGAATTTATCAACAGATGTTGGCTTAGGTGCCTGACAGAAAACCCCACTTAGTGATTCCGCAGCCTTACCTCTGTGCTCTGTGATCTTTCTTTGCAAATATGTTAAAAGAGAACAAGCGAGTTGTTTCTACGGCTCACGTGTCGAAGGTCAAAGTAATATTTGGCAAAGAGACTGGCAGAAACATCAGTATCAAACTGAATGTAATTTAAAAAATGCATTTCTATCTCATTCCTAGGGGAGGAGGAGACAAAACCAACACAGAACAACTTCAGTCAACTGGGCTATCTTCAAAGATATCGTTCTGAGCTACGAGAACAACTCTAAATTTTGTTTTGAAACAAGTCAAGGTTACCCAGCTGTCCTAAGACTCTGACCATCAAACAGGGTGCAGCTCTTTGAGGTCCTTCCTGCGTCCCAGCACTTGGAGTTGGGAGAAGCGTGAAGAGGTGACCGCTACCCCCTTTTGCTCTCCTGCTGCTGACTGGGGGGCTCAGAATCCCCTGAGTGCAGCTGTGGATTCATGCTCCTAGCTCATGGACCAGGGCCCGCCGTCATGCTCAGAGGACAGGAATGATGTGTGCTGCTCCTTGGCCCTCACACACCTGTGGGCATTTCCCCCGGGCCCGTCACAGGAAGGGGCTTGTGGAAGTCTAGAAGGACCAACCAATGAAGCGGGCACATCACCAGGGCAACAATGGATCCATGGGAAGCCACCACTACTATCTGAGGGGGTAACACTCTGGAGGCAACAAGGAGTCATCGAAAATAAATACGTAAATAAATAAATCTATAATAATAAAAGTGTGATATACAAATCAACTGGTGTGATTGGTCAGGGAGCCCCACTACCGCCACATGATTGCCCCGCAGAGGGAGGCGCAGGCCACCAACAGGCAGGATGATCAATCCAGGGGCTTCATGATCACCACAAAGAGGCAGACCCAGGCCTCCCTCTGCAGAGTGATCACAGGGCTCCCGGACTGCGAGAGGGCGCAAGCCGGGATGATGGAACTCCCATCCTGAGTGCACAAATTTCATGCACCAGGCCTTTAGAAAATAAGTGAGGCACATTTTATGGAAAAGGAAATCCCTCCCCTACCCAGTGCATGGGACTAACAGCAGAGGACAAAAGGGGAGTTTCTGTTCACCTTAATCCTACGGACAGGACAGGCTGCACTGTTTAAACTATGGAGACAGGAACACGGAGGACAGATGACCTGGCTGGACTAAGCCTCCTTAAGGACCTGACCTCTGATGAGCGCAGAGTCAGACTCCGACTGTGTTCTCCCACGTGGGGCTGCCTCCTGCCCTGCCCGAGCAGGAGGGGAGCCTGCCCACAGGGGTGAGCTCAGTAAAGTGTGAAAGGAAATCTGGGAGCAGTGCTTTGCGATGTGACAGACTCCTGTCACTTGCTGCGTAAATAAATATAAAATTATTTAGCAGTCAGTGTGGCCAGACCGAAAGCCCTCCGTGACGCTGGTGTTTCACTTCCATGCACATTCCCTCTCAGAGGGGCCCCCCGCATAGTTATCCTATGTCCCCCACAAGGCATGGCCTTGGCTGCTCAGAGCCCGGGACACTCTCCCACGGGATGGGCTCTGGGCGATGCCCATGAGGCTTCTCCGCTGCCTGAGAGGTAGGAGCTGCCAAAGTCATCGGACCTATTTGTAAACACGTGCAGTTCTCCTAAAAGGGCAGGAGAGCGCACAGAGGTCTGAGACCTTTATCGGGGCCCCGTTTTCTTCCATGGTTTTCTGAACAACAGAACTTCAGAGGAAAAGGAGGGAAAGACCAGGGAAATGCATGGGTCAGACATGGGATACAATGTGTGAGTCAGCTTTAAGCTGTAACCCTCAATAGTCTAGAGGCCCTAAGACACTAACAGTGGCCAAGCATTTATTTCAGAGCCAGTGTCTGTCTCTTAAAAATAGACTGGAACTGAGAGATGGCTTTAAAGCCACAAAGATAGTTTCTATACTGTTGTTCTCTGGGTTTTTGTAAAATGTAAAAAGAACAAAAAACAAAAAACCCAGAGAAACACATTTCAAAATACCAAGCACATTTTACAATAATACATCTCAAGGCCTACTAATTAATGACGAGGAATATGAATTGGCATATGAAAGATAGATAGAAAAAAGTATAAAATTTTATGCCTATTTCAGTTCTCTGCAAAATGTAACCTTTAAAACTATTTCTTAACATGTAAACTTTATGGGGGGACAATGGGGTATGGGAAAAGGGTTAGGAGGTTTACCCAAACCTTACAAACTCACATGTCCTCGAATGTAATGATGTTATTGATGACCTGGCAGTAGGGCACATCCCACAGAGCCTGTTTGTCCCACAGCTCATAGGCAACGATAGCAGCTCCCAAAAGTATTCTTCTCCAATTAGTGGGACACAAGTCAATAACTGCATAACGCATAATCCTTTCCACGTAAATCTGCAAAATTAAATTGTTAAGTGCTGTGGTAACTGTTAGAAATGACAGATTTCATGCATTTTTAACCCCCCCCCTTTTATTACTCTTCACTGGAGGAAATTTTTCCCATTGATTTTTAGAGAAAGTGGAAGGAAGGTGGTGGGTGGCAGAGAGAGAGAGATAGGCAGAGGGAGAAAAACATCGATATGAGACAGACACATCAATTGGTTGCCACCGTCCTTGCCTGTCTGGGACAGGGAATGGACCTACCACCCAGGTAAGTGCCTTTGGCCAGGAATGAAACCTGTGACCTGTTAGTGAGAGGGCTGACACTCTCACCCCTGGGCCACATGGACAAGTGTTAAAGACCTTTTATACTTAGGTTCTACAGACACTGCTTGGCCAGCCAAAGCCAAAGGCCAAGTCATAGTTGTAAACCCTACACTTCTGTTGCCCACTTTGTCCATGCGAACTTTCAGGAACGAATGTACATGTTAGCAAGGACGTCCTGAAGCAATGCGTGGGGCTGTTATTACCTTCCCTCTTGTGAAGGGGGCTTATAGAGGCCCAGGATCTATTCAAGTTGTTTGACAAACACTGAGCGCCTACCGGTGCCATGTGTCCTACCTGGCTCATATTTCTACGGTGATCTTACATAACTCTGGAATATGTCAATCCCTGATCTTACATAACTCTGGAATATGTCAATCCCTGGTAAAGCCGGAAACATTGCTTTCTTTGCACAGTAACTAGCCCTTTTGTGGGACAAGCTGGAGATACAAGCCGGTGCCCAGGTCGCCTCCCAGTGGCTGCTGTGGGGCAGCAGGACAGCAGTGCGAACAGGTGAGCTGCAGGCTGGTCTGTCTCAGTGCCTCTGGAGGAGCAAGGCGCACAGAGGACAGTCCCCCTCCTGCCCTCCTGCTCACATCCCCACGGTCACTGTGGGCACAGCGTCTCCGTCTCACATGAGCTGAGGCGCCCTCAGTGCTGCTGCTCTCCAGGGGAGACAGAGCTGCCGGGCCCTGTGCCCTGGCCCCGCTCACCCTGCCAGGCAGCCGGGGAGGCTCCCGATGCCTCTGACACGCATCGGTGTCTCCTCCCCAAAGAACCCGGCAGGCAGCAGCCCGGAGGCCACGGAGCTCAGCTGTGATTTCTTGTGACCCCAGAGCATGGCTTTCCGAAGAGTGTATGTGCCATTTGACATAAAGACAAAAGTTAAATTTAAAAATATGTTTACTGTCTGAAGGTTATCAGATTGACAACTCAGATGATTTGCCGAATTCAACTGTGTTTTCAAAAACAAATGCCTATTGAACAGGATGTGATCTCAGGGAACCGCTGTGCCCATTCCTCAATACTCAGCATTCGCAGCGTCCTAAGAAGGAGCTACTTACAGATGAACTCTACTCGATGGTAATGATGAGGGGCCCTTGTTCCCCACCCACAGCCTCCCGACTTCCCGCCACCTTTCTTGGCAGACTCAGGAAGCGCCATTACTCCCATCACCCCACGTGCCCTCCCGTGGCGGTGGAACTGAGATGCCTCTTCTCGCCAAAGCGGACCTCCGGTCAGTGAAGGGGGTCCCAGCCCACTTCTGCAGAGCACTGTCCCCACACCCGCCTCCTTTTGAAGAATCCTCCCCGTCTGCCCAGAAGCCCCGGTGTGACTGTGTTTGCCTGGGCCCCTCAGGCCACAGCAAGTCCCTAGAATGCTTCCTCTCACCTTGCTCAGGGCCAAGCCTGATGCTGCTTCTCACCTCCCATCCCTCCTTCCGCACTTTAGTCTGTCCCTGGCGCTATCCCTCCACTGACTCTGCCATTGCTAAGGGCATTGGAGCCTTCGCAATACACACCACAGCTCTTCATCCTCACTGCCCTCTCCCCCAGCTGCCCTCATAGCACAGAGGGCACAGCCACTAGCCTCGTTGCTGGGACCAAAAGCCTCCACTTGAGCTAACCGGCTCCAGTCTGTTAGCACTTCCTGCCTCCCCTTCTCCGTGGGAATCTGACCGCCTTCCAGTGTCCTGGCCACTTCTCACCTGGTCCCTCTGACTGACACACGTCCCTGCCTCCACTCGGACTCCCAACAGCAGTCTCTTCTCCCCAAGGAGCCAGAATAGCCTCTTTCCTTAGGAGCACGTCACCCCCAACTCACGGTCTGCCAAAGGTCCCCCATCAATCAAATACAATGTGACTTCTTCCCACGGCCTGCACGCCTCCAGGCCCGGTAAGATGGGATCCTGCCCGTCCGTGACCTCAGCTTCTTTCCTCGTCCCACGCTGACCACACGGGCCACCCCTCCCTGTGCCTGGAACACAAACCCTGTGCCCGTCTCAGAAGCGTGGCTTGGCCCCTGCCTACCACGCCAGAGCCCCTCATCCTCCTCAGCTCAGCCCGGGCACGGCTCCCAGGTTTCCTCTTTAAAGAGCCTCCTCTCCCTTTCTGGCTAAAGATAAACCCCTGTGACCACCTTACCACGCCATCCTGATCTGCCTTCCTGCTGCTTACACCAGCTGACGTGCTCACTCTTTAAAAACACTCATTAAAAAAACTACGTGTATCTTCCTCACTAGAATATAAGCTCTGTCTTCATGACTTGTCCTACTCGTTCTCTCTTCTAACCTCAGCGCAGACCTGGAAGGACTGTGAGCGCGGAAGGGACACGACCCGGGAAGTGGCTGGATGGTGGGAAAACCAGGAGGGACCACCAAAGAGAAGCCCGGACAAGGGAGGGCCATGAGAGTGTGGTCCAGGCGCTGGGTGCTGCCCAGAGTGTGCTCAGCCCAGCGGGACCCCCGGGATGCCTGCTCTCTGCCCCCGTTCTCTCTCCGGCCACTTTTCATTCCGTGCTTTTCCTGATGTGAACGGCCGCTCTTCCTTCCCGCCTCTGGCTCAGATGCTCGCTCCAATTCCCTCTATTTAAACAATTGAGAGACACTGCTTCTCCACTGGCTCTCAGGAGCAAAGCTTAATGTGTCCACAAAATACTCCCCCCCTCCAACCCAGATGTTCCCTTTCCTGTGTTACTTAGCTTTTCCCCCCGATTCAGTTTGTCGCAAGGCCGGATGGTTTATTACTGCCTTCATCCTACCTGACCAGGACACCATGTGTATGTGCGCGCGCGTGCGCGCGCGCTCGCGCGCGTATGTGTGTGTGTGTGTGTGTGCTGTATGCATTTGTGTCTCCTGTGTGTCTGGGGGGGGGGCGTGCAGATGGGGGGAAAGTTGGGGGAAGAAACAGAGATCTCCCCTTATGTCTTCAAAAGCAAATTTTTTGTGATGAAAACAGCAATGGTAACATTTTCAATCCCAATGATTATTTAGCCCCACTGGGTGTGGTTTACTTCCTTTAATAGCTTCTCTTAATACAGTTCTGAGGGTCATGTCAGGAGCCTACTTTGGTTTGCAAAGCAGGACCACAGCCTGAGACAGGACAGGCAGGCAGCCTGTGGAAGAGCTCTCTTACCAAGGACACAACCGCACACTCAGCGGTGAGGTGCTCAGCACTGAAAAGGTCGCGGACATATCTGTAGACAACCTTCAGCTCAGGGTCCTGCATCAAGCGGGCCTGTGTGACCAGCTCGTGCTGAAAGAGAAAAGGCCGTGTAAGTGCCTACTGAAGGACTCCCCTGCTAGCAGCTTCCACTGTGCCCACCTGGCCCTACAGAACTGTGATTGGGTGACATATTCTTTAGTCTTTTAAAAAAAATAATGACATTTTATTTTGACATTAATAATGACAGGGAGGAAGGGAGAAGGAGGACGAGACAGAGACATCACTGATGAGAGAGAATCATTGATCAGCTGTCTCCTGCACACCCCCTACTAAGGATGGGACCCTCAACCCAGGCATGTGCCCCTGACTGGAATCAAACCTGGGACCCTTCAGTCAGTAGGCCGATGCTCTATCCACTGTAAAAACCAGCTAGGACTCTTTTAGTCTTTGAAGTATAAACAGTGGATCTTAAACAACACTGATTCTCTACTCACCAGCTATTGAACACAAATATAGGGACAACCTGCATACAGTTATGTGTGTCCCCCTCCCCACAGAAGTTTACCTGAGTGTAAACTATGTTTAGGCTCACAAGGCATATTGGTCCCCATGTCACCCTTCTCTGCAACCAGCTCTGAAAACACATGGCCACGCTCCTGTGACCCGAGGCTCTGGCTGTGCCGCGCTCCACAGGGGGCACCAGCTACATGTCCCTACAGAACCTCAGAGGAGGGAAGTTGGAAATTCCTGTCATTTTAATTGGTTTAAAATTTAAACAATTGTCTCAGTTTGTTTTTTTTTTTCAAAAAGTCTTCACATACCTTTTAGGTTTATTTACAGACATTTGTATTGTTTGATGCTCCTAAAAATATCATTAAGAAAGATAATGTTTGGGGGACATTTACCCACTTTAGCTCTCTGACTATACAAAGCTGTGGCCCAGTTCTAACTGACGTGTCCCTCACACAAGACTCCTTTTGTAAAACCATTAGCTACCACGTGCAGTGGGGAAGAAGACTGGAAAGAAGATGACTTTGACTTCAAGCCGGAGGAAGTAATTTTCTTCTAATAATTCATTTCAAAGCAGATCCGTATGAAATAAACACCACAGTATGAGAGACAAATAGAACCTCAATAAAACTGACACTCACTCTGAAGGGGTGCCTTCTCTCATCGAAAATATCGAAGGATCTATTTCCAACTCTGTAAAACATGAATAGGCATTTAACAATTAATTCGGGGAATGGTAGGATCGTAGTAACACATCATCTAGGAGGGAGAGGGGGTTCAGGGGGAAGGTTAACTTTCTTTCTTTTTTTTTAAAATAAATCTTTATTGCTCAGATTATTACAATTGTTTCTCCTTTTTCTCCCCCATAGCTCCCTTCCACCTGATTCCCACCCCACCCTTTGTCCTTACCCCCTCCCCCTACTATTGTCCTCATCCATAGGTTATACAATTTTAATCCAGTTTCTTTCTGCACCCCACACCCCTTTCACCCTGATAATTATCTATCCACTCCATTTCTTTGCCCCTAATTCTATTATATTCACCAGTTTATTTTCAGATAGGATAGGATATTCCTCAGATTTTTAATTCACTTGATCTTCTTCCTCTTCTTAAGTAATACCTTTCAGCATTTCATATAATACTGGTTTGGTGGTGATGAACTCCTTTAGCTTTTTCTTATCTGTGAAGCTCTTTATCTGCCCTTCAATTCTGAATGATAACTTTGCTGGATACAGTAATCTTGGTTGTAGGTTCTCGCTATTCATCACTTTGAATATTTCTTGCCACTCCCTTCTGGCCTGCATGGTTTCTGTTGAGAAATCAGCTGACAGTCTTATGGGTGCTCCCTTATAGGTAACCAACTGCTTTTCTCTTGCTGCTTGTAAGATCTTCTTTTTGTCTTTTACCCTTGGCATATTAATGATGATGTGTCTCCAAGTATTTTTCTTTGGATTCCTCTTATTTGGGGTTCTGTAGGCTTCCTGTACTTGTAAGTCTATTTCTTTCGCCAGGTGAGGAAAGTTTTCTGATATTATTTCTTCAAATATGTTTTCAGTATTTTGCACTCTCTCTTCTTCTGGCACCCCCATAATTCTGATGTTGGTGCGCTTGCAGTTGTCCCAGAGGCTCCTTACACTATCTTCAACTTTCTGGATCCTCTTTTCTTCTTCCTTCTCCAAAGGAGTGTCTTTTGGTTCTTTGACCTGATTCTTGTGTTCTTCCATTCTGCTGTTGGATCTCTGCATAATATTTTCCAATTTAGTCAGTTTATATATACTTTTTAGTTGGGTCTCATGAAGATTATCGAGCTTTTCTAGGATATTGTTGCATAACCGGGAAGGTTAACTTTCAACAAAGCAGTTTTACAGACTGTTGTCTTGGCCTCCGTCGGAGGGTTTCCTGGCTTCTTTTTACTCAGTGCCTCACATTCTGTTTCATGTTTTCTGCACTGAGCAGCGAGAGTTGCCTTCAAAACACTGACCCTCCCTGACAGGCAATGCTGGCAAACCAAACACATTTCCATCCCTCCAGCTCACATCGGAATACACAGGGACACTTGATAAAGCAGTAGTGTTGGGCAAGAATGTCTTTAGAATTTTAATTCATGTGGATGTGACATTCATGGGTTTTTTTATCCTGTTTTTCCACTCTTCTTTCTCCTGTACTATATTATCACTGTGCATTTTTTTTTCTTGAATCTGTTAAAAGGTGCTTTTCCACTTTAAAAGTGACCAGTCTTTTAACTGAAGTGTTCTCCGCACTATAACACTCCACTCATTGGAACCAGTGAGCTCTGCAGGCCACCAGGGCTGGATTCCCATCTGTCAGGAGGCCCCTGCGGCCAACACGAACGTTACAGGAACATTAAGGCATTGCCGGAGTCTACGCTGGCTTTGCAGTGTTGTAGAAAAGCAAAGGTGAGCAACACTGGCTTGTGAGCATGAAGGAAGGCCGTGGTACTATCCTGTGGTGGCAGTCAGTGTATTCTTCACTGCCACTTGCAGTTGGAAAAGTAATTCTGCTTTACCTAAGGACATCCTTGACAAAAAGGAATAGCAGCATGAAACGTTGATCCTGTTTTCACATTCTCACTAGGGCGAGAGTGTGCTTGAAGCACTTCTGCACATTGAAATGTGGTTGTGTTAAGGAAAAGCGCTCGTGTGTTACTTGTGAGCAGAAAAAGCCACTTTTCCCCCCTTACAATTATATATCTTTATTTGATATTAGAACTGCCGTTCTCTCAAAAATAAACCGTGAGCCTGTGACTTCCAGGGAAATAAATTATGTATTTATTTTCAATGACACAATTCAAACTATATAACCTGAAGAATCAGAATTTGGTAAAATGTGCATGGTCCTTTATGTTCTTTCTCTCTCTCTTTATGTTTTAAATAAAGAGAGAAAGAGGGTATGGAGGGGAGAGAGAGTGAGTGAGTGAAACATCGATTTATTGTTCTAGTCATTTTTACACATTTATTGGTTATTTCTTGTATGTGCTCTGACCGTGGATCAAAACCATAATTTTGACATATTCGGACAAAGCTCTAACCAACTGAGCCATTCGACCAGGGCCAAAATGTGTGCCTTACTTTGTCTGCTTGGCAGCTTTTCAATACTTAAAATATTTTTCTGTCAAGACTGATGGTGATACTCACAAAAGGGAGTTTTGGACACTGTGGTAAGAAAGTGGACCAATACTCTCCAAATGATCAATAACGTACAAGTGAAAGATCCATTCAGTGTACAAGATCGGCTGGTATTAATTTAATAGAGAACTGATTACAAGTTCATGGATATGATTCATATTTCCATTATAACTAATTAAAGAAACCAGCACTTGTGGACTTTGGCCCAATATAAATGAATATCTACATTTATCTGAGGCTTTAGAAATGTACCTTTTCTAGCCACCTCGCTACATGAAGCTAGGTGTTCTTCTTAATACATCTTCAAAGCAAAGGATTAAACTGATTCAAGTAATTGCAAATGATTGAAGACAGAATATATATAAGAATCAGTTATCTTCTATTAAGCTAGACATTAAAGAAATTTGCAAAAATGTAAATTAATGACACACTACTGTCCACTCACATTTTGGTGTGGAAAGTAATTATTTTTCATATTGTCTTGTGCATTGTATCCTACTAGAGGCATTTTCATGCACTGGAGCGGGGGATCCCTCAGCCTGGCCTGCCCCCTCTCGCAGTCTGGGAGACCTCAGGGGTGGGAGGTGACCCAGTGATCAGGGGAAGGTGATGCCCCCATCACACCTCTGCTGTTGCCATTGCCAGCAGTGCAAGCTTTGGCCTGGCCCTGGCTACCTGTGTCTCAGGCTGGCCCTGGGTGGCTGAGCAGTCACCAACTGAGGCTTGCCTGCACCTTGGGCTGGCCCTGGGTATCTGAGAGGGCTGAGGGCACTGGGGGACTCCGGAGGCAGGCACCCCAGTGGGGCTGAGGGGCCTGAGTACTGCCATCTTGTGGCTGTGGGCATTGCCATCTTTGAGGGTGTGACAGTCAATTAACGTATTTCTTCCTTATTGGCTGTGGGCACTGCCATCTTTGTGAGGGTGTGTTGGCTAATTAGCATATTTCCTCTTTATTAGATAGGATAGTGGGCAAGACAATTCACCACAAAGGATTGTCTAGCTCAGAATTTCAGTAATGCTATAAAAACTATTTAAACACATAGGAGAGATCAACCAAAGGACTTGTATGCCTGCAAATAAGCATAACCATTGGACACAGACACTAGGGGGGTGAGAGCAAGAGTTGTGGGGTAGGGTGGGGGGTAATGGGAGGTAAGGACACATGTGTAATACCTTAGTCAATAAAGAAATTAAAAAAATACTTATATTTTAAATCTTTATTTTAATTTATAATACAGTAAATATAACCCACATAAAGAACTGCTCTTTGGGATCCTCAATAACTCAAGTGTTATGGATCTTAAGACATAAACAAATAATCCACTTCAATGTGATAAAATAAAAGTCTAATATGCAAATCGATCAAACAGTGGAATGACCAGTTGCTATGATGCTCACTGACCATCAGGGGGCAGATACTCAATGCAGGAGCTGCCCTCACCCACAGGCCCCAGGCCAGTCAAGGTGGGTGTTAGTGGGGTCACCTGATCGCCTCAATGATTGCCCCACAGAGGGAGATAACTGGCAGCTGTGGGCAAGAGGTTATTGGCTCCACCCAAAGCCCTACAGATTGGCCCTGATTGCTGGCCAGGCCTAGGGACCCTACCCATGCAGGAATTTCATGCATTGGGCCTCTAGTAATATAATAAAAATTACTCTGCAGCTTGTTCCAAAAATATCTACTGTTATCATCTAACATTCAACTTGATACATTATACATTTGTTAGCTAGAATAACAATACAGGTTTTAAAACTCACCTGTACTTGATGTTGCTATATATGGCTATAGTCATGCTGTGGAAGAAAAAAGAATTGTAACAACTGTTTTTATTATATTAGGTTTGAGGACAATTTTTAAAGGGGTTGTGGGGAGGGGGAAGACCATCCCAGCTGCCCAGTGGCCTTGACATCCTCATTCCCAACATGGGCACTTTGTGCCTTATTTTAGTTATTTTGCTTTCAGCAAAAATAGATGAACCAAAATGATAGGTAAAATGCTCTTAGAAGATATGTGTCTGTTGATTATTATAATACAAGGTGAGGTCAAAGCAGGTGTATAGTTGTTTGTATGGAAAATGATATATTAACTAACCCTATATAATAAAAGAGTAATATGCAAATTAACCACCACTTTGTTACACCCACAACCCACACCAACCAGCCAATCAGGAGCAAGTATGCAAATTAACCCAACCAAGATTGCTACCGCCATGGAGAGAGCAGGAGACTTAGATTTTCCCAGCAATGGAGGAAGCCAAGCTTTCTGCACACCCTGGCCAGCCCAGGCCTCCACTCAAGGCTAAAAAGTTTCAACTATAGAAGATAAATAAATCCCAATAAAAAAGATGGCAGTCATAGAGCTAGAGAGAGCAGAAGGCTTGAGTTGCCCCTGGCGATGGCGAAGCCAAGCTTCCACAGCCCTAGTCTGCCTTGGTCTCCACTCAAGGCTACAAAGTTTCCAAAGTTTACAAATTATAGAAGACAAATCCCAACAAAAATGGCTGTGGCCTCAGAGCAAGCAGGAGGCTTGGGTCCGCTCAAGGCTGTCAAGTTTCAATTATAGAAGATCAATAAATCCCAGATACCAGGGCCTCCACTTGGGTTGCTGGGGGGTATGGCCAGCTTGCAAACCACCACAGGCCCCTTGCCCAGGCTGCCCCATACCCCAAGGGAACCCCCACCCTGATCCAGGACACCTTTAAGGCAAACCAGCTGGCCCCCACCCATGCACCAGGCCTCTATCCTTCTATCTAATAAAAATATGCAAATTGACCATCAGTCCAACACACAACATGGCTGCCCCCATGTAGACACAAGATGGCCACCGCAAGATGGCCACCCGGGAGGGCAGTTGGGAGGGATCAGGCCTGCAGGGAAGGGTAGTTATGGATGACCAGGCCTACAGGGGAGGGCAGTTAGGGACAAATAGGCTGGCAGGGGAGGAGTTAGGCATCAATCAGGCTGGCAGGGGAGTCGTTAGGGGTGATCAAGCTGGCAGGCAGGAGCAGTTAGGGGCAATCAGGAAGGCAGGCAGGAAAGCAGTTGGGAGCCAGCAGTCCTGGATTGTGAGAGCGATGTCCCACTGTCTGTTTAGACCCGATCCTTGAGGGGTCCCAGATTGGAGAGGGTGCAGGCTGGGCTGAGGGACAACCCACCCTCCCCCGCATGAATTTTGTGCACTGGACCTCTAGTAAAAAATAATACAAGAACAAACCATTTTACATACTCACAGCTGTACAACTACTTTGGCCCCACCCTTTACATGCTAGTCCATACTCCCTCATCATTTTCCCTTATACTCATAGGATCTTTCATCCTGTCCATGTTATATGTATTTGTGCACATGGTTAAATTTAAGCCATACATAGTTGTGCTTTATCAAAAAGTTGTTAGGTCCTGCATTTCAGTAGACTTAGTTCACTATTCACCTACCCACCCATTTTCCATCATTTCCCTAAAAAGTAAATGAAATGCTCTATTCTATACCAAAAAAAAAAGCTTTAAGATCACTTTTATATAATTATTAGAAAACTGAATAGCAAATGTAAGAGCCTATAACAACAGTAGGTTTAAGTAACTCTGACACAAGGAATGCTTTTAACGAAACATTATTTCCTAATTAGATTACATGAAAATTTTATGATCAGATGCAAGATCCTGTGTAACTGACTGGATTTTTAAGTTATTAGCAGGAGTGATGTCATAGGCAACAAAGGGGTCCTCATAGATAAGCTTTTTCCCTTTGCCCTCCATGTCTAAAAGGAGCTCAAGTTCACTGAGAGAAGGTAAGCCTGAATGTCATAACTGGGTCTGTGGACTATGAGTCGCTGTGAAAAGGCCTGTAACACCGCGAGCATCCAAGAGGGACACCTCTATTGGGCTTCGAACAGCTTCATCTTCGAACTGACTTTAAAGTCACAGAATTGGAAGCACAGAAGCGGAGAAGGACCACTGAACCTTAGGTGACATTTAATCCAACAGCCTGTTTTACAGGTAAGAAAACCGAGGCTGAAGCTGACTTGCTCTGGGTCCTGCCCACAGCGGGGAGCCCCTCTCTCTCCTCTGCTCTAACCAGGCAGGGGCCCCGGGCTTGGCTGTTCCCTGGGAGCCCCTGAGGAGCTGCAGACACTGCCCCCCTCCACCCAGAGACGCACAGCCTTCACTGGCGCTGGGAGGACATGGGCGGTTTGTAAAGCTCCCAGGAGCCTCGATGTGCTCCAGAGCTGGAAACACATGACTTCGGGTAAGAGCAGAACCTCCCTGGATGCTTTTGCCCAGGTGGTCACGCCTCACCGATTTGCTGGGCTCGTCAGAGGTTGTGACATTGAGACTGTGTTGGGCAGGGGGTGAAATGCTTGTATTTAGAGACATTGTTTTGAAATAGATTGCATAACTGATTCTAGTAAAGACTACACCCAATTGAGAACAATGTACCATGATGAACATTTTTCAAAATCATTCCTCACATTTAATTAGCTCTATTAATTTCCTCAATAGACCCTTATTTTACTAATAGTGAATCTGTGGAATGACCATTTTCAAAACTGAAGGACAGCAAATGAAAATTTACTGCACTTCCTGAATTAGATTAATTGGGAGAAAGAAGCACGAAACCTACTTGTCTGGGCAAGGCTAATCTTTACAACCACTTTGGAATTATTCTGTAGTATCAGAATCTTTTGAATTCAAAAGAAGCTACAGAATGTATGCGAAGTTGAGTGGTGTTATTCTTTATTCCAGGATTTAGTGTCTTGGCTGAATAAAAACATCCAGTGATTACTCAGTAGGTCCCAAAGCTCAGGAGTTTAGAGAGAGATGGGGCTTAGTTTTTTTGAAACACAATTTGATCTCAACTTCTGTTACAAGTGTGAGAAGAAAGTTATATTATTATAATCATTAATTTGCTGTTGCAACTAAAGAAGTTACTAGTAATTTAATTAGAAAATGTTGGTACATTATAGTAAATGACATTTAAAAGCTAACTATGTGTTTAAGGCTGAAAAATACAATTAAAGGTGAATATATTAATACTGTCAGGGAGCATTTCTCAAACCGTGCTCTGGAAAATCGGCACTCATATTCCAGAGACACTGATAATGTACCTTGGACAACCCCCATGGGAGCCAGGAAGCTTGACAGTATATGTATTTTCTCTCTTAAATAAGCTTAGAAGTTTCATCTTAGGGTGTTTTTAAAGTTCATCTCCAATGGTAGACTATGGGGAAATTAACAAATACTTTTCATCAGCATAACACTGCTCATGGCTGCTTAAGTATAAAACTGCCTATGGCTGCTTCCAAAACATTACCTCTTTCATTTTTTTCTATTGATTTATATATACATGCATTGACATATGTATGTATGTCTTGTAGACATATTTATGTATCTACACATATCTTTACACATATAATTAAATTTAATACATCTCTTAAAACTTCAGTTGAGCACATTTTACCCACCAAAAAAAGTTAATCTGAAAAGTTGTTCCTTAAGACTGGTGTGATACATACCACTTTGGTGGGTAGGAAAAGTAAATTTTCTTACAGAAATAGGGCTGGAAAAATGTAGTGGGGAAAATCTGATAAAACCTAATGAAATTTTAATGCAGATACACTCTAGTGCCAGAAGGTGACAAACTATTCCTTCTTGCAAGAGTAGCTTTGAAAATGCTATGCACTGTTTAGGCCCATGTCCCATAAATAAATACTTTTTATTTTTATTGTTTTTCCACACTGATTTATATATTTATAGATCCTTCTAAGCCAAGAGGGAAATGGTGCCTCTAGTTTCTCTTCCTACAGCAAGAAATATTTTTTAATAGAAACATTAAATAAAAAGCAGCTCTTCTTTTCATTATGGATCAGGAAATAGCAATACTTTTGGGGGTATCTGTGGCTTTCCCTTCTTCCATTCACTCTAAGGGTATAGTGGAAATTGAAAATTCATATTTAGGTCCTTGAAATCAATAGATAATTGACACAGGTTTCTTAACTTGGTCACTGAGGACAATCAAGAGACTGTAATGATATATAAATAGGATGCTTATACCAAAGTGGTCTGTCACTTAGCCCGTGGCATCCTAGCTGTACTCACGCTTGGATGATGGTGCTTAAATTCGGCTGTCTCACTGTATCATCATAGAGAAACACCGTGGGGTAAGACCTGTAGTGTTTAATAAGGCACCGTGGAAATTCCTACCGAAGAGGGAAAGACAAGAAAATGTCACAGTACATATGTTAAACCTATAAAAGTGTGTGTGTTTTTCTCTTGGCTAAAATGCCAAACAATTAAGCATTAAGAACTATCTGACAGTCCGTGAACTGCTTGAGTGTGGTATCACGTGCGGCGCTATGGTGAACCCAGTAGAGAGTCTACCTTCCACAGGGAGATGTGAGGAATGGCTTATAAAATGCTGCCTTTGGTAAGTGCCTGTAAGCAAACCCGGCAAACCCCTGCTATAAACCCCCTTTATAATAGTGTGAAACGTTTAGAATTAGACTTCAGGGCTGTTGTTGTTTTCCTTAAGAGAGCAAACATAGCTAAGATTTCCTACTTCTCTTGTTCATTTACTATAATTAAATGTAATACGTTATATAATAATAAATCAATACCATTTTGTTGCAGTACAGGAAAGCCAGTCATAAGTTCAGCAGACAGAGAGACAAACAAGCACGTTTGGTCAGAGGTGTGCGTGTGCCAGGGCTGCCCATTTGCTAACAAGCTGGGGCCACAGGTCTCTCTGAGCCTCACTTTCCCCAAACCAGATAAAACAACTTTCAGAAGTCAACTCGCACTTATGTTTAAGGAAGACTATCATTACACTACTCAAATGAGAACCTCAGAGAGTAGTTTCCATTCATTTCTAAATGTTAGTGCTGTTCTCTTGGCCCCCTGACACTCACCTCCATCTGCCTCACTCAGGCTGCGCTCTCTGCTGACAAGGCCTCTTCTTCCTCCTTGTCCAGCAGGCTTCCCTCCTCCCCATCTACCTCCAGGACACCCTCACCAGCAGCCTCACCACCCAACTTCCCTCCTGCACACTCCCACCACTGAGTGGCCCCTTGTCACATGGCATCAAGGCTGACAGGGTTTCCCTCCCATAGAAACCAAGCTTCTCCGGGGAAGCGAGGACTCTGGCTCCTCTCCTGCCTCTAGCTGCTGAGCACCGAACCTGGGACAAAGTGGAGTGTGAGTGCTTGGCAAGTTCTTTACATCATTTACACCTGGGCGTAAATCTCACTGCACATACAATTTAGAATTCATGTTTGAGAACCTTTAGACAACTAACTATCCTTAACACACTTTAGAAGTACCCATTTATTTGAGAAATACCCATTGGCTTATAAGAGCCCAACAATTCAGCAATAATCACATACTGACATAGCCTGAACTATGTTTTGACAATTCTTTTCCTTAAAGTAATACCTGTAACTAATCCTATAATTAATTTAAATGGTAGCATTTTTAAATACTAGACAATCCAATCATTTTAATATGCTTGGTTTTGTTGTTTTTTAAAAATTAATTCAGATGAGCCATCCTTTCTCATTTCATATAAAGTAGTTTTTACATGCTGTCATACTTTCCAATCAGCACCCCCGACAAATGCGCCAAGATTGGGCAGGGGAATAATCTACTTGATGCCTTTTAAAATACACAGCATTTTAAAATTGCCAGTAGCCTATAATCAGAAAGATCCACATAATATATAAAACATAATTTTGCTTGTTTAAAATATTGCACTGCAATTCCACCTTTTCCATATTAATCAGAAATTCCAGGCAGTATAGCATCACTATTTGGAGGAATAAATTCTCCTTCAATCTAGAATAATTAGGAAAATAGAAGAGATTCTGAAAATCGACAAAAGATGTCCGTGCTAATGTTATTGGACCCTTTACTTTTATTAGGAATCACAGCAACCTTTATATCAAACGATTACTTAACTCTTTATCTGTTTACTTACATCATTTTTCTTCCTCTTGTCTTGTTCTAAGAATAAAACAAATTAACTAATCAGTTCTCATACAAATACCATAGAAAAATAACAGTGGCTGATTATCTGAGGAGCTACCATACAAAAATGAGACAAAATTTTATTCCATTTACAAAACTTTACAACAAACTTTATAGTTTGGATTACCTGGAAAGATAAGACCCCTAAGTAAAATCTAAAAACTTAGTTTTACTTTCTGACCTAACATATCACCATATTAGGTACAAGTGAAAGATTCTCCGTGTACAGAAGAAAAGGCAAAGCAAATTAGACCAGGTGAGAAACGTAGCTAATGAAAAAGTGTAGCTGTTGCATATCTGAGCCTTTACCTGGTAGTGGCGTCTGATTGTTCATTTATACCCACTTCAATTGAACCAACAGGATCTAAGAGTAGTCACTCTGAGAACCAGATTCTGGGCAGATACTAATCCCAAAACTCATGAGATTCTCTGGAAATGACCTGAACTACTAATTGATAATCAACTAAAATACCTTACTAAAAACAAATGGGTATCTACTCAATTGGAAAGTAACCATTTTAAATTTACATTTTTAAATGAGTGCTCTTGTTGGAGTTGCAGTTTATTGGGCATCGTCCCCTGCACCAAAAGGTTGCTAGTTTCATTCTCAGTCAAGGACACCCGTCTGTCTTTTGGGCTCAATCCCTGCTAAGGGGTGGTGTGCAGGATGCAGCAGATCGATGTTACTTTCATCTCTCTCTCTCTCTCTCTCTCTCTCTCTCTCTCTCTCTCTCTCTCTCTCTCTTTCTCTCTCTCTCTCTTCCTTTCCCTCTCCCTTTCCTTCTCCCTCTCCCCCCCAAAAAAAAATTAATAAACTATTTTTACAAAGTATTTTCAAAAATCAAAAGGAAAATGAACATGCTAGCTTAATTGCACATGTTTACAGCACACAATGCCAATTTGCTCTCACAAAGGCCGGAAGAAGAATAAAAGCTCTGCATAGGGTCTTGGGCTGTACCGTTTCCCACACTGCCCCCTATGGTGTGGGATGGGCACCACAGAAACTGTCCCTTATGAGGGAAGAGAGGGCTTTGGGGTAGCTTTTCCTTTACTGTCTCCACTCTACTGTGAGTCACCCATGGCTCTGGAAGAAACTGAGAAACACAGCAACCCTAACTAAAATCCATTAGCTTAAAACAACAACAAAAAATACACACACACTCCATGAACATGTAGATAGGACACCCATGCTTTATTGTGCTGCACTACTTCAATATAATGGAACCCTCATTCCTTGTACTTCTGTCATAATCAACTGAAAAACCTGGCCACGTGTGGCTTTTCCAGTAAGTAAACTCAATTGAACAAAGCATTGAGAAAAGTCAGCAGGCAAGCAGCAGTGACAAAATCCTACCTTGCTGCTCAGGTAGTAAAGAGGGAAAAACATCCAGCCACAAAGGGGGAAAGAAGCAGGGGTGGGGAGACCAGGCGCCCATCCCTAGGGAAGCTGCCTCCAGCGGGAAGGAGCCCAAGGCAGGGAGTCCCTCCCAGGGGACTCTGGGGGCAGCAGAGACCAGAGGTACGCCAAAGAGCAAATGGCATTTGCTGCTTCTTACCTTGTGGTGTCATTGGGGCGCTGATTTTCTTTATGTGGTGGCGCTTGAGGGTTCCAGAATTCAACTTTTCAGACTTCGGGGTAGCAAGCACTGTTTCCATTGCCTCAGCAGCCTCCTTATGAACCTCAGACTCACACTTTGACTTAACCTGCCTGGACTCCCTACCCAGATTGGGGCTAGCCCTGGGACTGGGACTGGAACTGGCCCTTAGACAGCAAGTCAGTGTGTTTCCCATGGCTCACCTCCACTCCTCTCTGCTACTGCTGGTTCCCTCACACCCCACTCCCGCCCCCCACCCCACAGCCCTAAGCAGTCCCTCCCCACAAGGAAGGCTAGGCCTGCAGGCAGCCCCAAGGCTTCACCGCACAAGCAGGTAGAGCTCACCCACTGTTTGCTCGGCCTCTGGGCTGCCAAGTCCTAGGTGGGGCTAGGGCCCATTGCCCCTGCATTACCCCCCCCCCCTGAAGCTGCACCTCTTTGGTTGACTCTTTTGTGAGGACAGCAACCAACAAGACTTGTTGGAAACGGATAGGGATCAGACAAGCACTGAGAGCTACAACCACAGTGGGAAGAGAGTACAGCCAAAGCTCCTCTCCTCCCACAGTTGCTTCTCAACTGAAATCTGTTCTCCTGGTTGCTGCCAGCCAATCAGAACACATTTCACAGTTACATGGTTATAAAGGACCAATCACACCCAGTGTTCCACCATGTTGGATCCCACAAAGAAATCAGGGATTTACAATCCCTTTCCATAGACTTGGGTTTCCATTCATTGCAAGCATCCTGGAGCTCTCCATTCCCCAGGGAAGTGCAGTGGGCATTTGCTAGTGCAAGCAGGCCAGTGTCATTAGCTGCTGGGTTTCACCAGGTCTGAAGCCGACTCATTGATGTATTGCACTCTGGACATAGTTATACCTTCATTATTGACCATTTTTGTAACTAAATTCTCCTTGTCTATCTACATGTTAGCTTTTGCCTGCACCTTGCCCTGGTCCTACTCTCAATAAAGAGCTATGACTGTGTGTCTGGAATGGGGACTCAAGGAAACATTACCCCTCTCCTTCCTCATAAGTAAAATAGGAACCAATTCATCCATCCCAGCTCAGAAACACAGGGGTTTACCAGTTTCCTTTCCTACCTAAGGTTTTCCCGCTCATGGCAGTAGTTTCCTGATTTTCCTCCTCCTCTCCCACAATAACAATGATTAAAATACAACTGTCACATACATAATTGAGACCCACAAAGAGGGGTACCACAATTCTAGTTTGTTTAAGATAATGGTAATGATAATTAACATCTGCCCAACCCCATTTCAAGGAAGGTAGGTATTAATTTAATATTCCAAAACAATCATCAGTTTATAGATTTTACAAAAGAAATTGAGACACCAATATAAAGCCACACTTTCAAGTTCACACAATCATTCAAAGACAAGGCCAGGATTTAATCCCACATTCCATGGGTCCCTGCAGGCACTTCCTCATGCTTATCAGAAAATAATGGCAAAAGTAAAACATGGGAGGTAGTGACATTATGTCAGAAAATTGTTAAGGAAAAACAATTTTTGTTGTTGTGGATTTTTAAATATATATTTTTTCATTCAACATTAAGTCTCTTCTATGTGTCAGACATTCTATGTATGAAACACTTGTGCCCTCACTGAAGCTGTAGGGAGGACATGTTTTTCACAGACCCAAAGAGAGAAACAGTTCCACAGGAATTGTCCTATGCAGTTGGATATTAGCTACCTTCCAAGAAAACTTTATTGACCTTGAAAACTCACCCAACCTTGGAGGGGCTGGCTGGAATAAGCTCCCTGTGACTTATGGGAAACAAGTAGAGCTGAGATTGTCATTGGTCAAGGAGACTGCAAAGGATAATGGGGGTGATGGGGCTGAGTCAGTCTCGGCTGTATCTGAGGCAGATTGTTTTTCTGTGTCCTCAGCCCCTGCCAGTTATTTCACAAGGATTTTTGCCCCCATATAACCCTGGTCCATTAGAGCTTCCTCTGTGGACACAGGAAGGTTTAATACAGCCCTTGTTATGCTTTCTCTACAGAAACCCACACAGCAAAACTAGCAAATGTGCTATCTGCCCCTGAGTTCCCGTGGATGCATAGGGAGTAGTTGTTAGGAGGAGCTCAGGCCAAATTACAGAGAGGAGGGACAAGGGCAGGGAGACTGAGCTTGTCCTTTCTCTATGTGACTGTCAGGCCACACTTTGTATTATTCCTTGTGTATTTTATGATTTTGACTTGTATTTGGAGGACTCCTGGCCTGTGTTCCCTGCATTTACAGCCCAGCTGGCCCCTGGTTCAGTCATCTCTAGGCTGTATCATAGTGGATTTATCAGGCCTGGGGTAAAATGTGAGCAAAAGACAGCCTGAAACATGAACTCCAGAATCCAGGGATGCTTCTGTGGCCCTAGTTTGTAGCTTAGGTGAGTTTTGGGGAACAAGATGGAGGCCTCACTGTGGAAGAATTGGCCCTGTAAAGACTTAGATTCCAAACTCTATGAAATTGTCTCAACATACACCCCTGTGAGTATCAATGGCTCTTTCAAACAACAGGAGGAAAGAGCTGCTCTCCTTGCCCTGCTTCCTGCTGGTTCAAAGACTTTCAAGGAAACAGACTAAGAAATAGAGACTCACCACCATCCACAACTGCCTAAGGAGCAGCCACCCCACCAGCTGCAGCCACCTGTGACCACTTGAGAGCAGCCACTGTCCATGACTGTGAGAAGCAGTTGCCCTGTGACCCCTCAAGAAACAGCCACCGCCCTTGACCATACAACCCATCACCAAGTCCACCACTGCAGCCACAGGCCCTGCATGACTCAACACCTAGATCCTTTCACGATAGCAAAAATAGGTAGACCAAAGAACAACCCTTAAAGGAAAGAAGAGGAGGACTCTCTAGAAAAGGAACTAAATGAAATAGTGGCATGCACTATGTCAGGATAGGAATTCAGAATAAGGGTCATACAGTTCATAAACTGGATGGATGAGAAAATCAACAACCTATGTAAGAATCAGGAAAAAATAAAAAGTGATATAGCTATAATAAGAAAGCAATATGGAAACTTTCAACAGTAAACTAGGAGAAGCTGAGTACCAAATTAGCAAATTAGAAGATAGGGAAGCAAAACACACCCAATCTGAAATGCATTTAGAGGGGGAAAAAATCAAAAGACAGGAGGAGAGCCTGAGGGAGCTTTGGGACAACATGAAACAAAGCAACATATGTATAATAGGTGTGCCAGAACGACAAGAAAGGAAGCAAGGGTTAGAAAACCTATTTGAAGAAATAGTGTGAAAAATCTTCCCTGATTTGGGGGAAAAAAAGTCACACAAGTGCAGAAAGCCTTAAACAAGATGAATCCCCAAATCCCACAGCAAGATGTATCATAATTACCATGGCAAATGTTAATGACAAGGAGAGAATCTTAAAGGCTGCAAGAGAGAGACAGAAAGTTACCTACAAGGGATTTCCCATTAGATAATAAAATGATTTCTCAACAGAAACACATCAGGCCAGAAAGGAACAGAAGGAAGTATACAAAATGATGCAAAGCAAGTGACAGAATCCAAGAATACTTTATCCAGCAAGGATATTATTTAAAATTGAAGGGAAAATCAGGAGCTTCACAGACAAAAATGGCTCAGGGACTTTATCACTATCAGGCCAGCATTGCAAGAAATGCTAAAGGAACTGTTGTAAAAAGAAGAAATAGAAAGGGAAAAAGGAACACAGGCACAAACAAAAAAATGGTCACAAATAAGTATCTATCAATAATAACTTTAAAAGTTAATGGCCTAAATGCTCCAATCAAAAGATATTGAGTGGCTGAATGGATAAGAAAACATGACCCATATCTTTGCTGTCTACAAGAGACCCACCTTAGAACAATAGACTCACACAGACTGAAAGTAAAGGGATGGAAAAATATTGTTCAGGCAAATGGAAAAAAAAAAGCTGAGGTAGCAATACTTATATCTGACAAAATAGACCTCAGAATGAAAGCCATAACAAGAGATAAGGAAGGCCACTTCATAATACTAAAGGGACTGATACAACAAGAGGATATAACTCTGGTAAACATATATGGACCCAATGCAGGAGCACCCAAATACATAAAAAACTGCTGGAAGATATTGAGAGATTGATAGCAATATGATCATAGTAAGGGACTTTAATATCCCACTGACATCACTGGAAATTCTCTAGACTAAAAATCAATAATCCTAAATGACTCACTAGATCAGGTGAACTTCATTGACATTTTATGAACATTTCACCCCAAAGCTACAAAACATACATTTTTCTCAAGTGCACATGGGACATTTTCAAAGATAGAGCACATATTGGGTCACAGGAAAAGTGTCTCCAAATTCAAGAAGATTGAAATCACATAAAGCATCTTCTCAGATCACAATGGCATAAGATTAGAAATCAACTACAATAAAAAAATCAACAAAATTCAAACACTTGGAGGCTGAATAGCATGCTATTAAACAATGACTGGGTTACCAAAGAGATCAAAGAAGAAATTAAAAACATGCTGGAAACGAATAACAATGAAAACACAAAAATCCCAAAACCTATAAGACACCATGAAAGCAGTCCTAAGAGAGAAGTTCATAGCATTACAGACTTACCTCAAAAAACAAGAAAAACTGATAATAAATTATCTAACTCTTCAACTTAAAGAATGAGAAAGAGAGAAACAAGAAAATCCCAGTGAGCAGAAAGAAGGAGATAATAATTATCAGAGCAGAAGTAAATGCAATAGAGACCCAATCCCCCAAAACAAACAAACAAACAAACAAACAAACCCCACAAGAGATCAATGAAACCAAGAGCTGTTTTTTTTTTTTTTTTTTTGAAAGGGTACACAAGATTGATGAACCTCTAACCAGGCTCTTCAAGAGGCAAAGAGAGCCGAAACCGGTTTGGCTCAGTGGATAGAGCATCAGCCTGTGGACTGGAAGGTCCAAGGTTTGATTCCGGTCAAGGGCATGTACATTGGTTGCGGGCACATTCCCAGTAGGGGGTGTGCAAGAGGCAACTGATCGATGCTTCTCTCTCATAGATGTTTCTAACTCTCTATCCCTCTCTCTTCCTCTCTGTAAAAAATCAATAAAATATATTTTTTAAAAGAGGCAAAGAGAGAGGATCCAATTAAACAAAATCAGAAATGAAAGAGGCGAAATAACCACAGATTCCTCAGAAATACAAAATATTAAAAAAAAATTACCATGAACAACTCTACTCCAACAAATAAACAACCTAGAGGAAATATATAAATGTATATATTCTAAGAAAAATACACCTTCCAAAACTCAAACAAGAAGAATAAAAAAATCTCAACAGGTCAATAACTAGGGAGGAAATTGAAGCAGTTATCAATAGCTTCCAGCAAACAAAAACCCAGGGCCAAACAGCTTCACAGGAGAGTTTTACCAAACATTCAAAGAAGAACTAAAAACCTATCCTTCTAAAGTCTATTCCAAAAATTCAGGAGGAAGGCACACGTCCAAGCTCTTTCTATGAAGGCAGTATTACCCTAATCCCCAAACCAGATAAAGACACTATAAACAAAGAAAATTATAGGCCAATATCCCTGATGAACATAGATGCTAAAACCCTAAAAAAATTCTAGAAAATTGGATGCAACATCATATTAGACAGATCATACACTATGACTAAGTGGGATTTATTCCAGGGATACAAGTTTGGTAGAATATCTGAAAATCAATAAATGTGATACATCACATAAAAAATTGAGAGACAAAAATCACATAATCATATCAATTGATGCAGAAAGGGCATTTGACAAAATCTAACACCCTTTCCTGATAAAAACTCTCAGCAAAGTGGGAAAGAGGGATCATACCTCAATATAATAAAAGACTTCTATAACAAACCCACAGCCAACATCATACTCAATGGGCAAAAACTAAAACCATTTCCCCTAAGAATAGGAACAAGACAGGGAACCCCAGTTTCACCATTTCTGTTCTACAGAGTACTGGAAGTGCCAGCCATAACAATCAGTCAAGAAGAAATAAAAGGCATACAAATGGGGAAAGAAGAAGTATAACTGTCATTATTCACAGATGACATGATATTCTACATAGAAAACCCTAAAGACTCCATTAAAAATTACTAGAACTAATAAATGAATTTAGCAATGTAGCAGGATACAAAATTAACACCCAGAAATCTATGGTTTTTTTATGCCCCAGTAATGAACTCACAGAAAGAGAAACTAAAAAAAAATCCCATTTACCATTGCAACAAAAAATTAAGATACCCAGGAATAAATTTAACCAAGGAGGTGAAGGACCTGTACTGAGAAAATTACAAGACACTGAAAAAAGAGATAGAGGAAGACATAAACAAATGGAAGAATATACCATGTTCATAGATTGGTAGAATCAACATAATTAAAATGTCCATACTACCTAAAACAACCCATAGATTCAAGGCAATCCCCATAAAAATATACAGCATACTTCAAAAACCTAGAATAAACTCCAAAAATTCATCTGGAATAAAAAATAACCCTGAATAGCCACAGCAATCTTAAGAAAGAAGAACAAAGTTGGAGGGATCACAATACCAAATATCAAGCTACACTACAAAGCCACTGTTCTCAAAACTGCCTGGTGTTGGCACAAGAACAGACATATAGACCAATGGAACAGAACAGAGAACCCAGAGTTCAAACCAAGCCATTATACCCAATATTTGACAAAGGACAAAAGAACATACAATGGAGTCAAGACAGTCTCTTCAATAAATGGTGTTGGGAAAATTGGACAGATATATGTAAAAAAAATGAAACTAGACCACTAATTTACACCATACACAAAAATAAACTCAAAATGGATGAAGGACTTAAACGTAAGATGGGAAACCATAAAAATCCTAGAGGAAGCCATCGACAGCAAACCAGCAGACATTTGTTGTAGCAATGTCTTTACCAATACAGCTTCTAGGGCAATGGAAACTAAGCAGAAAATAAACAAATGGGACTGCATCAAAATAAAAAGCTTAGGCACAGCAAAAATAAATCATCATCAAAACAAGAAAGCCCACTGCTTGGGAGAACATATTTGACAATATTATCTCGATAAGGGTTTAATCTCCAAAATTTGTAGGGAACTCATACAACTTAACAAAAGAAAGATAAACAATCCAACCAAAAAATGGGCAAAGGACCTAAATAGACACTTTTCAAAGGAAGATATACAGAAGACCAAGAGACATAGGAAAACATGCTCAAAGTCACTAATCAAACAAGAGATGCAAATCAAAACAATGAGGTACCATCTCACACCTGTCAAAAATGGCTATCATCAACAAATCAAGAAATGACAAGTGCCAGAGAGGATGCAGAAAAAAAGGAACCCTCATGCACTTTTGGTGGGAATGCAGACTGGTGCAGCCACTATGGAAAACAGTATGAAATTTTCTCAAAAAATTAAAAGTAGAACTGCCATTGGACCCAGTAATCCTACTTCTAGGACTATATCCCAAGAAAACAGAAACACCAATCAGAAAGGATATATGTACCTCTATGTTCATAGTAGCACAATTTACAACAGCTAAGATTTGGAAACAGCTTAAGTGCTCATCAGCAGATGAGTGGATTAGAAAACGGTGGTACTTCTACAATGGAATACTACCCTGCTATAAAAAAGAAGCAATTCTTATTATTTGAAATAGCATGGATGGATCTGGAGAGCATTATGCTAAGTGAAATAAGCCAGTCAGAGAAAGATAAATATTACATGGTATCATTCATTTGTGGGATATAATGAACAACATAAACTGAGGAACCAAAATAGAATCAGAGTCATAGAAGCATCAAACAGATTGTCCAACCTGTGAGGGATGGTGTGGGGTGAGAAACCAATGGGAACAGATGGGGCCGGGGAGAGCACGTGCTGGGGGTTGGGGAAGGCCGGGGAGAGGTCAATGGGGGAAAAGGAGACTTATATAACACTTTAAACAATAAAGAATTTTAAAAAAAAGACTCAGCTTCCACACTGGCAAGGAACCTGGACATAGCCAGGCAAATGTCCCTCTAGTCTCGAATTGCATGGACTGGGATATATACACTAGGGCTCAGTGTGGTTTTATATCTCAATGCTTTGGGAGCCCTGGAGTTAGGGACCCCCTTACTTGTTACATCTCTAGCAGCCTCTACCTCATCCACACAGAATCTCCATTGATTTTCACAGCAGGATGTTGTGGGGATTCCTCTTTCTGGCACTGGTGTTTCAGGATAGGGAGCTTTTTGTGGGGCTGGGACCCCTCGCTCAACAGGAGAGACCTCCAAAGCAGATTTCTCACCACCACATGTGGTTGTGAGACCAGCCTGTTTCCTGTCCCTGCCCCTGCTACCAGTCTCCACGTGGCTTCTTCTGTATATTCTTAGTTACAAAATTTCTGTTCAGAAAGTCTTCAGGAGGGTCTCAAGAGTGGTTTTTCCATAATTTAGTTGTAATTTTGATGTTTATGGATCCTTATGGAAGGAGGCAAGCACAGTATTTACCTGGGTGTTACTCTGCCATCTTGATCGGAAGTCCTCTCTTCACCTACATTTCTCTGTCAAGTTTATCAGGTTCTGAGAGTGATATGTAGCACAATAAAAGAGTATCTATGGTATTTATATATTCCCTAAACATTAGTTACTTTTAATAGAATCTTTTCTCCTCTAATCTTTCATGTAACCATCTTGAATTTTGGTAGAATGTGTTTTTAATGTATTTTTTAAACCATGCTAATTTTCATATACTTTGTTTTATTTTTCTCATGACCATTGCTATGGTTTTATGGGTTCTCCTTTCTTCTTTGTGATGCATATTCTTTACCTATAGTTTCAATAAAGGCCTAGGGGAAGTCAACTTTGAGACTGTATGTCAGAAAATGTCTTTACCTCTTTCTTTGATGGGAGCTTGGCTAGGTATTTAGATTCTTAGCAATTATTTTTCCTTCCTTCCTATTTAATGTTCTTAGCCTCATTATGGGAACAACATGGGAATAAAGCCCCAAGGATGGTAGTATAACTGAGACAATGCATTCTGCACTTGTCAGTCATGTTGCTTAGCAGATATGAAGATGTCAATAGTGGTAGTTCTTATATCATTATTATAATATCCAGGAAGTACATTCTCAGAGAATGCCTGCTTAAGACTGAAGAACAGAAAGTTCACACCAAAAAAAAATTGAATGGTTGGCATTAGTTGGACTTTAATTTTTAGCCCTTGGGTATCTTCAGCTGTGGTCATCTGCAAAAGATGCAGAGATCACACAATCTGTTTTGTTTAAAAATATATTTTATTGATATTTTTACAGGGAGGAAGAGAGAGAGATAGAGAGCCAGAAACGTCGATGAGAGAGAAACATCAACCAGCTGCCTCTTGCACACCCCCTACCGGGGATGTGCCCGCAACCAATGTACATGCCCTTGACCGGAATCGAACCCGGGACCCTTCAGTCCGCAGACCGACGCTCTACCACTGAGCCAAACCGGTTTCGGCACACAATCTGTTTTAACAAATGCAGGGCAGGGCAGCACAGGTGTCCCCATGCCAGTGATGCTTTGAGCTTCTTTTGAGAAGCTCCTGCTATATCTGTCTTGTTGGATTCTGTGCAGAGAAATATGAAAAAAGACTCATTCTCTCATATTTTCCACCTGAGTTTTATTCACCTGTACTTCCAAAGCAGTACACTGTATTTCCAAGGTCCGAGTGTTACTCTGGATTCAGTCTTCCTAGATTTCTAGTCATCTCAAGTTCCAAGTCCCAGGGCTGAATGCAGTCATATCTAAGCCATTCCTTCCATCCTGGTCTACTTTCCTTCTTGGAGAACCATGAGGAAAGAGGCTCCAGAGAGAAAGGTTGATCTGGAAGTCCTAGTGAGTCTGAACTTCAGGGAATGAAGTAGTGGAAAGGGCACTTGAGATGCCTAGGCTTTGGGGGTGGAAAACTGAGGCACAGAGATAAGTGTGGTTGCTGACACAGGTCAGGGGAGGTGTGCTGCAAGTTTCCTAAGAGGGGAAACCTTGCGCTGAAGAGTATAATTTTATAATTTGGCAATTTCTGCTCCAGTTTAGCCAACTCTGGAGTTCCTGATGGATAAAGGGATATGAAAGGGATATGAAATCACAAGATAATCCAGAACTAGCAGTTTCCTTCAGGACTTAATGAAGGAGAAGAATTTTATCTAAGTTTCCTGAGAAACAGACAGGGGCGATGTTAAGAAGGGCCCAGAGAATGTGGCAGATCAGTGTGATTGATTTCTGGTCCAGTCAAGCTCCTTTGGGTCCTGGATGGGAACAGAAGCCTCAGGCAGATCTAGTCATTGCAGCTTCCTCAGGCCAAGGTGTAACAGGTACCAGTCATCATTGCTGAATCTCAAAATCTCCCTCTTTCTTCTGCTGGCGCATGGTGATCTGTGAAGGTGAGGACAGGGACTCAGAATGCACTGTCTGGCTGTCCAAGTATGAGAGAATACTAGGAAAAAAGCTGGCCAAAGCCACATAGAGCAGACATGTCTGTCCCTCTGCTTTAAAACATTTTTTAAAATTGATTTCTAAGAGAAGGAAGAGAGATAAAGCAATAGAAACATCAACGAGAGAGAATCATGGATTGGCAGCCTCACCCCCTACTGGGGACTGAGTCAGCAACCTGAGCATATACCATGACCTCATGTTCATGGATCTAACCTCAACCACTGAGCCACACCAGCCAGGCTTCCTCCCCCTTTTAAATTTAATTTTCTTCATTAGTCTTTCCCCCCTCTTTCATCTCTTTCTGTTTTTCTCTCGCCATTTTCACTCTCATTTGTTCTACCATTTCCCCTCTAGTAACCATTTACTTTCCTCATCTTTCCCTCCCTTCTTCTCCCCACACTATAGCTTAATTGATGTATAACTCATATAAAATAAACTGCATAAATTTCATGTGAATGATTTGATAAACTTTGATGATAGCTTATTAAATTGTCACCATAATCAAGATAAGGAATACTCATCACCCAAAAATGTACTCAGGCTCCTCTGTAATTCCTCATGTAGATACATTCTTATTCCAAGGCAACTGGTGACCTGATTTCTGTCCCTATACATTAGCTAGTATTTTGTAAAGATTGTTTCTAAATGGATCATACAGTCTGTTCTTTACCTAACTTCTTTCACTCAGCATAACTATTTGAGATTTATACATGTCATTGCAGGTATTATCAATTATTTCCTTTTTATTGCTGAGGAAGATCACATTGTGGGATGCGTCATTGTTTGTTTATCCTTAATCTGTTGTTGGACATCTTGGTTGTTTTCCATTTGGGGGATAGTACATACAAATCTCTAATGGGCATCTGTGTACAAATTCCTTTGTATGTTTTATTTTCCTGGGATAAATTGTTAGGAGTGGAATGGCTGTGTAAGTGTATGTAACTTACAGAAGCAACACTGCTAAGCTACTTTTTATAAGCATGACATGAGAATTCCAGCTGCTGAAAATACTCACCAACACTTGTTACAGTCAGTCTATATAATATTTTAGCCATTCTCACATGTAGTGGTTACTCTACTACTATGATAGACTCAAGACTTTCAGATATATTTCTCTAAGAATTACTGTTATTAAGAAAAGAAATAGGCAAACCATATACAGACTGGGAAAAATATTTGCAAAACATGTGTCCATCAAAAGACTTGTATTTCTAATATTGTCATATACCACATAACAACAAGGGTATGACCTAGAAATGTACCCTTAGGGGATTGTCTGCATAGCATTTTACTTTATAAAACAACACACAGTTAAATCAAGCACAAGCAAAAATAATGAAATCACGAGATGCAGTAAACATTAGATGTATGAGACTGCTGCTGGTGTAACACACCATACTGTTTTACAGCTAACGTTTTTATAAGTAGAAAAGTTCACTCTAAAATAATAATAAAAAGTATGGTATAGTAAATACCTAACCAGTAACATAGTCCTTTATTATCATTATCAAGTATTATGGCCTATACACAATTCACACTTCGATGCAATTGGAAAAGCAGTAGGTGTGCTTGCCTCAAACACTAGAGTAATGAATGTCCTTTGCCAGAACCTTATTAAAGCTATGATGTCACTAGCTGGTAGGAATTTTTCAGCTCCATTATAACCATCATATATGTGGCACATCCTTGACCAACATGTTGCTATGTGATGCATGACTGTATATAAAACACTCTTACAACCCAATAGCAAGAAGACAAGCATCACTCCTCGCTTACCATGAAACAGCAGATCAGGCAGAAGGTGACTACCAAGAGTCCCACCAAGCAGAAGAGGATGATGGCCCAATAGGGTACATCTGGAGAGACAAGTGCTGGGCTGAGCTACCTTCTCTCATTCCCCAGGGATCTTGCTTCCTCCCCACTGTGTCTCAATAGTCCGTGACATGGGTTGGCCAACTGTAGTTATCATACAAGTTCCTGTGTGCATGTGTCTCTGGGATGAGGCACAGCACCAAGACATTCCCTCCCCACCCTGGGGCTGCCTGGAGGCTTACCAGAATTCCTAGTCAGGGCATCGGTTCTGTTTGAAGTGTACCCTGGAAGTGAATAAAATGGAGAATTGTGTTTTACTCTGTTTAACGAAACTCCTTAAACACACAGAAAAATAGAACAATACCATAAACATCCCTCACCTAGTTTTAGCAATGTATAGTTCACCCAATGAAAACAGTATTTCACCCAATGCACAAATTATTAAGTTGCTACTCTTGCCTCATCCCATATTTTCACTGAATATTAAAGTAGATATCACTAATCTCACTCAATTTCAGTTTACATCCCTAAAAAATGAGATGTAATGGCCTACATAACCCATTGTCACACTACAATAGTGTATTAAATCAAATTTTTACTTTTGGGCACATAATATTTAAAGTGGGATGGATTATCTTATGATTGTCAAGGGAGAATAGTTCATCCCAGTTAGCAAGCACATGAGATCCCTCTAAATATGTATATTACAACTCATAATCTCTCTTCTCAGCCTAGAATCCCATTTACCTTCATTTCCTTTACCACGTTGTTTTATACTCATTTCCCAGGATTCAAGTATAATATAATTTCTACAGGAAGTCTTTTCTGATTACCACTCCCAAGCATGGATTGATTTACATAAAATAATTTACTAATGATAACTGCCTATTCTTGTTATTTTCTACTACAATATAAACTCCATGAGGGTAGGAACATATTGTACCCTTTGGGCAGGGTAGGAGGGTTTCTGGTCCCCTACTTTTCCCTAGCAAACTTTTTTTGTTTTTTAAAGAGAGTGGAAGGCAGGGTAGAAGGGAAGGAGGAAGGGAGATGGAAAGAAAGGGAGAGGGAGAGAGAGAGGGGGAGAGGGAGAGAGAGAAATATCAATGTGTATGAGAGAGACATCAATTGGTTGCCTCCTGTATGTGCCCCAACCAGGCTGGGGATGGGACCTGCCAACTCAGGTACATGCCCTTGACTGGAATTGAATCGGCAACCCTTCTGAGGTCAGGCTGATATAACCACTGAGCAACACTAGCTAGGGTTTCCTATCCAACTTTTTAAGAAGTTCTGCCCAATACAGAGCTGCCACAAGGGGGCTTCTTAAATTACAATTAATTTTAATTAAATATAATTTAAAAATCTGGTACCTCCTAACATTAAAATCAGTAACAATAAAAATCTGTCTCAGCCATATGTCTTATACTCAACACTTCTATGTGGTTGATGTGCTGGGTAGCAGAGATAGAGAAACTTCCATCTCTGTAGAAGTTCTATTGGATGATAATGATCTACAGCAGTACTGGGCAAACTACATACAGCCTTCAGGTCAAGTCAGGACCACTGCCTCTTTTTATACAGCCTGTGGGTCAGAACCATCACACCTGTCAAGGTTGGTTCACACATAGTTTGCTGCTGACAGCCCTCACTGACCATTTGGTAACTGACTTTCAGTAGACAAAGGACTCTGAAGTCCAGAGTGGGAAAAGGACTAGCCTTAGGGCACAGAGATATCTAGGTGAAGACAAAGGCCTTCTATATTCCACTGGGCAGCCTTTCCTCTCCCTCAATAGTGGGTAAAGCCAGGGACTGAGCTACCTCCTACCAGCTCAGAAAGTTCAATGCTGACTCATCCCCAGGTCTCCAGATTCCTAGGGAAGTCCACAGGTGTGGCAGTTACCATAGACCCCCCCCACTCCTGTCCCAATGACCTGGAAGTCTTACCATCCACTAGCACACTGTTCCTGTCCAAGGTAAAGTCCTGTAGCTGGGTGCCATTCTGAGTCAGCTGCAGGAATTCCTTATAGATGGTAACTCTGTCCATTTTCTGTGCCAATGGTGAGAAGTGGCATAGGGAGTCCACCCTAGTGTGGTTGTTGTTGGGGACAGACCTGGAAGCACACAAGGGATGCAGGGGTATCTGAATCTCTGCCCTGAGCCTAGCTTTCCTGTTCTAGTTCTTGCCAAGAGAACTCTCTGCAATGAAGTAAACCTTGTGTCTACACTGTCCAATATAATTATTATTAGCCACAAGTTGTTGCTGAGCACTTAAAATGTGGCTGGTGAGTGTGAATGAAGAACTGAGTTTCTCATGTAATGCACTATAATTAATTCAAAACAAATAGCCACAAGGAGAACATCTGTGAAATGCTGGAGTAAGGACTTCTGAAAACCCATATAAACAAGGAGGACACAATAAAAATGGTTGACATAAACTTTTCAAAAGTACAGAAATGAACCAAAAGCTTGCAACTGATAGATCCTCCCTTCCTCCAACTGATGGGCGGAGAATGACTTAAACTCCACCTGCAGCCAGACATTCCTGAGCACTGAACCACCAATCTGCACCTGCCAAATACCCTAAGCCCCTATTCCTAAGTCCCTAGGTCCCTAACCATATGCCTTACACGAAACCACCAATCAGCGTGTGCTGAGTGCCCGAAGCCCTGTCCCCTCTCTTTCCTCCCCTTAAAAGGTGCTTGAACCCCGGCCCTCTCTCTCTTTCTCCTCTGGAAAGCAGCTGGCAGTGGTATTCTTCTCTTCAATAAAGCCTGTATCCTGGTCCCGGTCTCTGGCCCTCTCTGTTTCATCTTTCATACTGGAGCCGAAATTCGGGTGAGCATGATGATCCTTAGGCCTAGCCCGGAGCGTCTGAATCCCTCTCTGGCTCTGTTCGATGGCTTGGTTCTGAGTTGATTGGCCCGCTCAGAATACCTCTTGAACCCTGCTGTATCAGGACACGTGGGAATCTCATCGCTTTCTTACCGGTAGGCCTCAGGGACCTTCCTGGACCCCCCCCAACCTCCCCAGTTCCCTTGATCTGGAAGGGCCTCAGAGTTTTCCTGTCTACTTGGCTACGCATTCTATGTTCTACGATCTACGTTCACATTCTACATTCTATGTTCTACAAAAACCGAGGCGCCTGGCTGGGAAAACTCTGTTCTACTTCACAGAAAAGGTTTCAGGGTGATGACCTTGGGACCTTTTCTCATCTCTTTCTCTACAGGTTGGCTAAGGGAAAAGAGGACGCTTCTTATTCCCTCCCCAACTTCTTGGTGGCTCTTTCCCTCCAGTCTTGGGAATCTCTCAGTCCAAACCCCCTAAAAAACCGGCACTTTCAATTCCAATCTGGCTACATCAAACCAAAAAAGCTCATTTAAAATGACACTTTCGATTCCAATATCCTCCGCCAAACTGCCTCATAAAACAGCATTCCAATATCCTCCAAGATCTAGATAATTTTTGTCACAGGACAAGGAAGCCTCAGAGATTCCTATGAACAGGCTTCCCCTCCCTCCACCCTTGCTCTTACCCCTCGTTTTACTCCTCATGTTCCTCCCATCAGATCCTCCTCTGGAAATCCTCTTTGCCCTCCAAAACCCCTTTCTCTGTCTTCTGAGTCCTTAGAACCAGTGGATCATTCCTCTCCACGTGTCTCACTCCTACCATCTCCTTACAACCCTACTGCAGAAACTGCATCCCACGACCTACTGCCTGAGAATTCTAACCCTAGCCCTCTTCTGCACCTGCATGCTCTCACCCATATCTCCACCCCCTTGACCTCCAGCAGCTGTATTCCCAGGCAGCCAGCCAGTTCCCCTTGTGGGAGGTTGCAGGGGCGGAGGGCATCCTCCGCGTAGCCATTCCCTTCTCACTTCCTGATCTTTCTCAAATTGAAAAGCACCTTGGTTCTTTCTCCTCAGACCCTGATATCTACATCAAAGAATTCAAATACATTACTCAATCTTATGATCTTGCCTGGCTCTGGGGGTTCTATGACAAGATAAGGGCCCCCTCTTTCATCCCAGTAGCATACCTATCAAAGCAACTAGACCCCACCTGTAGAGGCTGGGCCCCTTGTCTCAGAGCCTTAGTAGCAGCAGCTATTCTGGCCCTGGAAATCTCTAAACTTACTTAGGGCAGCACACTACCATCAAATCCCCTCATCATCTTTAGGACCTTGTGACCCACAAGGCTCTACAACACCTCTCACCTTTATGACTTCAGACATACCATCTGGTTTTCATTGAAAACCACTAGTTTTCTTTCATTCCTTGCTCTCCCTTGAATCCTGCTACTCTCCTCCCTGTCGGGACGGAACCTCCTTTCCACTCTTGCATTGAAACAATTACTCAATTCTTACCTCCCTTCCCTCGAATTTCCCCCCTAAAAATAATATCTAGGTCTCAGTTGTATTCCAGGTCCAGAAAAGCAGCACAACCAGACAAGTGACACTGTGGCAGCCTCAGGATCAGCTTTTACCTTCAAGTGACTCAACAGGATCGCTCTCAAGACTTCACCAACCAGTCTCTTGGGGAAATCATGTTGCTGCACCTCTCATCCAGCATGGAAAACACTACCTGTTTTTTGCTGATTTGGAACTCACCTGAATGCTACAACTTGACAATCAGAAAAATAACTCCTGATGCTGCTGTTTCGGAAGAGCTGGTTGAGCTGAAACACAAAGTAAAGTTTTTCTCATCAGAACCCCAGGCTTCCTAAAAAAATGTTCAGCCATTGAACAAACTTCTCCATCTATTTTTTCCTTGGGTCAACAAAGACTAGTGAAGGCATGTGTGCCCCCAAAATGGCTTTGTTCCAGGTAGGACTTAGCTACATGGCCCTGGGACAGCTGGTGAACCTTTTGTGCCTATTTCTTCATTTGCAAAATGGCAATAAGAACTGGTATTCATGAATTGTTATGAAAGTCACCATCTGACTACCTGGATCTATAGGTACTGACCACATGGAAACAGAGTGGAACCAGCTGCATTCTCACCGCATTCTCCATGCTTCTTTTGTTCCGCTGGTGTGTGGTGGTGCCTGGTAGGCCTATGTCCTGAACATAGAGTAGATTGGTGACAGTGAAATTCAGATGGAAGTGCTGAAGGCTGTGACTGCTTGTTGGTTTGTTTGTTGGCAGATGAACTGATGCCAGTTCTAGAATAAAAAGAGAGTATAAAATTCCAATACCTGGGGAAGGATTTAACAAGAGGTCATTTAAACCAGTCTACTTAGTTCTGGTAATGTGACCTGACTGTTTTTTTTAAGATGGGCTCCAGAAGACCCTGCAACCACCTGTCCACCTTGAATCTATTCATTTATCTACCTGTGCAACCCCCTATCCATCAAGAATTCTGAGAGTTCCCTAGGATGTCTGGGAGAGTAGAATGGACCTCTTTGAAGTGTAGTTGGCGAATGTAGGTGCTGGCCAACCAGCAGTCATCTGCCACACACCTTTGTTGGCCTAGGCTTCTAATGTTTTTTTGCTGCTTCCAGTCTCCTTCCCCCTCTCAATACATTTTCCACAAAGCACCCAGAAAACAAGCTTTCAAAAGTAGAACTCAAAGTGTTTTGTGTTTCTCCACAAACCATTCCAGTGCCCAAGAAAGTCCCTGACCACCTCTTTAGCCTCAACTGTCACCTTCCCCATGTCAAAGTGCATGCACCAGCCACAACATACTTCTTATAGCTTCCCCAAATATGCTCTTTCTGTCTTCTAGGTTAAAGACACATGTAGCACAATTATTTATCCCCCGTCCTCCATAGGCTAAGTCATGTTCTCCATCACATCTTAGTGTCTTTATCACTTCCTCAGAAAACATTTTAAGACAGGAGCGTGTGTCCCTCCTTGAGGTTCCCACAGGCTCTTGAAATCCCTTTATAGAAATTTTCACAATGCATCATCAGTACCTATTAATTTGCATTAAATAATAGTTGGATGAATGAACAATGAATGACTCACAAATAGAGGGCCTAAAAAGGCAACTCATTTGGGGTTGGAAAAATTTGTGTAAAAATAAGCATTCCTTTGTGGGTAATTGCTACATATTCTCTTTCTGCCTCAAGTTGGATGATCCATGGCCATGAACATGGGTCATCAACATGGGCCTCCAAACGAGTCCCACTTTTCCCTCCCTAGCCTATATCTGTTCCATTGCTACTGAGATGACCCATCCTTCCTCAAACCCCGCCTCTACAAGCCATGAAACCAGTCCCCCATCTTGTACCTGTCACTTGAATATCTGCCAAATGGTAGGTGGCACCCAGCCAGTGGGATGAAGCATTGAGGGTCTTGTCTAGAAAAACTTGTTTCACCATTCTGGGGTCTATACTGGAGGAGAACAGTTCCTGGATAGTGACTGTCACGGAGCCCAGCCTAGAATCAGAGATCACGGGGATTCAGCCAGCACCCAACACCAGCAGTGTCCCCTGAGTTCCTACTTTATGGAAAGTGTTTAGGAGTTGAGAATAAAAGCAATAACAGTAATAATAATGAACATCTACTAGGCACTCCTAAGAAATGACTTACACATTTCCTCATCATCACTGCAGTGGAAGGTGTTATTGCAAATATCCCCACAAAAGAAACTGAAGTTAGGAAATACTCAATATTCAATATTCAACTTCAATATTCAAAACAATATGCCTCATGATCCTCCTTTAGAGTGTAGATTTCCTAGTTCCTCCCCTCATCCTTCAGAGACTGAGTGCAATCCCAACTTGGATAGTTGTTGGGCTGTTTACTTTGCTGAGCCTTAGTTTTCCCATCAGAACAATGGGGATAATCATTGTATCCACCTCATGGGGCTTTGATTAAAATTAAGTAAGATGATCATGCATGAAAGTGCTCAGCAGAGAGGCTGGCCATGGTAAATCTTAGTGAGCTGATATTGGTTGAAAAGTGTCCAGAAGAGGAGAAGGTGGTAGATACTGATGGTTGGTGGCCCCATGAGGTTAATCATTTACCCACCCCTGAAAACCTATAGAAGGAGATGGTAGGATTAGCTGACAGGTTTGTGGGGATAATGGGCACAATGTTAGGACTTTCAGAACAAGATATGCCACAGGAGCTCAGAGCAAAAGCCACCAACTCAGCCAATACTCCCAATCTCCTCAACTTACTTCAAGTCAGTAACCAGGCAGGAGTAGAATGCATCTCCTAGCTGGCTGCCTCTGTAGAGTTTGGTGACCTAGAATGAAAAGGAGAAAAAGTGGGTGAGAGAGAGGTCTCTAAGGGCTGGAGGCAGCCACTGGAGGCAGTGAAAGAACACAGCCCTTAGAGCAAGGGAGAACTGAGTTCAAATCCTTGCTCTGGCCCCAATTCACTGTGACTTTAGGCACAGAGCTCCCATTTCTGAGCCTCACTTTACTCATCTGGGAATGGGGAAGTCAGATACGGTTCTGCCTCCAGAAACAGAGAACTCAGAAAATTTGGGTAAAGTGAAGTGTTGAGATAATCAGTTAATAGATGTAAGTTAGAGGAATGAGAGGGGTACTCAGGGCAAAGAGATATAAGATGGGTAAGAGAGACTACACCTTGTCCTGGATGTCCCTCAGCAGGAAGGTGTACTCAGAGGACATGGGGTCTGAGTTGCTGAGGTTCCAGTTGATGATGCGGAAATTTAGCTGGTACTCACTCTGAATAGATAAATCCTGTGGGGCATAGCCTAGGGCCATTAAAAGAAAGAAAAGACATGTCAAGATGCTCAGCATTTATTTTTCTTTTTACTATTTTTAATGTATATTTTTATTGATTTCAGAGAGTAAGAGGGAGAGATAGAAACATCAATGATGAGAGAGAATAACTGATTGGCTGTCTCTTGCATTTCCCCTGCAACTGGGAAAGCCTGCAACTGGAAAATATGCCCTGACAGGGACTCCAACAATGAGCTCCTGGTTCATAGGTTGATGCTTAACCACTGAACTACACAGGCCAGGCAAGATGCTCAGCTTTTATCATGGAGGCATGGCAGCACAGAGGTTCATGCCCTGGGGAATGTAGGGGTTCCCAAATGGAAAGTCACGCAAAGGGGAAAACTCAGAGTTTTACAGGGATTCTTGTGAGCTGAGTTTTTATGTTTGTGCTTATGCAGTTACCACTTTGTAGAATGCTTTTCTGCCCTCTTCCTGGAAAATCCTATGCATGCTCCAGAAGCCCAAAGGTATGGATCTCCAGGAGAGTAGGAACCCACCCATCTATCTTGTTCCTGTCATGCCCCGGTATCTAACACAGGTCTGAGCACATAATATGTTTCAGGAAGCCTTCCTCAACTTGTTCCCCTCCCATCTCTCATCCCACAGTAACCAATTATATAATGTTGATACTATTTTTGTGTCCCTAAGTAATCACTTGACTATGAGTTTTCCAGGGACAAAAGCTGTGTCTTTTATCTCCACACACATGATTTTGGACAGAATTGTCACACATGTGTGTTTGTTGAATGAATGAATGGGAACTGCAGCAGATACCTACAGATGAGGGGCTGATTTTCTCATCTTTTATTTGTTCATTCATTCATTGAGTACCATAATGTGCCAACTTATTAAGAACTAAGTTTCTAGCATCCCAGTAGGCAAATCCTGATTTTGTAGAGTTGGACAATAAAACAAGCAATTGCAGTAAAGTGTGGTAAGTGTTGGTGTACAGCAGGGTCTCTCATCTTTAGAACTACTGCCATTTGGGGCTATATGATTCTTGGTTCTCCTGTATATTGAAGGATATTAGCAACATCTCAGCCTCTGTCCACTAGATGCCAGTAGCACCTTCTCCCAATTGTGACAATTAAAAATGTCTCCAGACATTGCCAGTGTCTACTGGGGGGAGCGGAATTGCCCCTGGGTGAGAATAATTGGCTTTGAGAAACCTTGTGTCTGTAATTTTGATTTTGCATTAAAATATATTAATTTGGTTAAAGAATCTCATGTTTTTACTGGAAATAATAGGAAATACCCTCCCCATGGAGGTTGTGGAGGGTATCTCCCATCCTGAGCTTAGATTTCTTAAAGAGGAAATAAAATAAGACATGTAATGAACACTGTAAATCCAAGTTCAGCATAAAGACTCACCATTGACAAAGAGGCTGCCCCTGACCAGGGTATAGGGACCCATCTGGGTGACATTGTGGGTCAGCTGGCTCAGCTCCCAGTAAAGTCGATTTCTGTCTAGCCCGGGGTTCAGGGGGTCAGGGTGATAGGTGCAGATGACATCCACTCTGGTGGATGCCCCATCTTTTTCAGGCCTGGGGAGAGAGGCATGTGGGAACTCTAGAAGAGAGAGATCCTGAAACTGCTGGGTGTGGGGGCCATAAAGATGGAGAAGCTAATGTGAGGTCGGTGGGAAAACTAAAAAAGGGGTGGTCACCACAAGTGGCCATTATGGCAAATGCTCAGGAAAGAGTCTTACCTGAGGGAGATCAGACTGCAACCCGAGTAGTAGGGGCCCAGACTGCTCCTCATAAACAAGGATCTGAGCTAGAAGAAGGAAGAGGATGAGCAGGAGGGCTGGGTAAGAGGTTGGGTGGGATTTATCCGACCAGGAGCTGCTGGGACCAGGGTCTCACCAGATACTGCAGGATACTCTGAGTAGAGTTGAATATGGCTGAGCCACTGCCCATGTCTACTGAATACTGGAGGTTGGAAATGGTAAAGTTGAGTGTGAGGGTCTCCAAGTTGTACAACAGAACTGTAAGAAGAGAAGAGGTGAGATGGCAGTCACTGGGAGCTGGCCTGAGTCCTCATCAGAATCCTGTAATCATGATAAATCATGATAACCTGTTGTCTTCTTTTCTACTGGTACCACCACCCACTGGTGTGGTCAAGTCAAAACCATCATAAACACTCAGAAATATAAGTATTACTCATCTCACCTCCAAGTACTACCAACTCCATGTGTGAATGATTCTCACATACATCCCTCTCTCCATCTTCTCCTAGCCCAGTTTTTACCTTCTCTCACCTGGACTAGTGCCCCAGCAGGCACACTTCTAGTAGACACCCAGTCTAAAAGTTTTTCTCCACACTAAATAGTAGTAGAAATTTACTTAAATGAGAGTCTCACTCTGGTCACCTTTGCTCTATATCATCCACGACACCATATGGCCTTCAGCATTAGGTTCAAGCTTATAATAATGACCTGACACTCAAGTTCCTTCCTAATCTTGTTCTTACCAGTATTTCAATTTCATTTATCCATCTACTCCATATTAAGCTTTATATTTCAGGCAAATGAAATCCTTCTCAATTTCACTATACTATGCTGTTTGTGCCTATTGACCCTTTGATCAGTCCCCTCTACTAGTTGATTGCCTTCTCCATGCTCTATTTCATTAGAGCCATGGTCGGCAAACTGTGGCTCGAGAGCTACATGCGGCCCTTTGGTTCCTTGAGTGTGGCTCTTCCACAAAATACCACGGCCTTGGCGAGTCTATTTTGAAGAAGTGGTGTTAGAAGAAGTTTAAGTTTAAAAAATTTGGCTCTCAAAAGAAATTTCAATCGTCGTCCTGTTGATATTTGGCTCTGTTGACTAATGAGTCTGCTGACCATTGGACTAGCGCATTCCTACTCCTTAAAGGCTCTGTGTGGGTAACTTTCACTAGAAAGCTATCCCCATTCAAATTATACCAACTGCCTCTTCCCCAAACATCTTACATTTTGTTATAATGGTCTGTTAATCTCACAGGCCTGGAGGCTCCAAGAGGGAAGGCATTCAATTGAATTGTTGGTATAACTGATTGCCCCAAAGCCAGAATTTTACAGCCTAGCTCACCAGTTCCTGTGTGACAATTGTCTGAAGGGCTTGAGAGCTTCTCTTAGGAAGGAAAATGCCTCTCAAATACCTGTTGTTGCTTCTGGTTGCACAGGTGATGACAAAGTGGGCAGGACCGTGGTAGCTGGTTCAGGAGCTATGAAAAAGGCAGTCATCAGTGAGGGACAAACCTGCTCCCTTTCCCCCACCCCAAAGGAGGAGAGACTCATTAGGGTCTCATGGACTTCGGCAGAGGTTGTCTTAGGAAAACCACTCACACGTGTGTCATAAATGAGAGTGACGAAAGGTGTAATTGTGTGAGTTTAAGGGTGAGCAAACCTGTAAATGAAATGAATTCAAGAGAGTTAGAGCAAGTGAATGACAGACTGAACAAAGAAGACAGATAGATAGGCGGGCAGAAAATGGACAGACAAATAGGATATCTGGATAGACAGAGAAAGAATGAACAAAAAGGGTCAAAGACAGGAGTGGGCAAACTTTTTGACTCGAGGGCCACAATGGGTTCTTAAACTGGACCGGAGAGCCGGAACAAAAGTATGGATGGAGTGTTTATGTGAACTAATATAAATTCAAAGTAAACATCATTACATAAAAGGGTACTGCCCGCTCTTTTGGCTCCGCGTGGGCCGGATAGAACAGCCGAACAGGCCGGATACGGCCCACGGGCCATAGTTTGCCCACGGCTGGTCAAAGAGAAAGCAGGAAGAATAAAGATAAGGAATAGAAGTTGGAGATATGGAAGGAAAATAGGAAGGAAGGACAGATGTAGGAAAGATCAAACAGGTGAATGGTCAGAAGGAAGAGTGGACAGATGGTAAAAAAAGGAGAGAAAAATAGCACAAAGAAAAGTTGGAGAGATGAATGGAAGGACAGAAAGAATATACACATGTAAATAAGCAGAAGGAAGATTGTCTGGATGGATGAATGGAAGAAAAGAAGGAAGAAAGGGAAAAAGGAAAGAATGGACCAAGGGAGGGAGGTGTTGGCAGGAGGGAAAGAGGGAGAAAAGAAGGTATTTGAGAGAAGGGATAACTGGAATAATGGAAGAATAGATGGGTTAAAAAATAAACAAAGGAACCACTGGATGAGTTCATGGGCAAATTTGGCCTAACCACTGAGTAGCCCCTGGAGTCTGCAGTTTGATGCTGAGGCCCCTCATGGGGTCCCTGTAAGAGATTTTTTTTCCAGGAGGCATGAACTAAAAGTTACTATCTCACCTCAACCCGTCCCTGTTGTTAAAATTTCTTTTCCAATCCAAACGGATGTGGAGAAATTAGGAAGCCAATATCATGGAAGCAGGTATAAAAACAGGCCAAGGACTCAGCATTCTTCCTCCCACTGACATGTTGGCCCCACTCAGAAGACCAGACTAAGTTTAGGGCAAGCTCCCTTTGTCAGTGAGGAGAAAAGTTTGGCTTAAGAACTAAGGAGTTTAAAATGGGCACTAGAGGCAAAGATACGTACTTGTAGGAGGCTCATCTGGACCACATTCATTATAACCTGGAAATGAACAAGTCACATATAAGGGGAAGTGGCAGAACAATCCCAGGTATTCCATGCATTTCAGTCATATGGGACTCCTGCCTGGATTCCTTTCCCTATGTGTACCAGGTGAGCATCGAGGCATCTTCTAAGGTGAGACCCAAATGTCATATCCACTATGAGGGCTTTCTTGATCTTTCCATTAAAAATGTCTCTTCCCCATCCACCATGCCCTCAACAAAAGAACATATTTATGTTCATACATTTACCACCCCCCCATTATCCATACACTCCACCATCTTCCCTTCCATCCTCCCTCTATCTATCCCTCCATCCAATGAGTAGTCATTCAGGCTTACTATATGCCAAGTTTCATTACATTTAAGGAACATACACTGAACAAAACAGTTTCTGTCCCATTGGAGGTTACATGATGTCAGGTTGTGCATGTAGCCTGTCTTTGTCCCTGGTTGCCTGACTTACAGAAGATGCTTGATAAATGCTAAGTGAGTGAACAAAATGAAGCATGTAAGTTGTACAGTTTCCAAGGGAGGCAAATCCTAAAGTGGGCCCTGCAATGGCCAACGTGAAGGCAACAGATGGAACTCAGAACATCAAGGTGCAGACTGGCCATAAACCTACTGTACATGTGTGTACAGGTCCCTTCCTTCCTCTGAGCTCCATTTCCCTCCTTGCTAAAGTGAGAGTCACAAAGTACCAGAATGTCTCCCTGACCACCTGATGGGGCCATGGTGATAAGAGTTAGTTGCCAAGTATAATTTCCAGGTTGTAGATGGAGAGGAAAGCTGAGTTATTGCAATTAACCTACTATGGCCAAACTCTGTCTCTCAGAACCCCAGATGAATATCACCCCTTAAATGCTGTCACTTCTTGGATTATAGGCTGATGGCCAGTGTGTCCGAAGCCTGGACCTCTTAGATCAGGGGTGGGCAAACTTTTTGACTCGAGGGCCTCAATGGGTTCTTAAACTGGACCGGAGGGCCAGAACAAAAGCAACCTGACCATGCTGGCACTCTCATCTTGGGCTGCTGGTGAAGGAGCGGAGGGGAGAGCAAGAGAAACCTCTGCTCTTTCAGCCCCGCGGGCCAGATAGAACAGCCGAACGGGCCGGATCTGGCCTGCGGGCCGTAGTTTGCCCACGGCTGTCCTAGGTGCTCAGAGTGGCTTACTTCCTTCCTGGTATAGGGCCCCACCCAAAATAGAAGTCTATCCTTAGTCAAGGGTGAGAAGAGAGCAGGGAGGGGAGACAGATGTGCAATTTTCTTTCCCCCAAAATCCCCTTAAAAGACTGGCGATAGATGCTGATTATGACCTGGGTCCACAACTCTCAAGCTACACCCACTTGGGCAAATTATTTAACCTTTCTAAGACTCATTTTATTCTTCTGTAAAACAGGTTTAATCAAGGATCAGCCTGATGGAGTGAGGGAGAAGAATCAGTGTGGAGTAGAGAGTTACACTTGAGTTTTTCTCAACTTTCACCCTAGAGAACTGGTAAATGAGAATCCTCTGGAGTTAGATGGTGGCTCCAGTGGAAGGGGCTGAGAACTGCTAACCATTGAGGTAGAGGCTGTCCTTATCCAGAGAGTAGGGGCCCAGACGAGTGATGCCATGGGTTTGCCAGCTCAGCTCATGGAACAGCTGCTTGGCAGGCAAACCTGGGCCGCTGGGGGGCTGGCGGTAGGTGCAGAGAAAGTCCACCCCTGTCTTGGCGCCATTCTTCATAGACCTGGGGAAGAAGAGGTTTGACCTTTGGGGGATGCAGTTCTGTTGGCATCTCTCCACCTGTGGTCACTACATGCCCCCAGATCCTGTGATTCAGCCTCCTTGAACCTTTTATAGTTTCTCTACCTGGCCACCCTCTCTCACCTTGGGATCTTCACACTTCCAGTGACTTCTGTCTGGAAGTCTCTTCCTTTCTTTCTTTACCTGGGCAATTTCCTGTTCATCTTTCAGGTTTCAACAGACACCTCCACTTCTTCAAAGTTTCCAGGAGGCCAGGAACCTCTTCAGTGATTGAAAACCTGCTCATCCACTATGTGAGCATGTATTATTTGTCCCTGTTCCCTCCAGACATTAACCTCAATTAGGTCAGGGAATGTGACAGTGTAATTCATTGTTTTCGTGTTGAACACCCATCACCCAACACATTGCATGTTCCATGTAAAATCCAAAGTCCTAATGAATTATAAACAAAATGTGATCTATACATGCAGTGGAATATTATTCAGCCTTATAAAAGAAGACGATTCTGCCATGCTACAACATGGATAAACCTTAAAGACCTGCGGTAATTGAATGAGCATCACAAAAAGACAAAGGCTGCATAATTCTGTTCATACATTGAGTAGTCGTACTCATATAGACAGAATGCAGAATGATGAGTTCCAAGATTGGGGTAGAGAGAAATGGGAAGTTGTTGTTTTATGGATATAGAATTTAATTTTTGCAAGTTCTGGAGATTGGTTTTACAGCAATGTGAATATACTTCATACTACTAAACTGTATGTTTTAAAATGGTTCAGATGGTAAGTTTGTTGTGTGTATTTTACCAAAATTACAAAAGTTAAACTTCCTTCAAGGCTCTGCACAGTGTAGACCCTGATGATATCTCAAATCTCATCTCCTCCCTCTCTCTAACCTTGTTCTCTCTCTGCTCTAGCCACACTGGCATCCTTGCTGTTCACTGAATTTGCCAAGTTCATGTCTACCACAAAGTCTTTGCACAGGCTGTCCCCTATGCCTACAACAGTTTTCATGGCCAAATCCTTCTGGGTCACATCTCTGAAGTCACCTCCACAGAGAGGCTACCCTTTTCCCGGGGTAAAACTCCTTTCCCATACTCTCTACTTATTTATGCTTTGCATCACCTTATCGCATTTGAAAGCACTTTACTTCAATACTTACCCTCCTCATTCCTGTCTGATTTCTCCACTAGATGAGGGCAGAGGAAGTACCACAATGGTACCTACTACCTGCCTCAGAGGTGCTGTACCATCATGTCAGTTTAATTAAAATATTAATTGAGAAGTACTTCACAAACACCAATGGAACAAAAAACTGATCCAGAGACATGAGAATAACTAACTGTCCAATGGGTATAGAGTTTCTGCTTGAGGTGATGAAAAGTTTTGAAGCTAGGTAGTGATGATGGGTGCACACCATTGTGTATGTAATTTATGCCACTGAATTGTACACTTAAAATGGTTTCATTGGATAATTTTTGTGTCTATATGTATTTGGTCACAATATAAAAAATTAATAATGTAATATTTTTAAATGGATGCAGAAAAGATCCCGCCTCCCCCCCTACCCCCCCGAATAGCCTTCCACAACCAGGGGCAGCCCCACAGTATCCCATGTCTTTTGGTGGTGGGCTATGGAGGGGGGTGTTCTCACCTTAGTGAGATGACCTTGCAACCTGCATATCGGGGACCAAGGCTGCTCCTCCTGAACAACAGGCTGAGCTGGAGAGGAAGGAGAGAGACAGTATTGGTTAAAGGTGGGCAACAATCCCTGTGATGGGTTATGGAGGTGGGAGGGGTAAGCAGGTCTCTCACCAGATGCTGCATGAGGGTGTCTGTGATGTTGAACTTGAGGGAGCCCCGATGGCTCATGTCTGCTGAGTAGCGCAGGTTGTTGATGGTGAAATTCAGTGTGAAAGGCTCCTCACTGACCTCCGCAGCTATGATGGGTGGAGAGCCAAGGCTTGCAGGAAGTTTTGGGGGCCCAATGTCTTCTTAAAACTGGGGATTCATGGGACCCATGTCCTTCTGATTAGCCTGAGGGTCACTTGTTAATGGAGACAACTCCAACAGTGAGTAGAGCAGGCTTAATATTTGGGGGCATCAAGATGGGCCATTTCTATCCAGATGCAGGAGTGGAGGGCTCTGAGAGGACAATGTGGCTTTGTACTTTCCAAGGAGAGAAGTCTCCAACTTGCCATGCTGATGGGGAACTGATGACCCCTGGTATTTTTATCCACATTCTTTCTGCTTCCCATCTCTACCTTTGTCTCTCTGTGCCTCAGTCTCTCGCTCTCTTCCTTTTAGATAGATGATAGATATCTAAGTCTATTTTTATATCTACGAGAATTGTTGGCTCCTTAAACTACTGCACAGAAGATTGACATACCTGGTTGTAAGTGCAGGAGATAGATCTAATCTCTCATATATTTATCACTGATCTTTCTATATACCTATGTTATCTATCTGCCTATTATCTATCTATCTATCTATCTATCTATCTATCTATCTATCTATCTATCATTTATTTCTCACCTCTCCTGCCAATACAACCAGGTATGTCAACCTTCTATGTATCAATTTAAAAAGTTTAAAAGTCCTAGCAGCTATAACCAACCTCTCTAAACCCCAATTTTTTTTAAAAAAATATTTTTATTGATTTATTAGAGGAAGGGAGAGGGAGAGATAGAAACATCAATGATGAAAGATAATCATTGATCAGCTGTCTCCTGGATGCCCCCTAATAGGGATCAAGTCCATAACTCAGGCATGTGTCCTTGACTATAATCAAACTCAGGACCCTTCAGTCTGTAGGCCAACTCTCTATCTACTGAGCCAAACCAGCCAGGGCTCCGCACCTCAATTTATTCCTCTGTAAGAAGAGATAGTAACAGTTCCTACTTCAAAATATAAGGTTTAAATAAGTTAGTTTTTATAACATGCTTAAGCACTGTGCTGGGCACAGAGTAAACACTATATGAGGATTCATTATATAAAATTAATAAGCAAACACCTCCTCACTATGTCAAAGATTTTTACATGGATAAATATAATCTGGTTCTAGGATTATCCACATTAAATAAAGAAGGAAACCAAAGTACAGAAATGGTCATCTGCCCAAGGTCACATGGCTGAAGGGAGGAAAAATCTGGTTCGAACCCCAGACCTTGCTTGTGACCACCCATGGCTGAGAGGACAACATGCAGCTAGTACAATGCTAAATAGTTGGGATGATCTGTATAGACCCTAATAGAAGTAGAATAAATGAACATATGATACAGGTAAGACTAGTGGTTCCATGGCTTTACTCTAGAATAGGTAAGTGACACAGGAGCACAGTGTTTATTTAAGGACAAAACTCGGGGGGAGGGGAGACTCTTACCTCCCCTTCTTCCTCCTTCCCTCTACTCTGTTATCACTCCCTTAAGCTTCTTTCTACCTTTCCATCTGTCTTCAATTCCATCCATCTATGGATCTTTTTTTTTTTAAATATATATATTTTTATCGCTATTTTACAGAGAGGAAGGGAGAGAGATAGAGAGCTAGAAACGTCGATGAGAGACAAACATCGACCAGCTGCCTCTTGCACACCCCCTACCGGGGATGTGCCCGCAACCAATGTACAGGCCCCTGACCGGAATCGAACCCGGGACCTTTCAGTCCGCAGACCGACGCTCTACCACTGAGCCAAACTGGTTTGGGCCCATCTATGGATCTTTGCTTTCTTCCTTCCTTCCTTCCTTCTTCCATCTTCACTTTCATCCATTCATCTTTTCTTCTTCCTTCTTCCATTCCTTTTTTCTTCTACCATCTATCTACCCACCCATCCATTCTTCCATTCATCCTTAAAACCATCATTCTTTCATACCTCAGTGCTTCTCTTCCTTACTTTTTCCCATTTATACCTCCTTTTATGCATCATCCTGTCCATCCTCTTATCCCCCTTTCTTCCATCTATCCATCCATCTTTAATTCCTCCCATCCCTCTTTACTTCCTTCCATCTGTTTTATACATCTTTCCTCCTTCCTTACTCTTTTCTCTTCCATTCATCTTTTCTCCCTTCCATCTGCTCTTCACTTTTCTCCCCTTCCCTTCTTCCATTCATCACCTCTTCCTTCTTTCCATTCATCAATTTTGTGTTGCCTCCATGTGCATTGGCTTGTTCTTATAATGCTCCAGAAACTATTCCCAGGACTGTATAGTGATGAACAAAACACAGTCAATGGAGCTGACTTTAACTTACTTTTCATAATATAATTTAGGAAAATATGGTTGTTATTGGACCTCAGGTGCCCAGAAACCTGTCATGGTTTGGAAAAAGTCAAGAGGGTAGATGGACCCAAGGATAGTTTGAGAAAACACACCCTAATGCAAGGGCGATTGATTATTGAACACCTACAATATTTTCAATGCAGTGCTTCAGATGCAAAGGGAATTTGGCCTATAAACCAAAACACAGTAGGTATGCACCAAAAATAAGCCTTTTGAAATAAATTAACCCATAATGGAGAGTTAGAACTTAAGTTTTGGAACTACAGGGACTCTGGATTCTATTGTTTATTTTCCGTGTGGGCTGGCAGCCTCTTTTAGCCTGAGCTTTGTCATCTGTAAAATGGAGCTAAGGTACATGATTGTAGTGAGAATTAAAGAACAGAGTGTATATGTTTTGGGATAAATTGTGTTCTCTCCCAAATTCATATATTGTAAACCTAATAACTACTGCCTCTGTAGGTGACTATATTTGGAATAGGGTCTGTTAAAGAGGTAATTAAGTTAAAATGAGGTCACTGGTGGAGGGAGGCTCATCCAATATGACTGATGTGCTTATATATAGAGGGGATTAGAACACACAGAGACTAGGAATGTGAGTGCAGAGGGACTACCATGGGAAAAGGCAACAAGAAGGAAGCCACCTGTAAGCCAACAAGAAAGGCCTCAGAGGAAACCACCCCACCTGCAATTTGATTTTGGACTTCCAGCCTCCAGAACTATGAGAAAATAATTTCTGTTTCTTGAGCCACCCAGTATTTTGTTATGGCAGCCAGAGCTGACTAATACAGTATGAAACTTGGATGGTGCCTGGAAGGTCGTGAGTTGAAATCACCAAAAATCAATAAAACAATGGGTATAACACTGATGTTGAGAAACTAATAACAACAAAGACATGAATGAAAGGATAATAAAAGAGAACCCAGGGTAGGGTTTTAGAAAAATTAAAATGAAAACCATGTGAGGGTCAGATATGGGAAACCATGTCAGTGTCTAAGATTTTCTCACCCTGGGCTGGAATTCTCTATCAGAACACTGTTAGAAAAAGAAGGAATGTGTTAGGGGCCCTTCCAGGTGTTTCTCTCACCAAGGACAGAAGGTGAAGGAGAACAAATGCTTTCAACAACTTCAGTGGGAATGAAACCCAGGAAATAGGGGCCAGGAATACTCACTGGTGGGAGTCATGGTTGTAACTTGCAAGGTGTAACCTGCAAAGAGAAGGTGAGAGGAACTGAGTGAGTTTTGGGATAAACATAGAGATTATGGGAAAGGGACTTTATATATATATATATATATATATATATATATATATATATATATATATATTTTTATAGAGAGGAAGAGAGAGGGATAGAGAGTTAGAAACATCGATGAGAGAGAGACATCGATTAGCTGCCTCTTGCACACCCCCACTGGGGATGTGCCCGAAACCAAGGTACATGCCCTTGACCGGAATAGAACCCGGGACCTTTCAGTCCACAGGCAGATGCTCTATCCACTGAGCCAAACCGGTTTCGGCAAGAGAAAGGGACTTTTGTGTGTGATGAAATAGAGGTAAAAGGCAATGGAGAAATATTCAAGGAGGAGGCAACCAGGCAATGAGATTGAAGATAGCTAGACCCAGTGATTATTTCATCACAAGGAAGTCTGAACCTGGACCAAAAGGATGGATTATTTATTGCTTTAGAGAAATGAAGACAACACAAATCCCAACTGGAAAAGAGATCATGGTTGTAGCTAACTCCTCACCATTGACGTGAAGGCTGTTCCTGTCCAGGGTGAAAGAACCCAGCTGGGTGACACTGTGGGTCTCACGGCTCAGCTCCCAGTACAGCTGCTCTCTGTCCAGCTTGGGGCCTGCATGGTCAGAATGGTGGGTGCAGACAATGTCCACACCAGTGGCTGCTCCATGTTTCTCATCCCTGGAGAAGAAAGGACACGGGGATGTGGAATATGGAAGGAGATCCTTTTGGGTGTAGAAAATGAAATGGAATAGGCTGAGGAAATGCTGAAACCTTGTTGGGGCTCTCTTAAATGTCTCTCATCTGAGCCAACCTTTCATAATTAGGCACAGAAAACATTTTAATTAGAATTTGCAGACAGGATGCAATAGTTCTCTAATAGAACCTTCAATGAAAACAAAATGTTCTGTGAATTACATGAACTATAAACATGGTGCTTCATTTTTAAGCCTTGAGCATTCTCACTACCTCTGGGCACGAAGAAGCATGGAGGTGTCATGGAGGGTGCTGAAGGCCAGCAGTGCCAGGGACATGTCTAAGAATTGAGCCCTGTTGGCCGGTGCATGAGGGTCCACCTGGTCTGATAAGGCACTCTATCTGGGGGAGGAGGGTCTCACCTGAGCGAGGCCAGTCTGCAGTCTGAGAAGAGGGGGCCAACACTGGTCTTACCAAGCAAGAGCCGCAACTGGAGGAGGAAAGGGGTAGTGAGCAGAAGGGCTGAGGACTGTGGGCAGGCATGAGGTGGGACTGACGCTAGTCATTGAAGAGCCCTTACCTGGTGCTGTAGGATCCTCTCAGTGGAATTGAACTTCAAGGAAGCTGGGTGCCCCATGTCCTCTGTGTAGTGCAGGTTGGTGATGGTGAAGTTCAGGGTGAAGAACACCAGGGTGGGGGCAGTGGCTGCTGTGGGGGAGGAAGAAAAATATGTTCATCTGGGATCACAGTAAACACCAAGGGTGCCTGGGGCTCTAACCAGTGGGCACCGGCAGTGGACTAAGTACAGCCACAGGCTGCAGGAGCTGAAAGAGAGAACGCTATGCAATTGTTAAGACATTGGGAACATCCACTCATTTATTCAGTGAGCATCTATTGAGCTCTACTGTGTGAGAGGCTCTGTGCTGGACTCTGTGGATCAAAGATGAATAGGGCATAGTCTCCTAATGTTGTGGCCAGGAGAGGGATCAGAGCATTATGATGCAGGGAAGCCAGAGATGTACTGTTCAAAGACAGACACTCCGTCAAAGACTGGGGAAAGCTTCCCAGAAAAAACATCATTTTTAGTCTCACCAAAAGCTCAAGTAAGAGATAGGTGACAGGAGCTGAGCAAGTAGAAAAAGTGCTCAGGCAGAAGGAACAAGGTCCGACAGGAGGGCAAAGCTGTTGCACTTAAGGAACTTGAAGTCCTTTCACTGTGGCCTTGGGGAGTCTAGACATGAAATTGGAGGGAGCCTCTGATTCCAGGAAGGGAAGGCAGTGTCTATGCAGTTCAGGGGTTTGGGTGTGATTTGTAGAGGAGATGGTTTTCCAAAGATTCTAACAGACAGGAATTATGTGAACATCGGGAGGGAGGCTGCAGCTCCTGTGTGGACTGTAGCAGGCTAGAGTGGAGGCATCTGCAGCTGCCCTAGCAAAAAATGCAGGAGCCTGAATAAAGGCCGAGTGATGCAGATGCAGAGAAAAGAAGGACTCATGAGATATTCCATAAGGAGAGGAGATGAACTGGTGATGGATGGAGGTGGGAGGTGAGCAACAGGGTGAGTCAAGTTTGGCGCCTGCCTTGGTGATGATGAGAAAGAGTAATTTTGGGAAAAGATGATGACTTTAGGGTCAAAGACCAAGGGGCTATATAATGTCTAGGAGGTGGGTGGACCAAGGGTCAGCAGCAGCTGTGTGATGTGGGCTGGACTCAGAATCTGGATTCTGAGCAGCTGGATCCTGATAGCTAGGCGGTCCGTGAAATCCATGTAAATGAATAAATGAATAACAAGAAAAGTGATCTAGTAATGATAGAGTGTGAGTGAGCAATGAGGAAAGTGATCTAGTATGTGTGATTTTGCAGAGAGGATTTGGTGCCTCCTACCTGTGGGCCTGCTGGAGGGGGATGGAGCCAGAGAAATGAAGGGTATGGATGTCACAGGAAACGAGGAAAACAATCAGGAATAAAATCAAAAGTGTACTGTAATCTTAAGGGAATGGTGGCCTTAGTGGTGGGTCTAGTTATAAAAATGTGCACCTCTCTCTATGCACCATTTATCCTGGGGTCAGTTGTGTGGGGAGTAGGAAGGGAGGGTGACTCCTTATACTCCTAGTTTAACCACATTCTTATGCATGACCTCTGGACTCCTTCCCATCTTAATGGACGGAGGTATTAATAGGAGGAAAGAGTTGGCTGGTTGCGCAGCTTATTTTTAGGGACAGGGCAGTAGTCACAGGTACACAGAAATATGAAATACTCACTATTGGGGGTGGTGGCTGATGACAAATGGGTGTAACCTGTAAAGAGAGGGAGAGATAGTAAAGAAGGGGGAAGGAAGACATCTTCCATGAGAAAGCAAATTGGCCTGACCAGCATGGCTCAGAGGTTGAGTGTCAACCTATGAACCAGGAGGTCACGGTTAGATTCCTGGTCAGGCACATGCCCGGAATGCATGCTCAATTCCCAGTGTGGGGCATGTTGGAGGCAGCCGATCAGTGATTCTCTCTCATGGATATTTCTATGTCTCTTTCCATCCTCATTCCTCTCTGAAATAAATAATAAAATAAAATAAAATAAGTTAAATTGGCCACTGAAGAGATGGCAGCTGGACTCACGGCTGGGATATATCAAAAGGAGACAAAGTGCTCACCTTAAAGACACAAAATTCACCCTCCCCGCCCCAGAGAGGCAAAAGCCTTGCTCAAATCCCTCTGAAATGTGAGGCCCCAGAGAGTCTGAACTTGGAAGCTTGTTGCCATAGAGCCTCCTCAGTGGGAAGGAGACCCAGCCCCAACACAGCCTCTCAGCATTGATGTAAACACCTGCATCACAGAAACTGGGAGGAAGCATCTCCAGTACTTGAGTGGGAATCATTCTGGAGATTCCAGGGAGATGGTGGCCACCTCTGGACTCTATGGGTACTAGTTCCCATTTCCCCCAGGCAGGAGGTGACGTGGGGTGAAGCATGGAGGCAGTGGATTCCTGGCCTCATTTGTTGCTAAGGTCTGGGAATTACAGGGCTGTAGAGACTTCTGAACCTCAAAATACTCACTTCTAGGGGTCGTGGTCTGGGTTTGGTAGGTGTAACCTGCGAAAGTGGAGAAACAGTGAGAAGGGAGGGATTAGGGAAAAGGACAATGGAGATGGAGGATTTAAAACAAGCTGTGATGCTAAAAAGATGGCCCTCCTCACCGTTGATGTAGAAACTGTCCTGGTCTAGGGTATAGGGGCCCAACTGGGTAAAACCACCAGTCAGCAGGCTCAGCTCCCAGTACAGCCGCTCCCTGTTCAGCCCGGGGACCACAGAGTCAGGGTGATAAGTGCAGACGATATCCACTCCTGTGGCTGTCCCTTCCTTCTTGGGCCTGGCAAGGGTGGATGACAGGGGTGACAATAAATGAAGTGAATTCCTAGGGAGGGGTCTTGACAGTTCTGGGGGCAGGACAGGAATGAGCCATAGGACATGAGGAGGCAGTAGAGAGGTGAGAAGTCAAACTTAGATTCTCTGAGTTCACTGACTCTGGCCTTCCTCACACTGTGAGCAGTTAGTGGGTGGGAAAATTATTAAATTGCAAGGCAGAAACTGTCAGTGAGTGAGGAAATTATGATTAAATTAAAATGCAGAAACCTGTATCCTTAAGGCATGTTAAGGGGACAGGAAAGCTCATCCAAGAGACATGCATAGAGATTGAATTTGGGATTAAATCAAATGAAAGACACTTTTCTTGAGAAAAAATGCTGGAAACAGAACTGAAAACCTAAAGGAAATGCCCTCACTGGTCAAAGGGAGGGAAGAGGAAATTCAGAAAGATGACCGGAGTAGGGATCCAAGCCTACTGATGATTTTGCAGAATCTGGGATAGTTGGTAGGAGGAGGTTCAGTCAGAAGAAACACTGGACCTGGAGCAAACACCTCCTGAATTCCACTTCTTCTCAGAACTTATACCAGGAGGGCAGGAAGAAGCAGAACAAACTCCTCAGATCTGGAAGCACCTGAGGCTGCTCTGACTGGCTATACAAGGTCTCACCTGAGGCGGGTCAGTCTGCAACCTGAGTAGAGGGTACCCACACTAGTATTCTTGAACAAGGCCTTGAGCTGTGGATGAAGACAAGGGAAATAAACAAATGGATGGAGAGGCAGGGGCAAGGTGGTCATCTAAGATTGGGTAGGAGAGACATGGGCAGGGCTAGCAATGATGGACAGGGCAGGAGTGGGAGGGATTGTCACCAGTGGGCAGGAGGGAGTTTAGATAGATGGCTTCAATGAGCAGGAGAGGGTGCAGTGGGTGGAGCTGGCATCAGTGTGCTTGGCAGAGGTTAGGTGGGCAGATCTAGCATCATGGGCAGGGCTCTCACCAGGCGCTGCAGGAACTTCTCAGTGGTATTGAATTTCAAAGAGCCTGGAGGCCACGTGTCATCTATGTACTGCAGGTTAGTGATGGTGAAGTTGAGGGTAAAAGGCACCAGGGGTGGTCCTGTGGCTGCAACAGGGGAGGGAGAGGAGAGCCCACACTGAGTTAGGCCTGGGAGGGATGTAGGGGGTAGGGCCTGAGGCCATGATCCTGAGACCACTGGCCATCTCACTGGAGATACTGTGAGGGCTGATGGTCCTCGTGGCCTAATTTTAGAATCACCAGTGTTGAAGTTAGACCATCACATGCAGCAGGTGAGGGAGGGAACAATTTGGAAGCTTATCCAGATTTGAAGGAGACGATTTACACCTAAAATTATTATTTATCTCAAATTAGTTGCTAACTTATTTTCCTCTATCCATCCACCCACCAACATTTAGTGGCTATTTCTCTGTGTTCAGCTAACAACACAAAAGTGATTCACAGCTGTGTGGTATTGCAATGATTCCCCAGCCTGTGTCCCTGACCCTTTCCCTCCTTGAGAACTGGAGATGTGGGCAGGGGTCTGTCACTTTCTTTCCTGGTAGGGTAGAGGGGGCTTCTGAAGGCTACTCATCAGTACTCACCATGGGGGGTGGTTTCTGAAGTCTGGTGTGTGTAACCTGCAGAGAGAGAGAGAGAGAGAGAGAGAGAGAGAGAGAGAGAGAAAAGGTGCTGGATGTAGGAAAGGAATAAGAGGCGTGCCAGGGGAGCACGAGGGCTCAGGAATACACAAGGGAAAGGTGGCCACTGCTCACCATTGACATAGAGACTGTCCTGGTCCAGGGTGTAGGGACCCAACTTGGTGACACCTTGGGTCAGCTGGCTCAGCTCCCTGTACAGCTGCTTTCTGTCCAGCCCAGGGCCTGCAGGGTCAGGACGATAGTTGCAGGCTATGTCCACACTGGTGGCTGCTCCATCTCTCTCAGGCCTGTGGAGGTAGGGACACAGAGGCAGAACCAATGAAGATCCATCTGCAGAAGGTCCTTGAGAACATTGTGGGGCACCACAGTGAAAGTTCGAAGTGGTGCGGCTCTTTCCAGCAGGAATGTTGTATCTTCCATTATTGAGTGAATTTGTTCCACATTGTAAAAACAGTTTCATAAGAGGCCACCTTCTGTACAGGACTCCCTTCACTAGCCCCCCTACCCTCTACAATCTATTCTATATGCAACTCTAAATGGAAATCTGTCCTTGTTAGACAGATTTGCTGAAAACTTTTCACTCTCTACTGCCTATGAACAAAGCTCTAATGTTGCAAACAGTGTCAAAGACCTTCTTTGCTCACCTCCTCTCTGCCTCCCTCCTGGAAGGTGAGTACTTCTAATTTGCATGTCCTCTCTGCCTTAGACTCTGCTTTCCCCACGTTATCCCCTCTGCCTGCAACACTCCTCTTGCCCCAGAACTGTGTCTTCTTGCCATCACTTCTGCTCTCCAAAGTCTCATCCCAGTTCCTCTAGGTCCTATACTTCCCTCATTTCTCAGCACTTCAATGTTGTCACTGGCCATCATTTCTCATCTACAAAATGGGTGTAATCATGGTATCCAGGTATATCGGGTGGGGATTAAATCTATTGATATTAGTAATTTGCTTAGAATAGTGTAATTAATATATATACACACATATCTGCATATAATTAATATAATACACAATTCTTGATGACAGAATTTGTGCTTTGACTCCCATCAAGTTTTTGGAGCAGAGCGCCAAGCTTGGTATACACTACAGGCCCCAGCAATGTTTGTGGGTGGAAAGAAAATGTGTGGAATTCCAGGCCAGAGGAGTGGAGAGGTCACGTTCACTATGGGGCATCGGCAGCCCAGGCTGGGCTCTAAGGAAGGTGACTTCATTCCATCTTTCTCTGTTCAGGAAGATAGTTCTTTCTCAAATTCTATTTATGGAGGCCTGGAGAGTTATTTCTGGGAGATGGCCACTAAGGCTCAATCCTCCAAAAGATGTCAGAATAGAGCAGGCCACACACTAGGATATCAAAGACCTGCTTTGCTCACCTCACCTCCTCAGAAACCCCCATCACTAGATAACCTAGGGCCGAGCTCCACACCTGTGCATTGGAAGGGAGAAAACAATCAAAGGCAGGAATGATGTGGAATGAGAATGAACCTAAGGTTCTTCACAAAGAAAAGAGATAAAGTAAGCTAAGTGAGCAAAGGCCTGGGCTCTAAGGAGACTGGGCTTGAATCCTGGTTCTACCATTTGGCAGCTATTGGCTTGGGGCAAGTTCCTGAACTTCTCTGTGCCTTGATGTTTCATCTATAAAATTATGAGATTAATAATGATGTTTAAAGAGTTTGGGAGCCGAAACCGGTTTGGCTCAGTGGATTGAAAGGTCCCAGGTTCGATTCCGGTCAAGGGCATGTACCTTGGTTGTGGGCACATCCCCAGTTGGGGGTATGCAAGAGGCAGCTGATCCATGTTTCTCTTTCATCAATGTTTCTAACTCTCTATCCCTCTCTCTTCCTTGCTGTAAAAAATCAATAAAATATATTTTTTTAAAAGAGTTTGGGAGATGATGTATGGAAATCATTTACATGACCCTCTGGATGTCTGAATACATTTTTGATTGTCATAATCTTGGGGGACTGGGGTACTTTAGCCATCTAGTGGGAAGAGGCTAAGATGTTGCTAAATATCCTACAATGCACAGGACAGCCACCCACAAGAATTACCTGACCCCAAATGTCAGTAGTGACCATATGTGAAGAACCCCAATGTCTGATGCATACTAAGTGCTTTCTGTGTGTTAACCTTCAGAATACTTATATTTAGGAGTGACAGCAGCTGCATGGCAACATGACTGGACCTCCAGGTCTCTCCCCATTTAAGTTACACAAGTCAAACATTTATAATTCAACAAAAGATTCCATGCTCAACACACAGAGGTGTCTGAGATATATGGCACTAAGACAATTAAATGTGGCATATCTGAGTGAACAGTGGAGACAGGATGAGAGGGGAAAGAACAGAGACAGAAGCTGCATACAGTCCAGTGCTCCCCAAGACTTCAGCAGACACAATAGCAGGTAAGGGTTGGGGTGCAACCAACACTGGGCAAAGCAGAGGGGCAGAGACAGCAATTGGGTCTGTGTGGCTAGCACACTAAGGCTGGGCCAGGGCCAGGGTCACAGAAGAGGTGCAAAAAGTTGCAATGCTCCACAGCCCACTGGTATGAAACAATCGATTCCTCAGACTCAGGAACCACCCACCCTGTGGCCTAAAGAGCAGCAAAGTCCTTACTCAGCAGATCGCAAAAGGGCTGAAATAAACTTTCTAGCCAAAGTAGTCTATACTTATTATATCAAACCCATATGGAAGAGTAGACCAATATCTCTGATAAATATAGATGTAAAAAACTTTAAAAAAGTATTAGAAAATCAAATACAACAACACATTAAAAAGATAATACATCATGACCAAGTGGGGTTCACTCCATGGACATAAAGATGTTCAACATAAGCAAATTGATCCCTGTGATGCACATATTAATAAAATAAAAAACAAAAATCATGTGATCATATAAATTAATGCAAAAAAGCCTTTGACAAGATACAACATTCATTTATGATTAAAACACTTAATATAATGGGTATTGAAGGAAGGCATCTCAACATAATAAAGGCCATATAAGATAAACCCCTAGCTAATATCATACCTAAAGGTGAAAAACGGAAAGCTTTAACTCTAAAATCAGGAACAAATAATTATGTCCACTCTCATCAATGTTATTCAACATAGTACTGGAAATTCTATCCAGAGCAATCAGGCAAGAGAAAGAAATAAAAGGCATTCAAATTGGAATGAAGTAAAATTGTCACTTTTTTTCAGATGGCAAGAATACACCAAAAAAGTGATTAGAACAACAAATACAATAAAGTTGCAGAATATAAAATTTTTGTACAAAAATCTACTGCATTCCTATAGACAATAAAATTTCAGAAAAAAAAACCACACACACCACCAATTCCATTTGCAATTACAACAAAAAGTAAAATACCTTGGAATAAACTGAACAAAGAATGTGAAGGACCTATACAATGAAAACTATAAGATATTGTTAAAAAATGAGAAAGACAATCATTTAAATGATTTCCATACTTCATCTCCCAAACTCTTTAAACATTATTATTAATCTCATAATTTTACAGATGAAACATCAAGGCACAGAGAATTTCAGGAACTTGCACAGAGCCAATAGCTGACAATTATGGATGGGTCAGAAGACTCAACATTATTAAAATAGCCATATTATTTAAAGCAATATACATATTTAATGCAATCCCCATCAAAATCCCAATGGCACTTTTCAGAGAAGTATAACAAACAATTCATCAAATTTGTATGGAACCACAAAAAACACAGATAGCCAAAGCAATCCTGAGAAAAGAACAAGGACAGAAGTAGCATACTCTTACTTCAAATTATACTATTGAGCTACAATAATCAAAGCAGTATGGTATTGGCAGAAAAACAGACACACATACAAATGGAACAGAATTAGAACATCCAAGATGGCGGCCTAGGCAGTCTCCTAAGCTGCCGCCTCATCAACAATTTAATTAAAAAAACAACTAAAATCAAAAAGGACTTCACCAAAACGTCAGGAAAACTGGCGGAGTGGAATAGCTACAACTAGAAAGAAAGAGAGAGGCTCACGGAACGGACTGGGAGCCGAAAAGCACTGAGGTAGGGAGACGCTCGCGCACGCGGCCGCCGAATACCTGCCTGGCGGTGGGAGGGGAGGAATCCCCGATTGCACGGAACCCTTTCCGACTGCACTGAACCCAGCCCCGGCTGAAATTCCGTGGTCCCAGGCTCATACGGGTGGAGTCTGGACTGCAGAGAAAGGCACCCAGAGACTCAGAGACTCAGAGACTCAGAGACCGGGGACCGGGAGTCGCAGTCGCAGCCGGCAGGGTCTACAGACTCGCGCACGTGAGCAAGTACGCGCTGAGGTCTGACCGCCGCCTCTCCGGAGCGGAAGGAGCCAGAAGCTCCAGGTCTGACCGCGGAGGCTGCCGCCGCCTCTCTGTACAAGGTGGCGGCCTCTCCGTAGCGGAAGGAGTCAGAAGCTCCAGTCTGACCACGGAGGCTGCCGCTGCCTCTATGTACAAGATGGCGGCCTCTCTGTAGCGGAAGGAGTCAGAAGCTCCAGACTACAGAGACCAGCCCAAGTCCGGGTGAGCCCCTGCGGCACCCACGCTCTTGCTTGGGGAACCTGGGCCGGTCAGGCGGAAACTCAGGCGAGTGCACAAGGGCAGGGCAGAAGCCAAGACTGTCAGTTCAGCCCTGAGACTCTGCCCCATCCAAGCTGAGCAGAGGCTTCTGCAGTTTTTCAAGTCTGATCCTATAAGACTGTCTCCAATACAGAAGTTATCCCAGAGTAGACACAGCTGATACCCACATCCAATTGGCCTGAAGGTCAATTCACAACAATAGAGACTTAGCTACAACAAAGCTGTGCACGCAGTCCACAAAGGGGATCACCAAGAGTGTCTACCTCAGGTAACTGAGGAGGTTGATCCACTGTGCTATATAGGACACCAAACACACAAAGCCATCATAACAACTCTGAAAAATAGTGATAATGCCGAGACAAGGAAACAGATCTCAAACAAAAGAGATGGAGGATATAGAGTTCAGAACTACGGTTCTAAGGTTATGCAACAATATCCTAGAAAAGCTCGATAAACTCCATGAGACCCAACTAAAAAGTATAGATAAACTGACTAAATTGGAAAATATTATGCAGAGATCCAACAGCAGAATGGAAGAACACAAGAATCAGATCAAAGAGCCAAAAGACACTCCGCTGGAGAAGGAAGAAGAAAAGAGGATCCAGAAAGTTGAAGATAGTGTAAGGAGCCTCTGGGACAACTGCAAGCGCACCAACATCAGAATTATGGGGGTGCCAGAAGAAGAGGGAGTGCAAAATACTGAAAACATATTTGAAGAAATAATATCAGAAAACTTCCCTCACCTGGTGAAAGAAATAGACTTACAAGTACAGGAAGCCTACAGAACCCCAAACAAGAGGAATCCAAAGAAAAATTCTTCTCGACACATCATCATCAATATGCCAAGGGTAAAAGACAAAAAGAGGATCTTACAAGCAGCAAGAGAAAAGCAGTTGGTTACCTATAAGGGAGCACCCATACGACTATCAGCTGATTTCTCAACAGAAACCATGCAGGCCAGAAGGGAGTGGCAAGAAATATTCAAAGTGATGAATAGGGAGAACCTACAACCAAGATTACTGTATCCAGCAAAGTTATCATTCAGAATTGAAGAGCAGATAAAGAGCTTCACAGATAAGAAAAAGCTAAAGGAGTTCATCACCACCAAACCAGTATTATATGAAATGCTGAAAGGTATTACTTAAGAAGAGGAAGAAGGTCAAGTGAATTAAAAATCTCAGGAATAGAATAAACTGGTGAATATAATAGAATTAGGGGCAAAGAAAGGGAGTGGATAGATAATTATCAGGGTGAAGGGGTGTGGGGTGCAGAAAGAGACTGGATTAAAATTGTATAACCTATGGATGAGGACAATGATGGGGGAGGGGGTAAGGGCAGAGGGTGGGGTGGGAATCGGGTGGAAGGGAGCTATGGGGGAGAAAAAGGAGAAACAATTGTAATAATCTGAGCAATAAAGATTTAATTAAAAAAAAAAAAAAAAAAAAAAAAAAAAAAAAAAAAACAAATGGAACAGAATTGACAGCCTAGAAATAAACCCAAACCTATATGGGAAACTAATTTTCTACAAAGGATCAAAAACATATAATGGAGAAGAGAAAGCCTTTTTAGTAAATGGTGTTGGGAAAATTGGAAAGCCACATGCCAAAGGATGAAACTAGACTGTTAGTGGACACCATACACAAAAATTAACTCAAAATGGATCACAGACCTAAACATAAGACTGGTAACAATAAAATAAATAAAAAGAAACATAGGTACTAAACTTATGAACTGGTCTCAGAGAAGCTTCTGTGACTTTGATCCCAAATGCAAGGGAAGTAAAAGTAAAAATAAATGAGTGGGACTACATCAAACTAAAAAGCTTCTGTACAGAAAAATAAACCATCAACGAAACAAAAAGGCAAAAATGAGAAGATATTTGCAAACAATACCTCTGATAAGGGGCTAATATCCAAAACATATAAACTCTTCCTACAACTCAACAACAAACAAAAAACAATCCAATTAAAAAAAAAATAGGCAGAGGACCAAACAGACACTTTTCCCAATAAGACATACAAATGGCCATTTACACACATATGAAAAGATGCTCAACTTCACCAGTTATAAAGAAAATACAAATTAAAATTACAATAAGATACCACTTTATCCCTGTTAGAATGGCTATTATCAACAAGACAATAAATAACAAGTGTTGGATAGGATGAAGAGAAAAAGGAACCCTCATTCACTGCAGGTAGGAATGTAAACTGGTACAGCTACTATGGAAAATAGTATGAAGTTTCCTCCAAAAATTAAGCATAGAACTACCATATGATTCAGAAACCTTTCTTCTGGATATCTACTTGAAACTTTTTGAAAACATTTATTTAAAAATATATATGCGCTGTATGTTCATTGCAGCATTATTCACGAAACCAAGACATGAAAATAATGTCCTTCGATGGATGATTATATAAAAAAGATGCGGTAGATATATGCAATGTAATACTACTCAGCCATAAGAAAGGATGAAATATACAGATTTAATGAGAGCATGGATGAACCTTGAAAGTATACTGCTAAGTGAAACAAATCAAATGGAAAAAATAAGCTTATGATTTCACTTGTATGTGGGATAGAAAAAAGAAAGCAACAAATGAACAAACAAAACAAAGTCATAGATACAGACAACAGGAGAGGTTGAGGAGAGGTTGAAGAGGGTAAAGGGGTCAAATATACCAGGTGTACCAGTTAATAATGTGGATTTTGTAATCAAAGAAAACATAATAATTTCAAGAGAAACATCAAAAGTGCTTATTCAAAGTATTGTCCATCACTAGCTACACATTTCCCCCATCTTTCAGGTAATTTGTAGATACCGTCCCAATAGAACTTTTCTTGTTTTGAGGCAAACCGTTCAGAGACCCAATTTTCTATTTCTTTGTACATTTTGAAGTGCTGCTCAGAAAGTGTGTGTGCCATCAATCAGAACAAATGGTAATCGGAAGGAGCAGGATCTGATGAATACAGCGGGTGAGTTAATATTTCCCAGGTAAGATCTTTTAACGGGTCTTTAACTGGTTTTGAAGTGTGTGATGGTCCGTTATCATGAAGCAAAATTACTCTGCCGTGTCTTCTGGCACATTCTGGTCGTTTCACTATCAAAGCATGGTCCAAATTGATTATTTGTTGGTAGCGATCAGTATTAATGGTTTCACCTGGTTTTAGAAGCTAATAATACAACACACCTTCCTGATCCCGCCAAATGCAGAGCATTGTCTTCTTTTCGAAGTGTTTTGGCCTTGCAGTCAATGTTGATGGTGGATGTGGCTCAACCCATGATTTTGTGCATTTGAGATTCTCAAAATAAATCCACTTTTCATCGCCAGTCACAATTTGATACAAAAAAGACTGTCTTTTGTGCCGTTAAAGCAACATTTTACTGATGATGTTTCGGTTTTCCATTTATCTTTCATTCAGTTGATGTTGCACCCATTTTTCTTCCTTTAAAATCTTTCCCATTGCTTGTAAATGATCAGAAATTGTTTGCTGAGCAATTTTTAATCTTTCTGCAAGTTGTTTTTGAGTTTGACATGCATCTTCATCCAATAATGCTTGTAATTGTTGGTCTTCAAACTTTTTCGATTGACCTGGAGGTTCTTTGTCTTTCACATAGAAATCATCACTTTTCAAGCATTTAAACCAGCGTTCACAAGTATCTCGAGATGGAGTATATTCACCATAAGTTTCCCGAAGTATACAATAACTTTCAGCAGCACTTTTCTTCAAAATAAAGTAATGAATTAAAACTTCCTACAAATGCTCTTTTTTTGGGCATGAAATTAGACATATTTAAGAATAAAAACATCTATGTTAACACCCTCAGCAAATTTGACATAGGAAGTTTTGAAGCATGCTGTCAATACAACAAAATAGTATACATATCAAATTGCATATATATCAACATATGTGTAACTCCACCTATTGAAAAAAAATCCATATTATTAACCGGTATACCAGGTATAGTGATGGAAGAAGACTAAACACTGGTTGGTAAGCAAACAATGCAATATACATGAGTATTATAGAATTACACACTGGAAATTTATATAAGTTTAGTTATTAACCCATGTCACCCCAATGAATTCAAATTAAAAAAAATAAACATATGCAGTGTGGGTTGGGGGTATGGTAGGCTGTGGGTTTATTCTTTGTGAAGGATAATATGAAAGAATGCATCTTTATGAAAGAATTCGGTACATGTTTTCAGGTTATTATGTTTTGCTTTGCTCCTATCAAATATTGCATGTGAGATTAGAGACTCTTGAGGATGTAAAGGTCCAGTGCAGGGACCAGGGGCCAGAACTGGAGGGATAGTGGCTGTTTCAGGTGGGGAGCTGGAAAAGGCTGAGATCAAAGGGAGGACCCAGCCCTAGAGGACTGTGGATAAAATCTCCACTGTTCCTTACTGGGACATCTCTGGTGGTCTTACCTGAGCAAGGCGAGTTGACAGCTGGAGTAGAGGAGGCTGATACTGGTGTTCTTAAACAGGGATCTGAACTGTTGAGGGAGGAGAAAGAGGTGAGTAGAAGGACTGATAGGGAAGGGCAGGAACAGGGTGGAATGAGAAGAGCAGGGCTGGCATCAGTTGGAAGGCAGGGAGAGATGAACGGAGCATAGGAGAGGTGGAGGACTGATAGCAGTGGGCATGGTGGCCATCAGTGGGCAATATAGGAATGAGGTGGGCATGAGGAGACTTACCAAGTGCTGCAGGATCTTTTCTATTTTGTTGAACTTCACTGAGTTTGGATGTTGCATGTCCTTCATGTAGTGCAGATTTGTTATGGTGAAGTTAAGTGTGAATGGCACCAGGGCAAGGACAGAGACTGCAGTGAAGTTGAGAAAGAAGATATCACACCCTGAATCACTGCCTGTGCTAAATTTAAAGGTCAGGGGCAGAGGAGTGGTATTCACATCTGCTGCAGGAGCTCAGAATATCTCTCCCCAGAATAGGAAAGCTTTATTTTGAACATTAATAGTAGTAGTCTATACTAAAAGCCTAGGTGGCCCTCATGTGCCATCCCCATGTCATCACAAGATGGCCACCACAAGATGGCTGGCAGGGAAGGGCAATTGTGGGTGATCAATCAGGCCAGCAGGGAAGGGCAGTTGGGGGTGAACAGGCCGGCAGGGGAAGGCAGTTGGGGGTGACCAGGCCAGCAGGGGAGGGCAGATAGAGGCGATCAGGCTGGCAGGGGAGCAGTTAGGTGTTGATCAGGCTAGTAGGGGAGCGGTTAGGGGGCAATCAGGCTGGCAGGCAGAAGTGGTTAGGGGCAATCAAGCAGGCAGGCAGGCAGGCAAGCAGGCAGGTGAGTGGTTAGGAGCCAGCAGTCCCAGATTGGAGAGGGTGCAGGCTGGGCTAAGGGGACCCTCCCCCCACCACGCATGAATTCCATGCATTGGGCCTTTAGTAATAATAATAATAATAATAATAATATTGACAATAAAAACAGCAGCAATAACAGCTGATGTTTGGTAAGGGCTCACTTTATGCTACTTTATAACCTTTGTTAGCACTTTCCATCTGGTATTTCATGTAATCCTCACACAAACCTTAGAGGCACATCCCGTTACTTACCCCAATCTAACAGAGATGAAAATGAGTGTCAGAAAGATTAAGGCACTTTTCCAAGGCCACACAGCTATTTTAGGGCAGAAGCTCAGGCTCTAGATTTTATCCTTCTTACACTGTCCCCTTGCCTTGATCTGTCCATGTATGCTGTCCTGACTTCTCATTGTGAAGCACAGAGGCATGCAGCTATGCAGCTTGGAAAGCAGTAGATAGAGAATGCTCTTACCTGTAGAACTGGAGAAGGAGACTGGAGCCAATGAGTTTCTCAAGGAGGGTGTAGAAGTCATAGACACTGAGGAGGAAGCATCAGAAATAAGAATAATGCAGCTTCACCTTGGAGATGCCAGAGACAATTTGGCATTGATGCCCAAACTGAGTTGAAGTTGGGAGGGGGGTGGCCGTAATAAAGACCCTAAGACTTCCTTCCCCCACACTGAGGCCTTAGCCATAGGAAGGAGGAACCAGCTACACCCACCAATCACTGTGGGGCCATAGGGCCTTCTAAGATGTGACACTTACCACTAGGGATGGATGTCAAGACTGGTCTGGTGTAACCTGCAGAGTGGGTAAGAGTGAGATAGGATGTTTCAAAAGTTATTAAGGAAGGGAATAGGGGGTTGGACTACTGGTGTAAGAGAAGAATAGATGCCATTAAGAGGTTATTCCCCTACAGATGGTGACCTGTGCCTCCTATAACCTTTCTGTGACTTCCCACCAGTCTCTGTGTGTGACATATACACATATGGTGAAGAACAGGGACCTTACAAGGAGTGGAAGAGTGAGGAGAGAGAAATCTGGAAGCAGATATGGGTGTATCCTCTGCTCAGAGCTCAGAGCAGCGATGAAAGAATTCATCTGGTGCTGCAGAGGACATCTGTCACCACCAGAGGCTTACCATTGACATAGAGATGATCCTTGTCTAGGATGTAGGGACCAAGCCAAGTGACACCATGGGTCTGCTGGCTCAGCTCCCCGTAGAGCTGCTCCCTATCCAGCACGGGGCCTGCAGGGTCAGGATGGTAGGTACAAATGGCATCAACTCCAGTGGCTGTTTCACCCTTTTCAGGCCTGGGGAGAGAAGGACATAGATATGGAACAGGACTGAGACATCCTGGTAGGACAGCTTTCCTCAGCCCTCTTGTATGTGGAATCCTGCTTATCTGCTCTCCTGGTCCAAGCATAAGCAATCACAGGACGAGGGGCATCTTTGAGCCACAAAGTACCAGAGTGGGTGTTTGACTTTATTTTATTTTAATATTCACCCAAGGACATTTTCCCCCCATTGATTTTTAGAGAAAGTGGGGAAGAGACAGAGAGGGAAAACCACTGATGTGAGATACACACTTCAATTGTTTGTCTCTCACACATGCTTCAACTGGAGCCGGGGATCGAACATACAATAGCGGTAAATGCTCCACTTGAATCAAAGCTGGGACCCTTCAGTCTGAGGGCCAATGCTTTAACTACTGAGCAACCCATCTAGGCTAGAGTGGATGTTTTAGAATAAGACACCCATCAGTTCAATCTTAGTGCTGTCACTTGTTGAGTAATCCACATGGCTTCTCTCAGTTTTCCCCTCTTTGCAGCATGGAGAGTGCTGTAATCACGTTGGTGCAAAATCATGGGATTCAGAAATGTTTGATATAAAATACCCAGCCCTCCTGCCAAGTACATTAGAAGTGCTAATAATTAACTGTTTAGTTAAACAAATAGTTACAAAGCATCCATAGTTTCCTCAGGAAAATGGAGAGAATAAAAGACTCATCAGCTCTTGGAAAGCTGATCCAGGCCAAGTTTTAGATGTGAGTATCTGAGGATGAGACACTGCATAGCAAACTCACACCACTGCCCACCTGCCTCTTGCATTACCATCTCTCTGGGGCAATAGGGAAAACTTGGCCTAAAGGGATAAACTGGGAGACTCTGCAGGTTGCACTGGCAGAGAGCATAAGGGGCAGGGGAGTGGGGAAGTTGGTGTGTGTGGAGAGGGAGCGCGAGTGTCCCTTGTACATCAGCAGGATGGAAGCTACCTGGAGCTAAGCTGCTTCTAGCTCTGGTCTCCTACTTGACAAGGTGCAGTGTCACTTTCATTGCCTGTTGGTGCTGCTTTGGGCCTGCATCTTTTCTGGGAGTACATTAAATGGACATTTTTAACCAGCAGGAAGCTATAGGTTTGGGCTGGGACAGTGGGATGGCCCTGTTAACTGGGCAGAACTGTTACAATAGATTAATTTCCCTTTGGGGCATGGGACATCTGAGCCAGGGTGGCTCCAGCACATATCCATTGAGGTTTCGTTTCTTTGCACATGGACTGTTACCTGGAAGGCCAAAGTAATAACCCTTCAACCGCTGAGAGCTTTCTTGCAAAAACACAAATGTCCCGTTCCAGTGCTGCCCTGCTGTTTCCTGTCCGCATCCTTCTAACTAACACTGTAGTTGTGTCTGTCCCATTCAGGTCTTGCAAGTCTGGCTGTCTGATTAGATGGTAATAGGGTGAGGTAAGCAAGGCACCCAGATACAAGATATAAGGACATGCTAACTCTCAGGGTTGTGCAAGCACAGGATTAGCACCTGAGGGTGAACATCTATATATTGTGCTCGAGGCACCTCACTTTCCATAGCTCAGTCTAGGCCCTGGCCAGCCCAACCAGCCCACACCTTACCACATCTATGAAAGCAAGACAGAGATGAGGTCTCACCTTAGTTTGGTCAGTCTGCAGCCAGTGTAGAGTGAACCAATACTGCTTCTGGTGAACAAGGGCTCAAGCTGAGAAGGAAGGAGTGGATGAATAAAAAATAAGAATAAAACTAAGCATCATTTAAAACACAATTCTTTAAAAACAACAACAGTACACAACATCTCCCTAATATTCTCATACCACATTTAATTCTCAAAAGGACCCTTTGGGATAAATGACTTACTGTCTCAGTTTCACAGATGAGGAAACAATACCACCAAGACTAAGCACTACTCCAAAGTCACATCACTTGTCTGTGGCAGTTCCAAGTTTTTGAACCTGGAACTGCCTGCCTCCCTAGCCTTCTATATCCTCCAAAATTGTAGCAAGGAGGAGTGGAGTGGAAATTAGAAAGCACAGTGGATAGCAGGGGGCTCTCACCAGATTCTGTAGAATTGACTCTATGGAGTTGAACTTTGCGGAGCCTGGCTGCATGTCCTCCCTGTAGTGCAGGTTGGTGATGGTAAAGTTGAGGGTGAAGGACACGAGGGCAGGGCCAGCAGCTGCAGTGGATAGGGGAAGGAAAAGCCATGTTCTGAGTCAGTGTTGGACCAGATGTGGGGAAAAGGGTCACTGGAACACAACCCCTGCCTGATTCGGGGATCCCATTAGCTTGGACATAAAAGGTGCCCCTGACTGGGGCTTTTTATAGGTATCATTTCTTGTTTATATGAGGCTGGAGTTGGAGTGGGGGTAGGGAGTGGAGGCAGTGGTATATTCTATTTTATGTGGTTCCCAACTTTGGCCACCTGTAAAAAGTAAAGATGATGGTATCAGGGTGCTATATTAATGATCCAGAGATGGTTATTTATTTTTTCACAGCAGACTAAGATCCATTAGCTCAAAAGCTTACCAGGACTAAACTCAGATTTTTACATGTCCAACTGTTTTAAGCAAAGCCCAAACAAGCATATTTTAGCCATTTCGAGCCTGCCTGGTCTGCATATCCTGTAAAACTGTTCCTACCATCGGATAGCCATAAAAAGGATAAGCAGTGTGCCTGTAAATGTCCAAACTGGCTGCCCTTCAGAGCTGTCTAACCTAGAGACCCCCCTACCCACCCATTGGGCTGCTGAGTGACATCACCTAGACCAGTGGTCTGCAAACTAATTAGTCAACAGAGCCAAATATCAAGAGTACAACGAATGAAATCCCTTTTGAGAGCCAAATTTTTAAAACTTAAACTTCTTCAAATGCCACTTCTTTAAAATAGACTCGCCCAGTCCGTGGTATTTTGTGGAAGAGCCACACTCAAGGGGTCAAAGCATGTGGCTTGTTACCCACAGTTTGCCAACCATGGTCCTAGACACATAGCCTCTCTGGTTCCCTCCTTCCATGAGTGTTCTTTTGCCTTTTTCTAGTGATCCCCATGCCATAACCTGTCTCTCTTTTTAAATTTTTATCCTTTAATTACAATTTATACTCAATACTATTTTGTATTAGTTTCAGGCACTTTACAAAGTGTTCCCCCAATATTTCTAGTATCCACCTGGCACTATACATTATTACAACATTATTGGTATATTCTCTATGCTGTACTTAATCCCTGTGACTATTTTGTAAATACCGATTTGTACTTCTTTTTTTAATCCCCACTGGAGAAAGTGCCTATTTATTTGAGAGAGAAACATGGATTGGTTGCCTCCTATACTTCCTTCCCTGCCCCCCTGATCTGAAATCAAACTGCAAGCTAGGTATGTGCCCTGACGGGGAATTGAACCCATTGATGTAGTGGACAATGCTCCAACCAACTGAGCCACCCCACCGGTGCTCCATTGGTACTTCTTAATCTTCTCAGCCAATGCCCTAATCTTCCTCCCCTCTGGCATCCATCAGTCTGTTCTTGTATCTATGACTCTGTTTCTATTTTGTTTGTTCCATTCTTTCCTTCATTGAAGATGACTGCTCTGAGGGACCTTCCCCAGCGCAAACCTAAGTGCTGCCTACTAAATCTTGTGTGTGTTACTGCCATCTGGTGGTCATATCTTTTTCTTTGCTCAAGTAGAAAATCCCTCAAAACCCTTATGCTGAGCTGGATTGGCGTCAGTGGGAAATAGATACTTACAAACCACAAGTTTATCTAGGCTTGAGCCATTTCTTCCTCCTACCAGTGTACCTTTGAGGACCCTCCCGAACAGGTTCACCCTTCAATGCCTCATTTGAAAAACTGTCTGAAGGGCAATTTGATACATAAAAAAAATATTCTTCCCAATTGACTCAATTTACTGATTTAATAAGAATTATTTTATGAATAATCCTCTCAAGTATATTCTTATTTGAGAGTATATTTAAAGCAAACATACAAAGCTAAATTATGTTCTTCTGTCTTTAAAAGTTAATTTCAGGATTAAAAAACAATGAGGTTGGGGGTTCTTAGTGGGAATACTCTAAGTCAAAAACATTGAAAAGATAATATGAGTTGAGGAATCCTGGTGTGAATAAAAGCCACCCATGAAAAAGAGAGATTTTGGGGGGAAATGAGAATATGGATTACATATTAGATGCTACCAAAGTATTCTTATTTTATGATGTGTGGTAAAGGTATCATGTATCATGTCCTATTACATAAGACAGTGTTCTAATTTTGAGTGATTCTTGGGGAATTTTTAATGGTGAAACATCATGAAATTTGGAACTTTCAAATAGTTCGGAAAATATCTATGTCTCATCTAAATAGTCAGTTCTGCTATAATTTTTTAAAAAACATGTCCCCCCCCCCCCCCGCCAGGGTCATTGAATACATTAGAGAACAACTTGAACATAATGTAAATTTCATGTTTCACATTCGCAATTTCATCCACAAGGCACACAAGATAAACACTAGTTGAATACAGAAAAATGCACCCAGCTTAACCTTGCTACAGAATGCAGGCACATAGCCCAAAGATCTACCAGCTCATTCAGCACCCCTCCGTTTAGTTACGAGTGATACCATATCCTTCTTGGAGACTGGCATTCTTGCTGATTTCAAGTAACCATCCTTCCAACCACTTCACAAGAACTCACAGCTTCAGTCCTTGTGATGACCACTTCCACCACCAAGCACAGGCCTCTTTCAAAGTAAAGGGCTCTCTTTTTTTTTGTAGTATTTATGTATTTCTTAACCACTAAACATATGTTAAACTTCTGTTTTATGAGACTCCTATTTTTTTTATGTCACTGAGAAGGTTTTTGATTGCTGAGCCCCAATCCCAGTTTTTGCATAAGCCCTGTGATTTCCACTATGTGATTTTCCATAGCATAGGTTAGCAGCACCTGGGTCAGATTATAGTGGAACAATGCAAAAATCAAATAAGACAAAATGTCAACAACTGGGTCAAATGAATGGCACTTGTTTCCACAATCTGGATTTTTTGACAATTCTCATTATAAGAAGTTGGGGGCTGGGAGAAACACACACAAAATATTCATGAAATGGAGAAACAACCCCATGGTCCCTGCACTTAAATTGCACATTCCTCATCATGTAGCTAAAATGGAATGACTATATGCATTGACTATAGCCAGAGAGACTACAGTCAATGCATATAGTGAACAGTGTGGGGTTTAGGGGTTGCTGACCCCTGTGCAGTCAGAAAATTGCATATAACTTTTGTCCCCCCCGCAACTTAAGTTGACACTCAGTATCTGGAGAGATTTACTCCAGAGCTCCCTATAGCTACCAAAATCCATGGATGCCTGAGTATCCTAGATAAAATAGTGCAGATCAATGAATATAGTCCGCCCTCTACACTCACAACAACAGATAAAAAACAATACAGGTATTTCTTGACAAAAAAATCATGTATAAGTGAATCTGTGTAGTTCAGACTCATGTTGTTTGAGGGTCAACTGTATATATTCACAAGGAACAGATTCATAAAGTTATTATAAGAATAAAGTCATATCTATTCAATATATTCACAAAGAACATCTCTTAAAACAAGCCATTGGTTAAGTAGGTAAGCTGGAGAATGGATCCTTTAATGATTTGGCAAGTTGGCCACTTGGCAAATATTTCTTAGTGAGAGGTTCGGCTTTTCATTCTTCTAAGGTTTGTGAGATAATTTGGAATTCAGGATCTACCTATAGTTTTCATAAAAAGGTTACAGAGAATGGCTTAGGACTCTGAGTGCTAGGATAGGACTAGTATTTAAGAAATTTGCAGGGGCCTGGGTAGTCAGCCTTGGCTTTGCTGTAGTTATGCCACCTACTGTACCCCTCCCCTCTGTCCTATGATTAGAACCTAAAAGGAGTGACTGGAAGTATCTTGAGAGAAGAGAATGCCTACCTGTGGAACTGGAGAGAGGAATCTCTTCAGAAACTGTGGTCACCATGTACACTGGAGAGAAAAAAAAACACATAAGCTTGGTGTAGGGAAGCATCAAATTACCTTGGAGATACCAGAGAGGGAGGTGGTCATGGTAATGGTCCCTCTTCATTGGAGGCTGGGGTGGAGTGGGGGTGGGGCATGGAGGCAATGGATGCCTGGTCTCTTCCATTTCCACTCGTAAAAACTGAAACTTGTAGGGATGTAGAGATTTCTAAACCGCAGAATACTCACTGCTAGGGGTGGTTGCCTGAGTCTTGTGTGTGTAACCTGCACAAGTAGAGAAAGATAAGATGAGTAGAGGGAGGGATGAAGGAAAAAGAAAAATGAAGGAGAATGTACAACCTGCTGAAATGTAAAAAAATAGCAGCCCCTCACCATTGATGTAGAGACTTTCCTGGTCCAGGGTGTAAGGGCCCAACTTAGTGACACCATAGGTCAGTTCGCTCAACTCCCAGTACAGCCGCTTCCTGTCCAGCCCAGGGCCCGCAGTGTCAGGGTGATGTGTGCAGACGACATCCACTCCAGTGGCTGTCTTGTCCTTCTTGGGCCTGGCAAGAGTGGATGATGGGGACGACAATAAATAAAGTGAGTTCTTAGGACGGGTCCTGACATTTCTCAGGGCAGGAAGGAATGATCCATAGGAAATGAGGAGGCTGGTAGAGAGGTAAGAAGTCAGACTCAGATTCTCTGAGCTCACCAACTTCTGGCCAGCCTAGGTCTTTGAGCAGAGTCAGTGGGTGAGAGAGTCACCATTAAATTGCAAAGTAGAAACCAGCATCCTTAAGTCTTGAGGACAGGAGAGCTCATACTTGAGACACGTGTACAACTGAAATTTGAGATTAAAATCAGTGAAAGAGACACATTTGGCTTCAGAAAATCCTGGGGATGGAATTTAAAACCTAAAGAAAATGTCCTCACTGATCAAAATGAAGGGAGGAGGGAATTAAGAAGGATGATCAGCCTATGAGTTCAATCCTGCTGATGGCATCTGCAGAATCTGGGGACAGCTGATGGGGGACATATAATCAGAAGATGCATTGGCCCTGAGAGCAAGCGCCTCCTCAATCCCACTTCTGACGGGAAGGGCAGCAAAGAGCGGAACCAAACTCTTTAGATCTAGGAGCCTGTGAGGCTGTCCTAACTGGTTACTCCAAGGTCTTACCTTAGCATGGCCAGTCTGCAGCCCAAGTAGAGGGGACCCACACTGCTATTCTTGAACAAGATTCTCAGCTGTAGAAGAGGGAAAGGGAAGTAAAGTGGGTGGGCAGGGCAGAAGTGATATGGATGGGGCTGGCATCAATGGGCTGGGCTTGTATCCATGGAGACAAAGATAAGATGGGTGGAGTATACTTCCACAGGTATGACACTTAGGTAGGCGGGTCTTGCATTGGTGGTTGGGGCTAGAGTGAAGTAGCCCTGGGTCAGTTCTATGGGTGTAGTAGGGATTAGGTGGTCCAGCTTCAGTAGCTGGGGCAGGAGTGAGGTGGGCAAGGCTCTCACCAGGCCTTGCAGAACTCTTTCAGTGGTGTTGAACTTCCAGGAACCAAGGCGACCCATTTCCTCCTCATATTGCAAGTTAGTGATAGTGAAGTTGAGAGTGAATGGCACCAGGGCAGGAACAGTGCCTGCAGCAGAGGTAGGAGAGAGATGCCTTCTGAACCCACCCTCTGCTCAGTGTGCCTGAGCAAGAGGCAGCCCACATGTGTGCCATCAAGTCATCAAGCATTGGGAAGGGATATACTCTTCCAAAACAGGAAGCTTCAAAGGGATGAGTTCCCAGATATCTGCATGGACTGAGGGGCACTGAGGACAAGTATGATAAATTGCACTATGGAGGTAAGTTCATCATAAAGCAGAAAGCAAACATGTATGACCCTGCAGTTTGTTAAAATTCTAGACAGATACCACTTTTCCTAAATTTTTTTTATTTTATTTCATCTGCATTATTTCTATGAGATCCACTTATTTATTGACTTTTTAAATTATTTGAAGAAATGCTTACACTTTGTTTTTATGGATAAGGAGCTATTTTAAGTGCTTTGCTTACATTTTAACTCATTTAAGCCTCGAGGCAAATCCTTTGGAGAAATATAGTATTCTTATCTCCATTTTAAAGAAGTAAAGTAAAAACTAAGCCCAAGGGAGGCTAAATAATTTGCCCCAAGTCACACAATCTCTAAATGATAGAGCATGATTTGAATCCAGGTCACAGAGTCTGTGCTACTAATCCCTCCTCCTCGGAACATACGTAGATCCCAGTTACAGTGACCACTAATTCTGGAAAAGCTGTGAGGGGACAAGGGTCCAAATGCCTTCAGGAGACCCTCACTGATGAGTGCCAATAGACTTAAGTAATAGAGAGGCAACGACAGCTCATCTAGGACCTCATCCAGGACATTAGGTGTTATCAAAATCTATCATGAGCCAGTGGGAGCCCAGGAATGAAAAAGCTGGCCCTATTCCAACCAGAAAATGCCCAAATCCCTGACCAGGACCTGTAGGGAGCATTTATAGGTATACACAGAGCTCATGCAATTTCTTTGTTTCCTGGAAATGAAAACTAAAAGCCTAGAGAAAGAGCCCCCCTATCCCCACACCTGCAGAATTCACCCAAGGCCATTCTGATCTAATTCAATACCTTTTGTACCCTCAAGTCTTTATTGTTTGCCTTTCTTGCTGGAAGCCCATCAAAGACTAGGCCCCTTTCTATTTTGATTGCTTCTGCATTACCAGGGCCTTTTATACAGAAAGTGATAAAGGAATACTTACTGAATGAATAAAGAAATGGTCATGACTCTCTATTGGGAAATTACATAGAGCAAGCTCCTACCTATGGAGACTGGTACTGGGGTCGCTGAAGTTGCTGGAGATGTGGTGGAGGCCATAGCAACTGAAAAGAAAACACAGTGAGTCAATTATGGTGGATGAGGGCCTCCCTAGTCAAAGAAGGCCCGCCATGGGAACTTCGGACTTTTTTCTAGTTTGTCCTCAAACCTATGCCAGCCTTCTCTTTCCTGAGTGGCAGAGTGAAGGTGTGGAAAAATGGAAGTTTTCTGACTTTTCCCCTTCCTAGAGAAGTGTGGTAAGGATAGCACAGAGAAGAGAAGGGCCCCAAAGCAGAGCAATAGTGGGACCCAAATTAGTACTCACTGCTGGAGGTAGAGGTCAGGGCCTGAAGGGTGTAACCTGCAGGAAAGAGGGAGAGAGAGAGGGTGAAGAGTTATAAAAGTGGAGGTTGGGAGAAAGTGTCAAGAATCTGGGCCCGCTGAGTATCTATGAATCTATTTAAACAGTATTTCTGAAGTACCTTCAAAATGAAAACTCTAAAGACAAATCCCAAAGAATACCACAAGAGCAGAGGAAGAAATTCTATATCAGGTTATCTTCATCCCTCTGCCATCTGTCCCCAAGCCCCTTCTCTGAATGTCTGACCTCTCAATCTATCTCTGGAAAAGATGTGAATGGATGCCTCTTCCTAAGGAAAACCACCAAAGGAGTATGCCAGTTTGAGACAAGGTCAAATCCTCCCCACACTATGGGACAGAAGACCCAGAATGTGTGCAATGAAACTCTGATGGCAGTCCTTCCACTCACCATTGACATAAAGGCTGTTTCTGTCCAGCGTGAAGGAGCCCAGCCAGGTGATACCGTGGGTTTCATGGCTCAGCTCTCTGTATAGCTGCTCTCTGTCCAGCCTAGTGCTTGGGGATTCAGAGTGGTAGGTGCAGATGGCATCTACTCTGGTGGCTGATCCATCCTTCTCGGGCCTGGGAATGGGAGGAACATAGGTAAAAGGACATATGCAGAACTGATGATGAGGGAGACTGCAAGAATGAAACATCTAGAAAAGCTGATTATCATCCTTAGAAGGCAAAAAATAAAATAAAATGAGACAAAATATCTAGCATTAGTAATCAATAGATGGAGAAGGTGGATTAAAACTAAGGTATCACAATGTTCATCTTTCATGTTCCAGTTTCCTACTACCTCACTCTCATATTAGGGGGGAAATATTCAGGTGTGGGCAGTGCCAAGATCTTGTATCACCTTTGAGCACCTTAAATGTGGGTTAAGAAATGTGCATGCCACAAGGGCTGTTCATTTTTGCTTTTTAATATTCATCAGTACAGTATAATTTTGGATATTACAAGGCTTTAACTCCTGGGAGATGTTCTACACGTTGGTTAGGACCTCTCAGAAGACAAAACAGAAGCCAGAGAAAGAGGAACTGGGAGGAGGCTCAACAGATGCAGTGTCACAGGTACCTAGAACTGCTACACAGGGCAGGTGGGGAACATGCACAGGGGGAGAACAGAAACTGAGCCTGTGAGGCATGGGATGTGAACATCCACTCCCGAGCATCTCACCTGAGTGAGGTCAGTCTGCAGTTGGAATACAGTGGGCCGATGCTGGTGTTCTTGAACAAAGAACTAAGCTGGGGAAAAATGAGAGGGAGGTTAGCAAGAGAAGTGGAGGGGGCAGGGCAGGGGTGAGGAGGAGTGGGCAGCAGGCATCTTGGGGCTCTTACAATGGGCTGCAAGACCGCTTCTGTCATGTTTAGCTTTGCAGATCCTGGGTGCCCCATGTCTGGCACGTACGGCAGGTTTGTGATGGTAAAGTTGAGGGTAAACAACACAAAGGTAGGGCTTGTTGCTGCAAAGATAAGGCAGATGAGAGACCTACCCTGAGCCTGGTAGGACTCTCTCTTCAGTCAAGCCTTCAGCCTGTGAGCCCTCACACACATGGGCTCTGATTTCTGCACCAGAGGGATCCACCCAACTTAGTTCTTAATCCAAAGCAGGCAAGGTTCACCATGTAAGTCATACCCAATGCTCTTGGTATCTGGAATTGGTCCTTCTCCCAGGAGCTCTGATTTGTAGGTCCCTAATGTGGCACCAAGATTTTATCCACTGTTATGTGACCAGACTAATGCCCCAGGTTTCTAGTTACAATTTTAGTTTGTTAATTCATTCATCCATTCTTGGAGTGAGTATTTATTGGTGCAAAAGGCATGACATCCAATTATGTACTATAACCACTGGGCACATATATTTCTAGTTAGACAAATAGAATTTATGTTGGGTATTTCAATAGAGGGAATTTAATACAAAAATACTGAAAGGATAACACAGAGAGAATTAGCAAAATTAAGACTCCCCCAGCCCCATAGGGCTAATGGGACAAAGGGAGGAGAGAGTGGCATGCCAGAGATTGCTGAGACCATGGAGGGGACACAGCCCCTGCTGGAGATGCTACATGAAGCAGAAGAGAGGAGGGCGGGTGAGGAAATAACCTGGTTCTTCTCCTGCCCTGTCCACCACTGTTCCACCAATGCCTCCTGTTAGCTGAACCTCACAGGCAACTAGTTAGAAGTATGAGCAGATGTGGACCAAACTGGTATTCTCAGTTATGATCAAGCTGAGCCTGAACTGAGAACTTCCAACTCACAGATGCCTCCCAGGAAAACCAAAGAGCCTTATGCATATAATCCAGGGACATAATTTCCTTGAATTTTATCCCAGAATCCTGAGACAACTCCAACTGACATGGTAACAACTCCCTGAGGTGTTTTGTTGTAAGAATTCTGAAGCTGTCTTGAACTCAGAAAGAATGGGTGCTATTATCATTTAATAATGTCTGCCATGGATAAGGGAGTCAGGAGTGGTGACACAGATGCCATACTGAGTAGAATCGGACAGTCATTAAAGTTTAGAATGAGAAGGAAAGTAGGATTTCCATACATCACACTTCATTCCTTTGTTTCCCTGGAGACCCACATATTTTCTATAGACCTACCATGAGCAAGTCACTGCAGTGGATACTAAGGAGCACAAAGGAGGAAGACACAGTAGCTCAATACAGAAGGTTTACTTAATACCGAGGTCAATAGAAATAAACATAACGTTCAAATACAGAGGAAATGTAAGAGTGTATAATCTGTTTACTTTTAAAACTAAGCAACAGGAGTTAGAGAGATAAAAGGTTTCCATGCCTTTCTTGACTATAATGGTAGAAAGTTGTTAAAAGCATATTAAATAATACTAGATTCTGAACATAGCACTTGGTTCACATTCAATACTCAGTAATGACAGATATTATCTGTTATATTTTGGTCACCACCATTATCACTGTCACCATCACCATCTTTATCATCACCACCATTCCATTATCACCATCATCAACATAATTGTCACCACCACCATTATTATCACCAACTCATCATTATCATCACTACTACTACCATCACCATCATTATTATAATCACCATCACCATTACAATAATAATAATAATATATTCTTATATCAAAAGAATATGAAATCTATAAAGCAGAGATTTAAAATTTTTTTTCATATTCCCTGCTGTATTCCCACTCCAGCATAGTGTAGGTGCTCAATAAAGTTTGTTGACTAATTGTTACTAGATTTACTATGACTTTATTTGAGTGAATAATGTCAGAGATGTTTATACTCATCAAACACTCTCTAACAGATGTGTCAATAACTTGTCTTTACCTGTGGGGCTAGAGAATAAAGATGGAGTCCCAAAGTTCTCTTGGTCAATTGTGGATGTCCCAGGAGCTGTGGAAAAGCCATCATTGAAAGCAGAAAGGCACTCACATGGCAGAAACCCCAGCAGGAGGTATTATTTATTGGGCTTAATGCATATGGGGCTTGAGCTGGGATCCCCTCTAGAGGTGGGGAAGAGGGGACAGTAGATAATGTGTGCCCTCCCAGGAATTCCTCCCTCCTGGAAAGGACATACGTGGGCATGAGGAGGGCTCAGCTCCGTCCCTGCCTGGTGTTGGGGGCCCTGGGACACCAGTTGTATACTCACTGCTGGTGATGAGTGTGGAGCTCTGATGGGTGAAACCTATAGCAAGAGTAAGGGAGGCTAGTGGGTAAGGGTTCAGGGAGAGGTGGGGAACCAAATATGGGTCAGTGCAATGGAGGGGGTTTCAGGGGGTAGAGGCTGTTGGGGGTTCTCCAACAGCACCCTCACATCAGGAAAGAAGACCCTGAGGGTGAAGTCAGTCTATGATGAAGAAGAAAGCATGAGTCCAAATCATTCAATGCACTTGGCTAAGGCCCTAAAGGCCATTCAGGAAGTGTGATCTCAAGTCAGAGGGCAGAAGCTACCAGGAGAGGAAGAGATCACACTGCAGCTGCTCACCATTGACATAGAGGCTGTCCCTGTCCAGCGTGTAGGGTCCCAGTCTGGTGATTCCATGGGTCAGCCGTCCCAGCTCCCAGTACAGCTGCTCTCTGTCTGGTCCAGGACCTTCAGGTTCAGGGTGATGAGTGCAGATGACATCCACTCTGGTGGCTGTCCCGTCCTTCTCAGAGCTGGGTGAGAACCTCCACTTTGTTAGTCCAACTCTCTCTCCACCACTCATCCTTCCCTCCTTCTTTTTTGCCAGGCTCTAAGACAGGAACTTGGGAAACTCTAGTTAAGAAGGAATCTTCTGCCTTTAAAAGACAACCTCCATAAAGGAATAACTAGAAAACCATGGAGCTCCAAGCCTCTGACAGGCCTGGGAGAGAAGCCTCAGAAAGCAATGTGTGACAGACCCCCACAATTTTTATTACACCTATTATAGTATATATACATAGTATATGTTATGCCCTTTTTAGGCTTTTTTAGGGATTGTGTCCACCTCAACCTCCAGCCATCCCTGGGCTGGAAAGGTTCCCTTCAGCTGAGTCTGACCTACCGTATTTAGGAGCATACATTCTCTCTGTAATACTAGCTTTTCTTCTCCTCTTAGATCCTCTGGTCCAGTACCTTTAGAAAGGTTGTCAGATTGGTATTTTTCACAACTACAAGGTCATAATGTGGGCAGAAGAGACAGGGCTGCTTAAGGGCTAGGTATTTGGAACTACAACCCAAAATGCTGGGATTTCTCTGTGAAATCTGCACAAGTTCCTTAATCCCTTTGAGCCTCAGTTTCACCTTCTGCTCCTGCTTCATGAGATTATTGCAAGGACTGATGAGATTAAATATAAAGTAACACCACAGTGCCTGGGTTTTAGTAATTTTTAGATGCTGTTATTGCTGTTGTAGGTATTTTTGATGCTTATTATCCATAGGCAGTAGTTGTACCAAATTCAGACAAAGCCATGGAGTCCATAAATTAGGGTCCCATACCCCAGGTGGGCTGTGTTCTTGGGAGGCGGCGTCTCACCTGAGCGAGGCTAGTCTGCAGCCTGCATAGAGTAATCTCAGACTGCTATTCTTGAACACAGACTTGAACTATAAGAGAGAAGAGGGAGGTGAGAAGGAACCCCTGAGGGAGGCCAGGAGGAGCTGAGGCATTGGTGAGGTAAACAGGGTAGAGATGGTGAGGTGGGCACATAAGTGGGGTGGATTGGGCTTCCATTACTGGATAGGGCAGGGGTAAAGTGGGTGAAGTTGGCATCAGTGGGCAGGGTCTCACCAGACCCTGCAGGATCCTCTCCGTGGTGTTGAATTTCCTGGAGCCCGGGTGCTGCATGTCCTCCTCGTAGTACAGGTTGGTGATGGTGAAGTTGAGGGTGAATGGCACCAGGAAAGAAACAGCTGCTATGGCAGAAGGAAGGAAAAAGGAGGCCATGTCTGAGTAAGACATGGGCTGGGCTCTCAAGCAACTTCTGGGGACCGAGATGAAGAGGCCAAATCTGAGGAAGCAGGGGTCTAAAGTAGGCAGGTAAACTACCTTAGGACACAAAGATAGAATGCTATATAAAGAGCAAAGCAAGATGCTGTTAGATACAGTAACATGCACATCCATTAGAATGGCTTTTTTTTTAAAGGAAAATAACAAGTGTTGCTGAGAATGTGTAGAAATTAGAACCCTCATGCATCGTTGGTGGGAATGCTGGTAGAGCTGTATGGAAATCAATTCCTCAGAAAGTTAAACCCAGGATTACCATATTACCCGGCAATTTCACTTTAGGTATATACACAAAAGAATTGAAAACAGGGACTCAGTCACTTGAACATAAATGTTCAGAGCTATTGAAAACAGTCAAAAGGTGGAAACAACCTGTGTCTATCAACAGATGAATGGAATAGTTTTCAGCTATAAAAAGGAATGAACTTCTGATACTATGGATAAACCTTGAAAATGTTATGCTAAGTAAAATAAGCCATATATAAAGGACTCATAATGTACAATTCCCCTTATGTAACGTACTTAGAATAGTCGAATTCATAGGGACAGAGAGTAGAATAGAAGTTACCATGGGCTGGGGGTGCGGAATGGGAAGTGAGTGTTTAATGGAGACCAAGTCTCTATTCAAAATGTTGAAAAATCCTGAAAATGGGATAGTGGTAATGGTTGCACAACATTGTGAATGTGCACTTAGAAATAAGTTATATGGTAAATTCTATGTTGGTTTCAACATAGCCACTCATCAGCATGAGACCAGGGTTTTGTTACTCAACCTGTCTGTATCTCCATTTCTTTAACTGTACAATGAGGAGAATCATACTCCTTACTGTAAGAAAATTATGGAGGTTAAATGATTGGTAAGGGAGTTAGCACATTTCAAGTGCATTATGGCTGAGTGAAAAAAGGCAGTTGCCAAAGGTCTCATGTTGTATGATTCCACTGATATAACGTTCTCAGAATAACAAAATTGTAGACATGATTTATAGATTAGTAGTGTCCAGGGGTTGGGCTGGGTGGGTGTGATTTATTCTGTATCTTGATTGCGGTGGTGGTTACAAAAGTTTCCATATGTGATAAAATGGCAGAGAACTACATGCATACATATAAGTACATGTAAATAGTGAAACTTAAAACTGGAGTTCTGTAGATCTAACAATGTCAATTTACTTACTGGTTTTGACAGTGACTCTAGTTTATGTATGATGTTAATAATGGAGGAGAGACTGGGTAGAGTACAGAAATCTCTGCACTTTTTTGCAATTTCCTGTGAAACTACATTTATATCAAAATGAAAAGTTATAAATAAAAAGAATAGGATAGGGCCTGGCATGTAGTGAGTTCTGAACAACATGGTTATTTTCCATAGTTATTATCAATTGTTACTGTATGTTTAATTTCAGTCTCTCTCAATACACTATAAGCTGGGTGAGGGGAGGGACCACACCTGACTTAACATCTTATCCCTTCCGCCAATCAGAGAACACATGCCCAATAGTATTTGTTGAACTAAATATTCTGGTAATTCCAGCGCTAGGTGTTGTTACATACATTTTCATTTAACTTCATAATCATAATGAGCCTATGAAGTATTATTATTCCCACTTGTAAGGTAAGGAAACGAAGGCACCAAGAGGGTAAGTTAAATTGTCAAAGGTCAACAGCTGGAGAGATGACGAGTTCACATTCTTCTGCTCTTGAGGAGTTCAGAGTAGAGGGTGCCCATGGCAGCTCTAGGTTCCCCAAACAGCAGCCTTTTTCCACATTTCCTGGGTCCCAGCTTTGGGCTTCCTAGAAGGAGCTGGAAGAGAAGCCACCTACCTGTGGAGCTGGAGAAGTGGGTTGGTACCAGTGAGGTCCTTGGGAAGAGAGTGGAGGTCACGGTAGCTGAAGAGAAATGGTCTGGAGAAAGAATGGGAACCCTGAGTGTAGCATGGATGACTCTGTGTAGCTTTCCTGTCCATCCCAAGCCACTGATGTAGAGTACGTGAGTGAGATAACTGGGTTCTCTGGCTTCCTCTCCTACCAAGGCCCTGGGATGGGGAGTCAGTAGCTGTCCATAGGTGGCCTGGAGTACCTAGCCATCAGGGCCCTGAGTACTCACCACTGGGGGTGGAAGCTGAGGTCTGATGGGTATAACCTGAAATGAGAAAAGGAGACGGCACTAGGATACAAGAAAGGGAGAGATGTCCAAGAAACAGGCTGCTGACCACTTGCTGCTATCCCAGACTCAGACTTCAAGTCTACACAGTTCAACAGTAATGATTCAGGGGCAATAATACCTTGTTCCTAAAGGACTGAGAAATCAAAGACCCAGTCCCTGCCTTCATGGGCTTGCAATTTATTTGGTATGATACCTATACCAACATTTCTAGAGCATTTGTTTGCCAACTGTGCTTCTCAGGGTCTAGAGGTATTTCTGAGATATTGGCAGGGAGACAGATAAATAGCCAGCCTCTTGAATCTCCATTTGCTTCAGCCACAGGGATATTGTCATTCATCTGTCTGGAGAAATGTTTCTGTGTCTCAGCAAATATACAAATCATTTCTGTGGAATGCATGGATGCTATAGAAAGAGAAGGATTTGCAAACTAGAGGGTCTATGGGGTCCTTCAGACATCAAAGGAGATTGCTCAGGCAGAAGACCACACATAGGATGAATGGGTACAGATTCTCAGCTTCAACTTATGGTTACAAAAAGGATGCTCACCATTGATATAGAGGCTGTCCTTGTCCAGTGTGAAGGAGCCCAGCTGGGTCACACCATGGGTCTCATGGCTCATCTCCCAGTACAGCTGCTCTCTGTCCAGCTTAGGATCCACATAGTCAGAACGGTATGTGCAGACAGCATCAATTCCAGTGGTTGTTCCATTTTTTTCAGGCCTGGGCAGGAAGGATACACAGTGACGGGGAAGTGGGGACTATACAGAGAGAATATAGCATCTCAAAATGTTGATATTTGTGCCAAACTTTAAAATCACAATCATAACAAGGCAACATACATCTTAATAAGAGAAGCATGACAGAGAGGGTAGAAGGAGGACATTGGGGAATCAGATAAAGTGGAGAAAGACAATGTCAGATTGCTTAAATCCCAGCTCTGTTACTTAATTTCTGGGTGACTCTGGGTAAGTCTCTCAACCTCTCTGTGGCTCCTTGTTTCATCTGTCAAATGAGGTAATAAAAAAGCAAATTTTATTAAGTATTAAAAAGGCCAGAGTTCTTGGAATGAATGGATTTTTCAATGATTGAACATCTTAAAGGCAACATTGAGACCAAGCAACCAGCCTAGCAGCCTAGGCTGGGGATGAGGCTGAGGCTGTGTGGTATCCCAGAGCCAGAAAAATCTCAGGGCCAGTAGGAAAGTAAAATAATAGCATCATGGATGAGGGACAATGGTGAGTATCTTTGGAGCTGTGAATTCCATCCTCAGACAAAAGGTCAGTGATTGGGAGATGTCACACGAGGGGCAAGGTGACCCAGGTACACAGGGTGGGCTCCCACATGCTGGAGTTATTCTTAGTGCCTAGTTCTAGGAAAGACAGTGAGTAATTTACTGCATGTTCTCTTAGTAAAAAACATTAAGTTTTTTTACTAAGAACCTTCCATTTTAATTTTCACTGTGCTCACACAAATGATCACAAATTATTCCCTCTTATTAGAAGTGAAACCCGTTTCCATATATCTTGAATCTGAGCTTGGCCACAGGACTGTTCAGTGGACATTAACAAATGAGATAGAGCAGAGGCTTGAAAAGCAGGTGTGCATTAGGGCTTCTCATTTCTTGCTGCTCTTGGAACTCTGAGTATGTGAATGAATCCAAGCTAGTCTGCTGGAGAACGAGAGAATATGGAGGAGAACTGAGATGCCCCAGCCAGCAGCTGACTGTAGAAATGAATAAGCTTCATTTGAGATTAGCTGAGCCAGCCCAGGCAGTAGAATCTCCCAGCAGAATCCAGCCCAAGTGGCCATCCAGCAGAATTGTGAGCTAAATATCTTATGCAGAAAATCAGATTGAGACACTATGATTGATAGATGAGACAGCTGAGGTACAGAGATATCAGGTAACTTGTCCGAGTCACGCAACCTTGAAATAGGGAAGCTAGGGTTTGAACATAGATATGGCAGACATAAAACTGTACAACAACTATGCTTTATTTCTCAATAATCCCTTTGGGGGTAGCAAACATCCCAAGTCCACCTTTGATTGGTCAGGATTTGATCACTGCTGGGAATGGTAGGAAAAGGGAGTGTTTGTTAGATAAGTCAATTATTAGACTAAATGTGACAAAATGCATACTCTCAAACAAGGTTTCTCAACGTTGGTACCATGTGGGTCAGATAAATCTTGGCCCGGGGAGACTGTCCTGTGTCTTATTAGATATTTAGCAGTCTCTCTGGCCTCCCTCACTATAGACCAGTAGCAAACCCATCCTTGAGTTGTGATAACAAAAATTTTCTCCCAGCATTGTCAAATATCCCCTGGGAGTGAAATCAATCCTGATTGAAAATCACTGCTTTATCATGACGAAGCTGACATGATTGATAAGTTGATTTCTCAATGAGTTTCAGAAGAAAGATCTTTCTGAAAAGTTCAACCTTACTTCCTGGGAAGGAAAGACTATGAGGATTTTCCATCTTATGATCAGGGAAGCAATGTGAGCCAGAGTGGAAACTGGTGGTCAGCTCTCCTTAGGATAGTGGGTGTAGACTGTCAGGGTCCAGCTCAGGGTCAGCCCCCAACATTGCCTACTCTGAACTTCTCACCTGAGCAAGGTCAATCTGCAGCCAAAATAGAAGGGCCCAATACTGCTGTTCTGGAACAATGGTTTGAGCTGGGGATGAAAGAGAGAGAGATGAGCAGATGGGCAGGACAAAAGTAGGCATTGGAGAGAGGGTCTTGGAGGGGCTCTCACCAGGCGATTCAAGATTCTCTCCATCTTGTTGAATATCTCAGATCCCGGGTTCCCCATGCCCTCTGTGTAGCGCAGGCTGGTGATGGTGAAGTTGAGGGTGAAGGACACCAGAGAAGGGCTCACACCTGCAGTGGGAAAGTAAGAAGAGAGATTCATTATGATCTCTGGCTGGGATGGCTGTAGGGGTGAGTCCAGGGTTGTCACTTTGGCCTTGGTGTCCAGCCAATCAGGCCTAAGATGCCCCAAATGTGTCACTCTTGCATCCTGCCAAAGTTAGAAACGGGGAGACACCGCTATACTTGATGGATAATTTTAGTTGGAAAAAGAGCCTCAACTCTTTTCAGACTAATGTGCCAAAAGAGAAGCAATTGGTACATATTATGATGAAAGAAGAGAAGCAAAGTCAGTCTGCTGCCCCCTGGGGAAGAATCTCCCATAGTCTTCTGACTTCATGAGGGAATGTGCAACTACTGAGTGGTCAAGGCTGTTTCTCTCATGAGAATGACCCCTGCCTCAACTTCACTGACCATCTTTGCAGAGTGGATTTTAGATGGAGAGTCCACGTATGGTTTTCCATGGTCAATCATATTGTTCTTGTGTAAACATTAATTCAACCCCTATTTCTTTCTCAAAAGTGCCCTAGTACAAAACAAACAAACAAAAAAATCTATATGGTCACATAGGGGCTCAAGTATGAAGAATCAAAAGGCCAAAGGTCAGATCTGGGTGACTGTACCCTCTACACATAGAATCTGTGGAGCAATAATTGTGTTCCAGCCTTTGTATTGAGCACTTTACCTGCAGCATCTCAGCTCACCCACATCATAGACCCGATAGGTTGGTGTTACCGGTCCCATTTTACATATGGAGGACACGGGAGCTCAGAGAAAGTAAATTTTATCTAAGTTCCACAGACAAAGAAAGGCACAGCTATGATGCATTTTGGCTCAAAAATAGAGACCTTTCCATTTGTATTCACATGTTCATAGCAACATTGTTTATAATAGCCAATAGGTGGAAGCAAAGCAAGTGTCCATTGACAAATGAGTAAATAAACAAAATGTGATATATTCATATGATGGTATATTATTTAGCCCTTAAAAAGAAGAAACTTTTGACACATGCAAAAACAAGGATAAGCAAAAAGACAACTACTGTATAATTTAAATTTGGTATCATATGAGGTCCCTAGGGTAGTCAAATTCATAGAGATGGAAAATAAATGGTAGTTGCTAGGAGATGAGAGGAAAAGGAAATAAAGATTATTTTTTTTAATGGCTACAGAATTTGTTTTGCAAGATTTTAGATTAGTTACACAACAATTAAAGATTAGTTATGCAACAATGTGAATATACTTAACACTATTGAACTGTATACTTAAAGTAGTAAATTTTATGTTATAACTATTTTATCACAATAAAAAATTTAAACCAATAATATACCCCCAAAGTGGAGAGTTTTATTCTTTTTAAAACTCCTTTCTCTAATAGATTTTTGAAGGCAGGTCTCAGTCATGGAGCTGTGGATGAAGGAGTAAGGGCATAGGTTGATAAAGTTAAGATAGAGAGCCCATATTACTAGGAAATAGGGCTCTTGTGGGCCAGAGAGGTGACAGCTTGTCACCTGCTAAAACAAACAAAAATAATAACAATCCCAAGAGGATCACAGGATCCAGAGTATACACAAGCATAATTCACAATATCTAAGATATTACCCAAAATTATTTGACTTAAAAAAAAAAACACAGGAAAATATCTACCTAATCCTTGAGGAAAAGACAATTAACAGATACAAACTCTAAGGACCCAGGTGTTGGAATTAGCAAGTACAGACTTTAATGCATTTATTAGAATTATGCTCCATGAGATAAAGGTAAACACTTTAAATAAATGTAAAGATAGAAGTTCTCAACAGAGGAAGGGAAACTATAAAAAAAGCCAAATGGCCGAAACCGGTTTAGCTCAGTGGTAGAGTGTCGGTCTGTGGACTGAAAGGTCCCGGGTTCGATTCTAGCCAAGGGCATGTACATTGGTTGCGGGCACATTCCCGGTAGGGGGTGTGCAAGAGGCAGCTGGTTGATGTTTCTCTCTCATGGACGTTTCTAGCTCTCTATCTCTCCCTTCCTCTCTGAAAAATATCAATAAAATATATATATTTTAAAAAGCCAAATGGATGTTGTAGAACTGAAATATATAGTACCTGAGATTTTATTTATTTGTTTGTTTGTTTTAAAAATATATTTTATTGATTTTTTACAAAGAGAAAGAGGGAGGGACAGAGAGCCAGAAAGAATGAGAGAGAAATATCAGCTGCCCTCCTGCACCCGTCCCCTCCCCCCGCCCTGGGGATATGCCCACAACTAAGGTACATGCCCTTGACTGGAATCAAACCTGGGACCCTTCAGTCCACAGGCTGACATTCTATCCACTGAGCCAAACCAGACAGGGCAGTACCTGAGATTTTAGAAAAATCACTTGATGGGCAGGATGGAGATGACAGAGAAAAGGGTTGGTGATCTTAAAATTATATTATTAGAAATTATCAATTCTGAAAAAAAGAAAACAATTGATTGAAAAATGAACAGAGCCTCAGGGACTTGTGGGACACTATCATTTCACTGGAGGACGAGAATGAAAGAGATTAGTGCAGAAAGTAATTGAAGAAATAGTGGCTGAAATTTCCCCAACTTTCTTTGGAAAATTAGAAAATTCCAAACAGTATAAATTAAAGAAAACTGTGCCAGACACATTAGAACCAAACTTCTGAAAAACAATGATTAAGAATAAATCTTGAATGATTAAGAAAAAATGACAGCATCCATCATAGAATGACTTAATCTATATAGCACATGTCACATATTTAAAGCCTGCAGGCGCGAGGCATGTTACATAAATGGTTGAGTTGATCAGGGTGGAGCAGTGAGCATCTGTTTAAAACATGTACAACATTTGCAGTCTCATGACTTACAAAATATAGGTCTGAAGGCAAAATTCAAATTATAGGACACCAATTTGTATACCATACCTTCAGACTCATACAGCAAGATTAAGGGTTAGCAAGATTACAGCCTAGGTCATGCCATAAGTATGTAACAGACCCAGGGACTTAATTTTTTAAATAAATCTTAAGGTAAGACAGGTTTCATGGCAAAAATCATACCTCCCTATTAGGTTCCTAGAAACTCAAATGCTCTCAGATTTACATATAGGCAAGACAAGGAGACAGGGCAGGATTCAAATTCATGACTAAGATCCTGAATGATTTTCTGTATGTTCAAAGAAAATCCACAGATGTGTATGTATACAGAGTTTGCTACTTTCATCCATTCATTCAATCTATAAATATAAAGTGAGCGCCTATTAGTTGTTTAGCCCCAGGGTAACAAATAAAGACTAAGTAAACCAAATGATAGTAAATTCATGAAAGAAATACTCATGGTGATATGACAGAGAAATGAGGCATGTATTCAGAAGAAGTGCTACTTCATGTAAAGGGGTCTGAGAAAGTCTTTCAGAGAAGGTGATGTTGGAACTGCAAAGCACTAAGGAAGCAGGAATAGCTGATCATCAGGAAAGGCTAGTATAAAAGCCAGACAAAGGTTAGGACATTTGAGTAGACAAATGTCTGATGTGGCCAAAGCCTACAGAGTGATTAAGAGAGTGAGGGGATAAGTGGGGTGGTAAACAGGGACCAGACCATCAGAGGTAACATTTTGTAGAACTCAGAGAGCAGATTCCAACCTGTAGAGCTGAGAATGGGCAAGAAAGACATGATTCTTGAAAGAATGTAGAAGTCACTGAAGTTGAGAAAAAAGAAAATAAAACATGGGGAAAATAATTGAGTCCCACCCTAAAGGAATGTGATTCAGAAGCTGTTCACTGGAATTTGGGCTTCTATCTTGACTCAGAGCAAGACTTTGGGTAGGCTAGGGGCTGCTATGAGGCTGAAGCTGGAAACTTTGTAGGGGATAGTAGTAGCTTTCTCCTGAGAAATGCACTCTGGGGCAGAAGGGTCTGCTGGGCACTGAAGTTTCAGTTTCAAATACTCACTGCTTGTGGCAGGGGTCCAGTTGCGACGATTATATCCTGCAGGTAGGAAGAAAAGAGTAAAAATTTAAGAAAAGGTAGATGGTGGACCTAGAAATGCAATTCATTAACAACTTTTTGAAACTTATAAATGAATAATAATGACTACATTTCCTTTGGTGCCTTTATGTCCTTGAAAATAATGATAAACATCATTACCATTATTTTCATCAAAATAAAAATACAATAATAGCTCTTACTACTTATTGGGAATGTACTATGCACCAGAAATAATGCTGAACACATTACAAAGGTAAGGGGGCAAATTAATGACCAAGTTTGTGCTCCAAGCCTTATCTGTGTTCTCTCAATCCATTAAGATAATTTTATCTTTCTTCTGTCACATTCTCTCTTGTCACAATATTTTATGATAATGTAATTTTACTTTTCTTGCTTAATTTCTGCTTTTTGTGATGTATCATAGAGAAAACTTCAGCAACTTAAGAGAGTGGTATGTGAAGATAAAAGTGTAGCGAGATAGAGGAATGGGAATATTAGAGAAAATTTGGAGATGGGGTGGGATAGTAAAAACGAGGAGACTTGGCGGTCAGGTGGATGGTGTAAAACTTGGGAGCATGAAAGGAATTGCAGGGGGGGGGTGCGGAATTTTTCATAAGTATTTCTCTGGGTCATGAACTGCATCTCCTTTGATATAATGTGAGAGACTGAGTAAAGACTGGACTCAGAGGAGCCCTGGGATTTCCTTGGATTATTGCTGTGCTTTAATTTAATATTCAGCACAATCCTGCCTGGTATGTATGTTTATTCTATTAAGGGGACATTAATGCTTAGAGGTTACATGACTTGTTCAACAACACACAAAACAGAGATCTGTCACCAATTCTCATACTATTACCCATTGCTTTAAGGAAGTCCCAATCCTAGAGTTCAATCTGTTATAGACACAGAGCATGATGTGCTATTGTTAATATAAATGTATATTTCAAACCACATATAAAAGGAATTCCAAGCTGATAACTAGTCAAACACTAGGTTGGATTATTGAGCTCATGCTCATTTAATACTCCTTCTGGTCCTGAGATTTGAGGCTTTCTCTGTCTGAATGGTCACCTTGTGGATAGGATCTTGGGAGTTTAGACTCAATATTGGGTTTGAGTGTTGACTCTGCCAAAGCATTATGGCTGGATGTTCTTGGGCAAATGACTTCCTGTGTGAATGCATGATGGCTCTCTAAAAATGAGCATTATAACTTACAGGGTTTATGGTAAGATGAATAGGGAATCTATAATAATAAAAGCATAATATGCAAATTGACTGATGACCAAACAGCAGAATGACTGCCTGGATGACCTCCCAGATGAGCATGCTATGACATGTATTGGCACCAGGCCAGCCAAGGTGGGTGCGATATGATTGGTCAGGGGGCCTCCGCCATCACCTCATGATCGCCCTGCAGAGGGAGGCTCAGGCTACCAGCTGGCAGGGCGATCAACCAATTGGTGGTCCCTTGATCGCCCCAAAGAGGCAGGCTTCGGGGCCTCCCTCTGCAGGGGCGCAATCAATAAATCGCATGATCACTCTGCAGAGGGAGGCCCATGCCACTGGCCGGCGGGGCAATCGATCAATTGGGGGGGGGGGCTCCATGATAACCCCAAAGGAGGCCCAGACTGCCCCATGGTGGTGCTGCAGCGGGTAGCCTGGGCCTCCCTCTGTGGTGGTGATCCATCACAGAGTCCGGCCGGGTGGGCAGGGCCTACCTCTTTGGGGCAATCAATCGTGGGGCTCCCGGACTGTGAGGGGGCACAGGCCAGGTTGAGGGACACACCCTACCGAAAGCGCAAATTTTGTGTACCAGGCCTCTAGTATAGAAATAAAGACAATTCTTGGTACATAAGAATCTTTTGGTGAGATTTAGCCACTATTAGAGTTGTTCTCGATGTTAGCACTACTGTTAGGGGCCTTGTTGTCAGCAGTGTTGTGTAAACAGTTATGATTCATGGTGTACTGGTGTTTTTTCATGAATAGTTTCATGAGTGTTGTTCTGTCTAGCCCATGGAAACTTAGAAAATTGCCATAAGTTGTCATGATGGAGAGAATAAGGTAGAGTGAGAGCTGAACTGGGCACTACTGCCCACTGAGGAAGGCTTAACTGCAGGGCCCCACATCACCCACTTCTCTCTTGAAAATCTGCATGTTCTTGCTGGGCTCCAATAGGAGAAGAAAACATTTCCTTCCAGGCATTGAAAAAAGAAAGAAAATTGACTTCCTGTGTGTACGTTAAGCTGGGCTTGTACCAGAACTGTGAATTCGTGTGCACCAATTTCTCAACCTCAACATTGTTGACATTTTGGTCTAGATAATGTTTCATGGTGGGAGGCTGCCTTGTGCATAGTGGGATCTTTAGCAGCACCCCTGGCCTCTACCTACTAGATGTCATTAGTACACTCCAGTCATGACATGAAAATGTTTCTGGACAATGCCAAGTGTCCCCGAGAACTGCCTTCAGTTGAGAATTACTGGTAGGGGACTGCAGGTGACTCCCGCTGCAACACAGACACTCACCATTGACATAGAGACTGTCTCTGTCCAGGATGTAAGTGCCCAGCAGGGTGATGCCGTGGGTCAGCTGACTCAGCTCCTGGTACAACTCTTCTATGTTCAGTCCAGGGCCTATGGGGTTAGGATGGTAGGTGCAGACGGTGTCCACTCCAGTTGATGCCCCATCTTTCTCAGTCCTAGGGTGGTAAGGTTAGGGAAATAGGACATTCAGAGACACAGTGGAGTTACATATCTTGTTCAACTCTTTCCTTCAAATTGGCCTGCTCCCCCATGTTTTATGGTATTCCTCTTTATTGGGCCCTGACTGGTTTCCCAAACATGTTCTTTTATGAGTGCTATTCATGTAGGTAACTTCTCACTCCATAAAGTGACTGATTTTCGGGGCTTCATCCTCAGTCAACTTCAACTATTTTACCCCTCATTTGGGGTCATTGTTTCAGCTACCAGTTTTATTATCATATGATCTAATCTACTTCTGTCTAAGACTTCTCTCCTGAGCTCTATGCCATGTAATCAACAGCCTCAGAGATTCCCTTCAGACCTCTTAGATTCCAAATATCTCAAGTTAAGCTTATCGTTTTCCCTCCTGAAAGCACAGAACCTGCTCCTCCTCCCATGTTTCTATGTGAAAGAACTTCTAAAACCTCACAGGGCTAGTGACAGAAACAGGATGTGACTTCATGCATTTGGATATGGAACCATTAATGCTCAGCCTTTGCCAGTGCCAAATACTATAAAAACTCATTAGTATGCCTTTAAAACCCCATCTCCATTAATGTCATCCACTTCTCGAAACTCATCCCACATTTTACCCACCACTCATGCAACTACACTCCAGTGCACCCATCCATCTGCTCAGCCAGTCCCCCAGTCAACCAACTTCCTTCCTTCTTTTTTCCTTCTCTCTCCTCCCTCTCTCTGCCCTCCTCTCTTCCTTTCCCTCCCTTTCTCTCTCCTTTCTTTCTTCCTTCCTTCCCCTTTTTTTTTCTTTTATGCAATTGCTATTTCCTTATACTCTACCCTCCAATTTCACAAAACTTCTCTCATGCACTAGGATATTTTTCACATCTGCCCCATGACTTAAGTTACACCACCCCTTGGAATATATTTGCCACTATTTCTTCTAGTTAATGCACACTTGACTGTCAAACATAACCCAGGAATCACCTTCTTCAGACAGCCTCCACCCAACTCCCCTAGGCTGAGCTAAAAATCCATTCTCCAGGCTCCTATGGCCCCTGTGTAGTGCTTTATCATTGTATTAATCCCATTCATATGATGACTTTAAGTCTATATGGCAGCTGAAATTTGAAGAAAGGGCCCATGACTGATTCTCTCAGTGCCCTTAGCTTCTGTTAGAGAGTGTTACCTGAGGTGTTTCATCTGATGTTTGCTTAATGAGTCATTACTGCATTTTCTGACCAATGAGCATGAATGCTCTGTGGATCTGCTTATCCAAATAATTGAAGACTTTTGACAGACAGATCTTTCAGGAAGCTCTCTCTGTTGCACTCAGCCAGAAGGGATACATTCTAATCACATATTACTCTTGCTTTGTAGTTGTCACATTTAGGTATTCACCTCCAGGTGAACTTGCCTGTGACAATGCCCTGCATACGTGTTAGGAAGGGAAGTCATACCTGAGCAGGGCCAGTTGGCAGCCAGAGTACATTGAGCCAATGCTGGTGTTCTTAAACAAAGGACCAAGCTGGGAAGGAGGCAAATGGAGGTAAGTTGAAGAGAATGGTGGGACAATAACATGGAAGGCTAGGTTAGGCATTGATTGGCTCTTACCAGGTGATTCAAAACCCTCTCAGTGGAATTGAACTTCGCAGAGCCTGGCTGCCTCATGTCTGGGGTGTAGAGCATGTTGGTGATGGTGAAATTGAGGGTGAAAGGCACTGGGGCTGGGCCCACACCTGCAGTGGAAGGAGGGAAAGAGAGGAAACCCATCATAGGCTTAGGCTGAGCTATATGTGGAGGGAGGGACAAGTATTATCTCTTGGATCATAGTGTCCAGTTGTTGAGGCCTGAGATATCCTATCTGGGATATCTCTCCTCAGCCAACCAAAGGGAGAGAAGGGACCTCCATGCTAGATGTATGAAATCAGTTCAAAAGGGAACCTCAATCTTTTCATCCCAGAGTGTTCAAAGGATGAAAAACTGTGGACATTTCAGTGGGACATCTGGGCCGAGACCTTTTGCACTCAGCCCAAAATACTTGAGCAGTCAGATATCCAAATCATAGGAATTGTCATGAAGGAAATGGTGGTATAAGCAAGAGCATGCTGGGCTGAGATTTGGAGGACAAGGAGAAACCAGGCACAGCTGAGTTCTTGGAGGAAAAAATGAGGCTGCTGTGGCCAGACATTAGAGCCTGAGAGAGAAAGGGGAACAGGTTGCAATGGATGGGCATCATGGTCCAGATCATGCCAGAATTCAACAGCCACGAATGAGAGCTGAGGTTTAATGGGACTCAGAGGTTATATTGCTACCTGTAGAGCTGGGGGTAGGGCTCAGAGATGCTGTGGGTCCTGGAGAGAATGTGGAGGTCACCAGAGCTGAAAGAAAATACACTATGAATAAAAATTGTTGAGCCCTATCATGAAGCAGTGAAAGGGTAGGGCTGTTCGTGGGAACTTGCATCTATAACTTGGCTTAATCTGAGGCTTCTGCTGGGCTGCAGTTACTCTGGGGTTGACAACCTGGGGGATGGGTGATACTTTCTTCCTGGGAGCTAGGTTTAGGGAGGAAGGGTCTCAGAGACATAGGACATTCGGGCTCTCAGTACTCACTGCTGGTGGTGGGGATCCAGTATCGATGGTTATAACCTACAGAGAAACAAAGAGAGATATGATGGTGGGAGGAGGTTAAGAATAGGGTAAGGGATATAAATATGAATATAAATATAAGTATAAATATAAATACCTCCCTGAGTGCTTTCTCTGAGATACATCAATAAATAATAACAGTATTCTTTATGAGTTAACTGCATAATATCCTGATATTAATGATAGTCATTAACCAGAAAGACAGCAATGATCAAAGCACCCCCAATCTAATGGGGGTTTACTAAGTGCCTAGAATATTAGCAGTCTTATCAAATGAATAATAGGGACAACAACAATTTTATATGAGTGTCTCCATATTTATATCTTCTTTACCTATTAATTATAATTTTGTCCTTACTCTTTCAGTTTCTCCCACTGTCCTACTCTCCAAAGACAGCTCAATCTGTGACAATATAGTTCTCTGACTTCTGTAATATTGAATTGAGATAATACAGGAGAGAGATGGAGAGGGAGAGAGCTGGGCTTGTGGAGAAAGCAAAGACTGGGTGTCAATCAGAAACTACAAAGTTTAAAAAGAGGAAATGGGGGTGCCGCAGGGTGCGGGAGCGCTTTTGGCCCTGAAACCCTACACATTCCTCTGGTTTTTAGCAGGATGAGCTGTATGACCTGTCAGCCTCTACATTCTCTCCTGATGGAAGAGTTTTTCAAGTTGAATATGCTATGAAGGCTGTGGAAAATAGTAGTACAGCTATTAGAATCAGATGTAAAGATGGTGTTGTCTTTGGTGTGGAAAAATTAGTCCTTTCTAAACTTTATGAAGGGTCCAACAAGCGACTTTTTAATGTTGATCAGCATGTTGGAATGGCAGTAGCAGGTTTGTTGGCAGATGTTCATTCTTTAGCAGACATTGCAAGAGAAGAAGCTTCCAACTTTAGATCTAATTTTGGCTATAACATTCCACTAAAACATCTTGCAGACAAAGTGGCAATGTATGTACATGCACATACACTCTACAGTGCTGTTAGACTGTTTGGCTGCAATTTCATGTCAGGGTCTTACAGTGTGAATGATGGTGCACAACTCTACATTATTGACCCATCGGGTGTTTCATACGGTCATTGGGGCTGCGCTATTGGCAAGGCCAAGCAAGCTGCAAAGACAGAAATAGAAAAGCTTCAGATGAAAGAAATGACTTGCCGTAATGTTGTTAAAGAAGTTGCAAAAATAATTTACATAGTACATGATGAAGTTAAGAATAAAGCTTTGGAACTGGAGCTCAGCTGGGTTGGTGAAATAACTAAAGGAACACATGAAATTGTTCCAAAAGATATAAGAGAAGAAGCAGAGAAATATGCTAAGGAATCTTTGAAGGAAGAAGATGAATCAGATGATGATAATATGTAACATTTACTTGAGCATTTATCTTAAATTTCTAATACAGTCCCAATGCAACTATTTAGCTCCTTGAATTATTAAATACCACTGACCATTTTTCATTAAAAAAAGAGGATTTGAATAAGGTTTTGGATCATGAAACAGATCCTCTGTGATGCTCTGGAAGTAATGCAAAAAAACTGATTTCTTTTATATTTGATGGACTGCCTGTTTTTTTTTTTTTTTTAAATGAACCTTATCTCTGACATGGGGCCAAGTGGAGCCTTGTGGTTTAGTTGGGTTATTCAGGTTTTATTGCAATCATCTTAGGTGACTTTTCTATTCTGAAAATGGACACTGAAGCTTAGAGAGGTCATGGCTTGCGCAGGGTCACATAGTAAGTCAAGGGAAGGGCCAGGGCTTGATAAAAGCAAGATCTGTAATTCACCAAAGCCTGCACTGGTAACTACTCTTTTTAAGTAATCTCCAAAGACTAGTGAAATCCAATATAGATTTTAATACAGCCAATAAGAAAGCATCCACAGTGATGTAATGGGGCTATAATTATCAAGCTTTAGTTTAAACAGTTATCGTGAGGCCCCTTGGTATGCCTTCCTGTCCTGAGATTTGAAACTTGTTTTTGCTGGGTTAGTCTGCAGTGTAATCTAATAGTCTAGTTAAGGGGCCTAGATTTTAGAGTTAATTTAGGGCTTGATTTCTGACACCACCACCTTCATTAATTATCTGATCTTGGGAAAGTTAATTTCCCCACCAGGCCTGTTTTCTCTTCTGCAAGATATACATGATATTTTAGAGAAGTTGGCAGGGTTAGTAATACATAATACATATAACATTCTGCATCACAGGAATCCCTCAATAAATATCACCCTTTATTGTAGGTATTATTGTGGGTGTTGTTGCTAAGAGCATGGATGCAAAGGAATTTATTGCTAAATCATTACTAGCAGCTTTGTTATTTGTTTCTCAGGAGGGTATAATTCCAGCTGGCCCTTGGAGAATGGGTAAAAGCCACAGCTGCCATAAGGAAGTGAAAGAAGCAGATTAGACACTGCACTGGGAACCCACTGGCTCTTGTATCAACTGCCATGGGCTTACTTTACCCTCTTCCTTCCTTGAAATCTTCATGCTCCATTTGAGCTTCTATGAATGGTCATTGGGATGAAGAAGACTAAAGGAAATTTTTTCTTTTAACCTTAAAAGGTGCTTTTTAGGTGTTATGAAGGGAGAGAGCTGAGCCCCCATGGAAATTCTAAGGGTAGAGAGAAACATGGGTACAGAGAAATGCACTCCAAGGAGACCCCATCTGGGGAGCAGAAGGAGATCACATTGCAGCAGAGCTACTCACCATTGACGAAGAGACTATTCCTGTCCAGGGTGTAGGGGCCCAGCTGAGTGACACCATGGGTCTGCCTGCTTAATTCCCAGTACAGCTGTTCTCTGTCCAGCTGGAAGCCTGTGGGATCTGCGTGGTGGGTGCATATCATACCCACTGTGGTGCTTGCTCCCTCCTTTTCAGCCCTGGGGAAGGAGGGACATGGGAACTGAGACATGAGAGGTGAATACTCTTGATCACTCCTCCCTTAGTTTTTATAACATCACCCTTCCCTGTTTTCTAAAACACATCTCTGTTTCATGGGGGAACCCAGACCCCCCACCTTCTTAAATGCAGTGTTCTACAGGTTCCTACAGTTTCTCCTTAGACAATATTCTTCTTCTTGTCCCTATTATCTTTTTATTAATTGGTTGAAGCTCATTGTCTCAACTACAAGCCCCAGGATGCTACTTGTCCATTCATGAAGGTAAATACAGATGGTGTCACTTCTGTAATACGTTAATCCTGCTTGGGCCATGGGGTTAGGAAGGTGGGACTCCAGGGAAAAAATTCTGATGATCCTGGGGCCAGCCAGCATATGGAAGGAAAAAACAAGAGAACTGAAGACATTTGGGAAGGTAAGTGATCACCCCTGTGGTTGGTTGTGACACAGCTTGAGGGGGTATTTCAAACTGGCAAATCCTAAGGATGAGGAAAACATTTCAGGCAGGCAACCAATTTGAAGGAAAACAAGTTAAGAAAAACCAAGGGCAATTGGTCACAAAATAACTTTGTCCTGAATGTAAGCTGACCCTAAAATGTTTCACTCAGAGCAGGGGATGTACAGGTAGGGAGAAAGAATGCCTTCCTCCCTTGCCTGTCAATTCTGCTTACTATAATCCATGCTATTCAAAACATTCCCGTTTTATACCTACACAGTGTCACGTAGCAGTTCTCAAAGTGCAGCCCAGGGATCTCTAGTGTTCTCAAAACTATTACAGGGAGTCCATCAAGTAAATTATATTTTCATAATAATCCTAAGACATTATTTTTGCATTCATTTTCTCAGGAGTATTCAATGACATTTTTTCCAGTGGCTATGAGATGAAATATTGTAAAAAATAGAATGCGGAAGCAGATATCCTGGTATTTTCTACTAAGTCACACATTAATAAGATTTACAAAAATGTAAATGATGGCCCTCTTCTCATTGTGCTTCTTTGGGAGGGGGGCATGGGAGGATATGGTTATTGTTTATAAAAATATTATTATTTTAATGAATAAAATTTGTTTTAATTTCTAGCACAGTTAATATGGGTAGATATAACCCAAGTCCAAAGGCTCTTTTTAAAAATGCAAATGGTTGAGCCAGGTAGGACAAGGCCTGCTGGCATTGTGGTTAAAAGCAGGAACTTTAGAACCAGAACTCCAGGTCTAATTCTAGCTCCCCCTAAGCATGCAACTCAACGACTCTACAAGGCCAGACAATAATAATATTGTAGTGAAGATGAATGAATAGAAAAAAGTGTAAATCACATTTATTGGATGGCATATACCATGAGCAATATTATTATTGTTATTGGTTTCCCCATATTATGGAGATATGGGGGCAGGTCTGGTGGGCTCAGCTCTTGGACACTGGTCTATAACATATCAACCATTTCTCCTCATTGAGTGATGTGGGTAGAGAACCCCAACTCTCTGGCAGGATGACTTGAATTGGCTGGATGGAGTAGCTCAGAGAGGCCATAAGGTCTTTAAGTGTAAGGATAGGCTCCTGAGTCCATTGACCTTGGATGACACAGGTATGGATGTAGGCAAAGAAAAGAAGACAGTCCATTTCTGCAGAGTTCAGGTCCATTTGAGAATTTTAAAATCATAATATATCCTGCTGGTACTCAACATTTGATTTGTTTTTCCCTTTGTTCAGTAAGTCTTCCTTTGGGAAATCCCTATCTCTTTTCATGGAATAAATTGCAGAGCTTCAGTGTCTAGAGTTTTTCTCCAACAGAGTAGATATGAACTGGGACAGAGAGGGTGTCAGAGACTCTGGGAAGACAGTTGGTAAAAATGCTACACTGGCTGGTCCTACAGAATCTCATTAATTGAGCGCTCAAAATGACGCAGGCATTGGGATGAAGGATTAACAACTCCAAGAGTAAGGCACTGTTATCATCACCATTTTATAGATAGTGTTATTGAAGAACAGAGAAGTTGTGTAACTTGCCCAAAGTCACACAGCTAGCAAATGAAAGAACCAGAGTTCCAACTCAGGCATTTGGATACACTGTGTTACCCCGTCTCTTCACAAAGGCCCAAGGGACTGTGGTTGACCATGGTGTAGAGGGCCAAGAAAGGAAAGAAGGAGGTTTTCTATAGGTACTGAAAAGATGGTCTTACCTGAGCAAGGTCAATCTGCAGCCAGCATAGAGGGAACCGATGCTGTTCTTGAACAAGGGCCCCAGCTGTGAAGGCATGAGAGGCAGATGAGCAGAGTGGCCCAAGAGAGCAGGGTGTGGCAAGGTTGGCAGAAAGTGAGAATTGTTGGGGGGCTCTCACCTGTTGCTGCAGGTGCCTCTCAGTGACATTGAATATCTCAGAGCCCAGGTTTCCCATGTCCTCTGTATAGCGCAGGTTAGTGATGGTGAAGTTGACAATAAAAGGCACCAAGAAAGGAACTGCAGCTGCAGGGAGGGGTAGGGTAAAGTGAGGCCGACCCTGGGTCAGGCCTGGGGCTGAGGGAGGAAGGGCTCTAAGGACATGTCTTAATTTCAATGCTGAGTTGGGGCCTGGCCTAGGCTGTCTTCCTTGAGACACCTCGTGTAGCAGTCCCTGTCCAAGACCCCCTCACACAGGGTGACCAACCATTATTTCCCCAGGATCACGTGGGTTTCTGGGATGCAGACTGTAGAGTGCAAACAGAGCAAATAGAGAGGAGCTGGGTACCCTGTTCCTCCTTCCCCTGGATTTTTACTATATCAACATAGGCCAGAACCTACACCTCTTTGTCTTGGGAAGATCATCAGGCCCAGAGAGCATCTCTCTAGCAATGACAGGTGAGAGTTGGATGATAAGCACCCCAGCTCCCTCACTCTCATTTGGGACGACTTTAAGGTGTATGTTGTATGCATTCTCCCTTCCAGCCTTCAGAACAAGTTTCTGTGGTTGAAATCTCCCAGTTTGTGGTACTTGGTCATGGCAGCTCTGGGAAACCAATAAACCAAATGACCCAATAATTCCTTTTTAGTACAATAAGTCCTCATGTAACACTGTCAATAGGTTCTGTGACTTCAAGTGAAATACTGTACAAAGAAACCAATCTTACATAAGCTAAGTGATATAAAAAAGAGTTGAGTTCATAAAACATCTCATCAATGTTATAATGATTTCCCATTTGACTGCCATGTTTTCTCCTAATAGATTCCAGTGGCTATGCTTATGGGGTAGATCAGCATTGCCACGATCTGAAGGGGGAGGATTTGTGTGTATCCTCCTTCTATATGAAATGGCTAAACAGAAAAAAAAATAATGAAATGCTGTTGAACAAATCAATGTTATTTGAGGTCCTGCGGTATATCCCCAAAATAATTGGAAACTAGGACTCCAATAGATGCTTGTACATCCATGTTTATAGAAGCATGATTCAAAATAGTCAAAGGTGGCAAAAGCCCAATTTTCCATCAACAGATAAATGAACAAATAAAATGTGATCTATCCACACAACAGGATATTCATTCATAAACAGGAATAAAGTTCTGATACATACTATGGCATGGAGGCCCCTTGAAAGCATTATGTTAACTAAAATAAGCAAGACATAAAAGGTCAGTTATATTGTACAATTTCTCTTATATGATATATCTATAATAGGAAAATTCATGGAGACAGTAAGTAATTAAAGGTTACCAGGGATGGAGGAGAGGGGTGTCTGGGGGGTTGGTGAGTAGGAAAAGGGGAGTTACTGCCTAATGGGTACTCGGATCCTGTTTGAGTGATAAAAATAGTTTAGAAATAGTGGTGATGTGGAAGTAATTAATGCCACTGAATTGTACATTAAAATAGTTAAAACTATGTATCATAGGTAGATAGAATAAAAATGTTATTCTTACTTGTTCTTGAAGTCACACTCACATAGGTCACGGTGGACATCTCCGGTGTGGTCACAGGGACAAAGGAACTTTCAGACAGTGTACTGAAAGTGGCTGTAGTCTCGGCCACAGTGCGGTCTGAACCTGTGGCAGCTAATTTAGTGGCTGCAAGAGTTGTAGTTTTAAGGATAGTGGTTGAACTTAGTCCTTCCGGGCTACTTTTAGCTGCAGTCAAGGTCACAGTGCTCCCAGTCACAGTGTTGGAAAATTCTGGGAGACCAAATGAGGTTGTAGGTGGTGAGGTTAATGTGCTCCAGGAAGACACAGTATAAGGCTCACCCGTGGTTGCAGGGGTACTGGCAGGCTCAAGCACAGCAGGGGAAACAGTCAGAGATGGAAGCCCTGTACTGGCCTCTGATGCAGGGCTGGTGGCCAGTAAGCTTATGGTGTCTGATGAGCCATGAAAAATAGTTGAAGTTGAAATAGTTGTGCTGAGGTCCATCCCAGGTTGGATGGATAGTGAGGCTGTGGTATCTGGTAAATGAGGAAAAATAGTTGAAGCAAGAAAATTTGTGCTTGTCTCTGTACTGGGGTGGGTGACCAATAAGGCTGTAGTCTCTGGTTCACCAACAGTGAGAGTCAGAGTTGGAATAACAGTGCTGTCATCTGCTTCAGAAATAGTGTCATGTGAGGTCATCTTATCTGGTACACCAGGAGAGACAGTCAGAGTTGGGAGAGCTGAACTGGTTTCTGTCCCAGAGTCGGTGGCCCCGGAGAGTGTGGATTCTGATTCACTAGGAGAAACACTGGGGGTTGTCTTGGACACTGTTGGGATGGTCTCTGCAGGATGGGTGACCAATAAGTCTTTTGTATGTAGCTCACCAGAGGAATCAGTCTGAGTTGGAACAGCTGACCTGACTTCTGCCTCATAATGGGTGGTCCATGAGGGTGTTGTCTCCAGTTGATCTGTGGAAATTGTCAAAGTTGGAAAAGTTGTACTGGTCTCTGCCCCAGAACTAGTAGTCTGTGAGGTCACCACCACTGGCACAATAGGTTGGACAGTTGTAGCTGGAACAGGTGAACTGGATTCTGCCCTAGGAATTGTGACCATTGAGATTGTGCTATCTAATTCACTATGGGGAAAACTGAAAGTCATTTGGGAAACATTTGGGCTGGTCTCTGAAAGATGGGTGACCATGGAAACTGTTGTATCTGGCTCACCAGGGGACACAATCAGAGTTGGAACTGATGATCTGGCTTCTGTTTCAAATTGGGTGACCCATGAGGCTGTGGTATCCAGATCAATTTGGGAATTAGTCAAAATTGAAAAAGTTTTGCTGGTCTCTGCCCCAAAACTAGTAGCATGTGAGGTCACCACCTCTGGTACAACAGTTTGAACAGTGGTAGCTGGAACAGTTGAACTAGTTTCTGTCCCGGGACTGGTGGCCATCAAGGATGTGCTGTCTGATTCATTATGGGAAACAATGGGAGTTGTTTTAGGGAAAATTGGGCTGATGTTTGCAGGATATGTGATTAAAGGGACTCTTGTATCTGGTTCACCAGGGGAAATAGTCAGAGTTGGAAGAGCTGACCTGGCTTCTGTCTCAAAATGGTTGAACCATGAGGTTGTGGTCTCTGGTTCATGTGGCAAGTCAGTCATAGTTGGAAAAGTTGTACTTGTTTCTGCTTCATAACTAGTAACCGATGAGGTATCATTCCCTGGTAAACCAGGGAAGATAGTTGTAGTTGGAATGACTGAACTATCTTCTGCTCTAAGACTAATAGCAGTTGAAGGTGTGCTATATGATTCACTATGGGAAAAATTTGGAATTGTTCTGGAAACAGGTGTGTTGGTCCCTGCAGAATAGATCCATAAGGCTGTTGTATCTGTCTCACCAGAGGAGATAGTTGAAGTTGGAAAAATGGAACTGGCTTCTGTCCTAGAAGAGGTAACCCATGAGTCTGTGATATCTAGTTCATGTGAAGAATCAGTCAGAGTTGGAAAAGTTGTATTTGTCTCTGGCCCAGAAATGGTGATGAGTGAGGTCACCAGCTCTGACACAGTAAAAGAGACAGTTGGAGGTGGAATGGCTGAACTGGTCTGTACTCCAGGATAAGTGGCCAATGAGGCTGTGGTTGCTGGTCCACCTGGAGAAAGAATAAGACTTGGGACAGCTGTACTGGCATCTGTTTCAGAGCTAGTGACCTGTGAGGTCATCATATCTGGTACACTAGGAGAGACAGTCAGAGTTGGAAAAGCTGAACTGGTTTCTGTCCCAAAGTCGGTGGCCACTGAGAGTGTCGGTTCTGATTCACTATGGGAAACACTGGCGGTTGTCTTGGACACTGTTGGGTTGGTCTTCGCAGTATGGTTGACAAGTAAGACTGTTGTATGTGGTTCACCAGAGGAATCGGTCTGAGTTGGAACAGCTGACCTGACTTCTGTCCCATAAGAGGTGTTCCATGATGATGTGGTCTCCAGTTGATCTGGGGAAATTATTGAAATTGGAAAAGTTGTACTAGTCTCTGCCCCAGAACTGGAAGCTTGTGAGGTCACCACCTCTGATATAACAGAATGGACATTTGTAGCTAGAACAGTTGAACTCATTTCTGTTCCAGGACTAGTGGCCATCAAGGGTGGTGTGCTATCTGATTCAGTATGGAAAACACTGGGAGTTGTTTGGGAAAACATTGGGCTGGTATTTGCAGGATGTGTGATCAAAGGGACTCTTGTATCTGGTTCATCAGGGGACGTGATCAGAGTTGGAACAGTAGTGCTGGTCTTTGTCCAAGAACTAAAGACTGGTGCAGTTATGGTTGCTGGTCTTCTACTGAACATGGGTGGTGTTGTCCTGGAAACTTCGGTGTTGGTCTCTACTCCAGGTCTGGTGGCCAAGAAGGATGTCATCTCTAACATATCATGGGAAACACCTGGGGTTGTGATGATCACTCCTGTTGTGTTTGTGCTGGCCATTTTACTTGATGTCTTGAGGGAAGTCAGCATTCCCAAAGAGGAAGTCGATACTCTGGTGGTCAAGGTCGCTGTGGTGGTGGTCTGTGCCCTCTCTGTCCCTCCTGTTGGCAGCCCTGTAAGTTGTGAGATGGACACAGAGTTTGCACAGAATGATTACCACTTAACTGGACTGGCAAAAGCTTATTTATTTCTTCACACGAGGAAAGGGAGAGCAATGGCTCTGCCCAAAATGTACCTACAATGTTTCTGGAATGGGAAAAGGAATTATGATTGGCATTCCCATACCTTCCTTGTATTATCTTGGGATGTAATTCCCAGTTGACCATTTCCTGCTCCCAAGTGTTTTCTGTACTCTCCATCCTCTGAATTTTTGTTCAAGCAAATTTCTTTGCTTGACATAACTATCCCTCATCAGATTCCTTACTTTCTGTTCTATTTCAAACCTCAGCTCAAATCTACCTTTACAAATTCACATCAGTTTCTCTCTCCTTTCACATTAGCTCATCATATTCTCTGAACCTGTGCTGCACCACACCCCACAGACTCCTTGGTAATAGCTATTCATATCTGCCTGCTTGGCATATAATAGGTGCTCAATAAATATTTGTTGAATTAGTGACTTAATGAATGGATGAATATATACATAGGTGGGTTTCCTCTTACTTGACAGAAATCATATATCATTGTGCTTAAGTCCTTAGGTTCTAGAATAAGATAGTCCCACACTAAGATTTTGGCTTCTCTACTAAATAGATGTATTATCAAATCTTGTTAGAGCTTCATTTTCTCATCTATAATGTATAGTGGCCATCTCAGAGTGTTGATAAAAATGTAACAAGAACAGTGCCTCCTGGCTCACAATAAGATGTTATTACTACTATTCTACTGCTATCTACTGTTACTACTATTATCATCATCACTGCTATTATCTACTACTAGTAGTGTCACTACTACTACTATTATTACTCTCACTACTACTCACTACCATTACTACTGTTAATAACACCAGTCTCTACCTCCCTTTACTACTGCTACTACTACTCTTGTTAATAGTTACTACTACAACTATTACTACTTACCATTACTGCTGTGACTACTACTATTTATACTAACACTGCTACTAACTATTTACTCATTACTGCTGTCATTGCCATTATTACCACCTATTACTATTGTTATTACGACTATTAGTTATTACTACTGTTATTACTAGAGTCATAACTACCGTTATTACTACAATTAATGCCACTGTTACTACTATTTCTACTTTTTGTACTTTTACTACAAAATAAATGTCCACTGGATTAAATTTTCCAGGAACCACACTAGCTGGTCAAAGTGACTAGAAGTCAGCCTCTGAGAAAGAGTAGAGTGTCATTGGCTGAGAAAATGGCTATTGACCTGGGCTTCAGAAAACGGTTCCCAGGAAAGAGGAGAAACTACCTGGAGCCTTTCAAAAGAAACCATAAAGCCTATTGAAGCTTAGTGCAGGGAAAGACAAAATTAAGAGGATTTTGACTCTAATGGTGAAGCCATGCCCTAAGTTGCCGAGAATAGCTGAAAAACTTATTCCTGAGAATAGACATCCTAAAGTGATTCCTATGTGTTTGATGATGGTGGTGGTGATATTGGAAATGATGAGCAATTGTAAAGCACCTGACATCCTTTTTCTCTTTATCACAAGAACATTGCAAGTACACCCTATTATTGTATTTTATAGAAGAGAAGAATAAAACCTCAGAAATCATAATTTGTCAAGGTGACATAGCTACTGACAAGATAGCATGAAAATCTGAACTGAGTTTTCTCTGTATCCTAAACCTTTGTTTATAACCACAATTTATATTAATTTTATAACTGAATTTCAGGATCCCATGAAGTCTAAAATGAAAAGGACGTGAGGAAAAAATGTCCATTTTGGTGGTAATGGGGGTCGTAGAAAGAAATTTATAATTCAGTAGATCTCAAACTGGGAAAATATTCCCAAAGAGGAAGTAACAACTGTGTGTATGTGGAGGGTGCTACAAGCATTTATGAGTACAAGCCATGGATGCTCTTAAACAACCCACAAAATTTGAACAACTCACCACAACAAATAATTATTTGGGTTCTTACTTGTCAACTATGCTTAGAGTGGAGAAACATCAGAAGCACATGTAACTATTCCTAAGTCCACATGCTCTACTACTGTGGTATTCAAAATAGGCAATAAATATGTCCTCACTGGCTGGGTCCAAGGTTTGAGAATATTAAACATAAAAAAGATTTCAGAAGCCCTGCTAATCTCTGTCCAAAAGTTGGTGTCTACTGTTTGAGGGGTGGTATATGAGAAAGTAAGAGCATTGGTGGATTGGGCTGGTTGAAGAGACAGTGGCAATGAAGGCTGAAGAGGGAAATGATGTTGAAACTAATGGAGTTGGCTCCTTGCAATGGTGGACTCAAAAGAATACACAGAGGATACAAATGTACTGGTTGCAAAAAAAAAAAAATTAAAGGGAAAAAGAAAATATGCCATCTGACAAAGAAGAGGTGAAGTGACAGCCAGAAAGATCTTAATGGAGGACAGACTATTGTGATGTCAGAAATGGGAATTTGGAAAAAATAAGCTCACTGGTGAGGGGTTTGCATATGAGTGTGAATAACTGAGTTCAAGCCCACAGATACAGTTGTCCAATTAATATCAAAAATCAAAGGCAACAACAAGAAAGCCCACTTTATGGGAGAACATATTTGCAAATGTTATCACTGATAAAGGTTTAATCTCCAACATCTACAGACAGCTTATACAACTTAATAAAAGGAAGATAAATGAGCCAATTAAAAAAAGGGCAATGGATCTAAATAGAATCTTCTCAAAAGAAGACAGAAGGAAAGCCAAGAGGCATATGAAAACATACTCAAAGTCACTAATTATCCGAGAGATGCAAATCAAAACAATGCGGTACCATCTCAAACCTGTCAGAATGGCCAACATTAACAAATCAACAAATGACAAGTGTTGGCGAGGTTGTGGAGAAAAGGGAATCCACGTGCACTGCTGGTGGGAATGCAGAATGGTACAACCACTGTGGAGAACAGTATGGAGTTTCCTCAAAAAAAATGAAAATGGAAATCCCACTCCTAGAAATATATCCCAAGAAAATAGGAACACAAATCAGAAAGGATATATGCACCCCTAGGTTCTTAGCAACACAATTTACAATAGCTAGGATTTGGAAACAGCCTAGGTGTCCATCAGCAAATGACTGGATAAAAAACTATGGTACATCTACACAATGGAATACTATGCTGCCATAAAAAAGAAGGAATTCTTATCATTTGCAGCAACCTGGATGGAATTGGAGAACATCATGCAGAGTGAAATAAGCCAGTCAATGACCTCACTCATTTATGGATAATAAAGAACATTATAAACTAATGTTCCATAAGATAGATAGTAAAGCAACAAGCAGGCTGTCAAATTACAGTGAGGAGGATAGGGAGATCTGGGGTAGATAACAGATCAAGCAAAAGACTAATATATATGTGCATATAAGTAAAAACAATAGAAACAAAACTCTGGGGAGGGAAAGCATGTTTGGGAAAAGGAGGCAATAGTAAGATATGTACAAAGATAATACTTAAATAAAAAAATTTTAAAAAAATTTTTAAATCAAAGAAAAAATTAGTGGAAGTAAATTACTGAGGATGAAAACAAAAAAGGTAACAAAATAAATAAAAGTAGTGTAACCTAACTAAGATTAATTTCCCAGGGGATATGTAATCATGAAAGATAGAGAGAAGATAGAGAGAGAGGAATGTGACTACTGTCTTGAACTGGTGGCCACAACAATGGTTTCAGTTGGGTGTACGGAATCAGAAGCAAGCTGTGTACCTGTGAAGGGGTTCCAAGAGACCAGACTCTGCACTGTGCTCTGGCTCAAATGTGGAGTGGAATGGGCTCCGGGATCAACTCTTGTGCTTATGCCCAAGGTGTCAGTGGCGGGAAGCAGACTGGAGGTCCAAGCGGAGGTGGCCAGAGGAGGTGGGGAGGAAGCGCTCTCGGGTATTGTAGGAGGGGAAAGTGGGGAAGGGGAGGCTGTCATAGGGGCCGATTCCAGGGACATAGAGCTGCTTATGTCCACCGAGGGAGGACTTGTCCTTGACACAACCTCGGGTCCACTGCTCCCGAGAGTCATCACCTGTGAGGGTGTGAAACCTTGAGTCGCAGCCCCGTGCGTCCCTGGGCTGGAGGGTGTGGTCCACGTGTCCAAGGCAGCTGTGCCCTGAGACATAACCCCGGGCGGAGCTGTTGGGGTGCTGAGGGTCTCTTCTGCAGCCTCTGTTGTGCCTGGGGACGTGGAGAGCCCACGCAATGCTGTGGACATGTCCGGTGTCCCGCTGGAGGGAGTCGGGCTAGAAGAGAATGTCCCGCTGGAGGACACCCCTTCTGTCGTGGACACATCAGTAGCTGCGTCAGTGGGCACTTGGAAAGAGATGGGCACTGTCTCTGCGGCTGAACTCATGGGCTGGGAGGGGCTGGTCTCCCTCAGGCCTGGGCTCGTGGAGGATGCTGACTCTGTCCCAGACCAAGTGCTTTTGGAAGAGCCAGGCACTGTTGGGGAAGCACTGGTGACCCTGGTGATGGAAGGGGTACGCACTGGAGAAGTCACTTCCGGTGGCCCCGACTCAGCTGGCGCAGAGGAGTGTGACTCCCGTCCCGAACTGGTGGCCCCCACACTGGTCTCAGCTGTGTGCCCTGACAGGTCAGCTGCCTCTGTACCTGTGGAGGGCGCCCAGGACTCTGGGCTCTGTGCTGTGCTCTGGCTCAAATGTGGAGTGGAATGGACTCCGGGATCCACGCTTGTGCTTATGCCCAAGGCGTCAGTGGCCGGAAGCAGACCGGAGGTCCAAGCTGAGGTGTCCAGAGGAGGTGGGGAGGAAGCAATCTTGGGTATTGCAGGAGGGGAAAAGAGAGAAGGGGAGGCTGTTGTAAAGACCAATTCCTGTGACAGAGAGCTGCTAGTGTCCACAAAGGGAGGACTTATCGTTGACACGTCCTCTGGACTCCTGCTTCCAAGAGTAGTCACCTGTGAGTGTGTGAAACCTTGAGTCGCAGCCCCGAGCGTCCCTGGGCTGGAGGGTGTGGTCCACGTGTCCAAGGGAGCTGTGCCCTTTGACAGAGCCCCGGGCTGAGCTGTTGTGGTGCTGAGGGTCCCTTCTGCAGCCTCTGTTGTGCCTGGGGACTTGGAGAGCCCGGGCAATCCTGTGGATATGTTCGGTGTCCCACTGGAGGGAGGCGGGCCAGAGGAGAAGGTCCCGCTGGAGGAAACCCTTTCTGTCGTGGATACCTCAGTAGCTGCGTCAGTGGGCACCTGGGAAGAGATGGGCACTGTCTCTGCGGCTGAGCTCATGGGCTGGGAGGGGCTGGTCTCCCTCAGGCCTGGGCTCGTGGAGGATGCTGACTCTGTCCCAGACCAAGTGCTTTCGGAAGAGCCAAGCACTGGTGGGGAAGCACTGGTGACCCTGGTGATGGAAGGGGTACCCACTGGAGAAGTCACTTCCGGTGGCCCCGACACAGCTGGCGCAGAGGAGTGTGACTCCCGTCCCGAACTGGTGGCCCCCACACTGGTCTCAGCTGTGTGCCCCGACAGGACAGCTGCCTCTGTAGCTGTGGAGGGCGCCCAGGACTCTGGGCTCTGTGCTGTGCTCTGGCTCAAATGTGGAGTGGAATGGACTCCGGGATCCATGCTTGTGCTTATGCCCAAGGCGTCAGTGCCCGGAAGCAGACCGGAGGTCCAAGCTGAGGTGTCCAGAGGAGGTGGGGAGGAAGCAATCTTGGGTATTGAAGAAGGGGAAAGTGGAGAAGGGGAGGCTGAGGTAGGGGCCGATTCCAGGGACGTAGAGCTGCTTGTGTCCACCAAGGGAGGACTTGTCTTTGAGACGTCCTCGGGTCCGCTGCTCCCGAGAGTCATCACCTGTGAGTGTGTGAAACCTTGAGTCGCAGCCCCGTGCGTCCATGGGCTGGAGGGTGTGGTCCACGTGTCCAAGGGAGCTGTGCCCTTCGACAGAGCCCCGGGCTGAGCTGTTGTGGTGCTGAGGGTCCCTTCTGCAGCCTCTGTTGTGCCTGGGGACGTGGAGAGCCCGGGCAATCCTGTGGATATGTTCGGTGTCCCACTGGAGGGAGGCGGGCTAGAGGAGAAGGTCCCGCTGGAGGACACGCTTTCTGTCGTGGATACCTCAGTAGCTGCGTCAGTGGGCACTTGGGAAGAGATGGGCACTGTCTCTGCGGCTGAGCTCATGGGCTCGGAGGGGCTGGTCTCCCTCAGGCCTGGGCTCGTGGAGGATGCTGACGCTGTCCCAGACCAAGTGCTTTCGGAAGAGCCAGGCACTGGTGGGGAAGCACTGCTGACCCTCGTGATGGAAGGGGTACCCACTGGAGAAGTCACTTCCGGTGGCCCCGACTCAGCTGGCGCAGAGGAGTGTGACTCCCGTCCCGAACTGGTGGCCCCCACACTGGTCTCAGCTGTGTGCCCTGACAGGACAGCTGCCTCTGTAGCTGTGGAGGGCGCCCAGGACTCTGGGCTCTGTGCTGTGCTCTGGCTCAAATGTGGAGTGGAATGGACTCCGGGATCCACGCTTGTGCTTATGCCCAAGGCGTCAGTGGCCGGAAGCAGACCGGAGGTCCAAGCTGAGGTGTCCAGAGGAGGTGGGGAGGAAGCAATCTTGGGTATTGAAGAAGGGGAAAGTGGAGAAGGGGAGGCTGTGGTAGGGGCCGATTCCAGGGACTTAGAGCTGCTTGTGTCCACCAAGGGAGGACTTGTCTTTGAGACGTCCTCGGGTCCGCTGCTCCCGAGAGTCATCACCTGTGAGTGTGTGAAACCTTGAGTCGCAGCCCCGTGCGTCCATGGGCTGGAGGGTGTTTTCCACGTATCCAAGGGAGCTGTACCCTGCGACATAGCACCGGGCTGAGCTGTTGGGGTGCTGAGGGTCCCTTCTGAAGCCTCTCTTGTGCTTGGGGACGTGGAGAGCCCGGGCAAGCCTGTGGACATGTCCGATGTCCCGCTGGAGAGAGTCGGGCTAGAGGAGAATGTCCCGCTGGAGGACACCCCTTCTGTCGTGGACACATCAGTAGCTGCGTCAGTGGGCACTTGGGAAGAGATGAGCACTGTCTCTGTGGCTGAGCTCATGGGCTGGGAGGGGCTGGTCTCCCTCAGGCCTGGGCTCGTGGAGGATGCTGACTCTGTCCCAGACCAAGTGCTTTCAGAAGAGCCAGGCACTGGTGGGGAAGCACTGGTGACCCTCGTGATGGAAGGGGTACCCACTGGAGAAGTCACTTCCGGTGGCCCCGACTCAGCTGGCGCAGAGGAGTGTGACTCCCGTCCCGAACTGGTGGCCCCCACACTGGTCTCAGCTGTGTGCCCCGACAGGACAGCTGCCTCTGTAGCTGTGGAGGGCGCCCAGGACTCTGGGCTCTGTGCTGTGCTCTGGCTCAAATGTGGAGTGGAATGGACTCCGGGATCCACGCTTGTGCTTATGCCCAAGGCATCAGTGGCCGGAAGCAGACCGGAGGTCCAAGCTGAGGTGTCCAGAGGAGGTGGGGAGGAAGCAATCTTGGGTATTGAAGAAGGGGAAAGTGGAGAAGGGGAGGCTGTGGTAGGGGCCGATTCCAGGGACGTAGAGCTGCTTGTGTCCACCAAGGGAGGACTTGTCTTTGAGACGTCCTCGGGTCCGCTGCTCCCGAGAGTCATCACCTGTGAGTGTGTGAAACCTTGAGTCGCAGCCCCGTGCGTCCATGGGCTGAAGGGTGTTTTCCAGGTATCCAAGGGAGCTGTACCCTGCGACATAGCACCGGGCTGAGCTGTTGGGGTGCTGAGGGTCCCTTCTGAAGCCTCTCTTGTGCTTGGGGACGTGGAGAGCACGGGCAAGCCTGTGGACATGTCCGATGTCCCGCTGGAGAGAGTCGGGCTAGAGGAGAATGTCCCGCTGGAGGACACCCCTTCTGTCGTGGACACATCAGTAGCTGCGTCAGTGGGCACTTGGGAAGAGATGGGCACTGTCTCTGCAGCTGAGCTCATGGGCTGGGAGGGGCTGGTCTCCCTCAGGCCTGGGCTCGTGGAGGATGCTGAGTCTGTCCCAGACCAAGTGCTTTCGGAAGAGCCAGGCACTGTTGGGGAAGCACTGGTGACCCTGGTGATGGAAGGGGTACCCACTGGAGAAGTCACTTCCGGTGGCCCCGACTCAGCTGGCGCAGAGGAGTGTGACTCCCGTCCCGAACTGGTGGCCCCCACACTGGTCTCAGCTGTGTGCCCCGACAGGTCAGCTGCCTCTGTACCTGTGGAGGGCGCCCAGGACTCTGGGCTCTGTGCTGTGCTCTGGCTCAAATGTGGAGTGGAATGGACTCCGGGATCCACGCTTGTGCTTATGCCCAAGGCGACAGTGGCCGGAAGCAGACCGGAGGTCCAAGCTGAGGTGTCCAGAGGAGGTGGGGATGAAGTGCTCTCGGGTATTGCAGGAGGAGAAAGGGGAGAAGGGTAGGCTGTTGTAGAGGCTGATTCCTGTGACAGAGAGCTGCTAGTGTCCACAAAGGGAGGACTTATCGTTGACACGTCCTCTGGACTCCTGCTTCCAAGAGTAGTCACCTGTGAGTGTGTGAAACCTTGAGTCGCAGCCCCGAGCGTCCCTGGGCTGGAGGGTGTGGTCCACGTGTCCAAGGGAGCTGTGCCCTTCGACAGAGCCCCGGGCTGAGCTGTTGTGGTGCTGAGGGTCCCTTCTGCAGCCTCTGTTGTGCCTGGGGACTTGGAGAGCCCGGGCAATCCTGTGGATATGTTCGGTGTCCCACTGGAGGGAGGCGGGCCAGAGGAGAAGGTCCCGCTGGAGGAAACCCTTTCTGTCGTGGATACCTCAGTAGCTGCGTCAGTGGGCACCTGGGAAGAGATGGGCACTGTCTCTGCGGCTGAGCTCATGGGCTGGGAGGGGCTGGTCTCCCTCAGGCCTGGGCTCGTGGAGGATGCTGACTCTGTCCCAGACCAAGTGCTTTCGGAAGAGCCAAGCACTGGTGGGGAAGCACTGGTGACCCTGGTGATGGAAGGGGTACCCACTGGAGAAGTCACTTCCGGTGGCCCCGACACAGCTGGCGCAGAGGAGTGTGACTCCCGTCCCGAACTGGTGGCCCCCACACTGGTCTCAGCTGTGTGCCCCGACAGGACAGCTGCCTCTGTAGCTGTGGAGGGCGCCCAGGACTCTGGGCTCTGTGCTGTGCTCTGGCTCAAATGTGGAGTGGAATGGACTCCGGGATCCATGCTTGTGCTTATGCCCAAGGCGTCAGTGCCCGGAAGCAGACCGGAGGTCCAAGCTGAGGTGTCCAGAGGAGGTGGGGAGGAAGCAATCTTGGGTATTGAAGAAGGGGAAAGTGGAGAAGGGGAGGCTGTGGTAGGGGCCGATTCCAGGGACGTAGAGCTGCTTGTGTCCACCAAGGGAGGACTTGTCTTTGAGACGTCCTCGGGTCCGCTGCTCCCGAGAGTCATCACCTGTGAGTGTGTGAAACCTTGAGTCGCAGCCCCGTGCGTCCATGGGCTGGAGGGTGTGGTCCACGTGTCCAAGGGAGCTGTGCCCTTCGACAGAGCCCCGGGCTGAGCTGTTGTGGTGCTGAGGGTCCCTTCTGCAGCCTCTGTTGTGCCTGGGGACGTGGAGAGCCCGGGCAATCCTGTGGATATGTTCGGTGTCCCACTGGAGGGAGGCGGGCTAGAGGAGAAGGTCCCGCTGGAGGACACGCTTTCTGTCGTGGATACCTCAGTAGCTGCGTCAGTGGGCACTTGGGAAGAGATGGGCACTGTCTCTGCGGCTGAGCTCATGGGCTGGGAGGGGCTGGTCTCCCTCAGGCCTGGGCTCGTGGAGGATGCTGACGCTGTCCCAGACCAAGTGCTTTCGGAAGAGCCAGGCACTGGTGGGGAAGCACTGCTGACCCTCGTGATGGAAGGGGTACCCACTGGAGAAGTCACTTCCGGTGGCCCCGACTCAGCTGGCGCAGAGGAGTGTGACTCCCGTCCCGAACTGGTGGCCCCCACACTGGTCTCAGCTGTGTGCCCTGACAGGACAGCTGCCTCTGTAGCTGTGGAGGGCGCCCAGGACTCTGGGCTCTGTGCTGTGCTCTGGCTCAAATGTGGAGTGGAATGGACTCCGGGATCCACGCTTGTGCTTATGCCCAAGGCGTCAGTGGCCGGAAGCAGACCGGAGGTCCAAGCTGAGGTGTCCAGAGGAGGTGGGGAGGAAGCAATCTTGGGTATTGAAGAAGGGGAAAGTGGAGAAGGGGAGGCTGTGGTAGGGGCCGATTCCAGGGACGTAGAGCTGCTTGTGTCCACCAAGGGAGGACTTGTCTTTGAGACGTCCTCGGGTCCGCTGCTCCCGAGAGTCATCACCTGTGAGTGTGTGAAACCTTGAGTCGCAGCCCCGTGCGTCCATGGGCTGGAGGGTGTTTTCCACGTATCCAAGGGAGCTGTACCCTGCGACATAGCACCGGGCTGAGCTGTTGGGGTGCTGAGGGTCCCTTCTGAAGCCTCTCTTGTGCTTGGGGACGTGGAGAGCCCGGGCAAGCCTGTGGACATGTCCGATGTCCCGCTGGAGAGAGTCGGGCTAGAGGAGAATGTCCCGCTGGAGGACACCCCTTCTGTCGTGGACACATCAGTAGCTGCGTCAGTGGGCACTTGGGAAGAGATGGGCACTGTCTCTGCGGCTGAGCTCATGGGCTGGGAGGGGCTGGTCTCCCTCAGGCCTGGGCTCGTGGAGGATGCTGAGTCTGTCCCAGACCAAGTGCTTTCGGAAGAGCCAGGCACTGTTGGGGAAGCACTGGTGACCCTGGTGATGGAAGGGGTACCCACTGGAGAAGTCACTTCCGGTGGCCCCGACTCAGCTGGCGCAGAGGAGTGTGACTCCCGTCCCGAACTGGTGGCCCCCACACTGGTCTCAGCTGTGTGCCCCGACAGGTCAGCTGCCTCTGTACCTGTGGAGGGCGCCCAGGACTCTGGGCTCTGTGCTGTGCTCTGGCTCACATGTGGAGTGGAATGGACTCCGGGATCCACGCTTGTGCTTATGCCCAAGGCATCAGTGGCCGGAAGCAGACCGGAGGTCCAAGCTGAGGTGTCCAGAGGAGGTGGGGAGGAAGCAATCTTGGGTATTGAAGAAGGGGAAAGTGGAGAAGGGGAGGCTGTGGTAGGGGCCGATTCCAGGGACGTAGAGCTGCTTGTGTCCACCAAGGGAGGACTTGTCTTTGAGACGTCCTCGGGTCCGCTGCTCCCGAGAGTCATCACCTGTGAGTGTGTGAAACCTTGAGTCGCAGCCCCGTGCGTCCATGGGCTGGAGGGTGTTTTCCACGTATCCAAGGGAGCTGTACCCTGCGACATAGCACCGGGCTGAGCTGTTGGGGTGCTGAGGGTCCCTTCTGAAGCCTCTCTTGTGCTTGGGGACGTGGAGAGCCCGGGCAAGCCTGTGGACATGTCCCATGTCCCGCTGGAGAGAGTCGGGCTAGAGGAGAATGTCCCGCTGGAGGACACCCCTTCTGTCGTGGACACATCAGTAGCTGCGTCAGTGGGCACTTGGGAAGAGATGAGCACTGTCTCTGCGGCTGAGCTCATGGGCTGGGAGGGGCTGGTCTCCCTCAGGCCTGGGCTCGTGGAGGATGCTGAGTCTGTCCCAGACCAAGTGCTTTCGGAAGAGCCAGGCACTGTTGGGGAAGCACTGGTGACCCTGGTGATGGAAGGGGTACCCACTGGAGAAGTCACTTCCGGTGGCCCCGACTCAGCTGGCGCAGAGGAGTGTGACTCCCGTCCCGAACTGGTGGCCCCCACACTGGTCTCAGCTGTGTGCCCCGACAGGTCAGCTGCCTCTGTACCTGTGGAGGGCGCCCAGGACTCTGGGCTCTGTGCTGTGCTCTGGCTCAAATGTGGAGTGGAATGGACTCCGGGATCCACGCTTGTGCTTATGCCCAAGGCGACAGTGGCCGGAAGCAGACCGGAGGTCCAAGCTGAGGTGTCCAGAGGAGGTGGGGATGAAGTGCTCTCGGGTATTGCAGGAGGAGAAAGGGGAGAAGGGTAGGCTGTTGTAGAGGCTGATTCCTGTGACAGAGAGCTGCTAGTGTCCACAAAGGGAGGACTTATCGTTGACACGTCCTCTGGACTCCTGCTTCCAAGAGTAGTCACCTGTGAGTGTGTGAAACCTTGAGTCGCAGCCCCGAGCGTCCCTGGGCTGGAGGGTGTGGTCCACGTGTCCAAGGGAGCTGTGCCCTTCGACAGAGCCCCGGGCTGAGCTGTTGTGGTGCTGAGGGTCCCTTCTGCAGCCTCTGTTGTGCCTGGGGACTTGGAGAGCCCGGGCAATCCTGTGGATATGTTCGGTGTCCCACTGGAGGGAGGCGGGCCAGAGGAGAAGGTCCCGCTGGAGGAAACCCTTTCTGTCGTGGATACCTCAGTAGCTGCGTCAGTGGGCACTTGGGAAGAGATGGGCACTGTCTCTGCGGCTGAGCTCATGGGCTCGGAGGGGCTGGTCTCCCTCAGGCCTGGGCTCGTGGAGGATGCTGACGCTGTCCCAGACCAAGTGCTTTCGGAAGAGCCAGGCACTGGTGGGGAAGCACTGCTGACCCTCGTGATGGAAGGGGTACCCACTGGAGAAGTCACTTCCGGTGGCCCCGACTCAGCTGGCGCAGAGGAGTGTGACTCCCGTCCCGAACTGGTGGCCCCCACACTGGTCTCAGCTGTGTGCCCCGACAGGACAGCTGCCTCTGTAGCTGTGGAGGGCGCCCAGGACTCTGGGCTCTGTGCTGTGCTCTGGCTCAAATGTGGAGTGGAATGGACTCCGGGATCCACGCTTGTGCTTATGCCCAAGGCATCAGTGGCCGGAAGCAGACCGGAGGTCCAAGCTGAGGTGTCCAGAGGAGGTGGGGAGGAAGCAATCTTGGGTATTGAAGAAGGGGAAAGTGGAGAAGGGGAGGCTGTGGTAGGGGCCGATTCCAGGGACGTAGAGCTGCTTGTGTCCACCAAGGGAGGACTTGTCTTTGAGACGTCCTCGGGTCCGCTGCTCCCGAGAGTCATCACCTGTGAGTGTGTGAAACCTTGAGTCGCAGCCCCGTGCGTCCATGGGCTGGAGGGTGTGGTCCACGTGTCCAAGGGAGCTGTGCCCTTCGACAGAGCCCCGGGCTGAGCTGTTGTGGTGCTGAGGGTCCCTTCTGCAGCCTCTGTTGTGCCTGGGGACGTGGAGAGCCCGGGCAATCCTGTGGATATGTTCGGTGTCCCACTGGAGGGAGGCGGGCTAGAGGAGAAGGTCCTGCTGGAGGACACGCTTTCTGTCGTGGATACCTCAGTAGCTGCGTCAGTGGGCACTTGGGAAGAGATGGGCACTGTCTCTGCGGCTGAGCTCATGGGCTGGGAGGGGCTGGTCTCCCTCAGGCCTGGGCTCGTGGAGGATGCTGACGCTGTCCCAGACCAAGTGCTTTCGGAAGAGCCAGGCACTGGTGGGGAAGCACTGCTGACCCTCGTGATGGAAGGGGTACCCACTGGAGAAGTCACTTCCGGTGGCCCCGACTCAGCTGGCGCAGAGGAGTGTGACTCCCGTCCCGAACTGGTGGCCCCCACACTGGTCTCAGCTGTGTGCCCCGACAGGACAGCTGCCTCTGTAGCTGTGGAGGGCGCCCAGGACTCTGGGCTCTGTGCTGTGCTCTGGCTCAAATGTGGAGTGGAATGGACTCCGGGATCCACGCTTGTGCTTATGCCCAAGGCGTCAGTGGCCGGAAGCAGACCGGAGGTCCAAGCTGAGGTGTCCAGAGGAGGTGGGGAGGAAGCAATCTTGGGTATTGAAGAAGGGGAAAGTGGAGAAGGGGAGGCTGTGGTAGGGGCCGATTCCAGGGACGTAGAGCTGCTTGTGTCCACCAAGGGAGGACTTGTCTTTGAGACGTCCTCGGGTCCGCTGCTCCCGAGAGTCATCACCTGTGAGTGTGTGAAACCTTGAGTCGCAGCCCCGTGCGTCCATGGGCTGGAGGGTGTGGTCCACGTGTCCAAGGGAGCTGTGCCCTTCGACAGAGCCCCGGGCTGAGCTGTTGTGGTGCTGAGGGTCCCTTCTGCAGCCTCTGTTGTGCCTGGGGACGTGGAGAGCCCGGGCAATCCTGTGGATATGTTCGGTGTCCCACTGGAGGGAGGCGGGCTAGAGGAGAAGGTCCCGCTGGAGGACACGCTTTCTGTCGTGGATACCTCAGTAGCTGCGTCAGTGGGCACTTGGGAAGAGATGGGCACTGTCTCTGCGGCTGAGCTCATGGGCTGGGAGGGGCTGGTCTCCCTCAGGCCTGGGCTCGTGGAGGATGCTGACGCTGTCCCAGACCAAGTGCTTTCGGAAGAGCCAGGCACTGGTGGGGAAGCACTGCTGACCCTCGTGATGGAAGGGGTACCCACTGGAGAAGTCACTTCCGGTGGCCCCGACTCAGCTGGCGCAGAGGAGTGTGACTCCCGTCCCGAACTGGTGGCCCCCACACTGGTCTCAGCTGTGTGCCCCGACAGGACAGCTGCCTCTGTAGCTGTGGAGGGCGCCCAGGACTCTGGGCTCTGTGCTGTGCTCTGGCTCAAATGTGGAGTGGAATGGACTCCGGGATCCACGCTTGTGCTTATGCCCAAGGCGTCAGTGGCCGGAAGCAGACCGGAGGTCCAAGCTGAGGTGTCCAGAGGAGGTGGGGAGGAAGCAATCTTGGGTATTGAAGAAGGGGAAAGTGGAGAAGGGGAGGCTGTGGTAGGGGCCGATTCCAGGGACGTAGAGCTGCTTGTGTCCACCAAGGGAGGACTTGTCTTTGAGACGTCCTCGGGTCCGCTGCTCCCGAGAGTCATCACCTGTGAGTGTGTGAAACCTTGAGTCGCAGCCCCGTGCGTCCATGGGCTGAAGGGTGTTTTCCACGTATCCAAGGGAGCTGTACCCTGCGACATAGCACCGGGCTGAGCTGTTGGGGTGCTGAGGGTCCCTTCTGAAGCCTCTCTTGTGCTTGGGGACGTGGAGAGCACGGGCAAGCCTGTGGACATGTCCGATGTCCCGCTGGAGAGAGTCGGGCTAGAGGAGAATGTCCCGCTGGAGGACACCCCTTCTGTCGTGGACACATCAGTAGCTGCGTCAGTGGGCACTTGGGAAGAGATGGGCACTGTCTCTGCGGCTGAGCTCATGGGCTGGGAGGGGCTGGTCTCCCTCAGGCCTGGGCTCGTGGAGGATGCTGAGTCTGTCCCAGACCAAGTGCTTTCGGAAGAGCCAGGCACTGTTGGGGAAGCACTGGTGACCCTGGTGATGGAAGGGGTACCCACTGGAGAAGTCACTTCCGGTGGCCCCGACTCAGCTGGCGCAGAGGAGTGTGACTCCCGTCCCGAACTGGTGGCCCCCACACTGGTCTCAGCTGTGTGCCCCGACAGGTCAGCTGCCTCTGTACCTGTGGAGGGCGCCCAGGACTCTGGGCTCTGTGCTGTGCTCTGGCTCACATGTGGAGTGGAATGGACTCCGGGATCCACGCTTGTGCTTATGCCCAAGGCGACAGTGGCCGGAAGCAGACCGGAGGTCCAAGCTGAGGTGTCCAGAGGAGGTGGGGATGAAGCGCTCTCGGGTATTGCAGGAGGAGAAAGGGGAGAAGGGTAGGCTGTTGTAGAGGCCGATTCCTGTGACAGAGAGCTGCTAGTGTCCACAAAGGGAGGACTTATCGTTGACACGTCCTCTGGACTCCTGCTTCCAAGAGTAGTCACCTGTGAGTGTGTGAAACCTTGAGTCGCAGCCCCGAGCGTCCCTGGGCTGGAGGGTGTGGTCCACGTGTCCAAGGGAGCTGTGCCCTTCGACAGAGCCCCGGGCTGAGCTGTTGTGGTGCTGAGGGTCCCTTCTGCAGCCTCTGTTGTGCCTGGGGACGTGGAGAGCCCGGGCAATCCTGTGGATATGTTCGGTGTCCCACTGGAGGGAGGCGGGCTAGAGGAGAAGGTCCCGCTGGAGGACACGCTTTCTGTCGTGGATACCTCAGTAGCTGCGTCAGTGGGCACTTGGGAAGAGATGGGCACTGTCTCTGCGGCTGAGCTCATGGGCTCGGAGGGGCTGGTCTCCCTCAGGCCTGGGCTCGTGGAGGATGCTGACTCTGTCCCAGACCAAGTGCTTTCGGAAGAGCCAGGCACTGGTGGGGAAGCACTGGTGACCCTCGTGATGGAAGGGGTACCCACTGGAGAAGTCACTTCCGGTGGCCCCGACTCAGCTGGCGCAGAGGAGTGTGACTCCCGTCCCGAACTGGTGGCCCCCACACTGGTCTCAGCTGTGTGCCCCGACAGGACAGCTGCCTCTGTAGCTGTGGAGGGCGCCCAGGACTCTGGGCTCTGTGCTGTGCTCTGGCTCAAATGTGGAGTGGAATGGACTCCGGGATCCACGCTTGTGCTTATGCCCAAGGCGTCAGTGGCCGGAAGCAGACCGGAGGTCCAAGCTGAGGTGTCCAGAGGAGGTGGGGAGGAAGCAATCTTGGGTATTGAAGAAGGGGAAAGTGGAGAAGGGGAGGCTGTGGTAGGGGCCGATTCCAGGGACGTAGAGCTGCTTGTGTCCACCAAGGGAGGACTTGTCTTTGAGACGTCCTCGGGTCCGCTGCTCCCGAGAGTCATCACCTGTGAGTGTGTGAAACCTTGAGTCGCAGCCCCGTGCGTCCATGGGCTGGAGGGTGTTTTCCACGTATCCAAGGGAGCTGTACCCTGCGACATAGCACCGGGCTGAGCTGTTGGGGTGCTGAGGGTCCCTTCTGCAGCCTCTGTTGTGCTTGGGGACGTGGAGAGCCAGGGCAAGCCTGTGGACATGTCCGATGTCCCGCTGGAGAGTGTCGGGCTAGAGGAGAATGTCCCGCTGGAGGACACCCCTTCTGTCGTGGACACATCAGTAGCTGCGTCATTGGGCACTTGGGAAGAGATGAGCACTGTCTCTGTGGCTGAGCTCATGGGCTGGGAGGGGCTGGTCTCCCTCAGGCCTGGGCTCGTGGAGGATGCTGACTCTGTCCCAGACCAAGTGCTTTCAGAAGAGCCAGGCACTGGTGGGGAAGCACTGCTGACCCTGGTGATGGAAGGGGTACCCACTGGAGAAGTCACTTCCGGTGGCCCCGACTCAGCTGGCGCAGAGGAGTGTGACTCCCGTCCCGAACTGGTGGCCCCCACACTGGTCTCAGCTGTGTGCCCCGACAGGTCAGCTGCCTCTGTACCTGTGGAGGGCGCCCAGGACTCTGGGCTCTGTGCTGTGCTCTGGCTCACATGTGGAGTGGAATGGACTCCGGGATCCACGCTTGTGCTTATGCCCAAGGCGACAGTGGCCGGAAGCAGACCGGAGGTCCAAGCTGAGGTGTCCAGAGGAGGTGGGGATGAAGCGCTCTCGGGTATTGCAGGAGGAGAAAGGGGAGAAGGGTAGGCTGTTGTAGAGGCCGATTCCTGTGACAGAGAGCTGCTAGTGTCCACAAAGGGAGGACTTATCGTTGACACGTCCTCTGGACTCCTGCTTCCAAGAGTAGTCACCTGTGAGTGTGTGAAACCTTGAGTCGCAGCCCCGAGCGTCCCTGGGCTGGAGGGTGTGGTCCACGTGTCCAAGGGAGCTGTGCCCTTCGACAGAGCCCCGGGCTGAGCTGTTGTGGTGCTGAGGGTCCCTTCTGCAGCCTCTGTTGTGCCTGGGGACGTGGAGAGCCCGGGCAATCCTGTGGATATGTTCGGTGTCCCACTGGAGGGAGGCGGGCTAGAGGAGAAGGTCCCGCTGGAGGACACGCTTTCTGTCGTGGATACCTCAGTAGCTGCGTCAGTGGGCACTTGGGAAGAGATGGGCACTGTCTCTGCGGCTGAGCTCATGGGCTCGGAGGGGCTGGTCTCCCTCAGGCCTGGGCTCGTGGAGGATGCTGACGCTGTCCCAGACCAAGTGCTTTCGGAAGAGCCAGGCACTGGTGGGGAAGCACTGCTGACCCTGGTGATGGAAGGGGTACCCACTGGAGAAGTCACTTCCGGTGGCCCCGACTCAGCTGGCGCAGAGGAGTGTGACTCCCGTCCCGAACTGGTGGCCCCCACACTGGTCTCAGCTGTGTGCCCCGACAGGACAGCTGCCTCTGTACCTGTGGAGGGCGCCCAGGACTCTGGGCTCTGTGTTGTGCTCTGGCTCAAATGTGGAGTGGAATGGACTCCGGGATCCACGCTTGTGCTTATGCCCAAGGCGACAGTGGCCGGAAGCAGACCGGAGGTCCAAGCTGAGGTGTCCAGAGGAGGTGGGGATGAAGCGCTCTCGGGTATTGCAGGAGGAGAAAGGGGAGAAGGGTAGGCTGTTGTAGAGGCCGATTCCTGTGACAGAGAGCTGCTAGTGTCCACAAAGGGAGGACTTATCGTTGACACGTCCTCTGGACTCCTGCTTCCAAGAGTAGTCACCTGTGAGTTTGTGAAACCTTGAGTCGCAGCCCTGAGCGTCCCTGGGCTGGAGGGTGTGGTCCACGTGTCCAAGGGAGCTGTGCCCTTCGACAGAGCCCCGGGCTGAGCTGTTGTGGTGCTGAGGGTCCCTTCTGCAGCCTCTGTTGTGCCTGGGGACGTGGAGAGCCCGGGCAATCCTGTGGATATGTTCGGTGTCCCACTGGAGGGAGGCGGGCTAGAAGAGAATGTCCCGCTGGAGGACACCCCTTCTGTCGTGGATACCTCAGTAGCTGCGTCAGTGGGCACTTGGGAAGAGATGGGCACTGTCTCTGCGGCTGAGCTCATGGGCTCGGAGGGGCTGGTCTCCCTCAGGCCTGGGCTCGTGGAGGATGCTGACGCTGTCCCAGACCAAGTGCTTTCGGAAGAGCCAGGCACTGGTGGGGAAGCACTGGTGACCCTCGTGATGGAAGGGGTACCCACTGGAGAAGTCACTTCCGGTGGCCCCGACTCAGCTGGCGCAGAGGAGTGTGACTCCCGTCCCGAACTGGTGGCCCCCACACTGGTCTCAGCTGTGTGCCCCGACAGGACAGCTGCCTCTGTAGCTGTGGAGGGCGCCCAGGACTCTGGGCTCTGTGCTGTGCTCTGGCTCAAATGTGGAGTGGAATGGACTCCGGGATCCACGCTTGTGCTTATGCCCAAGGCGTCAATGGCCGGAAGCAGACCGGAGGTCCAAGCTGAGGTGTCCAGAGGAGGTGGGGAGGAAGCAATCTTGGGTATTGAAGAAGGGGAAAGTGGAGAAGGGGAGGCTGTGGTAGGGGCCGATTCCAGGGACGTAGAGCTGCTTGTGTCCACCAAGGGAGGACTTGTCTTTGAGACGTCCTCGGGTCCGCTGCTCCCGAGAGTCATCACCTGTGAGTGTGTGAAACCTTGAGTCGCAGCCCCGTGCGTCCATGGGCTGGAGGGTGTTTTCCACGTATCCAAGGGAGCTGTACCCTGCGACATAGCACCGGGCTGAGCTGTTGGGGTGCTGAGGGTCCCTTCTGAAGCCTCTCTTGTGCTTGGGGACGTGGAGAGCCCGGGCAAGCCTGTGGACATGTCCGATGTCCCGCTGGAGAGAGTCGGGCTAGAGGAGAATGTCCCGCTGGAGGACACCCCTTCTGTCGTGGACACATCAGTAGCTGCGTCAGTGGGCACTTGGGAAGAGATGAGCACTGTCTCTGCGGCTGAGCTCATGGGCTGGGAGGGGCTGGTCTCCCTCAGGCCTGGGCTCGTGGAGGATGCTGACTCTGTCCCAGACCAAGTGCTTTCAGAAGAGCCAGGCACTGGTGGGGAAGCACTGCTGACCCTGGTGATGGAAGGGGTACCCACTGGAGAAGTCACTTCCGGTGGCCCCGACTCAGCTGGCGCAGAGGAGTGTGACTCCCGTCCCGAACTGGTGGCCCCCACACTGGTCTCAGCTCTGTACCCTGACAGGTCAGCTACCTCTGTAGCTGTGGAGGGCGCCCAGGACTCTGGGCTCTGTTCTGTGCTCTGGCTCAAATGTGGAGTGGAATCGGCTCCGGGATTCACGCTTGTGCTTATGCCCAAGGTGTTGGTGGCCTGAAGCAGACCGGAGGTCCAAGCTGAGGTGTCCAGAGGAGGTGGGGATGAAGCGCTCTGGGGTATTGCAGGAGGGGAAAGTGGAGAAGGGGAGGCTGTTGTAGGGGCCGATTCCAGGGACATAGAGCTTCCTGTGTCCACAAAGGGAGGACTTGTAGTTGACAAGTCCTCTGGTCTCCTGCCCCCGAGAGGCATCACCTGTGAGTGTGTGAAACCTTGATTCCCAGTCCCGTGTGTCCCTGTCTTGGAGGCCGTGGTCCACGAATCCAAGCGAGCTGTGCCCTGAGACGTAGCCCCGGGCTTAGGTCTTTGGGTGCTGAGGGTCCCTTCTGCAGCCTCTGTCGTGCCTGAGGAGAGCCTCGGAAATCTTGTGGACATGTCGGTTGTCCCGCTGGAGGGAGGCGAGCCAGAGGAGAATGTCCCGCTGGAGGATTCACCTTCTGTTGTGGACACCTCAGTAGCTGGGTCAGTTGGCACTTGGGAAGAGATGGGCACTGTCTCTGCGGCTGAGGTCATGGGCTGGGAGGGGCTGTTCTCCCTCAGGCCTGGGCTAGTGGAGGATGCTGACTCTGTCCCAGACCAAGTGGTTTTGGAAGAGCCAGGCACTGGTGGGGAAGCACTGGTGACCCTCTTGATGGAAGGGGTAACCACTGGAGAAGTCACTTCCGGTGGCCCCGACTCAGCTGGTGCAGGGGAGTGTGACTCCCGTCCGGAACTGGTGGCCCCCACACTGGTCTCAGCTGTGTGCCCCGACAGGACAGCTGCCTCTGTAGCTGTGGAGGGCACCCAGGACTCTGGGCTCTGTGCTGTGCTCTGGATCAAATGTGGAGTCGAATGGGCTCCGGGATCCAAGCTTGTGCTTATGCCCAAGGCTTCAGTGGCCGGAAGCAGACCAGAGGTCCAAGTGGAGGTGTCCAGAGGAGGTGGGGAGGAAGCGATCTCAGGTATTGAAGGAGGGGAAAGTACGGAAGGGGAGTCTGTGCTAGGGGCAGATTCTAGGGACAGAGAGCTGCTTTGGTCCACAAAGGGAGGACTTGTCCTTGAGACGTCCTCTGGTCTCCTGCTCCCGAGATTCGTCACCTGTGAGTGTGTGAAACCTTGAGTCGCAGCCCCGTGTGTCCCTGGTTTGGCGGGTGTGGTCCTCCTGTCCAAGGGAGCTATGCCCTTCGACAGAGTCCCGGGCTGAGCTGTTTGGGTGCTGAGGGTCCCTTCTGCAGCCTCTGTCGTGCCTGGGGACGTGGAGAGCCCGGGCAATCCTGTGGACATGTCCAGTATCCAACTGGAGGGAGGCGGGCCAGAGGAGAATGTCCCGCTGGAGGACAAGCTTTCTGTCGTGGATACCTCAGTAGCTGTGTCAGTGGGGACCTGGGAAGAGATGGGGACTGTCTCTGGGGCTGAGCTCATGGGCTGGGAGGGGCTGGTCTCCCTCAGGCCTGGGCTCGTGGAGGTTGCTGACTCTGTCCCAGACCACGTGGTTTCAGAAGTGCCAGGCACTGGTGGGGAAGTACTGGTGACTCTCGTGATGGACGGGGTAAACTCTGGAGAAGTCACTTCCGGTTGCCCCGACTCAGCTGTTGCAGAGGAGTGTGACTCCGGTCCCGAACTGGTGGCCCCCACACTTGTCTCATCTGTGTGCCCCGACAGGTGACCTGCCTCTGCAGCTGTGGAGGTCGCCAAGTACTCCGGGATCTGTGCTGTGCTCTGGCTCAAATGTGGAGTGGAATGGACTCCGGGATCCAAGCTTGTGCTTATACCCAAGACTTCAGTGGCCAGAAGCACACCGGAGGTCCAAGCTGAGGTGTCCAGAGGAGGTGGGGAGGAAGCGATCTCGGGTATTGCAGGAAGGGAAAGTGGGGAAGGGGAGGCTGTGCTAGGGGCCGATTCCAGGGACGGAGAGCTGCTTGTGTCCACAATGGGAGGACTTGTCCTTGACAAGTCCTTGGGTCCCCTGCTCCCGAGAGTTGTCACCTGTGAGTGTGTGAAACCTTGAGTCGCAGCCCTGTACGTCCCTGTCTTGGAGGCGCTGGTGGATGTGTCCAAGGGAGCTGTGCCCTGCAATGTAACCCCGGGGTGAGCTGTTGGTATCCTGAGGGTCTCACCTGCAGCCTCTGTCATGCCTGGGGATGTAGAGAGCCCGGGAAATCCTGTGGATATATCCGGTGTCCCGCTGGAGGGAGGCGGGCCAGAGGAGATTGTCCCGCTGGAGGACACGCTTTCTGTTGTGGATACCTCAGCAGCTGTGTCTTTGGTCACTTGGGAATAGATGGGCACTGTCTGTGCAGCTGAGGTCATGGGCTGGGAGAGGCTGGTCTCCCTCAGTCCTTGGCTCGTGGAGGATGTTGACTCTGTCTCATACCAAGTATTTTCGGAAGAGCCAGGCCCTGGTGGGGAAGCCCTGTTGACCCTCGGGATGGAAGGGGTAACCACTAGAGAAGTCACTTCCTTTGGCCCCGACTCAGCTGGCGCAGAGGAGTGTGCCTTTCCTCCGGAACTTGTGGCCGCCATACTGGTCTCAGCTGTGTGCCCTGACAGGTGAGCTGCCTCTGTAGCTGTGGAGGGCGCCCAGGACTCTGGGCTCTGTGCTGTGCTCTGGCTCAAATGTTGAGTGGAATGTGCTCCGGGATCCATGCTTGTGCTTATGCCCAAGTCGTCAGGGGCCGGAAGCAGACCAGAGGTCCAAGTGGAGGTGCCCAGAGGAGGTGGTGATGTAGCACTCTTGGGTATTGCCCGAGGGGAACTTCGGGAAGGGAAGGCTGTGCTAGGGGCCGATTCCAGGTAGGGAGAGCTGCTTGTGTCCACAAAGGGAGGACTTTTCCCTGATACAACCTGGGGTAACCTCCTGCTGAATTTTTTTAAGCTTGTGTCTGTCAATCTTTTTTCCATTTCTAAGTTGGATTTGGATGATTTTTCCACAGGAAATATATTGATTGATTTATTCTTTGCATATGTTATTTTTTCATTGGTAATTTTACCTTTTGTTGGTAATGTGAAATGGGGATTAAAGTTTATTTTTGTGTCTGAGGTTCTTGGGGTTTGAGGTTTGTATTCAGTGAATATTTGTTCCAATTTTGTGGCTTCTGCATTTAACTCTTTTTTAATAGTAATAACATTTGTTGAAGGGATTATTTTTACCTTTGTGGTTGAGTTGGTGACTATGTAATTTTTGGACCTCCTTAATGTAGTCGTGAGGGAATATTCATGCTTTGTTTTACTTTTGGAATATGGCCAGGTCGTTGTTGATGTGGAAAGTTTTGTTTTCTTAACGTGAGAGCCTGTATTCATTAGAGATATATCTTGTGGTGCTCCTAAATTGGGTGAGATTTTGAAATGGGGATTATATTCAGAAATTGTGAACCATAATCGTGTCTGTACTGTGTTTTTAGAAGAGTGAACTATCTCCATGTTTTTGTTGGGCTGAGAAAGTGGTATTTTCGCAGATGTGCTATTGGTCTTATTTGAAGTTGAATTTGTCCCAGATCCCAAGCTCGTGTTCAATATAACTGTAGGCCTTGATAAGCCTGCAGAGTCATTAATCTCCTTAAAAGATCTTCCTGAGTCAGAAGAGACATTTATAATCTTCGTGTTAATATATGTGCTTGATGTTGAGCTTTCTTTTTCCATCCAGGAATCATATGTTTCTTTTCCCTCACTTAACCTTTTCCTCTGGAAAGCTGGGTCTGGAGTTCTCACTGTGTAAAAAATCCCATCAGGAGTTTTTGCTTCTGGTCTGGACACATGTTCTGGCTCCGCAAATGTTGTGACAGGAAGCTGGAAAGAACTCTTCTCTGATTCTTTGCTGGCAAGATATGACTTCCCTGATAAAATTACTCTAGAGCTACTTACCAGTACAGTAGGTGTGACCCTACTTAAAGTGTGCCCTACAGTTGATGGCAGTTGTGAGGTAGTTGGGCTGATTATGCTCTCCAAATGGATATCTCGAGGTGTTGTAGCCATTTCTGGGCTTCTTGTGGGCATTCCTGTGATTAGAAATTGAGTTGGTAGAAGATATGCAAATGGTACTGAAGATGAGTCCTTCTGGTTGACAGTATCATTAATTTCTTCCAGGTATTTTATTTAAATTATTCCCTTCTTTTTCCAAAAGAAAATGTTAACATTTCCATAGCACACTAACCATCCCCAATGAAATAGTAAGGGAGATCTTTGACTCATCTTGATTGCTGAGGAGAACTAGTCACCTGGAGCCCAGTCTTATCCAAGCCTATATATAGCTCCCTTGACTCATCACTGACTGCGGAGAAGGGAATGGAGGTGTTACCCTTTTATTCTCTCAAAATATTGGTCTGTGAGGAACATTCTTACTCAACACTGGCTTAGCAATGTCCTCAAGTGTCTCTGAGGAGGCATTTAAATAATATTTAGCATTTAAAGATTTAAAGGTTTAATTAAAGAGTAATTAAATCAAACCCTCACTATGGGCATAAGGAATGAAAAGCTGTTTATTGATTGTGGGGACTGCTTGCTGATTTGGTTGGTCTCAAGCATATAAATGTTTGAAACACAGTAAGGTTTTCATCACTCTATTACACATCTGCTCATTTTGAATTAATTACATGTACAATGAATTTAATATCATAATATTGTTGCAGTTATTAAAAAGTTTGACTTCTGCTTAAAAACCTATGTGTGGGAGAGGAACCAAAATTGTGGCATAGGTAAACACCTGAACTTACTGTCTCGCTAAACCACATGAAAACTACAACCAAAAGAAAAAATGGATATCATCCAGAACCACAGGAAGGTTGGCTGAGTGGAAGTTCTTCAACAAGAAGGAAAAAGAAAAGCACACCTAGATTGGTAGGAGGTGCAGAGGTGCAGAGATGCAGAAAAGTGAAGGTATGGAGGCATGCACAGAAACGGGCTGGCAACTGGGTACTCTGTGGTCTTTTTCAATTGGGAAGGAGATACAAACTCCCTACTGCTCTGAATTCCAGTAAGGGCAAGACTCTGGGGACCTAGACTCATATGGGGAGAAACTGGACTCCCTGGCATCAGGCCAGAACATGAGGGCAGGTTTTTCACAGCATTCATTGTTCCTGCACGGTGCCATGGGATACAGAGACCCAGTGATCTATCCAAGGCAGGACCAATGGGCAACCATTGCTGTTTGCACTGCCCTGTGATTCCCTGAGACCACACCCCACCAATTTACAACCTCACTCAAGCTGTGTGCATTGGCTTTTGCATATGAATGGCCTGGCCTTTTGCAACCTAACCTAACAAACTGCAGCTGGGTCAAAGAACCCCAGAGCTTCCAAAAGAAGGCCCACAGCTCCTTAGCAGCTTGCACTGCTTCACAGCTGCGCCTCATCTGGACACCTCCAAACCCCAAACAAAGATGAGGAATATGCAGATCTCTCTATAGCTCCTTATGAGTGGCCTCAGGACTTTGCACCTCCTTGGAGACTCAAGAGCCAGTGTACGCAGTGGTAAAAATAAGACCACTTCAGATTATAACTCTTCATATCCATAAGAGACACACTCAGGGGGCAGACTCAGTGAGCACCAAAGCTCCACTGAACCAAGTCTTGCTCCATAAGAGTGTTTCCAGCACAGCAGTTCTCCCATTGTAGACTCAACTGATCCTCACAGCCAATTGCTCTGGAGGTCAATTCTGCCCAGTGATACCAACAGCAATCAAAGCTTAACTACAATAACACTGTGCACATAGCCCACAAAGGGATGTACCAAGAGTGTCCACCTCAGGTGACTGGGGAGGCTGAGCCACTGGGCTCTATAGAACACCTAGCACACAGGCCACTCTATCAACACAGGGAACAGCCAAAATGCGGAGACAAAGAAACAGGTCACAAATGAAAGAAATGGAGAAAAGCATACTACTGAATATAGAGTTCAAAACCACAGTTATAAGGTTACTCAAGAATCTTCTAAAACCTTCTGAGAAATTTAGTGAGGCCCTCAAGGATATGAAAAAGGACCAATTAATGTTTGAAATTAAGCATACACTGACTGAAATTAGAAATTAAGCATACACTGACTGAAATAAAGAATAATATACAGACATCCAAAAGCAGATTAGAGAATCCCAAGAATAAAGTCAAAGATTTGAAATACAAAAAAGCAAAAAGCACCCCACTGGAAAAGAAAAAAGAATCCCAAAATATGAAGACAGTGTAAGGAGCCTCTGGAACAACTTCAAGTATAACAACATCCAAATTATGGGGGTGCCAGAAGAAGAGAGAGAGCAAGATATTGAAAACCTATTTGAAGAAATAATGACAGAAAACTTCTCCTACCTGGTCAAGTCTAGGAAGCCCAGAGAACCCCAAACAAGTGGAATCCAAAGAGGACACACCAAGAAACATCATAATTAAAATGCCAAGGGCAAAAGACAAAGAGAGAATATTAAAAGCAGCAAGAGAAAAACAGTTAGTTACCTACAAGGGAGCACCCATACAACTGTCAGCTGATTTCTCAACAGAAACTATACAGGCCAGATGAGAATGGCAAGAAATATTCAAAGTGATGAATAGCAAGAACCTACAACCAAGATTACTCTACCCAGAAAAACTATAATTTAGAATTGAAGGTCAGATAAAGAGCTTCAAAGATAAGAACAAGCTAAAGGAGTTCATCACTGCCAAACCAGTATTATATGAAATACTGAAGGGTATTATTTAAGAAGAGGAGGAAGAAGAAAAGTTAAAGATAAAAATTATGAACAGCAAAGTGACAACAAATTCATATCTATCAACAAGTGAATCTAAAAATAAAGTGAATAAAACATATGATGAACAGAATAAACTGGTGAATATAATAGAATCAGGGGGTCCCAGGGGGCCATGTGCCCCGGGTAAGCCGTACCCCCCCAAAGGGGAAGGGTGTCCCGGGTGAGCCGTGTGTCCCAGGGGGCCGAGTGCCCCGGGTGAGCCGAGTGTCCCAGGGGGCCGAGTGCCCCGGGTGAGCCGAGTGTTCCAGGGGGCCGAGTGCCCCGGGTGAGCCGTGTGTCCCATGGGGCCGAGAGCCCCGGGTGAGCCGAGTGTCCCAGGGTGCAGTGTGCCCCAGGTGAGCCGTGTGTCCGAGGGGAAGCAGTGGGACCCAGGGGAAGGGGCGGTGAAAACCAGAGGAGGAGCGGACTCTATTCATATGGTCCTGAGATAGTCACCATAAAACAAGCAGACTGCCAAATGAGGAGCAGATTTTATTCATGGGGTCCAGAGATAGTCACCATAAAACAAGCAGATTGTCAAATGACAGGGGGGAGGGGAAGGAGACCTGGGGGGAGATAGGAGAACAACTGAGGGACTGGTATGAATGAACATAAGTACAACCAATGAACACAGAACTCTGGGGGGGAGGGCATAAATGGGAAGTGAGGGGGGGCAATGGTAAACTATGTACACAGAAAATACCTTATTAAAATCAAATTTAAAAAAATAAATAAATAAAAAACAAAACAAAAAACAACAACAACAACAACAAAAAATAATAGAATCAGGGGTATAGAAAGGGAGTGGACTGATAATTCTCAGGGGGAAGGAGGTGTGGGAGGTATGGGAAGAGACTGAATAAAAATCGAACACCTATGGATGAGGACAATGGGGGAGGTAAGGGCATGAGGTGGGGTGGGAACTGGGTAGAGGGGAGCTATAGGGAGAAAAAAGAGCAACTGTAATAATCTGAACAATAAATACTTATTTAAAAAAAATCTATGTGTGATTTTCAGACCCAACTATGGAAAATTACCTCAAGGAAATTCACTTCAAAGAGGACATGTGGCCCTAGCTTGTGTGGCCCAGTTGGTTGGAGCATCGTCCTGTGCACTAAAAGGCTTGGGTTGGCTTTCTGGTCAGGGCATATACCTAGGTTGTGGGTTTGATCCCTAGTTTGGGGTTTGTATGGGAACCAATTAATTGATGTTTCTCTATCTTTCCCACAATCCCTTCTCTCTCTCTCTCTCTCTCTCTCTCTCTCTCTCTCTCTCTCTCAAAAGTCAATGAAAACATATCCTCAGGTGAAGATTTTTTTAAAAGGACATTTGTCCTCCCCCCAGTATATTTGGCAAACAGCCAATATATTGCAGTCATTAAAGGGAGATGTAGTCAAGGACTTGGAACCTTTTTTGTAACTTTTTCTTTTTGCTCATCTTCCACTTTATTTTATTTTTTAAATTGAATTTATTGGGGTGACATTTGGCTGGTTGATAAAATTATACATGTTTCAGATATAAATGTACAATACATCATACCTGCAGAGTAAACTGCTGTCCTAGTTGTTGAAGGGTCACTGTTCAGCCATGAGGAACTTCCATACATGGGGATGTTAGTAGTGGACCCCCCAGTCCCAGCAGTACCTGTAGGAAAGACACACAGAATGGATATGATACATTTAGAAGGAATACATGTAGGAAATATCAATACATGCACACTTTGGAAACAAAGCGATTTGTTTACAAAGATGTTATTCAAGTACTAGAGACAGGAGGACACATGTTTTGGGTGATTCGAACTCTAATTTTGCACAGGATTGTGTTGTAAACAGGTGTGGCAGATTAAAGAATTAACAGGAAGTAACTGATCCTTCATCTCTTTAGTCCCAGCACCAACAGAAGTCACATCATGTTTGGAGGTCATGGGCATCAAAGTGTTGGTCTACTCCATGGAGAAAGGACTAGTCAAAGATGTGTATGAGTAAATCAGACAGCTGCCCAGGTGGCTACATATCAGATATCTTAATAGGACATGAAAAAACTGTCAGAGCATGATGGTAAGCTATCTTTTGATAAATAAGAAAACTGAGGTGATGTAGTCAGTCTCCTTGGGGAGAAGAGATGGACACAGAAGCCACACACTTCTATTTTCACCTCTTACTGAGAAGGTTCGTTAGTCAGGGATATCTAGGAAAGCATAGGGTGCCATTTTCATGACGGTTGATTTTCATTTGGGTGAGAATAGGTGATTCTGAGAGGTGTCACTGGTATGTTTCAGAAACCAGAAGCCAATATAAGTGCTCCCAGAAGCCCTGACAGATGGACAGCCAGAAGGAGAACACTATAACCAATATTCCCATGGAGATGCAGCCTCAGTGCCAAGAACTCCAGCACAGAGGATGGCAGAAATTGAGGACTCTACCTGCATAAAGGGTGCACTGGCAAAAGCAAGGGTAGGATGTTGAATAGCATTCCTGGTTTCTACCCTCCAGAGGTCAGTAGCCCCATCCTCTCAGAAGTGACAACCAAAAATATCTAGAGACATTGGCAAATACCCCGGAGGGCAAAAATTATACCCATTTGAGAACTGCTGTTTTGGAGGCATCATCTAACTTAATTTAGACTTTATAAATACTCCACCACACACTTACTCCCACATTATAGATACAAAACTGGAGGCTCAGAGAGGTTACGGCAGTTGTCCAGCATATGGCAGAGGTGGGATGTGACCCCAGGCTGTCTGGCACAGATGTCTGTGCTGCTCACTGCTGAGCTGTACTATGCTGCTTATGAAGTCTCTGTTATTCAAATATAGGAAATAAACTAGACTCCTGCAATAGGGAAGGCCATCACTCAGGATCAAGAAGTGGAGGGCATGAAGAACCCAGATAGGGCTCAGGCCTCCAACTCCCTCTTTTCACCTAACAAGGCAGGTCTGGGCAGTTGTGGGCAGTTGTGTCCCAACAACAGAAAATTGCCTGTGTATGTGACTAAGCTGATGGCTGGGTCTGGGGTTGAGGCCCATAGACACAATTTTCATCCAGGATACCGTGTATATGTGGAGAAAGAAGGTGCGTGGGAAGCCAGAAGGGACAAAGAGAGAGGAATAAAGGCCAGCTGTCTCTGTCCTGCCTGTTCTTAAGGAAGCCAATATCCATAATATACATAAGGCAGAAGAGACAGAGATCTCAGGTCCAATGGAGACCCTTTATCTCCCTTTCTTAAAATCAAGCGAATTGCAACCTCCGCAGGACTGGAAACAAAATGCACAGTGGGAGGAATCTGGAAAAAAAGTGGACTTAGCTGGATTTGAATCCCAGCTGTCACTTACTTGCTGTGTGACAGGTCACTTAACCTCTCTGAGCCTTGTCTCCTCATGTGTCCAACGAGAATAACAACATAAGAGTTATTGTGAAGATGCATATGAAGCAGTTAATACCATGCAGGGCATGAGGGTAGGACTTATTAAATGCTAGTTGTTTATGGCCTTTATTATTACCTACCCACAGAGATGGTAAGTGATTCTGGAAATGAAGAATCGTGTACTGACTGTCTTGTGGCTCCAGATGTCACTTGGTCTGAGGTTTGGGCTAAGACCACTGCATTCCATGGCATGCCTGTGGAGGAAGGACCAGGTTGGTTATCTCAGCAAGCAGCAGCAGGAAGAAAAATTTTTTCTTCTGGACTTCCTCTTCTTTCCACAGAAATCTCTACATAAAAACTCATTCATTGACTATTTCATTCAATTATTCATTCTAGACTCCCTGTCCCACATTTATTACCTCTCATGGGCAAGCCCTATTATAAGTTGTGGGGACAGCGTGGTGAATTAGACCTGAGGTTAATTCATTATCAATGGCCTCTCTCCTAGCTTCAGGACTATCAAGTCCTCTCTCCTAGCGTCAGGAAAAACAACTTGCTGGTTTCATGGCTGCCCAAGGTTAGAATTCCTCACCTCTACCTCCCTCCCAATTAGCCTTGCACCACGCACCCAGGAGTGCTTTTCTTGCTCCATATCCCACACTCCTCTTGACTGAACCCTCTATTCTTAGAGCTGGAGGTCCAGTGGGTAATTGGCATTCAGATTATGGCTTTGGTTCCTAACAGCAGGTAGCAGTATAACATAGCAGTTAAGAGCATTGACTTAAAATTCAAACGTGTTCAAGATTCAAATCACACTTTCCCACTTGCTGTTTTGTGGCCTCAGAAAGTCGCTTGATTTTCAGTTTCAGGTTTCTTATATGGTGATAATAAAAGACCTAAATATTTTTAACACATAAATATATACCCCATTTCCCCAAAAATAAGACAGTGGCTTATATTAATTTTTGCTCCCAAAGATGTGACAGGTCTTATTTTCAGGGGATGTCTTATTTTTCCATGAATAAGAATATGGTACACATTTATTGTTAAATGAAAATAAAGGAAATTTATTACCTGTATACAGTATGGTAGTACGGTAGTTGTCAACACAAACCAACACAAACCAACACAAACTGTGAATCCTACAGTATCAAGAATTTACTCATTTGTTCAATGACAGTCATGTCATCATCTTCTGGAACATCATCATAACAATCCAATTCCTGAATTTCCTGGTGAATTTCTTGTGACTCCATTTCTTTCAGAATCAGTGGACCAAATCTCTCATGTTTAGCAATAGCACTGTCTTGAAATGAGTACTTGTTGTCAAGGTAGCCTGCTCACAGTGCATTTGCAATGCAACTGTCAGTGATTTTCTCCCCTGAATTCTTCGCCCAAGTCACAACTTCTTGCAGTTTAGGTTTCACAAATTTTCCACTCTGATTTCTCTGCATTCACACAGCAGTGACGTCAGGACTCCGCGTAACGTCACTGGTTGCTAGATGCCAGTTGGGGCGGCCCTAGCGACCAGTTTATGGTAAATTAATTTTCATTCTGAGACAGTGCCTGGGGCCTTATTTTCGGGGAATGCCTTATATTTCACTCAGAAGGAAACCTGTAAGAAGGTCTTATTTTTGGAGGATGTCTTATTTTCGGGGAAACATGGTAGTATATGAGAGAACCAAGATGGCAGCCTAGGTAGCACCTAAACTGCCACCTCGCACAACAATTTCAAAATAACAACTAAAAGACAGAACGGCCATCATCCAAAACCACAGGAAAGCTGGCGGAGTGGGAAATCTACAACTAGAAAGAAGGAGAGAGACTCATGGATCAGATCAGGAGTCACAAAATGCTGAGGTAGGGAGACACTTGTGTAGAGAGGAAGGGCAGCCGAGTGCTGGGCTAGCGGGAAGGGAAAGAAAGCTCCCAAATGCATTGAACCCCAGTTCCAACTGCACTGAACCCCAGCCCTGGCCAAAACCCTGTGGACCGAGGCTCATACGGGTGGAGTCTGGACTGTAGAGACTCAAAGACTGGGAGACACAGAGGAGCCAGGAGCCGAAGCACATGAGTGAGTGCTTGCAGAGAGGTCTGACCACGGAGGTTGCTGAGGCCTCTCCATAGCTGAAGGAGTCCAAAACTTCTCACTGCATTGAATCCCCAGTTCCGACTGCACTGAGCACTGAAACCCAGTTCAGGGTGAGCCCCTTGGGCATGCACGCTCTTACAAGGGGAATCTGGACTGTGAGGCAGAAACTCAGGGATCCGTGGAAGGCAGAGGTCTGAGGCATGTGCACAAGGGCAAGATTGACAGGAAGCCAAGACTGGCAGCTCAGCATTGAGAATCTGCCCCACCCAAGCTGAGCTCAGAGGCTTTTGTAATTTTGCAAGTCTGATCCTATAAAACTGTCTCCAATACTGAAGGTATCATGGTGTAGACACAGTTGATACTTATATCCAATAGGCCTGGAGGTCAAATCCTCCCAGTGATACCAACAACAATCAAGACTTAACTACAACAAGGCTGCACACACAGTCCACAAAGGGGAGCACCAAGAGTGTCTACCTCAGGTAACTGGGGAGGCTGACGCACTGGACCATATAGGACACCAAGTACACAAAGCCACCCTACCAACTCAGGGAAGCAGCAAAAATGCCAAGACAAGGAAACAGATCTCAAACAAAAGAAATGGAGGAGAACAAAGGACTGGATATAGAATTCAAAACTACAGTTATAAGGTTTTTCAAGAATTTCCTAGAAAAGGCTGATAAATTTAATGAGACTCTCAAGGATATGAAAAAGGACCAACTAGAAATTAAACATACACTGATGGAAATAAAAAATATTATACAGAGACCCAACAGCAGACTAGAGGAAGGCAAGAATCAAGTCAAAGATTTGGAATACAAGAAGGCAATGGACACTTCTCTGGAGAAGCAAGAAGAGAAGAGAATCCAGAAAGTTGAAGATAGTGTAAGAAGTCTCTGGGACAACTTCAAATGTAACAACATCAGAATTATGGAGGTGCCAGAAGAAGAGAGAGAGCAAGATACTAAAAACCTATTTGAAGAAATAATGTCAGAAAACTTCCCCCACCTGGTGAAAGAAATAGACTTACAAGTCCAGGAAGTGCACAGAACCCCAAACAAAAGGAATCCAAAGAGGACCACACCAAGATACATCATAATTAAAATGCCAAGGGCAAAAGACAAAGAGAGAATCTTACAAGCAGCAAGAGAAAAACAATTGCCTACAAGGGAGCACCCATACAATTATCAGCTGATTTTTCAACAGAATCTATGCAGGCCAGATGGGAATGGCAAGAACCTACAACCAAGATTACTCTACCCAGCAAAGTTATCATTCAGAATGGAAGGGCAGATAAAGAGCTACACAGATAAGAAAAAGCTAAAGGAGTTCCTCACCACCAAACCAGTACTATATGAAATGCTGAAAGGTATTCTTTAAGAAGAGGAAGAAGAAAAAAAGTAAAGATAAAAATTTTGATCAACAAGTGAATCTAAAAATCAAGTGGATTAAAAATCTGAGGAACAGAATAAACTGGTGAATATAATAGGGTTAGGGGCATAGAAAGGGAGTGGACTGACAACTCTCAGCGGGAAAGAGGTGTGGGGGGTGCGGGAAGAGACTGGACTAAAATCATACACCTATGGATGAGAACAGTGGTGGTGGGGAGGGTAAGGGCAGAGGGTGGGGTGGGAAACCTGTGGAAGGGAGATATGCGGGGAAGGAGAAACAATTGTAATAATCTGAGCAATAAAGATTTATTTAAAAAAAAAAAGAAAGAAAGAAACCATAAACACCAAACAAATAAATAAGTAGTATATAACAAAAAGGGAGATAATAAAAATATCTAAATATCTTTAAAATATAATATTATATGCAATATAACAAAAGTGGAAAAAAAAATAACAGATTGGTGGCTGCCAGATGTGAGGGTAGTTGGGGGATTGCCTAAAAAAGGTGAAAGGAGTAAAGAGTACAAATTGCATGTTACAAAATAGTCATGGTGATGTAAAGTACAGCATTAGGGAATATAGTCGATAATACTGTGGTAACTCTGTATGCTGCCAGGTGGATGCAAAATTTATCAGTGAGATCATTTCATAAATTATAGATATGGCTAACCACTATGCTGTACACCTAAAATTAATATTGAATTTCAACTGTAATTAAAAAATAATTAACAAAAAATAAAAGTATCTAACAGCCTTTTTAGGGGAATTTAATAAGCAATGTACTTCAAACTCTTCATTCTTAGTGAGTGATAGGTGAATTATGAATACAGTTCTGTCTTTACTGTTTTGGAGTGAAAGAGGGGAGAGGTACTTTTGCTGTCTTGAAAGCCACATAACTCTCCCCACCCCAAGTGGCCTCATGATTAGGCCAATATCAGTCTGAAGGTATGTGACAGGATGAGTCATGATTCTGACACATAGTTGTGGAGAGGGTAGAGACTCAAACAATAGGGTGGACATTGTCCAGAAGGAAATGGAGGAAATCCAAGACAGAGATGAACAGAATAAATTGGTGAATATAATAGACAGAAATGCTGAACCCATGGTGGGGTCAGGGACAGATCTCTGGCTAAAGAGGAAGTGCCTGTGGCCATGGGCTCCTTCAGAGGGCCCCCTGGGGATGGAGGGGGTTGCAGGAGAGGGGGCAAAGCTAGATGCTTCTCTAGGAGCTCAGAAGAGATGGAGGTTGGGTTTGTCCCAGAGCTCTCAGAGGAAGCTCCAGCTGTCAGGGAAGATGTCCACCCATCTTCATCCCAATGCTGGCAGCTTGAGAAGTTTGGTTTTTTGCTTTGGATGGTGCAGATGAGCTGCCATCCCCTTTTGGCTCTCAGGGCTTCTGTCATGACTTTGTGGAAGAAAGAGGCAGACCATAATTCTCACCCAGTGAGATTCTGCCTCCTTCATTCATGCAGCAATATTTACTACATACCTACTATGTTCCAGGTAAGAAGAGAGGCCTCAAAAGAAGTGACAGGAATGGAATAACTACAGGACAGGGACCAGGATAGCGGGTGACCAACTTGTCTTGGTGTGGACTTTCTCAATTTTAGTACTTGAAGTTTCATGCAGGAACTTCCTTAGTCTCTAGCAAATCAGGACAGTTGGTTGGTGACCATCCTGTGCTATGCCCTCCTGACCTGACATCTGCCTCTCACAGCTCAGTGTCTATGGTGAGTTAAGGTTCCTATGGTTAGCTCTGAGCTTGGAGCAGAGGGCAGGAATATGAGGAAGCAGGCTGGTATCCCCACTCAGAAGCCAGACCTAGTCAGTGGCAGCAGGATGCAAATTATTGTGTTTGGAGCCAGACAACCTGGGTTTGAAGCCCAACTCTACCCTGGCCACATGGGGGACTTTATTCTTTGAGCTTCTGTCTTCTCACCTGTGAAATGAGGAGAATCATATGGACACAGGATGAGCCATTATGTCTGGCTATGGGTCTACTGTACAGCACTGGCCGTATCAAGTGTCCAGAGGAACAGCTAGACATGAAAAAGTCCAGGCTGCTCCACTCCCCAGGACACATCATTTTCCTTTTGAGGAGACTGCCCAGTCACTGGGAGAAAAGGTGATTCTGTTTCTTAAGACTCAGGGAAAATATGAATAAAACTTTCCTCTTTTCCAGGAGATGAGTCACAAGTGGTGGAAGATGAACTGAAGTTCTGGCCAGAGCAAGTTAGATTCAGAGGTCCACTTCCCCACTCCAAAAATCCCCCATAAACACGACTCCCATTAATGCCCCCTTTCTTGATAATCTCCCTTTCTGTCTCTCACAAATCTCTGGCCAGGCCTGGGCTGGAGCAATAGCCACTGTTCAGAGACCCAGGAAGGCACTCAGCAAAACAAAATGAGATATTTATGTGTGCTACATTGTCATAGCTCTAGGGGAACCCTCCTGGGTCGGGTGGAGGTTCCCACAATCCAGGGAACTGTCAGAAGAGGAGAAATCTTCATCAACACTCAGTCTCTTCCCAGGCATAAAGTAAAGATTGGGACTTAGGAATCATCCAAAAACTTGGATTTAGATCCTTGTTGTGTGACAGTAACAAAAAGCTTAACCTCTCTGAGCCTGCTTCCTCTTCCATAAAAAAAAAACAAGTCAATGGTGCCTGGAACTTAACTGTTCAGGCTCAATCAAGCTAACACAGGTAAAACTCTAGCACATAGTAGGTGCACAATACAAAATGATGGTTACTGAGGTCTTTGGAATGTCTCAGCTCCAGAGGCACAGAGGGATACAAGGACAGGATGCAGATGTGGAAGAGGACAGACAAGGTCCAGGTGAAGTGAGAAGGGAGTGAAAAATGGATTTCCTTCAGCCCAGTTATTTTTTAAATTACTCTTTGGGATGATGGAAACTCAGTGAGAACACACAGCCCGTCAGCGCTGGATTTAGATTTCTTTTTATCTGTGCCCAGGTATTAAAAGAGTCTTTGCCAGCATATAAGTCAAAAGTCCTGGAATGGAGAACTTTATGTTAAGTAAAATAAGCCAGCCAATGAAAGAAAAATACCACATGATCTCACTCATTTGTGGATAATAAAAAACATTATAAACTGATGAACAAAAAGATAGATAATACACAGGCAGGAAAGCATCAAACAGACTGTCAAATTACAGCAAGGAGGTTAGGAAGAGGTGGGGGAGATAAGAGATCAATCGAAGGACTTGTATGCATGCATTTCAACATAATCAATGAACAAAAAACACTGGGGGGTGAGGGCATGTATGGGAGTGAGGTCGGGGGGACAATGGTAAGATATGTACACATATAATACCTTAATAAAAAAATGGAGGGGAAAAAAAGTCCTGGAGTATGTCTGGACTGATCGCAGGAGAATTCCTGCTCTGACAGATTGTCCCACATGCTGCAGACATAATGAGGTAGTGGGGAGCAGTATTGACCCATAGTCCAGGCAACCAACCCTCCCCGGAGTCTGCCCAATTCGAACAGCCCCCAACATCAGACCCTAAGTGAGTCTTGGGGACAAAAGCAGTTAAACAACCTCTGTTTGTGGCAACCAGCTTTAGAGACAGCTCAGGAGGACACGCCCCATTGGAGGTGGTGGGATTGTTCTATACAAACCACCCACCATTCATGTCATTGTGTGGGCACCTCACAATGGCGTCCAACCACAAAGCTCTTCCCAGGGCAAAAGCCTGGTCTCAGTGACTCAGGGCTGGGAGCTGGGGTGCCTCCCACCTGTGCAGGAGCTGGAGCCCGGCCTCAACTGGGAAAGGACAAGGTGGAAGCCTCAGGCTGCCAGTGTTCAGGGCCTCACAGGCTCTCAGGATGCAGAAGCCCCTCTCCCCATCTCTTCAAGTCCTATTGGCCTCCATTTCTCAAGCACTAAAGACAGTCCTTTCTCCTCAGAGGAGCAAGGGAACAGGTATTCAAGCACCCGGCACACACGAGATACCCTTTCTATAAATCACCAGATGATTTGGCTGTGAAGTCTTGACTTCCTGCCCAAGGAGGCAACCGGAGTAAATAGTTTGGGGGTCTGGGAAGCCCAGGGGCCACATGTGGGGGATCGTGCACCTTATCTCTGTAGGGGAGAGAGCCTGGTCCTTCCCCCCAACCCCAAGCTGGACCCCACCTTTCATTGAGGCTGGTGGGCTTTCTTTGCACAGCAAGGAAGCAAGGACTAAACTAGCCCCCCAAATGACCAACAGGCCTGCAAAGTCCCCTTAGGATCTAAGAACAAATTTCCATAACCCTCCTAGGCTGCCTTCCTGCTTGTACCCCTCAGCATCCCCCCCATCAGGCTGCCCAAAGGCACTTACATTGTCACACTGCCCTACTGAAATACACCTGGCAAGTTTCTGCCTCCTGGCCTTTGCCCCCAGTGCTCCCCTCCAGGCATATCCTCCCCTTTACCACTAACTGTCCTGCAGAAATCCTGCCAACCAAACATCACTATGCTATTTAGGCAAATTAGCCCCTCTCAGTCCCCTTAAGATGGCAAAGCTTCTGCTCAGCCCTGTACCCCAAGGGCCCAGAGCTGTCACTTGCCCATTTCCTACCTGAGAGCTGGGCTCAGGTGCTAGGAGCAGAGGTGTCAATTAAAAGAAATAAACCCATAGGGAAGAATGTGTGAATGAGCCAGTGAATGAAAGAATGCCTAGCTATCTCCATACTCATCTCAGCAGATCTTCAATTCATAAAGCAGCAGTTTTGTGAACTAGCTCAAGTCAGTGCAGAAAACATAACCCTCACCTGGCCGGCTATGATGTAAGCCTGTGCCAAAAAGCATTAAGTCCTCCTGGCTGCCCCTGAGGGGGCTTGGTAAGCCCCAGGCACCAGCCACCTCTGCCCCTCTCCTCTGAGAATCTGTCAGGCTCCTCCACTGGCCCAGCCCAGTCCCACTTACCTGGCCCGCAGGTGAGGAGAAGACTCACAACCAGAGCTATCAGGTGCCCAAGCCAGCGGGGCTGGGGGCGTGCAGGGCCCTCCCAGCCCATGTCCTGCTTGCCCCTGGCTGTGCTCTTCACCCCTGAACAAGTCCCTGAGACTGAACCCTGCCCAGCCCGGGCCCCAGCTCCTGGGAGGGCGGTGAGGACACGCCTTGCTGAGCTGCCCAGGAGGGGCAGGGCCGCCCTGGGGGGAAGCAGTGGTGCCACTGCTGTTGGCAAAGGTCAGCCGGAATTATTCAGGGCCCACAGTGACTAACACCTGCAGGCGGATGCCCTCTGTGATATAGGCCACAAGGAGAACCCCTCACCCACCAGACAAAGCCTGGCTCCTGAGAGACCCCCATGGATCCATCCGGCTTAGGGAAGGACATCAATCTGTCCCATTCTTGGAAGCCCCTGAGTTCCACCTCTGACACCTTCCTGCTCAGGGGCTGGCACCACCAGACTGGATCTGGTGGACCCTCCCTGGGGGAGGCAAGGCTGGCTCTGACGGTGTTGGAATGTGTGGGAGTAAAGAGAAGACTGCATTCCCATGTGGGAACTCCCTAGCTACCATGGGAACGGAGGGCCAGGTCTGTGGTACCTTTTGAGAACCCCCCAGAACCACCCTGCCCCACACAGCCAACATGAGCTCTGCAGCCCCTCATTCCCCAGCCAAGCCCTTCAACTACCCTTGCAGGGCAGAGCCTGAGGGGCTGCTGTAGGGTGCCAGGGGGAAACTGGGATTCTGAATCTTCTTCAGTAATTCCACAGCCCCCACAATGTTTATCATCCTGGACCTGGGCTGTTACGACGGCTACCCCTGAAACAGCCTCTCCTTTGCCATCTGCCCAGCACAGGTTGCCAGGGTGCTTCTCCTTAGTTACTGTGCACTCAGTGCCCCACTCTCCTCCCTCACCCAGACACTCATGAGACCCCCACCATCCCCTCCCTCCCACCTCACCCTTCAAGCCTCTAACCGCACAACAGACAGGAGAGTTTATCTTCTCATCAAAGGGGCGGCATACACAGGAGGCCCGGTGCTCAGGTACAGGCAGTGGACACCCCTTGGGGCTGCATTCCTCTCCTGGATTTTGTACCCAGAGCCAAACTCCATGGACCCATGGCCAGGACAAGCTTATCAGAAACCTCAGGTTCTTCCATGTCCTATGCAACCTATTCTCTCTTCTGTTTCCCCTGATCACATGCATTCACTCTCAGGCAGCGCAGCCTGAACCCCGGGCTCCACTCTGGGCGTGTAGCCTCTCCAAGATGGACAAAGGAACAAGTACAGCAGATCAAGTGGGGGTGGTAGACACCAGACCCTGACTGGGAAGGGCAGAAAATCAGGGATTGGTTCCTGGAGGAGGTGCCACATACACCAAGGCCTGAAGGATAAGCTAGCGTCAGCTGGTTGTAATGAGGAGAAGCGGGTGCCATTTGCATGAAGTAGACAGAGGACAGTAAATATCCTACAGTGCACAGGAAAACACCCCCACAAGAAATTATTTTGGATCCAAATGCCAATGGCTCACTGATAAGAAATCCTAATCTAAAGCTGTGCTGTTGTCCACTAGAAATTTCTGTGATAATATTCATGTTCTATACCTGCACCATCCAATGAGGCACTGAGCCCTTGAAAAGTGACCTGTATGACTAAGATAAATTTTTAATTTTGTTTAATCTTATTTGAAAAAATAATATGTACCCCATGTCATTGCAGCATTATTGCCCAAGATATGGAAACAATCAAGTGTCCATCCATGGATAGATAAAGAAAATAATGGAATATTATTCAGCCATAAAAGGAAGGGAATTGCCCTGGTCAGGTGGTCCAGTTGGTTGAAGCATCGTCCTGCAGACTTGGTTCAATTCCTGGACAGGGCACATACCTAGGTTGAGGGTTCGATCCTTGGTCAGGGCACATATGGGCGGGGGGTGGGGGTGGATTGATGTTTCTCTCTCACTTTGATGTCTGTCTATGTATCTATCTATCTATCTATCTATCTGTCTTACTCTTTCTTTTTTAAAAAAATATATTTTATTGATATTTTACAGAGAGGAAGGGAGAGAGATAGAGAGCTAGAAATGTCGATGAGAGACAAACATCGACCAGCTGCCTCTTGCACACCCCCTACCGGGGATGTGCCCGCAACCAATGTACATGTCCTTGACCGGAATCAAACCTGGGACCTTTCAGTCCGCAGACCGACGCTCTACCACTGAGCCAAACCGGTTTCAGCTGTCTTACTCTTTCTAAACATATCCTCCGGTGAGGATTTTTTTTTTACATTTTTTTCTTTATTAAAGTATTCCATATGTTTTCTTATCCCTCCTTTGTCCCCTCCATCCCCCACTCATGCCCTCAGCCTCCTGTTGTCTCTCTCCATTGGTTAGGCTTATATGCATGCATTTGATCTCTCCCCTTTACCCCCACCCTCCCCTTCCTTCTCTCTGAGGTTTGACAGTCTGATCAGTGCTTCTCTGTCTCTGAATCTGTTTTTGTTCATCAGTTTATGTTGTTCATTATATTCCACAAATGCATGATAATTTAAAAAAAAAGGAAGGAAATTTTGCTATTTGCGACATCCTGGATGAGGGTATTATGCTAAGTGAAATAAGTCAGACAGAGAAAAAACATACTGTATGATCTCACTTATATGTGAAAACTAAAGCAAACATAAAATACACTCTAAACTCATAAATACAGAGAACAGATTGGTGATTGCCAGAGGCATGAGGGTGGGAGTGGAAGAAATGAGTGAAGGAGTCAAAAGGTACAAACTTGCAGTTACAAAGTCAGTAATTCAAGTGGACTTAATGTACAGCATAATGAAAAAAAAACATGGATCCTTAGTTCATTTATTAGCAGCCTTATGAGTAGGCTGAGAACAGTGTGGACATGTGAATGTACTGTTTTGACTGGAATTTTATGAAATCTAAATAGAGATCAAGTAGTTCCAATTAAAACTCTAGGGTCCAAATAGAAATTCACTATCAAGTTTAGAATGCACACTAGATTTAGAAGATATGAGCAGAGGAATGTAAACCATCTCCTTAGTAATTTTGACACCAGTTACTTACTGAAATGATAAAATATTTGTATATACTTGGTTAAATAAAACATGATTACAACTAATTGCACCCATATCTTTTTACTTTGGAAAATCTCCAATTTTGTATGTAATTTGTTTTTTTTTCCTCTCTATTATATAACTCTGATCTGGAATCTTCGTACTCTCTACTATAAATAATCTTAATTATTTAAGATAATATTATCATGATTTACTTATTTAATATCCCCTTCTCTCTCTCTCTCTCTCTCTCTCTCTCTCTCTCTCTCTCTCTCTTTTTAGAGAATGGAAGGAAGAGTGGGATGAGGGAGAGAGAAAAAGAGAGAAACATCAATGTGAGGGAGTCACATTGATTGGCTGCCTCCTGCACATGCTCAGACCATAGCTGAGGTGGAACATGCCCTTGACGGGAATCAAACCCATGATCCTTTGGTGCTTGGGCTGCCACCCTAACCACTGATCAACACAGACCAGGGCTACTTATTTAATCATACCTATAAATATTCCCACCTCTGTGTTGTCTCTCCCAGCTTGTCAGTGACAGGGGTGGAGTGAGATCCATGTTTCCTTCTTGGCCCCTGATGGTGTTAAGCTACATCAGCAGGATCACTGGGGAACTGGAGAGATGGGGGAGGTCTCTGGGTACTACCCTCTGGGAGGTTGGCCTGCAAATATTTGAGAGCTTGGAGAGAATGGTTGTCCTGATGAAAGAGTAAAAAAACTCTGGCTCCTTCTGCACTCAGGCTGACCAAGGCCCAAGCCAGCCTTCCCTATCATATGGCACTGATGGGGGCTAAGGGGACAAATGGGAAAGATAAGAGCTAGGCTGGGCCAGCTGAGCAAGACAAGAGGGCTGGGGACACTGCTGAGGGATGGTCAGAAAGAGGACTACAAAACCAGCAAGAGAAGTGGGTTTCAGGAACAAGGCAGAGGCCCCATGTAAACATCCTAGAAAGGCTGAGGAAGCTCAAGAGAGGCTGTCAGTGATCCTTGAGAAGGGAGCTTCTATACAGAACAGGCAAGGCCAGTTTGTGAGGATCAAAAGTCCAGAGAGAATGAGACCAGTGCTGGAGGTAGCCTGGAGTCAAATTCCCACAACCATAATATTGTTCACTGATCACCTGCTGTATGCTGGGCAGCAGGGCCATGGGAACTGACATTAAGCCACAGCATAACCATGAGGCATTTATTCAATGTTTTTTTTCTGAGCTACACCCTTTGCAGAATTAATGACTCATTTAGTTCTCAGTGAACTTTCATTCATCAACCCATTTTACAGAGAAAGAAATGAGACACAAAGAAGTTACATAACTCACACAAGATCACACAGAGAGGAATCATCTATTTCTATTTATAACAAGTTCAAAAACAGGTAAGACTAATGGATGGGAAGTCAGAATAGTATCCTGGGGGTGGAGACATTGTTTGGAAAGAGGCATCAGGGAGACTGCTAGAGTGGTGATTTTCAATGAGGTGGGCAATTATGGCTCCCTAGGAGACATTGGCATTTTTGTCTATCAAACCTGATAACCACTCTCAAAGAAATACCAATGGCCAGCAAGTAAATCAAAAGATACTCACTACCAGTAATCATTAAGGAAATGCAAATTTAAACTATAATGAGATACCACTTTTACACCTGTCAGATGGCTATTATAAAAAAGACTAGAGATAACAAGTGTCAGAGAGGATGTAGGGAAAAGGGTACCCTTGTGAACTGTTGGTGGGAATGTAAATTGGCACAGCCACTGTGTAAAACAGTATGAACGTTCCTCCAAAAGTTTAAAATAGAACTACCATATGATTCTGCAATTCCACTTCTGAGTATTATTTAAAGAAAGAAATCACTATCTACACCCCATATTCATCACAGCACTATTTACAATATAGAAGATATGGGAACCTAAGTGGTAGCCATCCATGAATGAATGTATAAAGAAAGTGATACACACACACACACACACACACACACACACACACACACACACTTAATCTGCAAATTGTCCCCTTGGGAGTTTGACCAACTGGGAGTTCAATTGCTCGCTATGACATGCACTGACCACCAGGGGGCAGCATGAAATGAAGGAAGGCCTGAGCCAGCAGCCAGCAGCCAAGGAAGGGAGGCCCCAGCTGGCAGCCAGCAACCACTAGGGACCCTACCCATGCACAAATTGCATGCACTGGGCCTCTAGTACATATATAAAAGCCTAAGTGACCATTACAATGAAAGGACTGGAACGGCCAGTTGATCAGTCACTATCACACACTTACCACCAGGGAGTAGATACTCAACACAGGAGCTGCCCCCTGGTGGTCAGTGTGCTCCCACAGCCAACCAACCCCGGTCCCCTCCCCTGTGCCTCCCCCCCCCCCCCCCCCCCCCCGACTAGCAGGCCCCAATGGGCCTGGCCCTGATCGGGACTGGGCGAGATAATCTCAGCCTAGGAAACCCATTCATGCACAAATTCGTACACCGGGCCTCTAGTATATATATATGAAATCTTTGCATTTGTGAAAACAAGGATGGCCCTGAAGGCACTATGTTAAGTGAAATAAGTCAGACAGAGAAAGACAAATACTGCATGTTATCACTTATTTTTGGAATCTAAAATAAAACTTCATGTGCTCAATAACACAGAGAACAAATTGGTGTTTGCCATAGTGGGTAATGGAAGGTGAGGAATTGTGTGAAGGAGGTCAAAAGTTAAAAAACTTCCAGAAAAACAAACAAACTGAGAGGTGTGAGTGCTACTGGTATCTAGTGGGTGTTGACCAGGTCCATGCTCAGCATTCTACAATGCACAGACAGCCCCTCACAACAAAGAGTTGGCCCCAACCCAAATATCAAGGCTGAGAAACCCTGTCCCAGAGGAAAAGAATGTTCTATACTTCAAGTTGTGGGAAGTTACACATATGTGAAAATTCACTGAGTCCTATACTTACAATGAAGACATTTTGTGCACTTTACTGGGTAGAAGTTACATCTCAACAAAAAGAATTAATTTTTTAAAAAATTAAATGCAATTGGCAGAGGGTGGGGTTGAACCAAGTGAGCTTTGGGTTCTGGCTTCAGCTACCTCTTGGTCTTCTTTCCCTCTACTTTCCCCTTTCTCTGCTGTATTGCACTGGCATCCTTGCTGAAAGTACACATGAAGACTTTGCCAACCTCAGGGCCTTTGCACATGCTCTTTCCTCTGCCTGAAATTCTACACAACTGGCTTCTTGCCATCCCTGAATCTTCCAATCAAATGTCACCTCCTCAAGAGGTCTACCCTCACCATCCCTCAAACTGCCCTGCCTTCATCACTTGCCACCTCAATACCCTATTTATTTACTCCCTAGCACGGCCTATTTTCTATATTTCTAATTAACTTAGGATCCATATGTTCACGGGTCTATTGTCTTCAATTCTCCATGGGGACAGGGGCTCGGTCTATCTTAGTGTAAATTTTAATGTCCCTAGTATTTTTGACAGCTAGAATTAAATAACGTAAGCATTTGTTCACATGTTAACCTCTCTTGCTGCTCAACTCCTTTTGTCCTCATAAAAATAGTCAGAAGTTGCTGATGTGGCATCTGTTGGTCATAGAAGGGGAGATAACCACCAGGTCTCCAAAAGAATTTATGAGTTTGTTTTGCAGCAAGCAAGAATGACTCCAAGGTAAGTGTGATCAACTGCTGACACCCAGGAGTCTAATGTGAAAAGTGTTACCTGTGACTAAAAAATCTCTCTCAGTTCCCTAGAACTCCCCCTCCCCTACTCCCTAACTGCATAAAAACTCCCCGATTTTGTTTTTGAAAAGGGACAGATTTGAGAGATCTTGTTTTTCTGTCTTCTCACTCTGGCCAAATGAAGTAAACCTTTCTCTCCTTCCAAGTACCTGTGTCAGTGTTCTGGCTTTACCTGCGCAATGAGCACGTGAACCTAAGCTTTGAGAAATGATTCTACAACATTAGTCATGGCTATAATCCCAGTGAATGGCACAAATAGACCCTCATGTATTTGCTGCATAAAAAATATAAATTCTTAGGATTACCTCCATGTGGTTGAGAAGGAACCCCTATTCTATTTCATTTAGCCATAAGAGGGCATACCAGCTTTAAGAGCCAGCCTTCTGGGGTGGGGTCTATGAAATACTATTCTGCACTGCCCTCCTTGGAAACTTCTGTGTAATTTTTGACTCTTTGCTAACCACCCTACTTTAGTTCAGGTCCTCATGTTCTCTGACTTTTCAAATGAACTTTTTACTCATCCCCTGCCTCCAGCTCCACCCTTAGCTTACCTGCACCCAGCCAACAGAGTGACCTTTTAAAAATGCAGAACCGGCCATGCCCCTCCCCTGCTCTGAATTCTTCAGTGCCTTCTCACCACCCTCAGGATCAAATTCAAACTCCCCAGCTTGGCTCTGAAGGCCTGCCTTGATCTGGAACCTGCTTCCCCCATTCACCTAATCACCACGTCCCCACAGACTAGTGCTTCAGCAAGGTCAAAGTGCCCCCAGGTCCCCACAAAGTTTGACATGGCTTCTCCCCTCCAAGCCTTTGCCCACACTGTTCCCTCGGCCAGGACTGCCCTCCCTCTCTCCATGCATTCCTTCAAAGGCTTTGCTGACGTGTCCAGTGATTCATGAAATCCCACTGCGTCACACAGACAGAATGCATAACTCCCCTCCCTGTTTCCAAAGCACCCTATAATTTTCTACGTGAGAGAACTTAACCACATACTCCTATGTGTGTGTTTTATTTCTTGCACACCCTTGATTCTAGAATACTGCATAGGGTATCTGACACACAGTAGGTGTGCAAAAATAAAAAAGTTTGCCAACTGATTCATTTGTTTATTATCCAATCACTAGGCACCAAGCACTGGGAACAAAGAAATGAATGAAATGAACATGGTTGAAAGCAAATAGGATTCTATCCTGGGAATTTTCTATAACCTTCTGGTGCTTCATCCTCTTTCTTTTTTAAAAAAATATTTTTTATTGATGTTTTACAGAGAGAAAGGGAGAGAGATAGAGAGCTAGAAACGTCGATGAGAGAGAAACATCAACCAGCTGCCTCCTGCACACCCCCCACCGGGGATGTGCCCGCAACCAATGTACATGCCCTTGACTGGAATCGAACCCGGGACCCTTTAGTCCACAGACCAACGCTCTACCACTGAGCCAAACAGGCTTCGGCTTCATCCTCTTTCTGACATCAGCAATTCTTTGTACATGATACACGGAACCCCTGATGGAGCCTAAGCCAACTCAGTCTCAAATCCAGACACATATAGAGGATGGGGAGATTGGAGGACTTAAGGTCTACTGGGGATGGATAATCCTGCTATAAGGGGCTGTCCTATGCACTGTAGTGTTTATCAGCATCTTTGACTTCTACCCACAAGATAGTAGTACCTTCATCTCCCCCCCACCAATCCAGTTTGACAAACAAAATGTCTCCAGATATTGGCAACTGTTCTCTGGTCACAAAATCACTCCTAACTGAAAACAACTAAATAATATCAATACCAAAGAATCTGGTCCCAAAACAAGATCCAGTTATCAAAAAGAAGTAATTGCAAGTGCTCCCCAATGGTTAAAAGCTTATGGTTCTCTCTCTCTCTCTCTCTCTCTCTCTCTCTCTCTCTCTCTCTCTCTCTCTCCACCCCCTCCCTCCCTCCCTCCCTCTCTTCCTCCCTTTCTTTCTCTCTCCCTCCCTCCCTTCCTCCCTCCTTCTCTCTCTCCCTCCCTCCCTCCTCTCTTCTCCTCCCTTCCTCCTATTTTCCCTAAAAATCAATGGAAAAATATCTTTGGGTGATGATTTTTAAAAAAAGATACTTTCTAGGACTTGCCATAGGGTCTCCAGTCCTCAGCTCAGTGATCTATTATACATACTAAGTCGCTCTATCTATATTTTCTGAATTATGTAAAAGGTGGAGGCAAAGATGATTGAGATGTCGAGTGTGGATGACTCTGAGGGCAGAAGTCTCATATTATAAGTTGAATTGTGTGTCCCCAAAGATGTACAAGTCCTAAACCCCAGTACCTGTTCATTGGACCTTATTTGGAAGTAGGATCCTTACAGATGATTAGGTTAAAATGAGGTTATTAGGGTTATTAGGTTAATTCAATATGATTTGGGAAATTTAGGCATAGAGACAGACATGCACAGAGTGAACACCTGGTGAAGATGAAGGAAGAGACCAGGCTGATGCATCTACAAGCCAAAGAATGCCAAGGATTGCCAGCAAACCATCAGAAACCAAGGGAGAGGCATGGGATGGACACTTTCTCCCCCACAGCAATAAGAAGGATCCAACCCTGTCAACACATTAGTCATGGACCTCCAGCCTCCAGAATACACATTTCTGTTGTTAAAGCCACCCAGCCTGTAGAACTTTGTTACAGTACCCTGAGGAAACTAATACACCTGCAAACAGCAACAAGGAAGCCAGGAGTGTGGCAGGAGGGGAGGAGGCAGTGACTAAATTCAAACTGACAGGTGTTTTCCAGGTGCTGTGCCAGGTATGAGGATGTGGCAGTGAAAGGAGTCACAGCCCCTGCCCTTAGGGGCTTAGAGTGATGGAAGGAAGCAGGTGATAAATAAGGAATAGCACACATGCCATTGTGGTGCCAGGTGACTTTCAAGGTGGGGATTTAATCTAATCTGGGGACTTGGTGAAACCTGGGGGTGGGGTGAACAACTGAAAGGTGAGTTAAATCGGACAAAGGGAGGGCAGAGGAGCAATCGAGGCAGATGTTTTATTCCAGGGGATAGACTCCTCGAGAGAATCTGGAGAGACAGAGGCAGAGTTTGGAAGGTGGTGGACCCAGGTGTGGCTGGCAGAATAATGGCCTCCCAAACATGTCCATGTCCTAACCCCTGGAACCTGTGGAAGTGACTTTAGATGGCAAAAGAATGTTGCAGTGGGACTGAGTTAAGGATCTTTAGATGGGAGGTCACCCTGGAATGTCATGTGGCCCAAGGTCTTTATGAGAGGGAGGCAGGAGAGCCAGGGTCAGAGAAGGAGATGCAATGAAAGACTCCAGGGGTCAGAGAGAGATCTGAAGATGTTCTACTGCTGGTTTTGAGGACAGATGTGGAGCTATGAGCTAAGCAATGTGCCAATTAGCAATGGAAAAGGCAAGGAACAGATGTGAAACTCATACACGAGGGTACCAGTCAGTAGAGATTTCACAGGAGGCACTGAACTCTGCACAGACAACACAGAGGGATGTGAGCACCCTGGCTCCAAGAAATGTATGCCGAATGACAATGGGAATAGATAAACCACAGAGGTTCCCACACCTCCTCCTTGGATTTAATTACTTTGCAAGAGTAATTCACAGTACTCGGAGGAAGATGTTACTTACTAGATTACAGGTTAATATAATATTCTTTACTATGGAAGAGTTTCACAGGGCAAGACATGGGGAAGGAGAGCGAGCTTCCATGTGCTCCATGCCCACCATCCATGCAACACCTCCACTGTTCACCAACCTGGAAGCTCTCAAACCCGGGTTTCAACTCTGGGACTGTAGATGACAACTGAATATCTTATAAATCATAATATTACACTCTTATACCCACATCATCTAGATTAGGATGCTGAGGGTCAACAGGTTAAGCAAACAGTGTGTCTGCAGCTGGGATTCAGAAGAGCTGGAACTCAAACCCAAATCTGGTGCCATAGGACCTGAATAGACATTATTCCAAAGAAGACTTACAAATGGATATGAGGTACATGAAAAGGTGTTTGACATCATTAATCATCAGGGAAATGCAAATCAAAATCACAATGAGATATTACCTCACACCTGTCAGAATGGCTACTATAAAAAAGACAAGAGAGAATAAGTATTGGCAAGAATGTAGAGAAAAGAGAACTCTTGCACAGTGTTGGTGGGGATGTAAATTGGTGCAGCCAATATAAAAAACCAGTATGGAGTTTCCTCAAAAAATTTAAAACAGAACCACCATAAGACCCAGCAATCCCACTTCAGGGTATATATATATATATATATTAAAGGAAATAAAGTGAGTATTTTTTTAAACTGTTGATATTAATTCCAGGTCATGACCAATTGAATTAGCCTTCATTCAAGAGAAAGATGATGTAAGTGAAAGCCCGCTTTCGTTCATGTTGGAGAAGCAAGAGAGAAGGTCAACGTGGTTGGTTGTTTCATTTTTTAATTTGAAAGAGGTACCTTACACCTCTGATGAGAACTTTAAAAAGTTACGCCACAATGTAAATGAAAGAAAGAATCCAAAATGATTTCTCTAGTATGATTTCATCTATGTAAAAACATTCATTAAAAAATTTACAAAATAAGTAAACAAACAAGACAATCACAAATACACAATAGATGTAAATGCTCACCAAAAAAGATCAGTATAAAAAGTAACAGCAGTTGAATACCTTTGGATGTGTGGTTATGATTCCTGCCCCTGCCCCCCGCCCCTGCCCCACTTCGCTTTTAGTTTTAGTTCCATAAACTCCTTGAAGGGAAAGGGATGCCAGGTGTTCCTCAATGCCTGGTGTCCTTCTGGTTAAGCAAACAGTGTGTCCGCTCAGTACCTGAATAAACAAGGGAGGTGCTTTTAGCCTTGTTTGTTTGAACCAAGATCTCTAGTCCATGCGTGAAGAAAACGTCAGAATGAACCTGTGACCCCTACAACTTAATACCACACGCTTTCTCCAGCTTCTAAGGCCCTACAAGGGTTAATTCCATTTCATATCATGTCCCTCGCCTCTGGCTCTCTCCGCTTCAGTCACACTGGTCATTTCTCAAGTTCTCATGCGATGCCTTGCTTCTCACCATCCACCACAGAGTTCTGCACAGGCTACACGCACTGCTTGTGCATCTTTCAGATTCAGCCTGTGAATGGTAGGACTCAGGTGTCCCCTTTCTGATGCACCATTGGAAACACCTCTCTATATGTCTCATTGCAATGACTAACTACACGCAAACTTTGTGCTTGGTTTGATTAGTATTACCTCTGGAATCTAAGCTTCCTGAAGACCAAACCTTACTCCCTATCCGAGCCCAATATCCCATCCTGTGCACAAAGTAGGTGCTCAATAAATATTAATTGTATATGTACTATGCAAAGATACTTAGGTAACACAGGCATTGCATTAAGTGATTTAAAAGTACAAATTTACTTAATAACTGAGAAGCAATTCCGTAAACTCGATACTAAATGCCATCCAATGGCAGCCAATGGCCTCAGGCAGACAGTTAAAGGGTAGCCAGTGCAACAACAACAACAACAAAACACGCTGAAATTTTCATTTTATAATTTTCAGTTTGTCTACCCTGAGAAAGAAAATAGCTGTTGAAAAAGGCTCCTGGTGGCTGATTGGGCTCAAATTTATAAACAGAGCCCAGCAGCCATTGCTACACAGGGGCCTCTCCACCATCTGCGCTTCAGGGAGAAGCCTGCACCAAAATGTTTGTAGCCTACACCAAACTGCCTGACTCCTGCTACCTGCCTGTACTGTGTTCCTGCTGCCGAGCCAACCCTTTTAAAGGAGTCCTGGACTATTTCAACCAATAGGACCGAGACTTAACCTCATCCCATCAGAACTGTGAAGCCATATCCTCATTAGCATATTCACTAACCAAAGTGGCTCCATTCTGTACAATCAGAAGGGGGCCAAAATTGGAGCATTAGAGTCCTCAGGGCATGAGAACAGACCAATCAGAGACAAGGGACAGGGAATTCTCTCTAGAGTCAGCTCCTCACTGAAGACTGCATTTCCCCAGCTGAAGCTGTACCACCAAAGCTTCTTGCCAGATCAGACTGGAGCTGCCTTGGGCCAGAGTGGAGCAGCAGGAGCAGAGCACACATATGTAATACCTTAATCAATGAAGAAATTATTTTTTTTAAATAGCTGTCTGGCAGGAGAGGGGCTGAGCTGCAACACCAAGGCCGCCTCACCACAGAGCCACCTCACAGTTGTGCTGATTATGATTCAGCTGAAACATTATCAAGCTGTCTCACAGCCGTGCTGTTCTACAGTCAACCAGTATCATAATTGAGCTGTTTTCACTGATAAAATCTCCCTCTTCACTGCACACCCCAAATTAGCGACTCCTACAAACACTGAATTAACTCCAAAGACCATCAGTCAAATTTAATACATTTAAATTTTAAAACTTTTCCTCCATTCAGTTATTAGAAAACTTTTAAGTTCGTTTGGGACAACTTGTGTATGTAATCTACTCTTTCAACTGTAAGATTAAGAATTTCCAACAAAAATGTGAGTACTCCAAATTGAGATGTACTGTAAGTCTAAAAGATGCACCTGATTTTGAAGACTTAGAACAGAAAGAAGAATGTAAAGTGCCTCATTAACCTCTTTATTAAAGAGATTTTATCAAGTTGAAATGATAACATATATCACAATATTAAGGTAATATTTGATATCAATATCAAAATAATATTTATCAAGTTTAAATATAATAATTTGGATAAATGTATGAGGTAAAAAATTTTGTTAAAGTTAATTTCATAGTATGTTCAGGCTGTTGTAATGAAACATCACATTTAAACAACAGAAATTATTTTTATCTTAGTTCTAGAGGTTGGAAGTGAGAGGGTCCTCTTCCAGCTTATAGACTTCTCATACCTTAATGTAGTGGAAGGCACCAGGTCTCTTTTATAAGGAAATTAGTCTCATCAGGGGTGACTCCTGATGACCTAATCACCTCCCAAAGCTCCCAGCTTCTAATACTATCACACTGGATAGTAGAACTTCAACTACGAATTTAGGAGCTTAGGGGACACATATTCAGACCATTGCACAGGTTCATTTCTACTTTTCTTTAAATAGGGCTATTAGAAAACATTAAATTTACACATGTGGATCACATTATATTTCCTTTGGGCAGTGGGGGTGGGGGGACTAAAATCACTCTCATTTTGCAGAGGAGCAAGTTGAGCCACAGAGAAGTTAAGTAACAAGCCCAGTGTAACACAGCCAGTGAGTAGCATAGTTGGAATTTGAATCCAGACTATATGGCTCCGCTCCCAAGTCAGTGCACTTAGCCACTGTCATGGCCCAATATCTCTCATACATTAGTGAGGGAAGTCTGTGGGAGGGGGATGTCTGAAGATCAGCAATCCCCTCGTGCACCCCAGGAGAGAGCTCTTACACCAAGATTGTCTGCCCTGGGCAGAGAAAGCTACGAGTTCAGCAACAAGGTTGTTCCTCCCTACAGACTCCCACCCAAGGATAGATCTCTGTCTTCCTCCCTGGAGCCCTGTCACAGGGGGAAATATCTGTGAGCATCAAGTGGAAGAGAAAGTGAGGTGTGGAACAAAACACAATTGTGTTTCTGGATGGTTGGATTTAAAGCAAACAAAACTCTCCCTCTTTCTCCCTGAGTGTGACTGGCCCTAAGGACAGAGTCAAGGCCACCATCCAACTTCCAGGGATACCTGTCCCATGCAGAAGGGTCCTCAGCTGGTCAGAGTCTCTGGGACTCAAGACTTTTCCTGTGACTTCAGGGGCTAGCTCTCAGGAAAAATACAGAAGAGGAATGCCAGCGATTTTATTTGCCTCTAAAGATTTTCTATTTAAAACCACACCCACCTGTCATGAATGCCAAATTGACATTCAGTAAGAGATATTAACACCCAGAATTATTCACCCTATACCTGTAACGCACACCCAGATGCACCACCTCACAGGTCCTCACCCCCCACTGGTATGCTCCCTCAGGGACACAGACTTAGCAACAAGATCTTCACAAACACACATTGCCCATGCCTACCCACTTAGAAACATACCCCCACTGTTATTATCTCACCAAGTGCACCCTTTTCAAAAGAATCCACAACCAGAAACAGACCTGCAGGCCTCCTCTGCAAGTATAAATCTCCCCCACAGACCACAAATCACCCCAATCTATAACAGTGTAACAGACTTAAGGAGGGATAGTGAAAAGGTGAGGAAGAATAAGAGGTACAAACTTCTAGTTATCCTTCCCATATAATAAAAGTCTAGGTGGCCCCATGCTTTCACACTCTGTGTGACATCGTCATAAGATGGTCATCCTCATGTCATCATAAGATGGCTATAGGGGAGGGAAGTTGGGGGTGAACAGGCCAGCGGGGGAGGGCAGCTGTGGGCAATCAGGCCAGCAGGGGAGCTGTTAGGGGGCTATCAGGCTGGTAGGCAGAAGAGAGTTAGGGGCAATCAGACAGGCAGGCAGGCAGGCAGGCGAGTGGTTAGGAGCCAACAGTCCCAGATTGTGAGAGGAATGTTATAGATTGAAGAGGGTGCAGGCCGGGCTGAGGGTCTTTGAAAGGGTGTGAGGGTCAATTAGCATAATCCCCCTTTATTAGATAGGATGCTACAGTGAACAGTGTTCTGATACCTCTGAAGCCCTACCTAGAAACCATTTACTCATTCATCTAACAAACATGTATTGAATGCTAACTGTGTTCCAGACACTGTTTAAAGCATTTAGGATACATCAATGAACAAAACAAAGATTCCTACATTGGAAAATATATAAAGCACCTGCAAAACCTTGAACCGGAAAGTAAGAAAGTGCTCAAAGATTAATGAAGATATGCCAATAGAACAAAGAAGCCAGCCTGAAAGAGCTCCCATTCAACATAAATAATCACAGTTATCAATGATAGTCCATTCAATGCAATAAGAATTAAGAGTCTGTCCTGGCTGGGTAGCTTAATTGGTTAGAGCACTGTCCAGATAAGTCAAGGTTTTGTTTCAATCCTGGTCAATACATACATATACAGGAGGCAACCAATGAATGCATAAATAAGGGGAAAACAACAGATTTCTCTCTTCTTCTTCTTCTTCTTCTTCTTCTTCTTCTTCTTCTTCTTCTTCTTCTCCCTCCATGCCTCCCTCCCTCCTCCCTTTCTCTCTTTCTAAAATCAATAAAGATAAAAATAATTAAGGATTTATGCTGATATATAACTGAACAATGAATAAATAACTAAATGAAGGAGAAGAGAAAGCTTTACTTACTAGTACAATAGAATGCCAATAACTGTAGAAGGAATGGTAGAGCTACAAAACCCTGGTAGGAGTAATTGGTTCAGCAAGAATCGTCAGTGGATGCTGTGAGGGTCAAGTGTATGTGTCAATTTGACTGAGCCATGTTGCCCGGGTATTTGATCAAGCATCATTCTGGGTATCTCTGTGAGGGTGTTTCTGGTTCAGATAAAGATTCTTTGCTTGACCAAACTTTGGTCAAGCTCTAGGACCTTCTTCAAGATCCATCTGTGTATTTACTTATAAAATTCAATTTTAGCAAGAACCCTCCTAAGTCATTTTAGCAAAAATCCTCACCCTCATAGCTCTCATATCTAATGTCTAACATCTCTCTATATAAAACACTAATATGCAAATAGATCAAATGGCTAAACAACTGGTCGCTATGACATGCACTGACCACCAGAGGGCATGCACAAAACATGGTGGGTGTTGGCAGCGGGTGGCAGAGCACGGACCATGGCAGGTGTTGGTCGTGGTGGAATGGTGGAACAGGTGAGTGGGAGCACCAGGCCAAGGTGGGGTGCCAGTCACTGTAATTGGGGCAAGGCTCTGGTGGTTACTGATAATTCTTTGCTTCCACGTGCCACGGTCATGCCTGGCATTCACACCTGCTGCTGTGCCAGAGCCACCACTTGCACCCACTGCAAAACTACAAATTTCAGGTGGAATAGTGACATAGAGTTGTTTTCAAAGCTTGCAGGGCATTCAGATATGCAGTCAGGCTTGTGAGCCACCGATTTAAATATGTTGGACCTTCATCCAATAAATATTTGTTGTTTGTTGACTGGAATAAGGAAAATAAAATTTTGAAAATACAGGGGTGTAATTCCATGAAAATAGAGCATTCTACTATAGCACATCCTCCTGTCTGAGGCTCAGAAAATGCCTATTCTCAAGATATCACAAAAACTCCACCCCCAGGAGCACCAGGGGAGATGAGCCCCTCTCCTCTCTGGTAACATGTTCAGGTGCCATAATTTGCGACAGCACCAAAGTTGACACTTTATAAACAGGACAGAAATGCAGGCAAACTGCCACTTCACTTCATCCCCCCATTATTATCTCACCCTCTCTTTTTTTTCTTCTCTCTCTCCCTCCTTTCTCCCCTCTTTTTCTTCTCTTTCTTCTCCCTTGTCTGCTCTTCCTGCCGTTCTCTTCTCCCCTACCTCTCATTATCCCTGACCCTCTCTCCTCTTCTCTCCCGCTCTCTCTTTTCCTCTCTCATTCTGTCTCTTCTCTCTCTGTCTCTCTCTCCTTTTAAATCTTTCACTCCTCATTCCTGTCACCCTAAAGAGCAGGGAAGCAAGAGAAGAAAAACAAGCCAAGCTGTTATTTACTTCGTTTCTCTCTCTCTCCCTTTTCACTGATATTTGAGCCCTGGAGCAAGGGGCCTGAAGTATATCAATGAATTCTTGGCAGGCCTTGTAAAGGCTTGAGCTGAGCAATTCTGACACTCTTTCATCTTAACCAAACAGGACTGGTCAGGAGGCTCACCGGGCTGGAGGAAGCTTCCAGATACTTTCCTGCAGCAAGACTACAAGAGCAGCTTAGGAAAAACAATAAAACTATGTTGTCAGGGGTGAGGAACGGGAAGGAGGGTGGTTGCCCTGAAGGGAGCATCATTTTTTCCTTCAAAACTTGGAGGGAAGAAAAATGTGGGCTGGAACAAACAGAAACTTAAGATAGTTATTTTCTGTCTTCGTGCCAAGGGCTGCTCTCACGGGGCTGCTGAGAGAGGAATCAGCTAGGGCACCTTTAGCATGAAACTCGTTTTTCAAGATTCCAAAGCCTCAAAGACAGACAAGACCATATTTACCTACATAATTTCTCTCCTGTTTGTTTTATCTGACATCTGAGCTCTCAAGTGGGGAGCTGGGAGGCTGCAAGTATAAATCAGGAAGCCCTGGACAGAACAGTCCCCCTGGTCCTGTCCTCTAGCCAGACTCTCTGGTTTTGATATGAGTCATGTCCAGAGCTCAGAAAGGGCTTGGTACTCCCCTTCTATGCTCAGAAACCTAACATTCATCTGCCCATTTAGCGAATAAATATAATCTTGGTGTCTAATATAGGCTACATTCTATACTAGAAGTTTAGGATTATATAATTATGACTACAAACACATATTGCCTCTTCTGTGTCCCCTATGTGTTCTACAAGTTGTTATTTAATCTTTCTTGAAACCCTCCTATTTCCCCCTTTTTATAGAGGAAGAAACAGAGGCTTGGAGAGGCTCCCAAGTCACACAGCCTCACTGGGATCTGTACCTGAGCTGTCTGGCCCCACACAGGTGCTCTTCCCTACATTGCACCTCATCACTCTCACTGAACAGATAATCTAGTGGTTGGAATATAATCATTAAACAAGCAGGGTAATTTCAGACATTGAGACAGTCTGAAGATTCTAAACCAGGGTATTTCCTGTTATTTTTTGACAGGTTGCACCAGCCTTGGGAGGGCTACAGAGAGAACACTCAGGCGGAGCAAACAGCAAGTTCAACAGCCCTGTGGCCCAAGCCTCTCCAGAAACATCAGAGATCAGCGTAGCTGGAGAAAAGAACCAAGAGGCAAGAGAGAAGAATGCAATAGTTTTATGCCAAGGGAGAAGTTAGGACAGAAGCCTGGGAGCTTAAGTAATATGTGGGAGGCACTTTTAGAAGCATTCTGGGTCTCTATCCATGCTCCAATTACCGTGACTCCAGACCCATAACATTCTTGCTCCTGTAAGATCCAATCCCTGTGAATTCTTTGCAGTCCCCTAAATGACAACAAGGCAAACCACCTCCAACCCTCCTCTCTTTGCTCCCATATTTACCCTCCTAGGACTTTACATCTGGACCTGTCTATGTCAGGACAGTAAAAGTAAAAAACAAGAGGCTTTGGTCTCCCTGCCTCCCAGATTCTATGAGAAGGTAGTAGCTCAACTTCAGTGGGTGCCATGCTCCAAATTGCAAAACCACCTCCTGCCATGAAGCTGTGGGAAATTTGGTTTCCCCGGGGAAAAAGCCCAGTAGTTAAACAGATGGTCACCACAACTCCCAAGGTGCATCTTGAATGACTTGTGTGTTATCAAGTCCTCTTACTTAAGGATTAATTATTATTTATCTTGAAAACATGTATGTCAGCAGTCCCCCCTTTTCCATCAGAAATATATTCAGTGGATGCCTGAAACTGTGGATATCACTGAATTTATATATGTAAATTTGTCCTATACTTACATATACCTATGATAAACTTTAATTTATAAATTAGGCACAGTATGAGATTAACAGCAATAACTAATTATAATAATACTATATAATAAAAGCCTAATATGCAAATTGTTTCCTTGACTGAGAGTTCTACCAGAAGTTCAAACACTCACTATGACATGTGCTGACCACAAGGGGGCAGCACGAAACATAGCAGGAGTAGGCAACACAGCACTGGCAGCAGGAGGCAGTGGAGGAGATGCTGGCCCCAATGGGGCCCAATGAGAGCAGAATCATGATGGGATAGTGGAGAAGGTGAGTGGTGTCAGGCCAAGGTGGGTGCGAGTGGGGCCCCATCACCCCAATCACCCCACAAATGGTGACCAGAGGTGGTGGTGGGGGGTGGGGCTGCTGCCAGTCTCCCAGGCACTGAGGGAGCAGGGTGGGGCCCAATGACTCAGTCAGAGGGGGTGCATGGGGGTCCAAAGGTTCAAGTGCTTCTCAGGGCCCAGAGGTCAGCTGGGATCTGCCCTTCCATGCCAGACACTCGTGCTTTGATTGCCAGCCAAGCCTAGAGACTGCACCCATGCATGAATTTTGTACACCAGGCCTCTAGTCTCTCTCTCTCTCTCTCTCTCTCTCTCTCTCTCTCTATATATATATATATATATATATATATATATATATATCCTATCTAATAAAGAGGGAATATGCTAATTGACCATCACTGTCACAAATATGGCTGCACCCACAGCTGAGGCCAAGTTTCCATAAGGAGCCTTAATGAGCAGTCAGCAGGGACCTGATGCTACACCCTCCCCTGCCCCCATGGGGCTTGACAGGGGACCTCAGGCCATGCCCCCTGGGGACCTCAAGGTGCATTTCCTGTCCTGGTTCTGGGCTAGGGGACCTCAAGCTGCTCCCCAGACTCTGACAGGAGGAAGATTTTCATATACATTTTACTAATTTTCTTTCATCTCTGACATTTCTATTATAAAGAAAGGGCAAATAGCAATATTAAATTATTTCCTCTAATTAATCCCATTTAAAAATATATTTTTTATTGATTTTCCACAGAGAGGAAGGGAGAGGGATAGAGAGCTAGAAACGTCGATGAGAGAGAAACATCGACCAGCTGCCTACTGCACACCCCCTACTGGGGATGTGCCTGCAACCAATGTACATGCCCTTGACTGGAATTGGACCTTTCACTCCACAGACCGACGCTCTACCTACTGAGCCAAACCAGTTTTGGCTAATTAATCCCATTTTAATGTGCACAAATTTCGTGCACCAGGCCACTAGTGTGTGTGTGTGTGTGTGTGTGTGTGTGTGTGTGTGTATAAAAGCCTAAGTGACTGTTAAGACTGAATGACCGGAAGACTGGCCAGTAGCTATGACATGCACTGACCACCTGGGGAAGACACTCAACTTTCCACCGTCTCTCCCCCCAGGCTGGCTGGCCCTGATTGGAACTGGGCGAGACAATCCTGATCACCAGCCAGGTTGAGGGATCCCATCTGTGCATGAATTCATGCACTGACCTTCTAGTATACGTAATGTGTTCTCTCTCTCTCAAAATGTCTATTGTCCTGTATTCATCCCCCTTCTTGTGATGATGTGAGATGATACAATGCCTACGTGATGAGATGAAGTGAGGTGAATGATGTAGATAGGCACTGTGACGTAGCATTAAGCTACCACTGACCTGACCATATATAACAAGCACTTTACAGCTTCTCTCTGGCATTTCCGAAATTTCCAACATCACTACTCTTGTGTTCTGGAGCCACTATTGAGTAAAATGAGGTTTACTTGAGGACAAGCACAGTGATACCATGACAGGTGATTGATCTGGTCACCAAGATGGTTACTATGACTAATAAATGGGGAGTAACTACAGCGGGGGACACTGGGAGGATTCACGTCCTAAACAAACAGAGTGGGCCATCATGAATTTTATTGTAGGTATACTCAGAATGGTGCCATTTAAAACTTCTGAGTTGTTAATTTCTGGACTATTACATAAAATATTTCCAGACTGCAGTTGACTACAAATAACCAAAACTGTGGAAAGTGAAACCAAGAATTAGGGAGGGACTAATGGGTTGCACGTGCTTGGCTTTATAAAATTGTGAGATTTCTCTGCCTGAGAAGTTCATCACACTCTGGTTTAATGGTTTTTCATTATATTTCCTCAACACCAGCATGTCACTTCCTGTTTTTGTTTTTTCTAGTTTACATAGCCAGCCTAAGAGTCCCAGGAAGCCAGAGACAGTGCAGATTGTTCTTATAATTGATGACACACTGGGCTCTGCTATCAATTCTGAGTTCAAATCCTATGTGGTTCTGGACAAGGCAACCTCTCTATCCCCAAGTTTCCCCTATAGTAAGTTAGGATTAGGTATGAAAGCACCTATTTCACAGAGTCACAGCCAGGACTAATGGGGTGAAAGGCTTAGTACAAATCCCAGCAGAAAGCAAGTAATTTTAGTCAATAACCACCATGCTTTTAGGATCACTCACACTTACTGGGCTAGCTCCATGTCAAACCCCAACATTAATATCAATGGAATGATGTTCACATCCCCAATATATGCTAGCATTTAGTTTTGATCCTGAGGCAGGCACTGGGCTGAATCCCTTTTATCTTTTAAAATTGTAATAAGAGAAGAGACAAAATGGCGACCGAATAGATGGACCTGTTCTGAGCCTCGTCCCAGAGCAGATAGAACGAATGCCTGAGAATCGCCCGGGGAGTGTTAGTTGGCAAGCTAAGGGGTGGCAGAACTCTAAGAGAAGGTAGGGGTATGCTGGACAGGATTTCCTGACCAAGCAGCCTGCACTGCAGCAGAGACCCCTCCCGGAGCTATGGGCTCAGAGGGAAAACTACTCCATCTTACAAAGAAAAGAGGATCTTATCTGCGGCCTGAAAAACCCACAACAGTGGAGACCACCAAACAGCTGTGACGACATAATAGGCGCAAACACGTGGATTCAAGGGAGTTCTTCAATCACCCACGGAAAGGTCAGAGTTTGCCGGGGATAACGTGAGGGATCTGGGTCCCCGCTGTGGTGGCTGCGCGGCCAGGGTGGCTCCTAAAGTGGCAGTGGCCGCAGAGAGAATTGCGCGCTGGTAAGACCCAGTGCTGGGTTTGGCGTGATCTTCCCCAAAATCAGGACTTTTTTAAAAAGCCAAGGGACTAGGGACAAATTGTTAAGAATCGGGACTGTCCTGCTAAAAGCGGAACATCTGGACACCTTGGCGCAGACCCATCCTGCGCCTGGCCCCCTTTATCCCACTGCTTCTGAGTACTAGGGAAGGACTGCCCAGTTTGGCATATCCTGGGAGACTGCAGGGGGAAATTGCCTTCCTGGAAACAGGGGATCTGAGTGGGAAGAGACCATCTGGGAGCCAGCACTGAGGCAGCAGCGTACCTCGACAAACCATAGAGAGTGCCATAGAGAAAGAAGGCTAGAGCAGCCAAAAAGACGGGGAAGTCAATCCAGAAACACTGCCACCTAGGGGCTGAATTACAAATGGACTTTTTATTATTACTTTTAATTAATCAAAAATAAATGGACACAAATATTAAGAAATAGCCTACTTAAATTAAAGACTAGCTTACAAAACTGAGACACAGTGGAACGCAGGGAACTGCAATACTGTCTGGACTGAGAATAAGAGAGGAAGTAAATGGCCACTACTGCACGTTTTTATGCTAATTTTTCTACCAGAAACACCAATCAGAAAGGAAATATGCACCCCTATGTTCATAGCAGCACAATTTACAATAGCTAGGATTTGGAAACACCCTAGGTGCCCGTCAGCAGATGATTGGATCAAAAAACTATGGTACATCTAATGGAATACTATGCTGCCATAAAAAAGGAATTCTTATCATTTGGAGCAACCTGATGGAATTGGAGAACATCATGCTGAGTGAAGTAAGCCAGTCAATGGAAGAGAAACACCACATGACCTCACTCATTTGTGGATAATAAAGAACATTATAAACTGATGAACAAAAGATAGATATTGGAAAGAATGAATTAGGACCATTGCAGACGATTTGGAGAAATGTGGGCTGTAAATAAAGGAGGTAGAAAGGTATATAAAATTTGACTCTACTTTAGCACAACAATGTAAGCTCCTATAGGTTTTGGCATATGTGTACCTACAAAGGGGTTGTGTAATATGGTTGTGTATAGGATTCTGTTAGTGTTAAGACATCAAATGGCAGGGCATAAGTTATTTGTTATAAAGATATCAGACACCACTGTGCCCCACCTCACACCTTTTCAGTCCATCTTTAAAAAATTATTTAAAATTTTAAAATTGTGGTTAAGTATAGATAACATAAAATTTAGCATCTTGCCCATTTAAAAAAAAAAAAAAAGATAGATACTGCCAAAACCGGTTTGGCTTAGTGGTAGAGCGTCGGTCTGTGGACTGAAAGGTCCCGGGTTTGATTCCGGTTAAGGGCATGTACATTGGTTGCGGGCACATCCCCGGTAGTGGGTGTGCAGGAGGCAGCTGGTTGATGTTTCTCTCTCATTTACATTTCTAGCTCTCTATCTCTCTCCCTTCCTCTCTGTGAAATATCAATAAAATATATTTTAAAAATAAAAAAAAGATAGATACTGAGAGAGTAAAGCAACAAACAAAATGACAACGGGGAGGGTAGGGAGATATGGGGGAGATAAGAGATCAACCGAAGGACTTGTATCATGCATATAAGCAAAACCAATGGACGAAAAACTCTGGGGAGGGAGGGCATAAATGGGAGGTGGAAGGGGGGGCAATGGAAAGATATGTACACATATAATACCTAAATAAATAAATAAATAAATAAATTGTGATGAAATATACCTACAATAAAATTTGCCACATTAATCCTTTCTAAGTGTACAGCTCAATGGCATCAAGTGCATTCATGTTGCTGTGCAACCATCACCAGTGTCCAAGCTCCCTGTGCTATCATGCTGCCTCCTTTGATGCCTGCATGAAAAATGTGGTTTCCTCTAGCACTGCACACACAGAGAAGGCCTCATCCATGCCCTCACCCCACCAGTATGTGCCCTTCCCACTTCCTAACAGTAGTGGTCACTGCTCACTGGCCTGTCATGCCAGACATTATCTTCATGATGCCCTGCACTCTGAGTGCTGTTGTTATCTTATCCATTTTGCAGATGGGAAAACTGAGATTTAGAAAGGCCAAGTCAAACAGCCTCAGGAGTCATTGCCAGTGAGGGTTAAAGGTGGGATTAACCCCATATTTGAGCCTTCAGCTACTGTACTTCCTAAACTGGCCAGAGTTGATCAAGGTTATAAGATAAAAATTTACAGAGAGCTGAAATTAGTTCGGCTCAGTGGATAGAGCGTCGGCCTGGGGACTGAAAAGTCATGGGTTCGATTCCGGTCAAGGGCATGTACCTTGGTTGTGGGCACATCCCAAGTGGAGGGTGTGCAGGAGGCAGCTGATTGGTGTTTCTCTCTCATCGATGTTTCCAACTCTCTATCTCTCTCCCTTCCTCTCTGTAAAAAATTAATAAAATATATATTTTTAAAAAATTTATAGGGGGCCTACTGTGAGACAGACATTGTTCTAGGCACTGGGGACACATTAGTGAACGAAACTGTGTCGCTGCCTTCATGGGGATCACAGGCTGGGGAAAAGAGGAGATAGACATCTAAATAAATAACAGGGGATTGTAATGCCAGACGGAGAGGAGAGTAAGGGGAGAAGGGGACACAGGTGGTCTTTTTCGATTACATATTTGCAAATGTGGAAGAGGAGAGCAAGCTAGAAAGGAAGACTCAGGACAGTTTACACTCTAGTCCATGCTAGAATGAGCCCAGGTCCTTGTGCACCTGTGTCCCTTTCTGCGCAGTGGACTGGGACAGCAGAAAGCCCTTACCTGTGAGCAGTAGGTATCTCAGTGCCAGCAGCACCAGGAGCCACTGCCAGCCTCCAGAGGTGCCCTGCCAAGGGCCGGCCATTCAAGGCATCAGGGAGATGTGGGGGCCACTCCTTGCCTTGGCTAAGTCCACGGTCATGTCCAGCACCCCTCCCCAGGGCCAGGCAGCCAGGTGGCTGAGATCTGGCAGGTATCAAATGTGCCCAGGCGGCCTAATCCCTCTGAGGCCGGGTGGGGCAGGGAAGGGCCCCTTTACCTGTTCCCAGGCCTTGATTGGTTCCCTGGGCCCCTAAGCCTGTCTTAGTTCCCAGGAAAATAGGGACCCATGGGCGTGGGGTGTAGCCTGTCAGGTTCAGCCACAGGTGTAGGGGGAAGCCTCCGCCAGGAGGTATTTCCCCCATTGTGTTCCCAGAACAAGGGCCACATCACGACTTTAGAAGGTCAGGAGCACCTTTGCCTTCTTGAAACCCTCCTCCATTAAATTTTTTAAATTATATTTAACATCAGCTTTGGTATAATGGTTAATATAACCCATGGTGGAGTACACTCAAGCCCCCCTCTTTCCCCCCCCCCCCCGCTTTTGATTTCAAAATAAATTAAAACTTTTTGGGAGTACCTAAAAGTTCCATGGGCCCCAAGTATTGCACCTGGTAGGTCTGAAGAACAAGTCAGCTCTGCCCAGCCTCTGAGCTCTGAGAAATGTTTCCACAGAGGGAAAAATGAGGGTGAGATGCCTTGGAGATATTCCATGGCCTTATATTAATATCTCAGAATATACATTAAAAGCTAGAATTCCCTATGGCAGCCTTCAGGTGGCTGTCTATATCTATAACAGTTTATTTCTGTTTTGTTTTTGTAGATTCCATATATAACTGTATTTGGATCATACGGTATTTGTCTTTCTCTGAATTATTTCACTTAGCATAATACCCTCTAAATTCATTTGTGTTGTTGCAAATAGCAAGATTTCATTCTTTTTTATGGCTGAGTAACATTTCATTGTTATATCTATACCACATCTTCTGAGGGAAGGATGGGGAAAAAAAGAGTGAAAGGAAATAAGAGGTACAAACTTCCAGTTATAAACACATACACACACACACACACACACACACACACATACACACACAAACACAAACAAAAGAACACACCATAACAACACAGTAGGTCATGTGGATATACAGCGCAGGGAAAATAGTCAATGCTATTACAACATCTTTTTACAGCAATAGATGGTTACCAGCCTAACTGTGGTGATCACATAATGAATATAAATGTTAAATCACTATGTTGTAACCTGAAGCTAATGTACTGTTGTATAATAATTGTACCTTAATTTTTAAAAATCACAAATCAATGAACCTGTAAAGTCCAGCACTTGCCAAGTCGTATGATGAAGGACCAGTTTTAAGAACAGAGGCTAATTTGCCCAAGTCACACAGCCGATCTGAACGCAGGCCCATCAGGTGCTGCAGGATCTGCACTTCATCACTGTCCTGTGCCACTCCCTTCCTGTAGGAACAGAGCAGAGGATGTGTGAGTGTGGTGAGGGGAGGAGTGTCCTCCCTGATCTAAGTCTTAAGGTTAGCTCAACCTTTTTAAACCTGTTTCCTCACCAATAAAATGAAAACAATAATACTTATCTCCTAGAGCTATACAGTGGACCCTTGAACAATATGAGGTCTAGGGGTGTCAACTCCCCACAGTAAAAAACTTCATATAAATTTTGATTCCCCCAAACTAAACTACTAAGAGCCTACTTTGTACTGAAACTTACCAAAAACATAGTCTATTAACACATATTTTATATCTATATATATAAAACCCTAATATGCAAATAGACCAAATGGAAGAACAAATGGTAGATATAACATGTGTTGACCACCAGGTGGCGCATGCAGAACATGGCAGGCATTGGCCCCAGGCAGCAGAGTGTAAAACATGGTGGGCCTCAGCTGCGGCGGATGGTGGAGCAGGTGAGTGGGGACGCCAGACCAAGGCGGAGTGCCAGTTGCTGTCATTGGGGCAAGTCTCTGGTGGTTACTGAAAATTCTTTGCTCCCATGCACTGCAGTCTTTCCTAGTGTTTGCACCTGCTGCTAGTGCTGGCCCTGCTTGCACCCACAGCTGGTGCTGGAGCTGCTGCTTGCACCTACTGCCAGCGCTGGGTCCCGATCATTTGATGCTGTCAGTGGGTAGAGCAGTAACTGCTGGCCCCAATTGCCCCTCAGGGCTTCTCCATCTTCCCCTGCTCCTGAGGGGTTATGGGGGAAGCAGCCACCACTTGCACCCGCTGACGGTGCTGGCCTGGCTCACACCCACTGCTGGCGCCAACCCCAATCGCTGCTCACTGTCAATGCATGGGAGCAGGAATGCTGGCAGACAAGGGACAGGATGGTGGGGCCACAGTGGGTGGGGCTGGGCAGGGATATGGAGGATGGGCCGAGACCTGCCCCTGTGCCCACAGCAGTCTTGTGGCCCACAGTTCCTTTCAAGGTGCACGAATTCATACACTGGGCCCATAGTGTTTTATATGTATATATATTATATTAGAAGCCCAATGCACGAAATTCATGTAAGAAAAGTCTTCCTTCCCCCGGCTGCTAGCACTGGCTTCCCTCTGGCACCCAGGACCCAGGCCTCTCTCTGGCTGCCAGCAGGCACCCGGTACCGAGGCTTCCCTCTGGCCACCAGCAGACACCCAGGACCTGGACTTCCCTGGTAGCCCTGGCTTCATCCAGAAGGTAGTCCAGAAGGACTTCCAGAAGGACGTCTGGTCTAATTAGCCTATTACGCTGTCATTATTATAGATAGTGAGCGCATTTATGTTATATATATATTATATGGGTTTCCAGGAGAGTTTGGGTCGCTCTTCCCAAATTCTGATGTATTGGCTACACACATCAGTGCATTCTTACAAGTAAGTCAGCTATAGAAAAGAAAATGTTAATAAGAAAATCCTAAGGGGAGAAAATACATTTACAGTACTGTATGTATTCACTGAAAAAAATCCTCATGTAAATGGACCCATGCAGGTCACACAACATTGTTCCAGGATCAGCTGTAGTTCCATATTATGAAAGAGGATGGAGAGATGCTAGCAATTACAGGTGACCTCATTTTATTACACTTTAGAGGGGTTGTGTATTTTTTTTTCAAAACCACCCACTAATAAAAAGATTACAACTTGCTTTATTGCAATATTCACTTTATTATGGTGGTCTGGAATGGAACCTGCAATGTCTCTAAGGTCTGCCTGTATGTATTCAATGTGCCAGGCTCAAGGCAGTCTTTCATATGATGCTCTTCCTTTGACTCTTGCCAGACACTGTGGTGTAGATCAGTGTGTCTCGCATTTTATGTGCACAAGTCTCCAGAACTCAGAATCTGCATTTTTGACCAACTCTTGGTTGATGCTGAATTCAAGGGTTACACTAGGAGTAGCCAGAGGTATCCCCATTTTTCAGAGGCACACTGAGGCCTAGAGAGGTGAAGTGACTTGCCCCTCTCACACAGCCAGCGAGGGTCAGGGCTGGGCTGGAACGAGCACCAGGATCTGACTGCAGAGTTTTGACAGCTGGGCTTTGTAGCATGCCACCTGGAGCCTGATCAGGAAGGGCCCCTGCACCAGGCAGAAGAACAGCATCTTGTTCTGAAGGCCCTGGACAGGCACTGAGGTGTTTTAAATGGAGCGACAGCGGGGTGAGATTGGAATTCTAGAAAAAGCCCCTGTTGGCTAGGTAAGAAAGGCTTGGAAGGAGAGATCCTGGTGGCTGTATATGGGGGGGTGAGAAGGGGGCGGGGACAGAAGGGGAGGGAGGGGAGTGCCAGAGGAGGCACTTGATTTCTTTGGGTTACAAGTTGCCCACTAGGCTCCTCTTTTCAAATGCAGCAGCTGGGGACAGGGGTGGCAGGTGTCCCATAACATGGACAAGTTTTTAGACACACCAGACCAAGGGCCCAGAGGATCCCAGCAGAGGTTCAGGCTCCTGGGTCCTCCAGCTCCCTTAAACAGACTGGGAAACTATAGCTCTCTCCCCGCCTGGGGAATGCAGGAAGCCTGCCCAGAAGTGGCATTAGTCACTGAGCTGTCCTATTGTCCTTAAACTGGATTCATTGTACCCTCCCACATGACCAAGGGGGATAAATGCACAGGTGGATGGGGGAAGGGGTCTGACCCCGATTAGCTCTTTATGAAGTAAATGCTGAGTCTGGATCCAACAGAGTCAGGACCCCTGGGTCAGGCTGAGGGAGAATGGGTTCCCAGGAGGGTTTGGGTCTCTCTTCCCAAATTCTGATGTATTGGCTACACATATCAGCTCCATCAACACCCAAGTAAGTATGATGTTTAAGAGTAGGGGTGCTAGAAGCTGATACCAGCGTTCAAATCCTGACCTTGCACCATGATAGCCATGTGATCTTGGACAAGTTACTCAACCTCTGAACTCTGTCTCCTCTTCTTCCAATGGGGATAAGAGAGAAACTGCCCCAGAGAGGAGCTGTGTAAGGCGGTTAGGACTGCCTGGAGCACAGTAGGCCTGCTCTGTGTGTTTTAATAAATACAAGCAGGAGTAAATGAGAAACTGTGAACTCTATCCTTCTGCTCTTATTCGTGGGAAGATAATTAGATTCTCATCACACCTGAGTGAAGGCAGAATCTGGTGCAAGCTCATTTTGCACATAAGTAAAGTGGGGCTCAGAGCTCATGGGCTCATGGCTGGTAAGGGCTGGCACCTCAGAGAACCAGGTGGGGCCCAGAGGGAAACTTGGTATATGGCACTTACTCTGGAGAGCTGCTCTAGGCAAAGCGAAGTGGTGAGCAGTGACCAGAGCAGTGGACAGAAACAGAAAGGCCTGGGTTTCAGTCCTGCTACATGACCTTAGGCAAGTCATTAGACCAATCTGAGACTGAGTATCTTATCTGCAAGGTAGAGATCACTCCTACCACAGAGGTCAAGAGTGCTCTGAAACCGGTTTGGCTCAGTAGATAGAGCGTCGCCTGCAGACTAAAGGGTCCCGGGTTCAATTCCGGTCAAGGGCATGTACCTTGGTTGTGGGCACACCCCAGTGGGGGGTGTGCAGGAGGCAGCTGATCGATGATTCTCTCTCATTGATGTTTTTGACTCTCTATCCCTCTCTTCCTCTCTTTAAAAAATCAATTATATATATATATTTTTTTTTTTTTTAAGAGAGAGGAAACTGGCATCCATCTAGTGGGTGGAGTCAGGGATGCTGTAACATTCTACAACCCATAGGATAGAGAATTATCTGGCCTCAATGTCAAGAGCATGAGCTAGAGAAGCCCTGGGTTAGAACTTAGTAATTACCTATTCAATGCATTCATTACTATGAGAAATTGAAAGTATCCTGGTGTGTGGTTCATATATGTGCTCATGACAAATTAACACTGTCTTTCCAGAACATAGCCCTCTTCACCAAGCAGATCAGACACGTCTAATCAGTGCGTGCTGTCCACTAGAAATATAATGTGTGTCCCATATGCAATTTAAAGGTCCTAGTAGCCACACACTGCAAAATAGCAAGAAGCAGGTAAAATTAGTTTTAATAATGTTTTTGTTGAACACAACATATGGAAACTATTGTTTCAATATATGATTAACACAACAAATTATTCTTGAAATATTTTACATATTTTTCATACTAAGTTCTTAAAAAATACACATGCCCCCAACCCTAAAATAAGACATAAACAGATCATGTACCACAAAAAAAAGGCGATTACTGGGGTTCATCACTAATAACAGCGTAGTAACTGCCACCCTGCCCTATTCTATTGTTAATTACATGTTTGTTTATTTATTTGTTTTTATTTCAGAAAGAAAGGGAGTGAGGGAGAGAGAGATAGAAACATCAATGATGACAGAGAATCATTAATCAGCTGCCTCCTGCACCTCCCTACTGGGGATCAAGCCTGCAACCCAAGCATGCATCCTGACCAGGAATCAAACTGTGGCCTCCTGGTTCTTAGGTTGATGCTTAACCACTGAGTCCCACCAGCCCAGTGCCTTATCATGTTTAATCATCCAATAACCTAATGTAAGGAAGATATGATTATTATTACTTTTGTCCCCATTTTACAGAGAGAAAACTGAGGCACCGAGGAGGTAAAGACTTTGCCCAATGTGACCGAGCTAGCAAGTTGGTGGGACCAGGATTTCAGTCCAGGCAGCCTAACTCCCGTCTGCTCTGAGCCACTGAACTACTGGGAGAGTCCTCGAGCGTGCATTTCTTCAGGAAGGAGGCCCCGAGCCTGTCGTCCTATGACTTTCATCATAGGGTCTAGGACCCCCGGAGTTGCTGATTTAAGATGTCTTCTTTCTCCAGAGAACTTTTCACCATCCTTCTGTCTAAGACACTGAGGGAGGGAATGGGGGTGGTGCACACACATCTTACTGCCAAACAGCTTAGCCGCACCCTCCACACTGTTCTGAAGGAAACCATGTCTTCCTTTGATCTCCCATATTTTGGGTCTTCCCTGGAAGATACCCCTTATGTTTGCTGATGCCTGACTCTCTCCTGATAGTTCACACTCATCCACAGACCCTCTGGGGAAACTAGCCCCTTCCCTGACCCCAGGCTGTGAGAAAAAAGGCCTGGCCACAGGAAATACTGACCCTTCTCTGGGTCTTTGTGGGTACTGGGGACAAAGAAATGAATAGGACAGACTCTGGGGTTAAAGAGAGCAGGTTGATCAGGGAAATTTGATATTGTTGGAAAATACCTAGTTCCTTACTGATACCTGAGCCCTGCATTCTTCCAGGGGTTGGGGGGTGGCTCTCTGGAAGCTGGCCTTTTCAGCTCAAGTCTAAGCTGCTATAGGACACTTTAAGGAGGAGGGTAAGCGGACAGATTGCAACTCCCCAGGGGAAGTTTTAGGCCATTGCAGCCCCAGTTTCACTTTTTAAAGCTTATGTCTGTCCCTGTCACTGGTGACACCATCTCCACCTGGCCGGCTCTGACCCCAGGATAACACCTCCATCCTTCCTCACACTCCCACTGCTGATGACTGGATGTTGTTCTTCACTCCTCTGCTCCCCAACCCTCCCACAGTTCGGAATTCTCTGTGCCTGGCCTGCATCACCTCTTGGAACTGCTCCAAGTGCCTAACAATAATAAGAAAACTGCCCATTGTTTAGCTCTGCTAAATATGGGTTAGCCTCCGTTCTCAGAGACTGTGCTGGCTGTCCCCTGTGCCCATCCATATGGTTCCTTTCTTCACCTTCTTAAGGTCTTTAATTAAATGTCACCTTTTCAGTGAGGCCTTCCCTAACTACTTTAAAACTACAATCCTATGCACAGCATGGTGACTATAGTCAATAATACTATCTATATATATATAAAGAGCCAGGGGCTGTCACATCCGAAATAACCAAATGAACAACCAAGCAGGCTGCAGGGGACCACCAGGCTGGCGGGGAGGGAGCAGAGAGGGGCGACCAGGCTGGTGGGGGGGGGGACAGTTAGGGGTTATCAGGTTGGCAGGCAGAGGTGGTTAGTGGTTATCAGGCTGGCAGAGGGTACAGTTAGGGGTGATAAGGCAGGCAGGCAGGCAGGCAGGCAGGTGAGCAGTTAGGAGCCAGCAGTCCTGGATTGTGAGAGGGATGTCCAACTGCAGGTTTAGGCCCAACCTAAATATGAGTTAATTGGTCATTCCCTGAGGGGTCCTGGATTGGAGAGGGTGGAAGCTGGGCTGAGGGGACTCCCCCTCCCTGTGCATGAATTTTATGCACCAGGCCTCTAGTGTTGAATATTTGAAAGTTGCTGAGAGCAGATCTTAAAAGTTCTCATGCAAGAAAAAAATTCTGTAAAGATGTATGGAGAAGGATATTAACTAGACTTATTGTAGTGATCATTTCACAATATAGTACAATCACTATGTTGTGCCCTTGAAACTAATATAAGTCAATTATACCCCAGTAAAAATAATTTTTTAAAAAACTACAGTCCTGTCTGCACAGAAACTTGTACATGAATGTTCATAGCAGCATTATACACAACATCAACTGAGGAATGGATATGCAAAACATGGTGTTTCTGCACAGATATCCAATATATAATGAAATATTATTAGGTCATGTAAAGAAATGAAGTACTCACCCATGTTCATCATTGTATTCCCAGGCACAGACTTGTCAGGAACATCCCTGGTGCCCTATAAATATCTGGGAAGGGAACGTTGAATGTTTTAAAACATCCTATTGCTCTGCCAACATTGTCTCTCCACCTTCCCCTTGGCCCTCCTATCCAAGCCCTGCTTTGGTCCTCACCCACTGGACGAAGTAGATATCACATCCTACCTTGTCCCAAGGCCACCTCTGAATTTGAGACTCCATAAATGTTTATCATCGTTGGTTTTTTAAAATCATGATTCTAGTGTTTCCTCTCTCTCCCCTCACACCTCTGTCTCTCTCCTGATCTCTGAGATAAGAACAGCTCTGTGGAACTTCCCCATCTGGACCCCAGATTCCCCAGTCCCTGTTGGGGTGAAAACAAAGGGCAGAGATTCAGTGAGTCCTAGGGGTGGAATGGATGGGACACTTGAGGCCACTTTCCTAATATGCCACAACTAAGGAAGCCCTTAGGAAGTGTGGGTTTGTGACTCCTTCATGGTAAAGAGGCTGAGGTGGGGTGGTGTGGGGTGGGGTTGGGTAAGAAACCAAGATTCATAGAAGGTCCGTGCCTGGTACAGAAAAACTTCCTGTAAACTTCCTGTTCAAAGCATTTGAGGGAGAGATGTCCTGTCTCCGTGTTTCTGCTGCACCCATGTGTCGCAAATCAGAACTGCATGAACTCAGCAAGTCCAGACCAACACCAATATCCAGCTCCACGTCCCATGACATCGGGGGTCCATCCCCTGAAAAGATGGCAGCTAAGAGTATGTTGGTGTGTCAGGCAGCCTCTAAGATCTCACATATTTCTGCCCACTACTATTTATTTCTGGGTATTACTATCTTCTCTAACATGTGACTTGCTTCCAACAAATGGAATACAATAAAAATAATGTCATTCTGAAATTTAGTTATAGAGAGTATGGCTTTTATCTTATTTGCACTCTCATCCATCTCATTTTCATTCATCCCTTCTTCCATCCTCTGTCTTTCCCTCCTCTCTCTCTGCCTCCCTCTCTGTATGTCTCTATTTCTCCCTTTCCCCATCCCATAGAGAGGCCCAGATGTCCAGGAACTATTTTCTTTGATCAGCTCAAAGTGAGGTTGGAAACAGAGCTCCTAGTCCCTGTCAAGACTTGGGATGATCACCGTCCCTGCAGACATCCTGATATTAACCTTATGGGGACTGTAAGCCAGTCACCTGGCTGAACCATCCCCAGTTTGCAACCAGCAGACACTATGAGATAATAACTGTTGGTTGTTTTAAGCCAAGTTATATGTTGGGTTTATAATGCTTACAGAATTTGAATCCACAATTAAGAAGGGACTAAATAAAACATTTTTTAAAAATCACAAACAACTCCTTAAAACTTATTTGAGTGCTGAATTGTTGTGCAGTTCCCTCCTTGCGGCACCCTGTTCCCTCTCCTGAAGTTGTGGCCTTAACTTCTAAACACAAAACAAGACAGAGATAGTGTGACTGACAAAATCTTGAAACTTTTATCAGTGTTAAAACATCTCTCATTGAATAGTGAAGGAAGGGAGCTAAATAAGTGCTTCAGCTCAAGCTGAACACAGAAAGTTAATGCAAACTTCGATGAGCCCCTAAATTCTAAATTTTCAAGACTATGGATATTCCAGCTCTCTCCATCAGCATATGGCATGAGAATAAGGAACTAACCAGGGAAGAGCCTGTGGTCAGGTTTAGCCCCATTTTTGGGTATTAAAAAAAAATCCCTTACCAGAATCTGGGGTAATCATCCCATGATAAATCCCAATATTCTTAAATTCTGGGTTTTGTTCACCAGAATATCCACTAGAAAGCTTCATATTTTTTCTACCTATAACAGGCGAGATCTGAAGGTCTCTTTGTTCAACTGAGAAAGTCTAATTTAATCCTCCCTGGAAGGAAAGTAACATAAGCAAATTAAATGTATGATTATCCATAGTCTTTCTGCTTAAGATGATGTCACTTCCTTAGGACCATTTAAAAATTTCTGGTCCTATTTAAAGCCACTGCACTTTCCATTTTAGTTGTAAATACCCATATGTATGAGGATTACTTCACAATAGACATAAACATAATTTACTAGAGGTCCAATGCACGAAATTCATGCAAGAGTCAGCTCCCCCCGCCACCACTCTCCCCCCCACCCCCCGCTACCTTTGCCAGCACTGGCTTCCTCTGGCACCCAGGACCCAGACTTCCCTAGCAGTTCCAGCTCCGTCAGAAGGTCATCTGGAAGGATGCCCAGTCTAATTAGCATATTACGCTTTTATATTATGCTTTTATTATTATAGATTGCCTTCATGGGGACTTTAGAATAAGGAAATAAGATAGTGCAAAGAAACCTAATATAGTGTGTGGCATAAGATGTACTCATAATGAATAGCTCTCATTTGTCTTAAGCAGTGCTACTACTTAAATGCATCCCACACAAGTATGTAGTGATTGAGACATGCCTCAGCTGCCTTCTGATTTAGAGAACCATGACTTAGTAGGTTGGTATCACCCTTCATATCCTTGGCTATGAAGTTATGTGCCATCTATTGGTGGTTCCTCAGCTTCTTAGTACATGGTCTGAATCTTTTTCTCCCTGTGCCTTCTATAAGTTTTCCCCAGCACACTCTATCTCACCTCCCCAGAAGATAGGATAGAAGTGAAGGGGAGGGAGAACATATATTTAATTATTCATATCCTCCCTGACTTTTGTTTCTGAAAGTCAAATTAATGGCCTGGTTGTTATTGGAAAGACAGAACTCGTGGGTTGATCCTAAAACTCTTCTTGATGTGGCAATTCCCAAGACAGTCACCATAAATAGATTTTCCACTTCACAAATGCATCTTCTCTCTCTTTCTCTTGCTCTCTCACATTTCACATACTATTCCTTTGTCTGAGACACTCTCTTACTACTCATATTTGCCTCGAAAATACCATTTTATCTTTTGAGATAAGACCTAACCTTCAGACTTTGCTGGGGGGTTCCTGTTACATCATATCTTTTCCCTCATGTTCATATTTCATCCTATTATAATTACATGTCCAGGGTCTTCTCTTACACTCACCTACAGGGATCTTCCAAACTATAGCTATCACATTTCTCCTGCTCACCACACTATGGCTAGCATCTACATCAAATCCAGAGGTGGTACTCAATTCAGACATACCTTGTTTTGCTGTGCTTTGCTTTACTGCATTTTGCAGATATTGTTTTGTTTTGTTTTGTTTTACAAATTGAAGGTTTGTGGCAACCACCAGAAAAATGCTTATGGTTAGCTCATATATGGTTAGCATTTTTTATCAATAAAATATTTTTAATTAATGTGTATATTTTTTAGACAATGTTATTGCACACTTTTAACAGACCTCAGTATAGGGTACACATAACTTTTACATGCACTGGGAAACTAAACAATTTATGAGATTCTCTCTATTGCAATATTTGCTTTAGTGCAAGAGTCTTAAATTGAACCCATCCTATCTCTGAGGTATGCCTATACGTATTTGTTGAGTGCTAAATAAATTCTGAACCAGGGTAAATCCAATCTGGTAGGACTAGACTGATCCTTCTGGGAATACAGAATGAGATATACCAAAAAGAACTCTAAATGGTGGCAGTAATTGAAAAAATAGACAGGACTATCTTGATGTTTCCTTTTAAATTTCTGTCACTCAAGTGCCAAACTTGTTACTCTCTCAACCCAATGTCATCCCAATAAATGTGATGTTTTTAATATTACAACTAAATTATAGAACAACCATCATTGAGAACCACCTGAAGAGTAGCTCAATAGAATCCCTATATCCTAGAAATAGAATTCCTATACTCAGGAAGCACAAAGAGTACCACAAATGATGAACCTAAAGAAGCCCACACTAATACACATCATAATTGATATGGCAAAGATTAATAACAAAGAGGGAATCTTGTTAAGTTGTATGAGCTCTTCATATATTTTGTAAATTAACTCCCCATCAGATGTATCATTGGCAGATAAGTTCTCCCATATAGTGAGCTACATTTTCATTTTCTTGATAAATTCTTTTGCTGTGCAGAAGCTTTTTATTTTGATGAGTCTCATTGGTTTATTTTCTCCTTTTCCCCCCCTTGCCCTAAGAAATGTATTGGCAAACATATTGCTATGACAGATGACTGAGATTTTGCTGCCTATTGTTTCTTCTAAGATTTTTATGGTTTCATGACGTACATTTAAGATTTTTATCTATTTTGAGTTTATTTTTACATATGGTGTACACAGGAAAGACAAACAATCCAATTTAAAAAATGGCAAATAGGCACTCTCCAAAGAAGTCATACAGATGGCCAAGAGATACATGGAAAAAACACTCAAAGTCACTAATCATCAGAGAGATGCAAATTAAAACTACAATGAAGGCCCTGCCAGGTGGCTCAATGCTTGAGAGTTGACCTATGAACAATTAAGATTCCCAGTCAGGGCACATGCCCAGGTTGCGAGCTCAATCCCCAGTATGGGGCATGCAGAAGGCAGCCAATCAATGATTGTCATTCATCATTGATGTTTCTATCTCTCTTTCCCCTCTCCTTTATTCTACTAAATCAATAATAACAAAACAAAACAAAACTACAATGAGGTATCAACTCACACCTGCCAGAGTGGCTACCATCAACAAATGACAAGCACTGGTAAGGATGTTTAAAAAAAAAAAGGGCGGGGGAGACCTAGTACACTGTCAGTGGGAATGCAGACTGGTGCAGCCACTATGGAAAACAGGATGGAATTTCCTCAAAAAATTAAAAACTGTCTTTTGATCCAGTGATCCCACTTCTAGGAATATATCCTAAGAAACCCAAAACACTAGTAAAAAAATATATGCACCCCTATGTTCATAGCAGTGCTATTTACAATAGCTAAGATCTGGAAATAACCCATGTTCCGTTCAGTAGATGAGTGGATAAAAAGGTGTGGTACATTTACACAATGGAATACTATTCGGCAGTAAAAGAGGATCTTTTACCCTTTGAGACAGTATGGAGGGACCTGGAGAGTATTATGCTAAGCAAAATAAGCCAGTCAGAGAAAGACAAGTATCACATGATCTCACTCATATGTGGAATCTAATGGGCAAAATAAACTGATGAACAAAACAAATCCAGAAACACAAAAGCATAGAAAGACTGAGGAATCTCAGAGGGAAGAGGGTGGGAGCAGGAAGAGATTAACCAAAGAACTTATATGCATAAATGCATAACCCATGAAGGCCTGGGGTGGGGGCAGGGCGAGGTGGAGAGGGTCAATGGGGATAAAAAGGGAGCATCTTTAATACTTTCAATAAAGATAAATTTAAAAAAAATAACAACATAACAAACATAATCTTAAAAGCAGCAAGAGAAACAGTTACCTACAAGAGAGCTTCCATAAGACAGCTGATTTAGCTGATTTCTCAACAGAAACTTTTCAGGCTAGAAGGGATTGGCATAAAATATTCAAAGTGATGAAGAGCAAGAACCTACAACTAAGACTATTCCACCCAGCAAAGCTATCATTTAAAATCAAAGAACAGATAAAGTGCTTCTCAGACAAGACAAAGCTAAGGAAGTTCATCACCATCAAACCAATATTACAAGAAATGTTAGACTACTTTAAAAGTGAGAAGAAAAAAGAAGACTGTAAATATGAGTAATAAAATGTCAATAATGAAGTTGCTATGAATAATCACTTTAGTTTAAATGGATTAAATGCTCCAATCAAAAGACATAGGATAGCTGAATGGATAAGAAAACAAGACACATATATATACAATCTACAAAAATCCCACTTCAGATAGAAAGACACACAGACTGAAAGTAAAGGGATGGAAAAATGTATTTCATTCAAATGTGGAAAGTAGCTGAGGTAGTATTGCTTATATCAAACAAAATGGACTTTAAAACAAAGGCTATAATAAGAGGAAAAATGGCCGAAACCGGTTTGGCTCAGTGGTAGAGCATCAGTCTGCGGACTGAAGGGTCCCGGGTTCGATTCCGGTCAAGGGCATGTACATTGGTTGCGGGCACTTCCCCAATAGGGGATGTGCAAGAGGCGGCTGGTCGATGTTTCTCTCTCATCGACGTTTCTGGCTCTCTATCGCTCTCCCTTCCTCTCTGTGAAATATCAATAAAATATATTTTTTTAAAAGAGGAAAAAATGGATGTTTCTTAATCATTATGAAATACCCTTAATCATTATGAAATATTACAGAAGTTATATCCAACAAGAGGATATAACTTTTGTAAAAATTTATGCACCCAACATAAGAGCCTCTAAATATATAAAACAACCATTGACAGATATAAAGGAAGAACTTGATAGTAATACAGTCTATTATGACTTTTTTGGTGACTTCAACACCACACTGACAAAAAAATGGATAGATCTTCCACATAGAAAATCAACTAGTGGCCTTAAATTACACATTGGACCACATAAATTTAATTAATATTTTTAGAGCATTTTACCCCAAAGCAGCAGAATATACATTCTTTCCAAATGCACATGGAACATTTTCCTGTATAGGCCATATGTTAAGTCACAAAGCATGTCTAAATAAATTGAAATTATATCAAACATATTTTCTGACCACAATTGTATGAAACTAGAAATAAATTACAAGGAGAAAACTGAAAAGCACATAAACTCATGGATGCTAAATAACATGATACTAAACAATGGATAGAATTAATGACATTTAAAAAAAGAAATCAAAATGTATTTTGAGACAAAAAGAAATATGAAAACGCAATGACTCCAAATCTATGGACCATGGCAAAAAAAAGTCCTAAGAGGGAAATGTACAGCAATAGAGGCCACCTCAACAAATAAGAAAAATCTCAAATTAACAATCTAACCTTAACAGAAGCCAGAAGGAGCAATTACTGTAAACTGCCAGCATCAAATAGACAGGAGATATCAGTGTTAGGTACCTAAAGGAACTAGAGAAAGAACAATAATGCCCAAAGTGAATAGAATGGAAAAAAAAATTAATATGATCAGAGTGGAAAGGAATGAAATAAAACTAGAATAAAAAAAAAAGATAAATAAGACCAAGGGCTGGTTCTTTGAAAAGATAAAATTGATAAACCTTTAACTAGACTCATCAAGAAATCCCAAATAGCCAAAACCGGTTTGGCTCAGTAGATAGAGCGTCGGCCTGAGGACTGAAAGGTCCCAGGTTCGACTCTGGTCAAGGGCATGTACCTTAGTTGCAGGCACATCCCCAGTGGGGGGTGTGTAAGAGGCAGCTGATTGATGATTCTCTCATCGATGTTTCTAACTCTCTATCTCTCTCTCTTCCTCTCTGTAAAAAATCAATAAAATATATTTTTTTAAAAGAAAAAGAAATCCCAAATAAATAAAATTAGGAACAAAGGAGAACACCACAGAATACAAAGAATTTTAAGAAAACTAGAGGCCCAGTAAATGGATTTGTGCATAGGTGGGGTCCCTCTGCCTGGCCAGCAGGGATGGGGCCAAAACTGGCTCTCCAACATCCCCCAAGGGGTCCTGGATCATGAGGGCAGTTATTGGGTGATGCACCCCGTAATTGGGCTCCCTCCTCTCTGGTTCTGGGTGCTTCACCAGAGAACTGCAGCTGCCAAGTCACCACAGCTTGGCAGTTCCTGTGTTGAGCATCTTCTCCTGGTGGTCAGTGTGTGTCTTAGCTACCAGTTGGCTAGTCGAACGGTTGTCCAATCGAATGGTTGCTTAGGCTTTTATATATATATATATATATATATATATATATATATATATATATATAGATGAGGGGCCCAGTGCACAAATTTGTGTACCTTGAAAGAAACTGGGATGAGCACAGGAATGGGTCCCAGCCCATCCTCCATGCCCCCGCCTAGCCCCTCCTGCCATAGCCCCTGGTCCCCTCTCTGTCGCAGCCCCACTCCTGCTGCTGCCGATCCCACATGCTGACAGTGCCAGCTCTACTCACATATCCAACGGAGGGAGTGACTGGGGCCAGTGGGTGCAAGCAGACTGGCAGCGAGTGCGAGCATGGCTGGTGTTGGCAGCAGGTGCAAGCACCAGGCGGGACCGTGGCATGTGGGAACAAAGAATTTTCAGTAACCACCAGAGGCTTGCCCCTGCTCACCTGCTCCACCATCCCACTGCGGCCAATGCCCACCATGTTCTACACACGCCCCTGGTGGTCAGCACACATCATTAGCAAATGGTTGTTCGGTTGTTCAGTTGCTCTGGTTATTCCACCGTTTAGTCTATCTGCATATTAGCCTTTTATTATATAGGATAGATACTACAAATAATTATATGATAACAAAATGGACAACCTGGAATGGATAAATTCCTAGAAATATATGATCTTCCAGACTAAATCAAGAAGAAACCACAGTCAAATAAGTGTTACCAAAATAAAATAATCAAATCAATAATTAAAATACTTCTGACAAAAAATACAATGTCTGATAAATAAAAGTCCTAACCAGATGGTTTCAGAGATGAATTTTAGCAAACATTCAAGAACAATTAACCCCTATCCTTCTCAAACTTTTCTAAAAAAATTCAAGAGAAGGGAAAGCTGCCAAGCTCATTTTGCCAGGCCAACATTACCCAATCCAAAACCATGCAAAGACATTACAAACAAAGACAATTATAAACCAATATCCCTAATGAACAGAGATGTAAGAATCCTCAACAAACATTAGCAAAACAAAGTCAACAATATATTAAAAAGATCATACACTATGATCAAGTGGGATTTATTCCTGGGATGCACGCTGGGACAATGTCCACAAATCAATTAACATGATACACTCACATAAACAAAATAAAGAATAAAAACCATATGATAACATCAATAGATGCAGCAATAGAATTCAACGAAATTCAGCAGCCACTTATGATAAAAACTCTCAGCAAAGTGGCAATACAGGGAACACACTTTAAAATAATAAAAGCCATGCATAAGAATTAACATAGCCATAATTAATGGGGAAAGCTAAAAGCGTTTTCCTTAAGATCAGGAGCAATACACTATTCACCACTTTTATTCAACACAGTATTGGAAGTCCTACCCACAGCAATCCAACAAAAGAAAGAAAAACAAGGCATCCAAATTGGAGAGAAAGAAGTAAAACTCATTATTTGTAGGTGACATGATACTAAACAGAGGGAAGCCTGAATATTCCTCCACAAAAAAAAAAACCTACTAGAGTTCAGCAGAATACAAAATCAATATTTAGTAATTGACTGAATTTTATACACCAATAATGACCAATCACAAAGATAAATAGGAAAACAATCCCATTTATAATTGCATCAAACAACAAAACAAAATACTCAGGAATAAATATAACCAAGGACCTAAAAACACACACACACACACCCCATATTTGGAAAATTATAAGATATTGAAGACAATACAAACAAAGGAAGCTCCTGGATAGGAAGAAGTACCCAAAGCAATGTATAAATTCAATGAAATTCTATACAAATACCAATGGCATTTTTCACAGAACTAAAAAAATAATAATAATAATTCTAAAACTTCTACAGGACCACAAAAGACCTCTAACAGCCAATGCAATCTTGAGGGGAAAAATAAAGTTGGAGGTATTATACTACTTGATATCAAACTATACTACAGGCTATTGTGATGAAAAAAGCATTGTACTAGCTTAAAAACAGACATAGATTAATAGAATAGAATAGAGAGCCCAGAAATAACCCCACATCAATATGGTCAATTAATATAGGACAAAGAAGGCAAGAATATACAATGAGGTAAAGGCAGTCTATTCAGTAAATGGTGTTGGGAAAACTGGACAGATAGATGGAAAAAAACCCCACAAAGAAACAAAAACTAGACCACTATATACAAGAATAAACTCAAAATCGATTAAAGACTTAAATGTACAACCCCAAACCATAAAACTCTTAGAAGAAAACATAGGCGGTGAATTCTCTAACAATGCTTTTAGCAATATTTTCTTGGATGTGTCTCCTTGGACAGGGGAAACAAAAATATAAATAGAAGAAACTATATACCTCAAACTAAAAAGGGTTTGCATGGCAAAGTAAGCCATCAACGAAACAAAAGGACCAATGCTGAAAGGATGAGGATACTCACCAAGGAAACATCTGATAAGGGGTCAACATGCAAAATTTACAAAGAACTCATACAATTCAACACCAAAAAAAATAATAATAAAAATCACAAACCCAAAACAAAGCAAAACAAAATAAATATACCCACCAATAGACAACTGGATAGAGAATATGTGGTACATATATTCAGTGGAATATTACTGAGCAAGAACAAAAATAAAAATAAAATACTGTATTTACCATTTGCACCAACATGGCTGGACCTCGAGAGTATTAGGCGAAGCGAATAGGTCAGCCGAACGAAGACAGGCGAGCTCACGGGAATCTGGGTGGGGCCGGCCAGCCCAGGCCGCCACTTCCCTCAGGGCCCACGCTCCCTGGCCACTGTCTGCAGGCGGAGCCCACCGGCCCTTTCTCTCTCTCTCTCTCTCTCTCTCTCTCTCTCTCTCTCTCTCTCTCTCTCTCTCTTTCTCTCTCTCTCTCAGGGCTCCACCGCACAGAGGCTGCTCTTGGGCCAGGCCTGTGGTCCTGCTCAGCATCAGCACCATGGCGCGACAGTCCTGGTCCCACTGTCCAGGTGTCAGGCGGTGGCGGCCTCCCCACGTCGCGGCCTCCGCACGTCGCGGCGTCTGGACGTCGCGGCCTCTGGACGTCGCGGCCTCCGCACGTCGCGGCGGCTGGTTGCAGTGGAGTGACCACATCCCGAAGTCCTCGCTGTGATGGCGATGCTTCCGCCAAGGCCAGAAGCGGGTCCCCCATGGATGGCTAGGAGAACACCCCCCGCCCCCATGGTGTGCCGCTTTACCAAGGTTAAAATCTGGTCACCTTGGCTAGGAGAGCCCGAGGGCTGCCAGCCATGCGGTCCTGCGGCTTTATCATCCAGGTGACCTCTCTTACCCTCTCCCTGTTTGCCCTCCGGGGACCAGATGCTTGTCTTCTGGAGAGTGACCGGAGGCCCTCTGGGCCTGGCTGCCGTGGTCCAGATCCCCTCCCGGGTAACCTGCCCTGAGGAGGACCCCCAGCCCTGCAGCCACAGCTATGACTGGGCCCATGGCTGTAGGTGGGCCGCCACGACTGTCCTGATTGCCCTCGGGGGCTGTGTCCGCTTTTTCTGTTGCCTCTCCAGCTACGAAGATGAAGCCCTGGGCAATGCCAAGCCAGGTACTTCTATCTAAGGTGAGGGGGGATTCCTGCTGGATTCCAGAGGAAGAAATGGTTTTCCCCAGCATGCTTGGACATTTAGGGGGTGGAAAGTGGGGGGTGAGGGGTGGGGGTAGGGGTGGAAAGCAGAGTTCAAATCATTAGACGAGTCAAGGTGCTAAAATAAATGCGGAGAAAATATTTCTTAAATGGTGTTATAGTTTCATACTCACTTATGTTTTTTTAAAAAAATATATTTTATTGATTTTACACAGAGAGGAACTGAGAGGGATAGAGAGTTAGAAACGTCAATGAGAGAGAAACAATGATCAGCTGCCTCTTGCACACCCCCCACTGGGGATGTGCCCGCAACCAAGGTACGTGCCCTTGACCGGAATCGAACCCTGGACCTTTCAGTCCGCAGGCCAACGCTCTATCCACTGAGCCAAACCGGTTTCGGCCTCATGTATGTTTTATAGAATTAAATAAAACCTACTTCTTTTTAACTAATTACATTAATGTGCCAATTATTTCTTTAATACCTATCTATACCAGTTATGTTGCATTTGTAAAAGAATATGAAGCTTACCATTTTATAAGATAAAAATGAGAAGGCTTCAAAGATTTAAGTGACCTGTGCAAGTGTCTGTCCCCCCCTCCCCTCCCCCCGACTACGTGAACTGGCTCTAGTAAGGAAAAAGAAGAGGGGAATATTTGGTAAAAATTGTCCGTGACTAAATAATCTAAGAGAAATGCAAAAAAATAAATATATTTTCAGCCTTCAGCTGCTTAAAAAAGCAAAATGGGTTTCTAAACACATGTCCTTTGTGAGAATTTCTAATTAACACCCTGCATAATTAATGTTTTGCTGGTCTTCACGTTACCTTGATCTGTCATTTAGAAAAGTATTCTCCCATTACCAAAACCTGTTGAAAGGTCTTTTTGAGTACGGAAATGCTAAAATAAAAATTCCTCTTTTAAAGTGGTTTGGAGGGTTGGGGTGTGAGGAAATGACATATTAATTTGTACTGCTTTGTGCCTATACGTTCAAGACCAAAGCAGATTGAGTTAAAAAGTGGGCTGGATTTAATTCATTGTGACTGGTAAAGCATTAGGAAGCAGTAATGCATTAGGAAGACCATTCCTATCACAAAAAACATTAAAACAACCTATGGAGAAGAAATGGCTTGAATTTTTCATCTCTAATCATGTAGACCAATCTTCTAAAAGATTGCAACTGCAAGCAAAAACTTAAATGTAGTTAAAAACCTGGCCTTCTTGTGGACTGACAGGTCCCAGGTTTGATTCCCATCAAGGGCACATAATATGCAAATAGACTGAAGGGTGGAACAACCAAACAACCAGTCACTATTGACGTGTGCTGACCACCAGGGGGTATGTGGGGAGCACAACGGCATTGGCTTGCGGGGGGATGGTGGAGCAGGTGAGCAGGGGCACCAGACCAAGGCAGGTCACTGGTCTCTGTCATTAGGATGAGCCTCTAGTGGTTACTGAAAATTCTTTGCTTCTGTAGGCCACGGACCCGCTTGGTGCTATCACCTGCTGCCAGCACTGGCCCTGCTCGCACCCATTGCTGGCGCAGGCCTCAATCACTCCATATCATCAGAAGGTGTGAGTGGGGTGGCACTGTCAGCAGCGATGGTGGGAGCGGGGCTTCGGGCAGCAGGGGACCAGGGTCCATGGCGGGAGGGGCTGGGCAGAAGTGCGGAGGATGGGCTGAGATCCACCCCTGTGACACACAGCCTCACAGTCCACAGTTCCTTTCAAGGTGCACGAATTCGTGCACTGGGCCCCTAGTATTGTAATAACTATATATGGTGTCAGATGGGAACTATATTTGTCATGGTGAGCATTCATAAGTTATACAGTATAATTGTCTGGCTACTATGCTGTACACATGAGACTAATATTAATGTTGAATGTCACCTGTAATTGAGCAATAAAAAAAGAGTTTGCCTTCTTAAAAACAGTAAAGTAGTGCAAACTATGAGATAAAACTGTTTTCACTGGCAAGTGAAAACATTGGTTCATACCTGAATGTGAATATCTTTAAATTAAAACATTTTCTTATTTTATTTTTCAGCTTTACTAACCTATAATTGAGAAATAAAACTGTAAGACAAAGTGTGAAAAATTTATTCTTTATAAAATGTTCCTTGTTTTAACATTAAAGAACGAATCAACAAAATAAAATTTTCCACCAATGATATGATATAGAAGGTAAATAGAAGTAAATAGGTTTCCCAAATTGTACTGTTTGTAGATAGCATTTCAGTTTTATTGAAATTCACATAATTACTGAACAATTGTTTACATAAAATATTATTATATCAGACATTAATCAAAAATTCACTATCTTTCACGATTATTCCTAAAGGAGAATATAAAATTTTAAAAATAAGCACTATGATGACTAAAACCACAAAGGAGGGAGCAGTTTCACAGAGAGACCACCAGGTGCCGCTGTTCCCAAGCCAGAGCCTTTCAACCTCGCCACAGGGTCAATCGTCCTCAAATGGCCAGATGTGTGCAGCAGGCTCTTCTCCATTTCCAGACCCTACAGTCTGTTCACCTGGTACCTCGTGCAGAACCCTTCCTACAAGCTCTGAACAGTCACTACCTTCCCTAGGGTTTCCCCAACATATCCACGGATCCTTACATCAGGACCTTTCTCTGTATGGAATGCCTTTCCGTTTACTGAGGACCACTGAGAAAACTCATCCTGGGGCCACGTTACTTAATTCCTCTGTGCCCCAGCTTCCTCAGATGGGCAGGCTGGACAGAGGGGGTGAACCAGGGCAAGGCCGGAGAAAACCTGAGAGCGGTGTTGAGCCACAGAGGGTTTGAAGCAGGACAGTGTCCTCATGTGATTTGAGTGAAAGAGCCCCCTTCCTTCCCCTCCCACCCCTGATCTTTCTAGAGGGGTTTTAGGGGAGTTGAATGAGACCCCTCTTTGGGCTCCTAGTGGCTAGACCAGCCACCTCTGTGCCATCCTGGTGGGGCTGTTTGCTCTCTGTTGATGCCCCTGAGACTGGACCAAGACATAGCACCTGCTCCCTGGGCAGACACCAGCCCGGGGACAGCCCTGCAGGAAAAGCCTGAGCAATGGGCGGGCTGGGGGTCACCTTTATGAAAGCGCGGTAACTTCCTCTGCCACAGAGGAATTGGAGGACAGAACAGGAGGCTGGTCTACAGAACTTGCTGGGGAAACAGCACTGGGAGGTGAGCTCCTCATGCAGGTAGAGCCCAGCTGAGCTGGCCAAGGTTCAGGGAACTGGAGAACCTTCGCAAACCCTGCAGCAGACCACCTCCCCTGCCCATCACCGCCCCTCTCTCCGTTTCTCCGGACAATGTACCTTTCCTCTCCCATGCTGTCTCTGAGTCCTTTCCACTCTGGCTCGCTCTCTCTCTCTCTCTCTCTCTCTCTCTCTTTCTCTCTCTCCTGTCTTTGCTCTCTCCATCTCTGGGTGTGAAGATCTCTGGCTCTTTTTGGGATTCTCTCTATGTATCTTCTGTCTCTGTCTCTGCCATCCTCGGTCCTTGCTGTCTCATCCAACCTCCACTCTCTAAGCAGTGAGAGAGGAATAGGGAAGGTGCCGGCTTCTCCCCCTTTGCCCGCCCCCACGTCCTCTGTCTCCGTAGATTCTGCTCCTCTGACCCCTTTGCCCTGAGAGGAAGAAGAAAGGGAGATTGTTACCCTGGGGAAGGGGTGGGGTGGGGTGGGGTGGGCTGGCTGGTAGAAGAGGGTGCAGGTCCAGGCTCCATTGAATGATCTGTGGGAGCATCAGGTTTCAGACCCCGGTGCTGACTTCCATTCTTCCATTTGGGGGACTGTCCTGCAGCCACCTTCTCTCCAACACCCACATTCTGCCCAGCTGCCTGTCTTCTCCCCGCTGTTCACCCTATGGTTCACCCTGCAGTTCACCTTCTCCCCGGGGCCATTGGCCAATCCCCCCTCTGCCACGCCCAACCTTGTACCCACGGAATACCTTGACCCCTCCTTCCACCTTCACCTCGTGGCCCACCTTCACTCCGTGGCCCACCTTCTTATCACTTCTCTCATCACCAGGCCTCGGACCTCCTCTCATGTCCCCGCACCTTCTGTGGTCTTTGTCCCCACACCATGGCCCCATTCTTCGCTCTGTGCAGCTGCTCTTGGCAGATTTCCAGCCAGCTATTGCCTTGTCAACACTAATGGAATGAGAAACTGGGGCTTCATGAAGTCTTCAAAATAACTGATAGTGTTGGTCCTTGCAAGCGACTACACTTGTTGGTGGGTATGTGTATGTGGGAGGAGGAGGCGTTGGGGACAGTCGTGGTCCAGAAGCTGGTGCTTAGGGACCGGGGAGGGTCTGGCTGTTGTGTGCTCCTCTAGGGTTTGCCTCTCGGGTTGTCACTGAGGAGCCCACCTGTGCTCTGGGGCCTGGTGGTGAGGTGGGTCCCGCTGCCGTGCAGACCCGTGGTCCATCTGTTGTGGCGGGGGGGGGGGTCTGATATTGTGGGGCCCAGTTCTTGTGGAGATTTGGGGGTGGTTGGAGTCTGGTGTAACTGCTCAAGTGGCCGTGCTGATAAATGTGAGCAGTTTTGCAGACAGTGTGACAGACCTCCACTGTGGTTTGCTGGAACTATCGTGTGTGAGGTTATAGTGCCTGGGTCAGTGGCCATCACCTCTCTGTCTCTGCCTGCTCCCTCTCCTTCTCTCCTGCCCTCTCTGCCCTTTCCTTTCTCTGTCCATTCCCTTCTCTCCTCTCTTTGTGCCTCCATATTGAACTTTCATTCAAATGTTAACTAAGCAATTACTTTGTGTTCACCATCTGGCTACTATATGGTATATGGAGGCTCTGTGTCCTGGTCAGATGGGACACCTTCACTCCACCCACCCCAGGTGGTCCCCAAGGGTGGTAATAACTGGTTTATGTGAAACAAGCAGGCTGGAAAGGGTGTGTGTGTGTGTGTGTGTGTGTGTGTGTGTGTTTCTGTTCTAGACTAGAGACCCAGTGCATGAAATTTGTGCACGGGTAGGGTCCCTAGTGGCTGCTGGCTGCCAGCTGCTGGCTGGGGCCTCCCTTTCTCTGGCTGCCTGCTGCCACTGCCAGCAGGGGTGGGGCTGATGGTGGGGGAGAGACCGCAGGCCATTGGCCAGCCTGCCCCACCCCCTGGTTGACCTCTGGGTGGAACTTCCAGTTGAGGGGATAATTTGCATATTGGGCTTTTATTATATAGGATGTTAGAGCTTTGTCAGATATATAATTTGCAAACATTTTATCCAATTCGATGGATTGCCTTTTGCTCTGTGGAAATTATCTCTTACTTTATTATTTTTTAAAAATAAAAGCAAGTAAGAATTTGTTGACCACAGCTAAAAACATACTTTAGGGCACTGAAAGAAGGAAGGGCTAGTTCTAGAAGCAGTAGGAGAATCTAGGCTGGGCTTTGGCTCACTGAGAAGTCAGAGAAAAGGGGGTAAAGGGGAGCTTGGAGACAGGTTCAGGGGGTTACCCCGGGAGGAACTGCCACTGCCCATTGTTCCCAGGGGTCTCTTAGAAGTTGGGAGTTGAGGGGCCAGAAGAGAAGGGGAAAGGTGTGCCCCCTGGAGAGAGAGAGAGCCTGGAAAGTGCCTTTGATGGCAGCCTTGTCCAGGCAGGATCCTGAGGATCCAGGGTTACAGCACCACCATTTCTCACCAAGTAGTGGCTGAGCCAGGTCAACCTGGGGGGCAGGTCTTCATGAATCAGCCTGAGATGTGGGCACTTCCCCTAGAGCAGGGTGTGTCCGGCACACAGTATAGACATTTGGGGCTGCATAATCCTGTGCCCTGTACACTGTTGAATGTTGGACACCATACTGATCTCTATTCAGGAGATAACAGCAGCACTCCCTCCTCCTCCATGTCGTGACAACCTAATATGTCTACAGACATCAAGAAGTGTCCCCTGGGTTTAGAGCCACTGCCCTAATGCTGGAGGGTGAGTGGGAGACCACCCTGGGCTGTGAGGTCAGGCTCTGCAGAGGAGGATCCAGGAGCTGGGTCTCCCCACCTCTAGAATGAGGGTCTGGGGGTCGTGGCAGGACTCAGTGCTCACATTCATTCATTCATTCTAAAGGATTAAACAAGCAGCTACTATGTGGGGCTATACTAGGAAGAAGAAACACTGGCCTCATGGGAGAAAGAGGGATGTTAGTTAATGACAGGACTGAATGGAAAATGACAGGGATCATAAATGCTGGGAAGCACAAACAACTGGTGTCTAGTCAGCACAGAGCATGGGCGCCTCACCTCTCCTGGAGGTCAGGGGGGCCTCCTAGAGAAACTGCAACCAAAGGATGAGGATGAGGGAGCCAGGGGCGGCGAGGACCAGCGAGGACCAGCGGTCCGGGCAGCAGGACTACACTGCGAGGCTCTGTGGAGAGGCTGAGTGGTGGGAAGGCCGGAGTGGCTGGGGTGCGAAGAGACAGCTCCCTGTAGACTCTGCAGGGCCTGCTGGGTGGCATCACGGAGTTAAGCTGTTAAGCTGGAAAGTTCATAGCTGCAGTGAAGATCCCTTCCGAAGACAGTGTAGGTAAAGTCTCAGCACATGAAGGGCCCAGCACCCAGAAATGGCTCTTGTGACACAGTGAGAGTTTCAGGGACCCAGAGAACGTACAGGGGCCAGTCCTTGCTTGGTGACATTTTAGGAAATCATAGTACGTTCTAAGTTTGGGGTGAGGGCTGGGAAAGTGGGGTGTACGTGCTTTGAGAGCAGTGTGGGAAATGGGGGAGGGCAGCCATTCCTGGGGCCAGAAGCTGCTTCCCTCAGCACAGTCCGGGGCCCATTTCACAGGAGGAAGACCGAGGCCCTGGCCTTCGTGGCACCAAGGCCCCAGCCAGCAGCTGCATCCTGGCCTCAAGGTGCCCTGGGGACCTGTCATATGTCCAGCCATGTCTCGGGGCTTGAGAGGATGGGCTCTGGGTCCAGCTACCCAGGTTCCGTACCGCTCCATGGGCAGCTGTGTGGCCCTGGGCAGACACTGGGCCACTCTGAGCCTCGGTGGCAGAAAAGGGGAGAATCTGCCTCTCGGGGAAGACGTGAGAATTAACATCCTTCACACTCATTCATTCACTCCACAAATAGGTAGTAAGCACCTACTGTGTGCCAGGTGCTGTTCCAGGAACTAGGGACACAGGTGGGAACCGTCACCTTCCCCAAGACTGGTGTTCTTGTGGCAGAGACAGACCCTAAGCTACTCAGTCAGTCAGTAACTAAAAGGTAAGGGATGATGAGTGCCCCAAATAAACACCAAGCAGGAACAGAGGGACAGAAAATGAATGGGGCTGTGGTGAGGCTGGTGAGTTAGCCTAGGGGTCAGTGCGGGCCTTGCTGGGAGGTGAGGCCTGAAGGAGGTGAGGACAGGGCCACATGATGATCTGGAGGAACAACATTCCTGGCCAAGGAAGTAGTCCATGCAAAGGTCCTGAGGTAGCATCGTGCCTGGTGTGTTGGGGGAGCATCGAGGAGGCCCATGTGGCTGGAACAGAGTGAGTGAGAGGAGGCACAGCCATGAGGCTGAGTGGAGTTCCATGGGCCTGGATGTAGTCTAGCCTCCAGCAGGGGTGTTTGGAGACTCAGGTGAGTCTCCCCCCCCCAACCAGGGCCCAAGATGAAGGGGTCCTGGCCTTGTCTGGACAAGCAGCACCTCTGAACTTCCTTCCCTAAGTCTGTGACCTGACTGGGGCCAGGTGTCCAAACCTCTTTTTGTGACACCACCCCTGGGCTGGATCGGGGACCCCAACCTGCCTGACCTCCGAGGATCTGAGACTGCTCTTACTTGGAGGATGGTTTGGTGTGGGCTGCAGGGAGGGGGAGGGTAGAACAGTAGGAACATGTCTGGCCAGGGGCTGAGGACTTAAGTTCCCCGAGATGAATGTCGTTCACTGTGCGTTTCAAAAGGTGAACTTCCATCAAGCTGACACCCACTGCTGCCCTCATCCTGCCATCAGATCAGACCCTGTGAACCCGGGACCTCCCTGAAGCTCACGGAAATCCAGAATGAAACGCCCAGTACATGTTGGGGCTAAGCGTGTACCTGGGTTGTCTACCAACAGGCACCAACCTTGTACCCACTTGACAGTTTTAAAGACTGAGGCTCCGAAACAATGCCACTCAGAGTGTGACATTGAAAGGGCAGGTGTTGCTTGCTCCAAACACCCCCTGCCCCCATTGTCAGCCTGTCCCTGGCTCTGGGGATTCCGGCTGGGCTTGTGGTCTGGGCTCAGAGTCACCAGTGGCCTCTGGGCTCTCCATGTGCCCCAGGAGGAAGCCAGGAGGAGAAGGGCCACCAAGTCCCAGGGGCCTTGCATTTTCCCCTTGAAATCTGAGTACTCTCAGAGGGCTCTCGGTTTCAGATTTTGGTTTCCCTGGGGCTTCTAGGAAGCAGGGGTTCACTCAGAGTGAGAGTGCAGGGCCCCGAGGCTCCATGGGGTTCCCTGAACCCCGTGAGAGTGTAGCCTCTTGAGATTCCTCAGCGCTCCCGAGGAAGGGCTGTCTAGGGCCCAGGGAATGGACCTCACAGGTCCTTGTCCTCACCAGGAGCTTTCTCAGAGGAGAGGTGCTTGTAGCCGCTTGGGGAGACGGGCACCTTATTTTTTTATTTTTTTTAAAATATATTTTATTGATTTTTTTACAGAGAGGAAGAGAGAGGGATAGAGAGAAACACTGATGAGAGAGAATCATAGATCAGCTGCCTCTTGCACACCCCCTACTGGGGATGTGCTCGCAACCAAGGTACATGCCCTTGACTGGAATGGAACCCGGGACCTTACAGTTAGCAGGCTGATGCTCTATCCACTGAGCCAAACTGGTTTCAGAAAAGGGCACCTTCTTCATCCTGGGCTCCCTGAGTCTGGGCAAGGGGTCGGAGAAGTCAGAGAGGAATTTAAGGGAACAGTTTTTTACATGCGCGAGCACACACACACACACACACACACACACACACACACACACACCATTGCACAACCCCTGTGATGGACACCTCTCAGAGCTGCTTTGCTTGGTTAGTAAGCTGAAATTCTTAGAAAAGTCTTCCAGATGCTGCCCTAAACTGCATTCTCTGTGGTCCTTGCTCAGCCTTCTGGGATAACACAGAGCACACCCATTTTTCCAAATTATTTATTCCCGCTAAATTTATCAAGTGGGCATGGAATTTATCCTGGAAAGTGTGGGCATGGAGGACGCAGACCTAGAGTGATCACTATAGTGTAGGTGAAAACGCAGAGTGCTGAGAATCCAGAAGAGGCTCCTGGCCGAGCTGAGAGGGGTCAATCTGGTGAGCTTCCTGTAGGAGGGGACATCTGTGCTAAGTCCTGAAGGATGGATAAGATTCAGCTGGGAAAGAGATGAGGAAAGAGAAGAATGTTTCAGGCTGACAGAACAGCATGTAGAGGTGAGAAAATGTCTTTTATGGAAAGGAAAGAGGTTCTAAGTGGCTAGAAGGGTGTGCTTGAGGAGGGATATTGGTCGTGCTGAGGCCAGAATAGAGAGGTGCCAGGAGCAGTGATTTGGGTGGGAGGGAAGTGACACCTTCATTTCTCAGAGGTTATGAGTCCACATTTGTTTTCCAAGAAGCAATTTACACCTCCACCTTCTAGTTAGGTACCCAAGTGCCCATCTCACCACATCCGCATCAGCATTGGGTTTTATCTTCTTTTTTTTTTTTTTTTAAATCTTTGCCATTTTCAGTTAAAAAAAAGAAAAACAACAACAGCTAATTGTGAAAATAAAATCAAATGAGTGTTTCTCTGGTAAGTGATGGGGTGAACAATTTTTTCAGTATGCATTGGCCACACAAACGCCACCTCCTCCTGCCCATGAATGTTAGCAGGTCTTATACCGAATGGAGAGATTGTGGTCATTTCTATCTACTGAGCCAAACTGATTTCATTGATGGGGAATGTGTAAGGCTCCATACCCACTGTCTCTCTATATGTATTTGTTTATCTTTTATTAATCCTCATCTGAGGATATATATATATATATATATATATATATTTTTTTTTTTTTTTTCATTTTAAGCAAGGTGGAAGGGAGGGAGGGAGGGTGGAGAGAGAGAGAGAGAGAGAGAGAGAGAGAGAGAGAGAGAGAACAACATTGATGTGAGAGAGACACATAGAATGGTTGCCTCTTACAGAAGCCTCGACTGGAGATGGAGGGAGGCAGTGAACTTTGACCAGAATTCAAACCCACGACCCTTCATGTGTGGGCTGACATTCCAACCACTGGGTAACACCGGCTAGGGCTCTCTCTCTCTTTTTAATTTAAATTTTATTCAATTACAGTTGACATGTAATATGATATTAGTTTCAGGTATACAGCATAATGATTAGAAATTTAACTTACAAAGTGATTGATTCAAAAAGTTTAGTCCTGGGCCGTGTGCTCTGGGTGAGCCGTGTGCCCCAGGGGGCCGTGTTCCCCCGGTGAGCCATGTACCCCAGGGGGGCTGGGTGTCCCGGGTGAGCCGTGTGCCCCAGGGGGCTGTGTGCCCTAGTGGAGCCATGTGCCCCAGGCCGGGTGAGCCGTGTGCCACAGGGGGACCATGTGTCCTGGGAGAGCCGTGTGCCCTGGGGGAGACATGTGCCCCGGGAGAGCCGTGTGCCCCAGGGAAGCGGTGGTGGGGAGGCAGGGGGACGTTGTGAACCAGAGGAGGAGCGGATTCTATTCCTGTGGTCCTGAGATAGTCACCATTAAACAAGCAGACTGTCAAATGACAGTGGGGAGAGGAAGGAGACCTGGGGGAGATAAGAGATCAACCGAAGGACTGGTATGCATGCATATAAGTACAACCAACGAACACAGAACTCTGGGGAGGGATGGCATGTATGGGAGGTGGGGGGGGGGGGGCAAAGGTAAGCTATGTATACATATAATACCTTAATAAATGTTTTAAAAAATGAAAAAACAAAAAGTTTAGTCCTCAACTTTAGTACTCAACTAATTACATAGTTATTACAACATTATTGACTATAGTCCTTGTGCTGTACGTTATATTCCCATGACTATTTTGTAACTGTCAATATGTACTTCTTAATCCTTTCACCTTTTCACCTAGCCTTTCAACCACCTCCCATCTAGCAACCATCCATTTGTTCTCTGTATCTACTATATGAGTCGGCTTCTGTTTTGTTTATGCATTTTGGTTTTAAATTCCATAAAATCACATGGTATTTATCTTTCTTTTTATGACCTATTTACCTTAGCATAATACCCTCTAAGTCCATCTGTGTTATCTCAAACTGTAATACTTCATTCTTTTTATGGCCATGTAATATTCCATTGTATATATCTGCCACATCTTCTTTAGCCAGTTGCCTATCAATGGAGATTTAGGTTGCTTCCATATATTGGCTATTGTAAATAATGCTGCAGAGAACATAGGAGTACATATACCTTTTCAAATTAGTATTTTGAATTTCTTCAGATAAATATCCAGAGTGGAATTGCTAGGTCATAAAGTTATTCTATTTTTAAGTTTTTGAGGAATTTCCAAAGTGTTTTCCATACTGGTTGTATCAATGTGTTATACCACAAACAGTGCATGAATTCAGCAATGTATTAGCAAACCAAATTCTTCAATACATTAAAAAGATCATACACCGTGATCAAATGGGATGCAAGTTTGGGTTAATACCCATAAACCAATTAACAGGATACCACATAAATAAAATATAAAATAAAAATCACATGATTATATCAATGGATGCAGAAAAAAACACTTAACAAAATATAATATATATTTATGATTAAAAAACCTCACAGCAACGTGAGAATAGAGGGAACATATCTCAACATAATCAAGACCATATATGACAAACACACAGCTAACATAATCAATGTGGAAAAACTAAAAGCATTTTTCTTAAATCAAGAACTACACAAGGATGTCTACTTTCACCACTTTTATTAAACATAGTATTGGAAGTCCTAGCCCCAGCAATCAGAAAAGAAAAAAAAATCCAAATTGGAAAGGAAGAAATAAAACTGCCATTATTTGCATATTACATGATACTATATGTGGAGAACCATAATGATTCCATCAAAAAACTATCAGAAGTGAAAAAGAAATTCCATAAATTAACAGGATATAAAATTAATATTTAGAAGTCAATTGAATTTTTATATACCAATAACAAACTATCAGAAAGAGAAATTAAGAAAATAATCCCATTTACAATTGCATGAAAAATACATAGGAATAAATTTAAAAGAGGAAAAAGACATGTGTTCAGAAAATTATAAGACATTGAAGAAAAAATTGAAGAACTTGAAAATAGCCCTAGTCGGTTTGGCAGTGAATAGAGTGCTGGCCTGTGGACTGAAGGTCCTGGGTTCAATTCCAGTCCAGGGCACATGCCAGAGTTGCAGGCTTGATCGCCAGTAAAGGGGCATGCGGGAGGCAGCAAATCAGTGATTCTCTCTCATTATTTTTTAAATGAATCTTTATTGTTCATATTATTACAAATGTTCCTCATTTTTCCCCCTCCATTGCTCCCCTCCACCAAGTTTCCATCCCACTCTCTGCCCTTTCCCCATCCCCCATTGTCCTCATCCATAGGTACAGTTTATGTTCAGATTCTCTCGCATTATTGATGTTTCTATCTCTCTTTCTCCCTCTCCCTTCCTTTCGGAAATTAATAAAAATATTTAAAAAATAAGTTTAGAAAACAAATTGAAGTATATACTATGCTCATGGACAGGAAACATTAACATTGTGAAAATGTCCTTATTACCCAAAGCAATCTATAGAATCAATGTAATCCTTATCATAATTACAATGGCATTTTTCACAGAACAAGAAAAAATAATCCTAAAATGTATACAGACCCACAAACCCCCCCCTAAAAAAAACCCACCTTGAATAGCCACAGAAATCTAGATGAAGAACAAAAAAAGTGGAAGGTATCATGCTACCTGATATCAAGCCATGCTATAAGGCTATAGTAATCAAAACAGCATGATACTGGCATAAAAACAGACACATAGATCAAAAGAACCCAGAATGCCCAGAAATAAACCCATGCCTAGTTTGGTAAATTAATCTATGACAAAGAGGCAAGAATATCTAGTGGAATCAGATTCTTTGATGAATGACTTTGGGAAAACTGGACAGATACATGCCAAAAAAATGAAATTAGACCATGTTCTTACATCACATATAAGAATAAACTCAAAGTGAATTAAATAGCTAAACATAATACCTGAACCCATAAAATTCCTAGAAGAAAACATAGGCAGTAAAATCTTTGATATTGCTCTTAGCAATATAACTTTTGAATATATTTCTGCAGGCAAGGGAAACAAAAGAACCAAAATATACAAATGGGACTACATCAAACTAAAGAGTTTTTGCACTGCAAAGGAAACCTTCAACAAAATGAAAAACTCTACTGAATGGAAGAAGATATTTGCCGATAAAATATCGAATAAAGGGTTAATATCCAAAATATATAAGAAACTCATACATTTTAACAACAACAAAACAACAAACCAATTTAAAATGGGCAGAGGACCTGAATAGACATTTCTCCAAATAAAACATACAGATGGCCAACAGACGTGTGAAAAAATGCTCAAGGTCAATAATTATCAGAGAAATGCAAATTAAAGCTACAATGAGAGACCAATCAGAATGGCTGTCATCAAGAAATCAACAGCCCTTGCTGGTGTGACTCAGTTGACTGAGCGCCATCCCATGCACCAAAAGGTCGAAGATCCCATTCCAGTCATGGCACATGCCCAGGCTTTGTGGGCTCAGTCCTCAGTAGGGGGTGTGCAGGAGGCAGCCAGTTGATATTTTTCTCTCTCTCCCTTCCTCTCTCTAACAATCAATAAAAACATAGTTTAAGTAAAAAAATCAACAAACAACAAGTGTTGGCAAGGGTGTGAAGAAAAGGGAACTCCTTTGCACTCTTGGTAGTTTTGCAGATTGGTGCAGCCATTATAGAAATCACTATAGAGTTTCCTCAGAAAATTAAAAACAGACCCAGAAAATCCACTTTTGGGTATAACTGAAGAAATAAATCCAATATACTAATTTAAAAAGTCATGTCATGACAGTATTATTTACAATAGCCTAGATATGGAAGCAACCCAAGTGTTCATCAAAAGACCATTAGATAAATAAGATGCAGTACCCGTATATACAATGGAATATTACTCAGCCATACAAAAGAATGAAATTGCCCTCAGTGGTTTGGCTCAGTGGGTAGAACGTCAGCCCTCAGACTGAAGGGTCCTGGGTTTGATTTCAGTCAAGGACATATACCTCGTTGTAGGCTCAATCTCAGGCCCTGGTCAGGATGAGTGTGGGAGATAACCAATCAGTGTCTCTCTCGCATTGATGTTTAAAAAAAAAAAAAGAATGAAATCTAATCCTTTTCATTTTCAACTACATGAATGGAGCTAGAAGATATAAGTTAGACAAAGAAAGACAAATACCATATGATTTCACTTATGTAGAATCTACAAAACAAAATAAATGAACAAACAAAACAAAAACATACTCATAAATACAGAAAACAAACTGATGGTTGCTAGATGGGAGGAGGGATTTGCGGGGGAGGAGAAAAAGGTGAAAGTATTAAGAAGTACAAATTGCTAGTGACAAAATAGTCAGGAGATGTAAAGTACAGCCTACAGAATGTAGTCAATAATTTTATCTTAACTGTGTATCATGCCAGGGAAGTACTAGACTTATCAAAAGGGATCACTTCATAAATTCTATAAATGTCTACCCACCATGCTATATACCTAAAATTAATATAATATTGATTATCAACTCTAATTGAACAAACATTGTTTAAATATACTTAAAAAATAAAAATGTTGGCCCTCACCAACTGGCTCAGTTGGTTGGGCATCCTGTCATGCATTGAAAGGTTGCTGGTTCCATTCCGTTAGGGCACATGCCAGGGTTGCGGGCTTGATTCCCAGTGGAGGGCATGCAGGAGGCTGCCGATCAATGTTTCACATCAATGTTTCTCTTTTTCTCCAAAAATAAATTAAAAACTCTTTAAAGAAATGTTATTTTTATGTTATTTGAATTTCATGTCAATTTAAAAAATGCTAATGAGGCCGCCAAGCAGGATAGGTGGGCATCTGAGAGATGAAAGAGATCAGGGAACTGGGTGCAGAGTGCAGAAGGGGTGTATAAGGAGGTAGCCCCCTGTCCGTCCGGTTGGGTTCCAGCCTGGAGGCATGCCACCCAGGGAATGGGGGTGAGGGAACTCCACAGCCTGCCTTTAAAGATTTGGGTGGATGGGAATCACACAGTCTCTCTCTCTCTCTCTCTCTCTCTCTCTCTCTCTCTCTCTCTCTCTCTTCCTCTCTCCTTTTTTCCCTCTCTCCCTCTCGCTCCCTACTCCCACCATGTGTGCTTGGGACCTGAGTAGGGACATAGATCACACCCATGAACACATGTGCTAGAGCTTGGGGGTCAAGAAGACTCAAGTCTTCTTGCATATGCGGCCCCCCACTCTCGGTTGTGGAGGCTGTAGACCCAAATAAGTGAGGAACGGAAGAGGGAGTAGCCCTTTCTTATAAGCCCATCAATATTGGGCCTGAGCTCTAAGTCAGGCCCCACATTTCCCCTTCTCTCCCTGCAGCTGTGCAGGTGGTGGGAGCAGCCCGTCTTCCCCTCCCCCATCATACTGTAAGTTCTGAGAAATCCTATCTGTGGTTTGGCCTGGCCCCTCCTTCCTCTCTCTGGCTGGATTGCCCTGGCCACTGTCTTCCTGTCTTGGTGCCTGGGTAGGAGAAGTCTAAGAACTGCCAAATCCCAGCCCCAATCCCCAGGCACAGGGTTGAGAGCTCTGCAGTGATTCTGGGGCCTTCTAATTGTTTCTCTTGGCCTCAGTTTTCCCTCTGTAGAATGAGATAATAACAGAGCAGAAGACTGGCGTAGCCTCTGGCAGGTAGTAGGTACTGATTCATGCACCCACTTCCTGCCCCTTGCTTTCCCTTGCTCCAGCCTCTACACTTTTACTCTTGCTGTGCCTCCACCCAGAATGCCCTCACTCCTGTCCCCTGTCAAACCCAGAGCAGAGGGACAAGGCTGGAAAGAACCAGGTGTGGAAGGTGGGATGAAAGGATGGGGATAGAGGGATGAGGGATGGGGAACGGGACAGCCATCAGAGGATGTTCACCCCTGCACTGCCTGTCTTCAGGAGGGGCTGTCTGCTGGCTGGGGTGCGGGGTGGGGGTGCTAAGTTCAGAAGTCTGGAGGAAGGAGAGGAGCTTAACCAAAGCTAAGTTAGTTGTTCTGATTGGTCAGTGGGGACAAGCAGTTCAGCTAATCAGTTATGAGGCAAAGAATGAGAATTTTGAGCTGGCTTTGTCACAGGTGAACCAGCATTCTCCAGAGATGGATCCATTAGGATGGGTGGGTGGATGGATAGATCTAAACTATTTAATTATCTCTTATCTATATATCTATCTATCTATCTATCATCTATCTATTTAATTTACCTTTATATCACCCTATCACCTATCAGTCATTTACCTATTTACCCACCAATTATAAATCTATAGTTTTATCTCTCTATCTCACTCTATAGCAATATAGGTAAAGATATATAGACAGATCTATCTCTATATTTATAGATAAATATAACATATAATTATATAGCCATCATTATATAGAAATCTATGCTGATATCTATCTATATATATGAAAGGCTAATATGCAAAGTGTCCCCTCAGGAGTTTGACCAGGGAGTTCAATTGCTTGCTATGATGTGTGCTGATCACCAGGGGGGTGGCACAGAATGAAGAAAGGTCCGGACCAGCAGCAGGAAAGCCCCAATCATCCCTGATTGCTGGCTAGGACTATGGACCTTGCCCATGTACAAATTTCATGCACTGGGCCTCTAGCCTATATATAAAAGCCTAAGAGACCAGCCGACTGGCCAGTAGCTATGATGCGCACTGACCAAAGGGGGCAGGCAGATGCTCAACGAAGGAGTGGAAACTATAGGCATGGAAACATGGAACAGACTGATGAATCTCAGAGGGAAGGAGAGAGGGAAGAGTGAGAAGAGATTAATCAAAAATCTTATATGCATACTAGAGGCCCAGTGCATGAAATTTGTGCATGGGCTGAGGAGAGGGAGTTCCCCTCAACCTGGCCTGCACCCTCTCGCAATCCGGGACCCCTCAGGGGATGTCTAAGCCAGCAGTCCGACATCTGTCTCTCAATCCAGGACCACTGGCTCCTAACCGCTTGCCTGCCTGCCTGATCACCCCTAACCACTCTGTTTACTGATCACCCCAATCACTCTGCCTGCCTGAGAGCCCCTAACTGCTCACCTGCCTGCTTGAATCACCCCTAATTGCTCGCCTGCCTGCCTGCCTGATTTCCCCTAACCACTCTGCCTGCCTGCCTGATTGCCCCTAACTGCTTGCCTGCCTGCCCAATCGCCCCTAACTGCCTCTGCCTCAGCCCCTGCTGCTGTGGCTTCATCCAAAATGACATCCAGAATGACATCTGGAAGGTCGTTTAGCTGTCTGGTCTAATTAGCATATTATGCTTTCATTATTATAGCCGAGGGGCTGGGTGCACAGATTTGTGCACTGGTGGGGTCCCTCAGCCTGGCCTTTGGGGATTGGGCTGAAACTGGCTCTCTAACAACCCCTGAGGGGTCCTGGATTGCGAGAGGGCAGAGGCCAGGCCAAGGGACCCAACCGGTGCATGAATTTATATAATAGAAGCCCAGCCACCAAATGGCAGAACAATCATAGTCAACTAGTTGCTATGGCACACACTGACCACCAGGGGCAGACACTCAATGCAGGAGCTGCCCCCTGGTGGTCAGTGGCTACCACAGTGGGAGAGCCACTCAGCTGACTGAGGATGAGAGACTTCTCCTGCTGCAAACCCGGGGCCAATGGGCAGGAACCCAGGCTGCGATTGTCACCTTCTCCTCCTTGCTCCCTGCAGCCTCCTCCGGATGCCCGCAGGCTGTGCAGCTCCCCTGCTGGGCTCGTAGAGTTGAACCTGGAACCTGGAAGGCAGGTTCTTGGCCACTGTGGGACTGAGGCCTACTCTACCGCCTTTCAGTGTTATTGTCCCTGGGCCCAGTCCCTACCGGGTCCCCTGAAGAGGCTAGTGCTGGGGCTCCACAGAAGATACCAGACCAGGAAGCAGCCCCTCAGAGGGTGGGTCCACAGCCACTGGGCTGATTGGCGCTCCAACAGCAGGCCAATCCGCACAGGCCATGCCCCCCACTAGTGCACAAATCCCATGGACTGGGATATATATAGTGTTATATAATATCTATATTATATATTTACATGTAGGTATTTATATCAATTTATATTTTGGCTATCTACAGATAGAATAATTGATATAGATATATAAATGTTCATTTTATCCATAAATACCCTCACAGACACACCCAGAATAATGTCTGATCAAGTATCTGGGCACCTTGTGGCTGGTCAAGTTGACACATCAAATAAACCATCGAGTGGAAATCTGTGAGTCTCATCTAAGTTATATAGGTGGGTGGTTCCTTGCAGTAAGAAGTTTCCCATAACATAAAGGGTTGGGGGAAATTCTTAACCTTCACTGTTTTCTAAGACCACAGGGCTGGGTACAGTTTAATATTGTCACGTCCCACATGGCCCTGCATGATGTGCTTCCTCACCTCCCTGCTCTCACCTCCTCCCTCTCTCCCCCTCACTCCACTGTGTTCCTTCAACATGCCAACCTGGTCCTGCCTCCAGCCCTTTACCCTTGAAGTTCCTCTGCCAGGAATGCTTTTCCTCACTCCTTAGGTCCTCTCTGATCACCTGTCTCATCACCCAGTTTAATTTTTCTCAGGGAACTTTTTACCACCTGAAATTCTCATTTCTTTTCATGATTATTGTCTGTTTTTCCCACTGGGTGGCAAGCTTTGAAATCATCAAGTAAGTGTTGACTGAGGACTAGAAGAACATGCTAGTTCCTGGATACGGTGCTGGATATCTCCTCGAACTCACAGTCGGCTTGGGGAGGCCAACATGGGTTGGGTCATACATGCAGATATACTTTTCGATCCCGATAAATGTTAGGTTAGACAGAAGCCTGGTGCCCAGTAGGCCTGACCACCTGGGCAGTAATACAGGTGACCAGAGGTTTGAAGTGGGGCTAGTGTTGCTAGGGAAAGATAGAAGGAAAGAATGTGTTCCAGGTAAAGGGTACAGTTTGTGCAAAGGCCCTGAGGTGAAAGGGAAAGTGCTGGCTTCCAGGGACAGAAAGAGGCGTGTGGGAATGGCTTGCAGACTGAAATGGGAACCATGGAGTGAGCAGGCTTTGGGCCAGTGGTAAATGGGGTTATGGGAAAATCGTGTAGCTCCAGCAGTGGGGAGCCATCAAAGGATATTGAGCAGGAGAGGGGGGTGGTCAGATTTGCTTTTTGCAGGAGGGAGTCATGGGATTCCCAGGTTAGGGAAAGACTAGAGAGAGGAGGGGAAAACACCGGATCCAGCCCAGTAGGAGTTGAAACCTGGACTGGGGGGGAGGCATGGGGCTGGGGAGGATGGAAGAGCTGAGACCCAGGAGGTAAGATGACCCATCAGTGGATAACTGCCAGCCAGGTGGGCTGGGCCCAGGTCGTCCACTCACTGCCCAGGGGCGTGGTCAGCCATCAGTGGAGTTCTGGAAAAATCAGTTATCCCCCATTCTTGAAACAGGCCCAGAGCCCCTTTCCTTTACTTTCCCACATCTGCCAGACACATCTGTCCCTACAAAGTGTCAGGAGGCCCAAGTGACAGCTGGGGGTAAGGAGATAGGTGGTATGTGTGTGGCTGTATAAGATCCTGCTCAAACCAGAATTCCCTGTCTGCCGGATTTAAACTTGTCCGCCCCCCCCCCCCCCCTGTGTCGTGTTGAATCTGCTGTGCTGGGGTGAGATGTTGGCCAGGTGCCCCACCCCAGTTGGGGGCAGTGGTGTCAGTGATTTCCTGGTTTCCGTGGAGATCAGGCCCTGTGGCTTCCCCTCTTGAGGTCTCTCCCCCCAGCCCCACCCCCTCCACCAGCCTCCTGCAAATAGGCCCAGCTCCTCCAGCTTCCAGCTGTCTGGGTCCCTGAAGCTGGGATTAGGGTTGGGGAAGTAAGACATTCCCCTGAGCAAAATGTAAGGGGGTGCCCCAATCCCAGTAATAAAAGTAAATAACATTCTCTTTTCTTCCTTTTTTAATTGAAATATGTTTTATCTTTAATCATGTTTAAATTTAAGGTGTACCACATGTAATTTGACACATTTATATGTTGTCATGTGTTTGTCATAGTAGGGATAATTAGCACCTCTACCACAATCCATAATTATCTTTTCTTTTTAACGACTGGATTAAGCTCTAGTCTCTTAGCAATCCCAATGACTACAATTCAATACTGTTGTCTTTTTTCACCATATGGTGCATTAGGTCTCCAGGCTTATAAGGTAAATAATACGTCTGTGCCACGATTGGGATTGAGATAGACTCCATACCACTCAATTCCCCCTGGAAAGTGTAGGATTCGGTGAACAGTTAGGACATCTGCACCTCCATCACCTCTAATTGCAGAAGAGCTTCATCACTCCAGAAAGAAACCCCATTCCCACTGGCTGTCTCTCCCCATTCACCCCTCCCCGAGCCCCTTGCACCCATGCAATATTTTAAAAAGCCAAATGAATGCAAAGAATTTCATGATGAATGAGCTGTCGAGTTTTAAAATGAAAACACGTTCTCACACTGCACTCTTTGACCCCATATCCCTCAGCAAACCCTAATCCCCAACCCAGTCTGTGACTTGCCTGGTGGAATGATCGGCCTATTCCAAATATATCCTCTCCTGGGTCCTCCAAAGAACCGGAGATCAGGGGGTGAGGTCTGGGTGGTGACTTAGTGGGTCCTCTCTCTACTCAAACCCTTGGGAGAGAGGGTCTCTGTGGCCAGTGGTTGGCTGGGTGACTTGAGACCCCTCTTTGACACACTCTGGTTGAAACAGCAACCTTATCACCACTTATTTGGCACTTACTGTGTACTGAGCACGTTAAGTCCATTTACATGAGTACTCAAAATGGTTTTAGGAAATTATTTCTATGGAGGTGCTCACATTGGGAAACATTCAAATAATACATTACTATACAGAGTAAATATGAAACCCTTTCTTCCTCCCACAACAGTTTCAAAGAAAACCGCAGTTTGAGACGTGTCCTCCTTACTGCCCAGAGTTCCTGTGTGATCCCACGTAATCTTTACAAAGCCCCCCATCATTTTGCAAGTGGCTCAAAGAGGTCAGGTTGTGCGTCCAAGGTCATACAGCGTGTGACTGGGCATGACTCTAATCCAGTCTCATCTGGTTCCAATGTCAGGAGGAAGAGAGAAAGAGGGGTTCCTACGTGGGAGGATTCCTCTCAACTCAGCCAATGTTGTGGCTCATTCATTCAGTCACTCAGCAAACACTTATTGGGCCTGACTGTGTGCCAGGTGAATAATACACTCATGGTGGAGACAGGTGACACCAGCCACTGACAAGGAATCCAACAGAAGTCAGATGAGCACAGCTAGAGAGAGGGAAGAAAACAGCTGCCTGGATGGATGTCAAAACAACTTAAAAGAAACATCTTTATTTAAAAAAAAATACATTCACATGGCCGAAACCGGTTTGGCTCAGTGGATAGAGTGTCAGCCCGAGGACTGGAAGGTCCCAGGTTCGATTCCGATCAGGGGCATGTACCTTGGTTGCGGGCATATCCCCAGTAGGGGGTGTGCAAGAGGCAGCTGATCGATGCTTCTCTCTCATCGATGTTTCTAACTCTCTCTTCCTCTCTGTAAAAAATCAATAAAATATATTTTTAAAAATACATTCACACGTTTCAAAATTCTAATAGTTCAAAGGTCAGGCATCAAGAAATCTCCTTCTTGATACCCTGGCCCCTGGTGACCCTCAAGAGCCTCAGTCCTTACTGGAAGTGATTATCACACACAAATGGGTGAAAATTGGATCTGAGGTGTGGGCAAAAAAAAGTCTGTTTTTATGATTAAATACAGATATAGTAGATATTGCAATTTGTCCTGCATGGGATTTGTACCAATTTATTTCTTTGCCATCAAGCTAACAGAGTGCCACAATCTCATCAATGTGGTATTATCAAACCTTTCTATTATGTTTGCCTTATGAGGTAGAGAATCTTCTGTGACTAAGAACCATTTGTCTTTCTCTGTGAGCTCAAGATATGTATCCTTTTTAAATATATATATTTGTATTGATTTCAGAGAGGAAGGGAGAGGAAGAGATAGAAACATCAATGACGAGTGAAAATCACTGATTGGCTGCCTCCTGCATGCTCCCACTGGGGCTCTAACCCGCAACCTAGACATGTGCCCTTGACTGGAATTGAACCTGGGATTCTTAAGTCCACAGGCTGGTGCTCTGACCATTTAGCCAAACTAGCCAGGGAAAGATTTGTACGCTTTATTAACTTTTCCATGGACTGTAATAGAATTTTTCTTACTGTTTCCAAGAGCTCTTTATATATTACGAACATTATCCCTTTTTGTTATGAGTTATGGTTTCCTCCATTTGTCATTTGTCTTGACTTCATTCAGGATGATTTTTTTTACCTTATAGATTTTCTTTTGATGTTTACATGAAGTCACCTGTTTAGACATTTCTTTTATGGCATCTGAGCTTTGTGTCACACTGAGAAGTTGGCTGCCTTTGAAAAGGGGGAAGGTGGGAAGGAGCATTCTGACAAGACAGAATATCAGGTGCAATGATCCGGGGGTAGGACAGGAAATTGGCACGAATATTGCTCAGGGTTCTCCAGAGAAACAGAAACAATAAAATGCATGTGTAAAGAAAGAATGATTTTTTTTTAAATTGCCACATGATTGTGGAGGCTGACAAGTCCAAATTCTACAAGGTAGGCTGGCAGCCTGGAGACCCAAGCAGAATTGTGGCTGGAGCCCCAAGGCAGTTTGCTGGCATCCTCCTTCTTTGGGCGAAGTCAGTCTTTATTCTACTAGGGCCTTCATCTGATTGGATGAGACCCACTCACATGATGGGCAATCATTCGTTTTACTGAAAGCCTACTGATTTAAATGTTCACCGCATCTAAAACATCCAGACTGGCATTTTATCAAACATCCGAACACTTAGCCTAGCCAAGTAGACAATAAAATTAACCATCTCAGTCCACCCCTTCCCAAACCTGGCACACGCACATCTCCTTAACTCATACTTCTGTAGTACACGACGTGGGGCCCATGCTTCTCCCGCTGTTCCTGCAGGGCCCAGCAGGACAGAGAGGCGCACAGCAAGGCCAGGATGACGCCCTCCACCCACCTGGAGAGAACAGACTCCAGGGTTGTGTGTGGCATAGAGGAGATCAGAGGCTGGAGTTTTCGGTGTTCTGGGTGGAGGAGTGGCTGGCAGAGAGTGAATAACCCCTTGGAAGAGGTGAGATTGCTCACAACAGACTTGGGAGTGTGCAAATGGGAGGGGCACGTGTAAAGGTTGTAGAAGAAATTTGTGCCACAGGTAGGGTTTGGAGCTGGGGTAATCTTAGCCTGGTCTAAATGCGAGTCCACCCAGCAGCCTATGGGTTGTGGGGGTTTCTGTATCCTCCTCACTTCCTATAGCATTAGAGACAGCCTGTCCCAAATCCCTTGTGTGTGTGTGTGTGTGTGTGTGTGTGTGTGTGTGTGTGACTGGCAGTGCCTTGGCACCGTGCTGTGAGGTGGGTTTCTCCTGAGGTCTGGGATGACTGGTCTGTTGCAGTCATTGTCATTCTAAAGTCAAGGTCCTCATATCTTGAGCTTGGAGATGCTGCCCCTGGTGGGAAGAATAAGAAGCTTCCCCTCACTACCCTCACTTCCTGGGGGTTCTTGAGGGTTCCACAGATTGAAGCTGCCTTGCCTAACAGGTGGGGAGGTGAGGTGTAGGGTCCAATCCTGCGTCTTTGTGATCTGGAGATCTCGGCCTAACTGTGGGGCCCTCCTTCCAGCTGACCACCACCTGCTCTCCAGGAATGGGGTTGGACACAGTGGGACAGGGCGGGGGGCATAGCTAGGGCCCTCACCCTCACCTATCATCTGATAGTATATGTGGGGGATGGGTGGGGTGGTCTCGGTGCTCCACAAATAAATGAGTTTCCACTCTGGAAAATTCCTGCTTATGAACAATACTGGCAGGTGAGTCACATATACACAGAAAGACCTCTGGTGAAATAGTAAGAGAGAGCCTGTGAGAAAGGCTTAATAACGATTGATAGGTTGAATGAATGAATGAATGAATGAAGCCTTGGACTGGGAGGGGAGGACTCACTGAGAACATAGATAAGCTCTGGCAGCTTGTGCTTCTTTTATTGATACACTGAGAAGGTGTGTCCAGGCTGAAGGATGAGGTTCTGGTTTTTGTTGTGCTGGAGAGCCTGAACACAGAGGGTCCTGCCTTTGTCAGGGTGGCCGAAACCGGTTTGGCCCAGTGGATAGAGCGTCGGCTTGCGGACTGAAAGGTCCCAGGTTCGATTCTGGTTAAAGGGCATGTACCTTGATTGCGGGCACATACCCAGTAGGGGGTGTGCAAGAGGCAGCTGATCGATGATTCTCTCTCATCAATGTTTCCAACTCTCTATTCCTCTCTCTTCCTCTCTGTAAAAAATCAATAAAATATATTTAAATAAAAAAAGGACTCCTAGGAGGCTGGACTCCAGACCCTTGCAGGGAAAGGATGGGCTGGGAGAGACTTCTCTGGCATCCTCAGGCAGGTTTCAGAGAAATCCACTAGTAGTATATCTCAGGAATAAGACAGGGTCTCAAGGTCTTTGTATTTCTTACTAAAGGCTATTCTTGATAAATATTAAAATGTAACAGTATTTTGCAGACCTAGAAGTAACCTTATGAACTTGATCAGAACCCAATTAAGATGTTTAACTAACTGCAAAAGAAATCAACATGTAATTAACAAAATGGTGTATATAATCGATGACTAAGCCTCTTTTCTAAGAGACAGATATGAATCCCGGTGTCCTTTACTTGCTGCAGGTAAATAGTAAAACTGTAACAGGGTTGTAAGAAGCTAGCAAAATTCCTCAGTAAGTAGAATAGGGAAACAAGAAATCAAACAAAATCAAACAGTTTGGGCAACTCACAGCAGGTTTGCAGCAAAACCTTACGGTGAGAACAAATGGCTAATCCTCTCTTCACTGACTGAAGAATGCAGGAAGGGAGGAGAGTTTTAATGCCTCTTCTCCCTAACCAAAGAATACACAGCGTAAGTTGTGTATTGGAACTGCTAAGGCAGGACTGGAAAAGGGAAAGGAGTAGATAAGAGGGACTTTTCATCTCACTGTCTACACAGAGAAGCCAGCAGTCTCAGGGTCTGTTAAAGATCAAGTCATCAGATGCTTCTCATCACTTCTGGGAAAGCCACACGGAAGTAAAAGGGAGACTTTGAAGGTTACTCAAAATATCTGGCACAGGACTTTAAAAATCTACAGGCAGAAAAGTAGAAAAATACTAACCCCCCATCAGACTCCCTCCTCACGTTAACCGAGAAAGCCCATCTGAGCTTCATAAGCCTCTTTTGATAGATTTGCTTGCCTTGCTTTTTTGGATAAATTTACTTGGTTTCTTTCTTTAATAAATTTGTTTACTACATGAGAATGACAAGAACTGGGGAGAGGGCAACTTTCTCTCCCTCCGACTCAGGGGGCTGTCCCATGGCACTTTCCTGATGCCCATAACCCATGGTGCCTACAACAAAACTACCGAAGGACAGCCACATCTCATTCCTGAATGGGGCTGGAGGTGAGGGCCTTTCCTGCCCTGGAAAGTGCCCGGGGGCCTTGGTACTTAAACAGTAGGGGGCTGATAGGTTTCAGAGGGCCTAGCATAATCGGTCAGGCAATCATATCAACCTAACAAATTCAAATTAATCCAGTGTTATCTGTTCCCTGTTTGGTTCACTAATTCAGTAGTGGTGCCCTGAATAGAACACCCCAAGCTGTGAACCCCTTGAGGTTTGGTAACAGGAACAGGCTGAGCAAGGTCTGGGGAGATGGAGTGAACTTGGAATGAACTACTAGCAGAGTGGAGGGATATGGGGACAGACAGTAGGCCACTGGGTACCTGTGGGGGGCGGGGGGAGAGAAAAGAGCCCAATGTCCAGTGGTGACCCCTGGACATTGGGGTGTCTGGGGGTCATGGTGAGCTGGGCAGCCCTCAGAACAACACTGCCTATTGTTTTCTCAGATAATGGGATGAGGCCCAAGGACTGGTTCTGGGGTAGGGTTCTGGGGAGTCTACAACCCCAGGGTGGGGTATCCTAGATGTCCATTTTGGGGCAACCCTGGAGGAAGGTCTTTGGGGGTCAGAACACAAGGGATGACCTAGGGCAGTGGCCAGCAAACTCATTAGTCAACAGAGCCAAATATCAACAGTACAACAATTGAAATTTCTTTTGAGAGCCAAATTTTTTAAACTTAAATTTCTTCTAACGCCACTTCTTCAAAATAGACTCGCCCAGGCCATGGTATTTTGTGGAAGAGCCACACTCAAGCAGCCAAAGAGCTGCATGTGGCTCGCAAGCCATAGTTTGCTGACCACAGGCCTAGGGCATTTGTGGGGTCACTACAGGATGATTCTGGAGGCCAGAGCCTTCAGGAGGGGCTGGAAATGGCGTTAGGAGGTTCATTGTGATGGGACATTTGAGTGTATTTCTGGGACAGACTGAGTGCAAGGGATTGAGCTGAGAGCAGTGGTGGCCTTAAAGATACAGATAGGGAATGGGCTCTGGATGGAAGGAGAAATTCTGGGGGAACAAATCATGCTGGGTAGTGTTTTTGGAGAGGATGAAGCTTGGGGAATGGGTCTCTTAGGGAGCCATTATAAGAGAGACCCTTGAATATAACATGAACCTTTGTGGTATATGTGGGAGTTTGGCACTTGTGAGGGGGACTTAGTGGGCACTCAAAACATCAGGGTATGGGATATCGTTGGATAAAAAGAAAGGGGAAATCAACCAGGAGATGGATTTGGGGTGCTTAGAACTAGGATGTCTTGGCAAGTGGATTCTGGAGGGGCTATGTTTGCAGGCATTAGAAATAGGGGGCAGATTATAAGGGTGCACCCGGGGGCTGGAGCACTCATGGAAAGATTCTGGGAGGGGGGGTTTGAGCATTCTGGTGCAAGTTCCTTGGAGAGGAACAAGTTATGGAAATGGGTTTGGGGATCTTTGATGAACCTATCAATGGTGTGAATTGGGGGGTGGGGTGGGGGCTTAAAGCCCAAGGGAATCATGGGGGATTATATTAAAACAAAACAGCAGTTCCTGGGGGTGAGAGATTAAGATATCCAAATCTGGGAATATCTGGGGAGTGCCCCTGGGTGGGGGTCCTAAACCGAGAGTGCCCTGGGGTGCGCTAATCATGGGAAGCGGGTTTGACAGGGTTAGTGGGTCAGCGTCTGGGATGGGGGCAGGAGTGGACCAGACTGACCCTGGGGAAAGGCAGGGCAGAGCTGGCTGGGTAACAACAAGCTTTACTGCCCCCTCCCCAAGTCCCTGCCACACTCAGTAGCATTTGCTGTACACGATGTGGGGCCCCTGCTCCTCGTATTGCTCCCTGAGGACCCAGCAGGACTGGAAGGCCCGCAGCGAGGCCAGGATGGAGCCCCCGATCCACACGGAGAAGTTCCGGGAGGGCCTGGCATCCACCACGACGCGCGCGTCAGGGCACAGGCTGTGCAGCAGCTCCTGGCGGAAGCGGCCCTCTAGCCCCGGGAAGAGCGAGGAGCCACCGCACAGCAGCATGTTCTGGGCTAGGTGTGCCCGCACCTCCAGGGGCACCTTGTTCAGACTCCGTTTGGCCATGGTGGGGACGCCCACGGGCGACAGCCCGGGCATCTCCGGGGGGCTGAACAGCAGCTCCGGACACTGGAACAGCTCCTTGCCCAGCGTGACGGTGCGGCCGTCGGGCAGCTTCAGGCTCCGCTGGCACTCCTGCTCGGGCCGGGCCTGTGCCTTCTGGAAGTCAGGCGCCACGTAGCAATGGCAGTGCTTGATTTTCTCCACCACGTGCAGGTCCTGCTGCCCCAGCGGCAAGCCGGAGCCCTGCAGCTTCTCGGCCAGGAAGGTGGTCAGGTGCGTGCCTGCCAGGTCCAGGCGCTCCGTGGCGTGGGGCAGGTGGTAGCCCTGGAAGACGGGCACCGTGGTGGTGACTCCGTGGCCCATGTCCACCACCAGCCCGCTGACCCGCCCGTGTGCGTAGACAGACAGCACTGGCTGGGAGGCCACGTACATGGCCGGGGAGCGCATGGACTCAAAGGCCACCTCCACCAGCTTCTCGCGGTTGGTGAGGGGGCTGAAGGGCTGGTCGGAGAACAGCAGCGGGTGGTCCTGGGTGGCAATGCCCAGGTCGTGTTCCAGCAGGTGGCACCAGATGAACTCTGCCGCCAGCCAGTCCACCAAGATGCCATTCCTTATGGGCTTCACCAGCGTCAGCTCTGGGCGCGCCAGGGCGGCCTCGCCAATGAAAGTCTCCAGCACCATCTGCCCCGTGGTGGCCGGCTTCTTGGGCTGGCAGCCCACAATGGTGGCCACGGTGTAGGAGGGCCGGGATTGCCCCGCGAAGCCCACCTTACAGGTGCCTGTGCCCATGTCGATGACCACTGCGCTAGTCTTTGGGGGCAACCTGTTGCCCACCATGCTGGGGTGTCCTGCTGAAGGGTCTTGTCCTGCTGAAGGGGATTGAGGTGGGGGTCACCCCGGGCCTAGGGGCTCTGGGGCTCAGAGAGTTTGGGGTGATTTGTATCCATAGTTTCAGGTGGTTGGGTTAGGCTTACCTCTTTCCTCTCTGGAGAAAGGTTGAGGTTGGGCCAGTGGCAGGCACAAACAAAGACAGGGAGAGGGGCTGGTCTATGACATCAGCCAGCCTGCTGTCCCCTTCAGAAGACTTCATAATACAGGGCTGGGGGTGGGGTCCTTTCCTGCCCCAGAAAGCTCTCAGGCCTTGGTATTTAAAGAGTAGGGGGCTGATAGGTTTCAGAGGTCCTAGCATAATATAATCAATATGATGGATGGTCAGGTAATTCGTTCAAGTTAATCCAGTGTTATCTGTTGCTGGCCTGATTCACCAATTCAGTAGTGGTTTAATAATAATTATACTCATGTTCTATCATCTTTTCATTTATTGACTAGAATAGAGATTCTTCCTTTCTTTCTTTTTTCCTTTCTTTCTTTCTTTCTTTTTTGCATGTATCTGTCCAGTTTTCCCAATACCATTTATTGAAGAGACTGTCTTTACTTCATTGCATGCTCTTGCCTCCTTTGTCAAATATTAATTAACCATAACAGCATGGGTTGATTCCTGAGCCCTCTATTCTGTTCTGTTGGTTAATATGCCTATTCTTGTGCCAGTACCAGGCTGTTTTGATTACAGTGTATTGTAGTATAGTTTGATATCTGGTCTTTTGATCCCTCCAATTTTGTTGTTCTTTCTCAAGGTTGCTGAGGCTATTCAGCGTCCTTTTGAGTTCCATATAAATTCTTGGAATATTTGTTCTATATCTGCAATATATGCCATTGGTATTTTAATAGGGATTACTTTGACTCTATAGATGTATGTATGTAGTATGGACATTAATTATGTTAATTCTTTCAATGCATGAATATGGTATATGCATCCACTTATTCATATCTTTCTCTATTTTCTTTAACAATGTCCTATAGTTTTTTGAGTATAAGATTATTATTGAGAGATATTTATTGCCATTTTTTCTTTATACCTATCATTACTCACTCTATTTCTCCTCCTTCTTTAGGTATACCCTTTAAAAGTTTTTCTTGCAATGCTAGTTTGGTGGTAATGAACTTCTTTAGCTTTTTATTTTACCTGGGAAGATCTTTAATTTGCCTTCAATTTTAAATTACAGCCTTACTGAATAAAGTAGTCCTGGGTGCAGGTTCTTGCTTTTCATTACTTTGAATACTTAGTCTCAATCTCTTCTGGCCTGAAGTGTTTCTGTTGAGAAATCAGCTGACAGCTTCATTGCAACTCCCTTTTAGGTAATTCTCTCTCTCTTGGTACCTTTAAGATTCTCTCTTTGTCTTTAACTTTTTCCATTTAAATTATGATGTGTCTTATATGGGTTCATCTTGATTGGGACTCTCTGTACTTCCTGAACCTGTGTAACTTTTTCCTTATCAGGTTAGGAAATTTTTCTGTCACTGTTTCTTTAAACACATCCTCTATCTTTGATCACTTTCTTCTCCTTTTGGTCTACCTATGATGTGGATGTTGTTAAATTTCATGTTGTCCCAAAAAACCCTTAAGCTATCCTCAGTCTTTTTAATTTTTGCTGCTCTTATTGGGTGTTTTTTTCTACCTTGTCTACCAAATTGCTGATTCAATCCTCTACTTCATCCCACCTACTTTTTACTCGTGTATTCTTGATATTATGCTTCATTTATGACTGGTTCTCTTTCAGGATTTCTGTCCTTTTGCATGTTGCTGTAGTTTTCACTAAGTTACTTGAACATCCTTATAACCATTACTTTGAACTCTGTATCTGATAAGTTGCTTGCCTCCATTTCATGTAGCTCTTTTTCTGGAGATTCCCCCTCTTCTTTCATTTGTGGCCTATTTCTTTGTATTCCCATTTGGCTGTCTCTGTGTGTTTGCTTGCATATATTAAATGGAATTACTATGACTCCCAGTCTTCATGAGATGGCTTTATGTACTAAGTGTCTTATAGGTTCCACTGTTGCAGTCTCCTTGATCTCCTAGCTGGGTGCTCTAAGAATGTCCTTTGTGTGGATTATGTTGTAATTGGGTCTTGATTGCTGTTGGCCCATTTGTGGGTGAGATTAATCCTCAGGCTGGCCGATTGTGATGCTCAACCCTGACAATGGCATGCAAGTTGGTGTACAGGTGCAATCTCAAGGTGTCTTGTTGGGCTCAGTGGCACAATCTTCCAGATCACTTGAACTCCATGTTCTAGCAATGTCTCTTGAGGATATGTGCACCCCTTCTTTTATTTGACTCTTGATTGCTGTGGCCCTTGCATGGTTGGAGTTAACTCTTTAGTTTAGGTGGCTATAGGGGTAAACCTTGATTGTCATGTATTTGACACAGTTCAAGGCTGCCTCCTAAGTCGGGGTTGTTCCCAGGAGGGTCTGATGCCTGCTGGGATCCCCCTTTGGGTGTGCCATTTGTGTGGCTAGTTGGGACAAGCTCTGGTGTGGTCTGAAGCCAAACCCTGGTTGCATTGGCTCTGGGTCCACTGGAGTGGGTTTCAGGTGCAGCTTGCTGCCAGTCACTGTGTTTGTGTCTACCAGACCTTCATGTGCTTGGAAGGAGCCAGTCTTTTCAAAGAAGCAGCTCTTGGTTTCATTGATCTTTTGAATTGTATTTTTAGACTCTATTTTGTTTATTTCTGCTCTGACCTTTGGCATTTCCTTTGTTCTACTCACTTTGGGCTTTGTCTTTATTATTCTAGTTCCTTTAGGTGTAAGGATATATTGTTTATTTGGTATATTTCTTGTTTTTCTTTTTCTTTTTTTAGGTAGGCCTCTGTGCTGGAAACTGATCATTGTCCCACTAATAGAGAGATGTGGACAGGGAATTCAGAAGGCTGGTCAACCTTAATTGCTCTGAAAGGTTGGAGCTAATCACTCATTGTTTAGTTGAGACATTTAGGTAGCTAAAGTAACCTCCACCTGTTAGTCTTATGTGAACGCTTGCTAATTGGCTATTATTGTAATTTCTTGCCTAAAGGATATGAGTGTATCCCATAACTTTAATAAAAGGGATAGCAAAGCCAGAGCGGGGTATTGTTCTCCCTCTAGAGGTGGACCCCCACCTGGCCCCCAATATTCCCAAATTAATACTTTTCTAGTCTCTTTCATTTGTGTGAGGCCTTCTCCAGAACCTGAACCCTGAACCTGAACCCTAAACCACACGGGACATGAAAGAGGTTCCCACATCTCTGTTTTGCTATGCAGTTCTCTCTTAGAATTGCTTTCCCTGTGTCACATAAATGTTGAATTATTGTGTTTTTTTACTACTATTTGTCTTAAGGTATTTTGATCCCCACCCCCTTGAGCTCATTGTTAACCCATTCATTGTATAGTACTATATTATTTAGCCTACATGAACTTATATGGTTTTCTGTTTTCTTGTAATTGATCTCTACTTTCACACCACTGTGATTAGAGAGGGTGCTTGTGTGACTTGAATCTTTTCGATTTTATTGAGACTTATTCCGTGATATGTGCTGAATAATGTTCCATGTGTACTTGTAAAGAATGTATTATATTCTGTTGCGTTGGGATGAAATGTTCTACCTCTGAGCCTGGAAAGAGTTTCTCACCTAGCACGCCATTTAGCTAGACCTTCTTAATTGGATTTAAAATTTGTCATAAAATCTTATTTCCAAGTACTAAAACAGTACTCAGAGTAGTGGCGACAGTCTGCATGGAGATAAGAAGTTTCACTGTTATAAGCCCTTCACCCCCTTGATATGTCTACGAAGGACCCCAAACTCACCCATAACCCATTTTTCTCTAAGGAACATGCACCAGGTTCTCCAACTAACCCCACAGAATCTTTCTATAAGTGTTCCAATCACTAAGTCACCCTCATACTTTTCCCCCTATTTCCAATACACCCCAAATCCACTTGCCAAGACATCTCTGGTTCTGAGCAAAAATCCACCTCCTTGTTGGTTTCCCCCAGCTGATTATATAATGTTCTCTGATACCCTGATGTTCTTGAGCCCACCCTGAATCCCCCAACAAGTGCCGAAGCCCCATATCTACCACAAAGATTCATGTTCTGCTCAAGAGTCTCCCCCACAATAACCCCCTCAGTGTCCACAGTCCATCCCCCAAATTCTGTCCTCCCCCAAAATTCTGCCCTCATGTTTCCCCAGAGTTCCTCCTTCAGTCCAGGTCTCCCAGAACCCATATCTATCCCCAAAGGATACCATATTCTGAGACCCCAAACCCTCAGGGTAGTCCCCATTGCTTTCAGCCCCAGAAATACTTCTACATGAACTTTCTCACAGTGCACCTTCTGACCCTGTTCCTCAGCCTCTCAAATCCTCCCAAAGGCTCCACCCCCAGGACCATCCCAGGATGACCCCACTAATGCCCTCGGCCATCTCCTGTGTTCTCACCCTCAAAGACTCTCCCAGGATTACGCATGATGAGCATCCAGAACACCCCACCCTGGAGTTTCAGACCTAATCCTGAGCCCTATCCCTTTAGTAAGACACCTTTAACAGTGATGTTCTGAAGGGCTTCTCGGCCCATTGTGGCCTGGGGCAGATACCCCAGATGGGGTTTCCACCTGAACAGTGGCTCTCTCCCCCATCCCTCATTAGGTCGCCAGGGGCCAACTGTTCTGGGCTGTCTCTCCCTAACTCACCACATTCCATTAGTTCATTCTAAGTTTACTCCATCTCTCCAGATCTCATTAAGCCTGCTCCTTCAACACCAAGGTCCCTGCCTTAAGGACACCCTTCAAGCCCTCTCCTTCTCCATACTGTCTCTACAAAGGCCTAGAGTGGGAGTCTAGCCTCTCAGGATGGGGACGTTTGGCACTCTTCCCACAGGGTACCCTGGTCCCCACTCCTTTCTGTACCCTTGTTCTCAGCCACACTGGGCCCCTGCTGGAGGCAGGGCTCTCTGCCATTACATCATCCAGCCCACCTAATCTCAGGATTCCCCACCCAGCACCCTGGACATATCCTCCCAGTTGATCAACAAAATAAGAAGGAGCTGCCAGAGCTTATTTATGTTCATATTCTATATCCTCTTGCCCCAGTCCAAAGAATCATTCATTGCTTCATTCATTTAACCAGTCAATATTTAATGAGCATCTCTCACAAGCTCTCTTTTTTTCTGTTTCTCTCCCTCTCTCCCTCGTTTTCCAGCACTTGCTTTTCCAGAGTGAAAACTCCTTTATTTGTGGAGCATGGAGGTCACCCCACCCATCCCCCACATCTACCATCAGAAAATGGGTGTGTGTGAGGGCCCTAGTTATTCCCATGTGCCATGCCCCACTGTGTCCTGAGGACTGACAGGGCTCTAATCCCATTCTTGACAGAGGGTAGTCCTCAGCTGGTGGGGGGGGAGGACCCCATAGTCAGGCCCAAATATGCAGGTCACAAATATGCAGGGTTTGACCCCCCTGTCTCACCTCTCCACCAGGCCAACAGCTTCAATCTGCAGAATCAGCAACAACCCACAGGAGGTTACAAGGTAGTGAAGGGAAACGTCTCCTTCCTTCCACAAGGGGGCATAATCTCCAAGCTCAAGACAAATAAGGCATGGCATTTAGAACCACAATGAGGGCAGCAAACCACACATGCCAGACTTCAAGTGAGACCCACTCCACACCACGCTGTCAGACACACACACACACACACACACACACACACACACGGAAGGGATGTGGGACAGCCTGTGATGCTACAGGAAGTGAGGAGGATGCAGAAACCCCCACAACCCGTAGGCTGCTGGGTAGACTGTCATTTAGAACAGACTAAGGTTCCCCGGACTCCAAACCTTATCGGGGGTAGAAATGTCCTCTACAACCCTCAGGTTTTGTGCCATCATATCTGCATATTCCCAGGGATGGGGAGCTCACAACCTCAAGTATTCTGTTAGAAATCACACCTCCTCTATACCCTCTGCCTGTCAACCCCCCACCCTGAGCACTGAGAGCACTAAAGACCCCGATCTTCCTCCCTCATGCCCACACACATCCCTCGAGCCTGATCTCTTTGCGTGGATTATGGGACCTTCTTGGCCCTGCTGTGTGCCTTTCTGTCCTGCTGGGGCATGAAGCAATGGCAAAAGTGTGGGCCCCACATTTTGTACCACAAAAATATGGTTTAGGGGATCTGTGAATGCCAAGGTGATAAGAAGTGGACTTGTGATGGTTAATTTTATGTGTCTACTTGGCTATGCCAGGTGCCCAAATGTTTGATAAAAGGCCAGTCTAGGTGTTGCTGTGAAGGTATTTTTTTAGATGAATTAACATTTAAAACATTTATACTTACCTGGCAGGGGAGATACCATGACCACGAAGGTGGTTTTCCCAGGGAGAGGCTTATCCATTGCACTCTGGATGTGCTGACCCTTGCAATTCCCCAAATGTGGAAAACTCGACTGCATAATTTGTGGTAGTGGGGAAACTGAGTTTGTGCTCTCCCCTAAAAAAAATAATAAATAATAATAAATAAAATAAAAATCATTTGAGTAAAACAAATTATCCTCCACAATGTGGGTGGGCCTCATCAAGTCAGTTGAAGGCCCTAATAAAACAAAAACTGACCTTGCCCAAGGAAGGAGGACTTCTGCCAGCAGACTGCCTTTGAATTCCAACTGCTATTTCTCCTGGGTCTCAAGCCTGCCAGCCTACCCTGCAGATTGGACCTGTCAGCTTCTACAATTTATCTCTTTCTCTCTGCATCTTATTGTTTCTGTTTCTCTGGAGGTCCCTGACTAATAGATACGCCAAGCCCGCTGTCTACCTCAGCACCTTTACCCCTGCTATCTCCTCTACTCAGAATGCTTCTTCTCATGTCTTATTTTATCCAAGGTAGCCCCATTCTCAGTATGACACAAACCTCTGATTCTATAAAAAGATGATTAAAACAACTGACTTCATGTAAACATCCAGAAAAATCTGCAAAGTAAATATCACCCTAAACAAAAAGGACAAATTAAAAATAAATTCAATAAATCATTAGAAAAATAAAATGATAGAGTATACTATAAATAATAAAAGTAAGGGATAATGTCCATAACATATATAGTCTTTGGAAAACAATAAGAAAAATACTACAACAGTCATGAAAAAGTTATCAAAGGATACAAATCTTGAGTTCACAAAGAAAGAACAAATGATTCTTAGTCACAGGAGAAGATTCTCAACCTCATAATGAAAATGAACATTAAAACTATACTGTGATTACCATTTTTAACTCATCAGATTGGCAAAGATCAAAAGGTTTGATAACAAGTCGTGTAGGTGAGGCGGTGGGAAAATTGGCAGCATCTTACCGTGATGATGAAGAAGGAAATTGGTACAAATCCTGTGCAGGACAAGTTGCAATATCTACTTAAATGACAAATTCACACACCTTCTGACACAGCTATCACACCTCCAGGAATTTCTCCTTCAGACACAATCACTCTTATGTGAAATTACTTAAGTGCAGCTATCCAGTGAACACTGAAGCACACACAGCAATATCATGGGTTTTCATGAGAAAGGATTATATAAATTTCATTAAGACATAGAGAAAGCTACACATCTGTGAAAAAGAAACCAGAAAGCTGTGTTCACTGATATGGAGTGATCGCCAAGATATATTTTAAGTAAAAAGAAGAAAGAGGAGGAGAAAAAGGAGGAGGAGGAAGATAAGAAGTCTTGGAATGATCTGTTATTATTTATGTAAAAATAGGAACAAATGGATGTGTAGATATTTTTTGAAAGGCCTAGATCAGTGGTCGCCAAACTCATTAGTCACAGAGCCAAATATCAACAGTACAACGATTGAAATTTCTTTAGAGAGCCAAATTTTTAAACTTAAACTTCTTCTAATGCCACTTCTTCAAAATAGACTTTCCCAGGCCATGGTATTTTGTGGAAGAGCGACATTCAAGGGGCCAAAGAGCCACATGTGGCTCTCAAGCTGCAGTTTGCCAACCACGGGCCTAGACTATTTCAGGAAGATCTCACAAGAAACCTGAATAGTGGCTGCTTCTATTATAGTTTCTAAGATTTATTTCATTATTACACACAAAGAAGCAATCATTTTTAGACATTTCCTCTAACTGCTGCCTCCTATGAAAATTTAATACTGCAGATTCATTGTATACCTTTTTATATATTTTATGTATATCTGCACTTTATACATAAAAGCCTATTTTTTTGCCCACTACCAGAACAATTGCTTACCCTCTTGGCGGGTGATGACACCCCCATTGAGGACTAGGGGTCATCAGAGGCCTAGGCATGGAGGTGGGCAGGAGATTCTCACTGCTTGCTCTTTTGAATTATTGGAATTTAAAATCATGTGAATGTATTTTTTAAAATATGGATGTTTACTTAAGTTTTTCTGGCATCACTATGGCAGCTCTGTTTTCTTCCCTCTCCCTAGCTGTGCTCATCTGACTTCCGTTTGATTCCTTGACAATGGATGGCATCTCCTATCTCAGCTATGAGTTTGGGGAGAGCACGGACCCCGTGTGTATCATTTACCTGGCACGCAGCCACGCCCAAAAAAGGTTTGCTTAGTGACTGAATAAATGAGCCACAACATTGGCTGAGCTGAGAGGAATCAGAGAAGATTGGATTTGAGTCATGCCCCGTCACATGCTGTGTGACTTGGACAAGTGACCTGGCCTCTCTGAACTTTACTCAATACGTGTAAAATGAGGGCAATATGAGTGCTCACTTCAGGGGGCTTTATGAAGATTAAGCAAGATCACACAGGCCTCTGGGAAGTATGGAAGGACACATCTCACACTGCGGGTGTATTGGTGGCTGTGACTGGAAGGAGGGGTGTGGTTCACATTTACCCTGTATATTTATGCATTGTTTGAAAGTTTCGCAGTGCAGATGACTACAAGGAAATAAATTTTTTAAAACTATTTTGAGTGATGAGCAAAATGGACTTGCTCAGTAGACAGTAAGTGCCAAATAGATGGGGGTGAGGCTGCTATTTTGACTAGAGAGTGCCAAATAGTATCCCAAGTCGCCAGCCAACCACTGCCACTGAGACCCTCCCCCAAGAGTTTAAGCAGAGAGAGGACCCACTAAGTCACCTCCCAGACCTCGCCCCAGATCCAGATCCCCTGTTCTTTGGCGGGACCCAGGAGATGAAATATTTGGGACAGACAGGTCATTCCACCAGGCACATCACAGATTGGGTGGAGATTAAGGTCTGCTGAGTGATACAGGGCCCAAAAGTGCAGTGTCAAAGCTTGTCTTCATTTTAATAATTGACAGCTTATTTATCATGAAATTTTTATGATTATTTTGGCTTTTTATTTATTTTTATTTAAAAAATATATATATATTATTTTTATTTTTTTTACAGAGAGGAAGAGAGACGGATAGAGAGTTAGAAACATCAATGAGCAAGAAACATCGATCAGCTGCCTCCTGTACACCTCCCACTGGGGATGTGTCCGCAACCAACGTACATGCCCTTGACCAGAATCAAACCTGGGAACTTTCAGTCCGCAGGCCAACGCTCTATCCACAGAGCCAAACCAGCTAGAGCTAATTTGGCTTTTTAAAGTATTGCATTGATGCCAGGGACTTGGGGGAGGGACCATCATGGAATCCTACACTTCCAAAGGGGGAATTGAATGGTATGGAGATAATCTCAATCCAAGTCATCGCACAGAAATATTATTTAATTTATAAGCCTGGAGATCAAGTGCACAGCATGGTGAACAAAGACAACATTATTGTACTGTGGTCATCAAGCTATATGAGACTAGAGCTAAATTACTAAAAATAAAAGATAATTATAGAATGTGGTAGAGGTGCTAATTATCCCTACTATGACAATCATCTGACAACATATAAATGTGTCAAATTACAAGTGGTGCCCCTTAAATTTAAACATGGTCATAGATCAAATATATTTCAACTAAAAAAGGAAAGAAACAAATATTCCCCTTACATTTTGCTCAGGGGAATGCCTTGCTTACTGGCTCTAATCCAGCCCATGGACACAGACTGGAGGAGCTGAGCCAGTTTGCAGGAGGCGGGCCCAGCGGGGAGAGACCTGAAGATCAGGCTCCTGGAGACTATGGTCCAGGGCTCCTCAAGAGGGGAAGCCACAGGGCATGGTCTCCATGGAACCCAGGAAATCACTGACACCACTGCCCCCAACTGGGGTGGAGCACCCACCCAGTCCTCTGCCTCAGGAGCAATAGGGACCCGGCCAACAGGCCAACATCTCACCTCAGCACAGCGGATTCAACCCAGCCCAGGAGAGGGCAAGTTTCATTCTGACAGGGAGGGAATTCTGGTCTGAGCAGGATCTTATACACATACATACACACCACCTACCCCCTCACCCTCAGCTGTCACCTGGGCCTTCTGAAACTTTGTGGGACACGTGTGGCTGCCAGATATGGAAAAGTAAAGGGAGGGGAGGCTGGGCCTGGTGACAGAGTTCAAGATTAGGAGCTAATTGATTTGCCCAGAGCCACACTGATGACCAAGCCACTGGACAGTGAGTGAAAAACCTAAGGCCCAGCCCACCTGGCTGGCAGTTTTCCGGAGGTGGGTCATCTCACCTCCTGGGCCTCAGCTCTTCCATCCCCTTCCCCAGCCCATGCCTCCCCCCAGTCCAGGTTGTGACCCCCATCCCTCCATGGGCACCTACTATTCCCCCTCCCCTTTCTTGTCTGTCCCACATTTGGGAACCCGTGAATCTCTTCTGCAAAAAGAGAATCTGACCACACCCCTCCCCTGTTCAATATCCTTTGATGGCTCCCCATGCCTGGTTCTAAACAGTTTCCCCCAAACCCCACTGACCACTGACCCAAAGCCTGCCCACTCCATGGCTCCCTTGGCAGTCTGCAAACCACTCCCACACGCCTCTTTCTGTCCCTGGAAGTCAGCACTTTCCCTCTCGCCTCAGGGCCTTTGCATGAGCTATTCCCTCCACCTGAGACTAATGCCCCACTCAGGCGGCAGGGAGAGAAATCTGTTTATGGCGCTTGTTGAATAGAAATAAACATATTGTAAGTCAAGTATTCAGGAACTCCCCTTACTCTTAAAGGAAGTAGGTTTCTCCTTGTGGAAGTAACAGAGGCTGATGGGCTGTTTTCAGTCTCCCAGCTTCCAGTTCACCCTCAGGGGACCCACACCCATTTATAGTGCCTTCCTTGGGGCTCCTAGGCCAGGTCAGGTTACCCCATCTCACAACTTGGTGACTCTGTTTCATCAGTAGCTCTCATTTATGGACCTTCCAAACTTCTCTCTCTCTGCCCATTCTGGCTGCTTCACACACAAATAGATAAATAGATAAATAAATAGATAAAGATATAGATATGTAATATATAACATATTATAGATATACAATATATAGATATAATTATATATCTCTATATCTATAGATTAATATAAATATTATTAGATATATGTAAATCGATATATAGAGCTGTCTATATACCCTTTTATATCTACACTAGAGGCCTGGTGCACAAAATTTGTACCTTTGGGGGGGTCCCTCAGCCTGGCCTGTACCCTCTTGTAGTCTGAGAACCCTCAGGGGATGTCCAACTGATGGCTTAGGCCCAATTGATAGGGAGCAAGCCTAAGCCATCAATTGGACATCCTTAACACTGCTGTAGAAGTGGGAGAGGTTCCCACCACTGCAGCTGCACTCACCAGCCGAGGGCCCAGCTTCTGTCTGAGCCACGCTCCCCCTGTGGGAGTGCACTGACCACCAGGGGGCAGCTCCTGCATTGAGCATCAGCACCCTGGTGGTCAGTGTGCATCATAACGACCAGTCATTCGGCCGTTTGGTCGATTTGCACATTAGTCTTTTATTATATAGGATATAGATATAGAGTGAAATAGAGAGAACTATACATTTATAATTGATGGTCCTGGCTTGTTTGGCTAAGGCAGTGGTCGGCAAACTGTGGCTCGCAAGCCACATGTGGCTCTTTGGCCCCTTGAGTGTGGCTCTTCCACAACATACTACAAACAGGCGCACACATACAGTGTGATTGAAACTTTGAGGCCCACGCGCAGAAGTCAGTTTTCGGCTCTCAAAAGAAATTTCAATCTTTGTACTGTTGATATTTGGCTCTGTTGACTAATGAGCTTGCCAACCACTGGGCTAAGTGAATAGAACATTGGCCTGCAAACCTGCAAGTTTAGTTCTGGTCAAGGGCACATGCCCGGGTTGTGGGCTCGATCCCCAGTGTGGGGCGTGTAGGAGGCAGCCGATCAATATTCTCAGCATGAATGTTTCTCTCTCTCTCTCTCTCTCCCTCTCTCTCTCTCTCTCTCTCTCTCTCTCTCTCTCTCTCTCTGAAATCAATGAAATATATATATTTTAAAAATTATAATTGATAAATAGGTAGATGACTGATAGGTAATAGAGTGATATAAAGGCAAATTAGATAGATATATAAATAGATAGATGATAGATAAATAGCAGGATAAATAATAATTAAATAGTTAGATTCATTCACCCATGGTTTACCTGTGTCAAGGCCATTTCAAAATTCCCATTCTTTGCCTCATAACTGATTAGCTGAGCTGCTTGTCCCCACTGACTAATCAGAACAACTAACTGAGCTTTGGTTAAGCTCCTCTCCTTCCTCCAGACTTCTGAACTTAGCACCCCCACCCCGCACCCCAGCCAGCAGACAGCCCCTCCTGAGGACAGGCAGTACAGGGGTGAACATCCTCTGATGGCTGTCCCATCCCCCATCCCTCATCCCCATCCCCATCCTTTCATCCCACCTTCCACACCTGGTTCTTCCCTGCCTTGTCCCCTCCACTCTATTAAAATGAATAAATAAAAAAGGCTTTTGCCCTAACTCTGGAGAGGCCTGCAGGCTCCTATCAGAGCTCTCGCTGTGGCACAGCCCTCTCCTCTACCCTGGCAGAAACCTCTGACTAAGGCCACTGGTACTTTATTCACAGCCACAGGGAGTATTTTGGACTTTTTCAAGAAGCAAGAGGGAGCATGGGAGGGCTGAGAGCAGGGAAGGGGCCTGGTGAGGGCAACCCAGTGGGTTGGGGGGTGGGAGGAGGGCTGAGGAGAGCTGGCAGCCCAGGTGGGAAGTGGGTGGATTCAAGCTGCATTTTGGAGGGCAAGGGGGCAGAAGAATGAGAGTTAGTTGTGGGTCTCTAGGGGTCCCCAAACCTTGGGCACAATCATTTCCAAGAATTTTGTAGTTTGTGGCAAGAACAGCCAAAGAAGGAGGCTCAGATGAGGAGGGGAGAGTAAGGTTGGGGCCCGGGGTGTGTGTGTGGTGAGGACCCCAGGATACACATCCATCAGGGAGGCTTCGAACCATAGAACATCAGAGCCTGACTGGGGAAACTGAGGCACAGAGCCTCTCAGTGCCCTGTCTGAGGCTGTCCAGTGTGTCCGGGCCAGCGCTGGAATTCGAACCCAGGTTCCCTGCCTCTCAGACCAGCTGATCCCACTGCTCTCTCCTGCTTCCTGAGGAAATGGGATTTGAGTGACTCCTGGGTTTGACAGGGGACGGGAGTGAGGGCATTCTGAGTGGAGGCACAGCAAGAGTAAAAGTGTGGAGGCCGGGGCAAGGGAAAGCAAGAGGCAGGAAGTGGGTAAAAATAGCAGCAGCATGAATCAGGGCCTCCTACCTGCCAGAGGCTATGCTGTGTGCCTGGCAGGAACTATTGTCTTTATTCTGCAGGAGGGAAACTGAGGCCCAGAGAAGTGACACAAAGGCCTCAGAAGCAGTGCAGAGCCCTCTCCCATGTGTCTGTGGACCCAGGCTCAGAGGGGGGCAGGTGTATCCTTTGTCCCTTTCACATCTCCCACCCAGGCCCCAAGACAGGAAGACAGTGGCCAGGACAGCCCAGCCAGAGAGAGGAGGAGGGGCCACGCCAAGCCACAGGTGGGATTTCTCAGAATTTACAGTATGATGGGGGCGGGGAGGCTGGGGCTGCCCCCGGCACCTGCACAGCAGCTGGGAGAGAGCCAGCAAAGGGGGACTCCGTCTCTGAGCTTAGACTCACACCTGTAGGCTTATGAGAGGGGGCTCCCCTCTTTCCCATTTGTCAGCTCCCTTGAGCCTACAGCCCCCAGGACAGGGCATTGGGGGCTCCATATGGGGAGATATGAAGGGCCCCTTGCACACCCAGGCTCTATCATATGTGTGCCTATGTGTGTTTCATGCTTCCACTCAGGCCCCAAGCTCACATGTGTACATGCATGTGTCATTTCACACATGCACAGATGGGAGTGTGTGTGTGTGTGTGTGTGTGTGTGTGAGTGTGTGTGTGATCCCCACCCTGCCAGGCCCAGACACATTACCTCCAGCCACCCCCATTCCCTTAAGGTCCTGTGTCCACTCTGGGACTGACAGGGGCTCATCTCCTTCCACCTCTCCTCAGCACCTGTGCCTAGTTCCCTCATCTCTCTCTCAGATGGCCACCTGTCCTCTGTGCATGGCAGACTCATTTAAAAATATATATTTTATTGATTTTTTTACAGAGAGGAAGGGAGAGGGATAGAGAGTCAGAAACATTGATGAGAGAGAACATCGATCAGCTGCCTCCTGCACACCCCATATTGGAGATGTGTCCACAACCAAGGTACATGCCCTTGACCAGAATCAAACCTGGGACCCTTCAGTCCACAGGCCAATGCTCTATCCACTGAGCAAAACCGGCCAGGGAAGAAGACTCATTTTTTAACATTTAAATCATATATCAAAGTTTGCATTTTAAAGTGCACAATTCAGTGGCACTTCGTGCATTCACAAGGTTGTTCAACCACCACCTATATCTAGCTCCAAAACCTCTCACCCCAAAAGGAAACTCAGGACCGATTTAGCAATCCTGCCCCTTCCCCCTGCCCCCAAAACCACCGACCTGCTTTCTCTCTGTGTGGATTTATCTCTTCTGAATAGTTCATAGAAGTGGAATCAGGCATCATATGGCCTTTTTCACTGGCTTCTTTCACTCAAGTTTGCCAGATCTTGTTCAAATGTTTCTGCCTCTGAGGGACCTTCCTTGACCTCCCCCATCCCTGAATGCCCCAGGCCAGTGGTCGGCAAACTCATTAGTCAGCAGAGCCAAATATCAACAGTACAACGATTGAAATTTCTTTTGAGAGCCAAATTTTTTAAACTTAAACTTCTTCTAACGCCACTTCTTCAAAACTGACTTGCCTAGGCCGTAGTGTTTTGTGGAAGAGCCACACTCAAGGAGCCAAAGAGCCACATGTGGCTCGAGAGCCACGGTTTGCCAACCACTGCCCCAGCCCTCTGCTTCATAAGCTCATGTCTCTCAGCAGCATATGGCATAACCCTGACATATCTGTCCATTCAGTGGTTATCCATCTCTGTCTGAAAGCATAGGCTCAGGAGGGCAAGGAATTGGTTTCATTCTCTCAGAAAGTGGTGAATAAATGAAAGAATGAACGAGGAATGAATGAAGGACCCATGTGACACCCTCCTTTTTTCCTTGTCTCCCTCTGTCCCATCATGTGGTCCCTGGATCTTTGTCGAATCTCAGGTACAATTCAACAACATTTAGCCCTCAGCTACTGTGTGCCGGGTCCTGTACCAATCTCCAGGGCTCCCTGCCCCTGTGACATCTTCATCCTCGAGGTGGAGACAGACTACCAATCCTGGGGACACGGGATGTAACTGCTGTCAAAGTCATTACTCGGAAGACCAAAGGTTCATACCCAACTCATTTATTTATTCAACAAATATGTATTGAACAACTACTATGTGTAGCATCGGCAGACATAACCACAAGTATGTTAGAGCGGATGTTCATGGAAAGCCTTTCCTTAGGAAGTAGCACGTGAGCCAAGACCTGAGTATGGGAAGGGAGACTCCTGTAAAGGCTGAGGATGTTGACACGGATTACTAGACAGAGGACTTCTAGACTTAGTGGGGGGTGATCACATTGTAAGGTATAAAAATATCTAATCTCTAGCTGCACACCTGAGACTAATGTCACTTATAGGGTATAGTATACCAGCTATACTTAAATAAAACTAACTTTTAAAAATTAAAATAGAAAAGACGGAAGGAAAAGCATTGCAGCAGAGAGAGCAGCAAGCAAGAATACGAGGCCGAGAAGCAGTTCCGGGAAAAGAAAGTTGGCCATGATGCCGGTGCAGTGATGAGAAAGGAAAGAGCCCATTTGCCACTGCCTCTGTGATGTTAGGCGAGGTATGTAACCGCTCTGACCCTCAGTTTACCCACCTATGAATGAGGATAATTATAATGAAGCCTTTTGCAGAGGATGAAACGAAGTCCAAGGCACTGGCACTGGCCCAGACCAGGTGGCGGGAAAGGAGGCCACTTGTCCCAGGTGACAGACAGACCGTGGTGTTCACGGTCACTGTGGGGCAAGGGTGATTCTCTACCTCCCTCTCACCCTGTGGTCTTTCAGGCTGTCCTCCGCACTGCCACAGGCTGGAGACGCCTTATCTCCAGTTCATCTCCCTCCGGCTCTTCCTGTTTAGCTGAACCCACCCTCCCACGCTTATCCAAAATGGCTGTTTAGCGGAAGGGGGCTTTCTGAAGAAGAGAAGAGAAACATCTGTCTTTTCCTTCCATGATTACACCGCACGGAGCAGCTTTACCTGCCCCTCCCTCATATCTCAGACCCAGGCAGGGGCAGGGACTGGATGAGCACTTTGCTCAGGGGCCTGTGGGGGGTGAGTGACAGCAGCCCTGTGGTCAGTCACCACCTTCCTCAGATGGTGAGCCAGCTCTCCTGTGCTTGTGGGGTGCATTTACTTATTTTTGACTCAGCCTCACACACACACACAGGATAGAGTGGGGGTCGGAGGGGAAGGGACAGTTACAGGAGAACTATGCTCAGAAACTCCCCGGCACCCCCATCTCACTCAAACAGGAAGACAGAGTCCTCACCTGGACCCACAGGCCCTGCATGGCCTGCCCCCCCCCCCCATCACCTCCCTGTCTTTACTCCTCCCTCTCTCCCCAGCCAGAAGGGTCTCCTCCATCTTTCTCCAACTGGTTGGGCACTTTACACAGACTGTTCTCTCTGCCTACTGAGTCCTCTTCCTCCAGCACATTCTTCGCTCCCTCAAGTCTCAGCTCAAAGGTCACCTTCTCAGCAAGGCCCTTCCTGGCCTCTTTAATTCTTATAACCCACCCACCATTACCTCTCCCTTGTCCCCTACTTCTTTATTCTCCTTGACACTTACCCCACAGATTTTCCTATGCTTTTTTTCTGTCTCCCACACTGGGCTGTAAGCACCACAGAGGTAAGGACCACATCCATTTTGTTCACTGTTCTCTCCTCAGTGTCTGAGTCACAATATACCATCAGTAAATATTTGCTAAGTTGATAAAGGAATTTTTAGAATAAATGAATGAATTGCTATTATGGTCGAGCCAGAAATGTAGCTCTGAGCCCCCCTGGTAGGCAAAGCAAAAAGAGAAATAGGATTACATTTACCATGAGAATAAAGCAACCCAGTTCACAGGGAAAGCCCTGTGCCAACCCATTTATGTACTTCTTCTCGTGTACTCTTCATAAGAAGTCTCTCAAGGGAGACTCAGTGATGTGTGCAGGACCGTGAAGCCAGGTGGAATCCTGCCCAGCACCTGAACCATCTGCTAAACACTAAGCCAACTTTTACCAACCAGGATTATAAAAATATCCTGGTTGCTAGTAAAAAGTGCGTATTTCAAGGCCTAGAAAGTCTGAATTCAAGTGCGTATTTCAAGGCCTCGAGGTCTGTAATTAAATCACCTAGAGGTCTATGTGATTCTTTCGATCAGAGAAGTTTGAATGATGACACTTCATACAATAGAATAAAAGAGAGACGGAAATGTGAAATGCCTAAATGTGAAAAGCAAAACTTTAAAACATTTATAGAAACATTTAGGAGACTATCTTTATGACTTTGAGACATGGGAGGATTCTTAAACAAGACAAAACTATACATATCATCAAAGATTGATGCATTTGGCTATATCTGATTTTCCAACTTTTGTACAACAAAACACAACAGGAAGGAATAAAATGAAAAGGCAAGTTAAAAAAATGATGTTCATAAGTGACAAAGGATGTATATCTAGAATATATAAAGAACTCTGATAAATCAATAAGAAAAAGGTAAATATCCCAGCAGGACAGGCAATTATAGATGAGGAGACCCAAGTGGCCAACCAATTTTGGCAAAGATGTTCAACAGGTTAAAATCATTTTACACACTGGATTGTCAAAAGTCAAACAGTCCATCAAAACCTACTGTTGGCAAAAATTAAACTTCTTTTACAAGGGACTATAAATTGGAAATACCAATTCAGGCTGCACCTGTTTTGGGAAATGAATTTTATTGAAACACAGCTCCACACACTTGTTTCCACATTATCTATGGCTTTCAAGCAACAATGACGGAGTGAAGTAGATACAACAGTGGCTGTCTGTCCCACAGAGCGAAAACATATTCCCTTTCTGACCCCCATAAAGAAAAAGTTTGCCAGCCCTGCTCTGAACTGACCACTAGGAATCCTTGTCTACTGCGCATATGGATCTCCCGGGGATCTTGGTAAAATGCAGGTTTTGACTCTTCAGTCCTAAGTGGGGCCTGAGATCTTTCACTCCTAAAAAGCTCCCAGGTGGGGCTGTGGCTGCTGGTCTGTGGGCCATGATTTGAGTAGCAAAAATCCAGGGAACACAGGATTCAGCCAGGATGTCTCTGTGAATCCTTATTGACAAGACAGAGAATGTGGCCTCATCAGCTCCTTCAACTCATTTTCTGTCTGCCCCTGACATCACCAGAGATGATGCAGACTCCCATTCAGGGTTTATCGCACCCTTTACAATGGCTAGACAGACCCAAAGCTAAGTGGATAAAGGAATTAGGAAGAAAGGTCATGTATTCACAGCCAAAGAGATCTCACCAGCCTTCAAGGGTGGGTGGAAGAGGATAAGGTTGGCACAATGCCTTAAAATGTAGCCCCCTAGTCAATCATGATTGTGGCAGACATATCCTGAGGGGCCAGTGGATACTGCAGGGTGGGGCATGGCACTGGAGTCCTTTCATCAGCTGCCAGGCAACCACATGGGAGGTGGCCAGCAGCCCATTAGCTTTTGGCTGGGGACACAGAGCCCAACACCGGAGAGTAATCGATGTGTCTAGAGTGAATGTTCTAGATAGTCAGACAAGTTTCCTTTTGCAAACTCCTCGGTCTGGAGCACGTCCTCCCTTATCCATTTCCTGTCTGATACATTCTGGAAGCTCAAAAAAAATATTTCTTGATGAAATATATGCATTTGATGAATAAGAAATGATGAATATTCAGTTCCAAGAGTCATCATATTTAAAGATCACTGACAATAATAGCAAGAGCAGGCCAGATGAGGGGGATTTTGAAGAATGAGAGTACATTTCCCCAGATGATTGCACTGCTCTGGGGCTGGGCCGCTGAGCGCTTCCTAAGAAGGAAAGGAAGAGAGGGCAGTTGACATTTGTTCGGCATTTGCTGGGTCTGAAGTGTTATGCACACAATAAATGAGATTTCATATTCTCAAACCATCTGAGCAAGTGTGCTGATCTCTATTTTGCAGAGGAAAAAAACAGAGTCTCCTTCCACCACCCAAGCTGCTTTAAACTAGAGGAGGGGTGAGGGAGGGGGTTCTGAGTGACCCCCTAAAGTAAGAGCGGGATTAAGAGGTAGAAGTTGGCAAGAAGCAGGTTCTCACTCTAGAAAAGGAATGGTGTCAGGGTTTTGCAGGCAGTGAGTTCTCCATCCTAGACAAGGCAACTCCTCTCAATAGACATTGGAGGACCTTCCTGATGTGGAGATTCTATTATTTGCTTTAGGCAGACAATTCTCTGGCCTCTTGCAATTGGTGCTGGAAGGTCAAAGGGGGTGAGCGTGACCCCAAGGTGGCCAGCGCTCACTCCCCTGAGTCCATGCGGTATGAGTGTGCTGTGCCCAGACACCTCAGACACCTTGGAGACACTGGCTGGGTGGCATCACCAAAAGCACCAACCCACTCACACACCCCCAGCAGCGGATGCTACTCGGCGGCACCCACTCCCTCCTTCCCTCTCCCACTTATGGTTTAACTCTCCCCTCAGTCAGAAGCAGAGCTGCATTACAGGCTTCTGAAGGACCAACCACCAGGGATGTGAAGCATCTTTGTGTTGAGAATTGGCTCCTCGGCAACCCCAGTCTACCCCTCGGAGCTGTGAGGGCCGGCTGGGGAGAGACAGACCAGCGTCCCCCGTTCAGGCAGTACTCCTTCCTGCCTCCCCATGACACTCTTGGGGGAGGTGAGGCTCTAAGTCAAGCTTAAAAGTGGGGAGAAGGCAGCGCACTGGGGACTCCCCACCCACCTGTGTCCAGGGGCAGAGCTGGCAGCATAGGTGTTTGGAAGGGCAGGTGCTGGCTGATCCCCCATGTCTAACTGCTGCAGCTGCGACCACTAGGAATCCTTGTCTCTGGGAGTCCTCGTAGGCAAAACAGAGAAATGTGGCCTCATCAGCATCATCAACGGGAGCTTGTTTTCTGCTTCAGCTGGAGGAGGTACATGTCCTTGACCAGAATCGAACCTGGGACTCTTCAGTCCACAGGCCGATGCTCTATCCACTGAGCCAAACCTGTTGTTGAAGTTGGGCTGAAGTTGGGTCTTTTTTTAAAATCCATAATCTAATGATCTAAATCTAAAACTATATGGTTTGTTGCTGTTGTTTTAAATAGAGGGGCCTGAGTGAGAAACTGAGTTGGGATAAGGCTTTGATGAGCTCTGGGTCTCCCGGGTCCCCGGGAAACTTTTCCTGAAGATGGGCCCTTCTCCCTCCCAGTGGGAGTGTGTGTGCTGGGCAGTAAGCAGCCGGGAGAGAGGAAACTGGCCCTGCAGACACTGCCGACCTCTTCCGGTGACTCACAGTCCTGACCCAGAAGCAGCCACTGGAGTGGGTAAATTGAGCCCCAAAGTAGGTGGTAAGCGAACCACCAGGAAAACACAAGAAATGGGAGAATTGGGACCTCCCGAGACGTTCCTTCCTCCTTTGGCATGGTCCTCGGTGTGTTTCCCCCAAAACCACCATCACCACGCCCAGAACGGGAACCCCAAAGCCAGGAGGGTGTCTTCCTACTTGTCACTACGCTGGGCACAGAGGGAGGAGCACAAAGATCATAAGTGGGTGGGTGTGGGGACAAGTAAATTGTAAATAAGTGAGAGAATGAATCAATGAACAAATGATAAACGAATGAGTACAAAAATGAGCGATTAAATGAATACTGGTAAAGGAATGGAAGAGCAGATGGATGGATGGATAGATGGAAGTGAAGGAGGAAGAAAGGAAGGAAGGAAGGAAAAGGTAATTACCCAAAGCATATATTTTACAGAGGACAGGAGCCTTGGTATGATCCAAAGTAGAACCCCATACCCTCCTTCTAGAGGCCTGGTCACCGAGAAGTAGACTCCCCAACCAGCCCCTCACCCCTGCTGCTCATAGGCCTTGCCTAGTACTAGGAGCCTGTTCAAGGCCAAGACATTCACACCCCCACCCTCACCCCAGATAACCCATGCTCAGCCCCACCCCCCACCCCCTTGTAGTCCTGGCCCTGCCCAGGGAAAGCCCTCAGAGGGGTCCCTGGCCCCCCTTGCAGCCCCCAGGTGCTCTGCCACAGGCTCGGGACTTGATACGAAGTTTATGGGGCAGGGAGGGCTGAGCCAGACCCCCAGGATGGCTCCCAGGGGCGGAGCTGGCCATCCCAGATGCCAACCCCAAGGGATCAGCAGTGGGTGTGAGTAACATCTCTGAGGGCCCTGAGGCCTGGCAACCAGTTTGCACAGGAGACCATAGCCCCCAGCAGGGCCAGAGCTCAGACCTGGGTCCCCCATGCCCACCCAGGATGTGACAGCTGAAGAAGGTCTTGGCTGGGACAGCAGCTTGCAAGGCCACATCCACATCCATTCTCTTGGGGTCAGTGGGGGCAGGGTCCTGGGGGAGCCTGGAGGAAGTGGCCAGGCCAGTCCACCTGTGAGCCACTTGGCAGGCCTGGCATCCTGGAACCCCAGCGTCCAGGCAGCAGGGCCTCAAGACGCAGCCATGGGAGCCAGACAGAGATGAGAGTGGTCCAGCCCCGGGGAGGGGGTGTTCCGTCCAGGGGGACGTCCACAGCAGAGCCTGCAAGGGCAGGCTCCGGGCGCTGCCAGCGGGGGACAGGAGGCCCAGGTGACGCCTGAGCGCCCTCAGCTCAGCCCTGAGCAGAGCGTTCTCCTGGAGCACTGCGGCCAGCCTGCCCTCCAGGGCCTGGTCATTGAGGCGCCGCTTCTCCCGGGATCTCTTGGCTGCTTCGTTGTTCTTCCGCCGCTTCTCCCAGTAGACCGTGTCCTTCTTCTCTTCCGGCAGGAACTCCCGCTGCCGACGCGAGGCCGGGCCCCTGCCCCTCGCTCCCTGCAGGATCTTGCTGCGATCTTGGAGGGCATCTGGCAGGCCCAAGAGACCCAAATCCATGGCTACCTGGGGGACCTGAGGAACAAGGAAGAGGTCTTGGCCTGGCAGCAGGAGGCTGGTCTGGAGGACCCCTCCCTCTCATTTACCCTCCACCTTCCCCCGTGGGGAGGGAGGAGGGAGGGAGTGCAGGTGCAATGGGAATTTGTCCAGAGACCAGTGTGGGGGCACAGAAGGGTGTATTTAAGAGAATGGGAGCTCCTGGGATGGTTTGATGACTGATGGAGGCATGGATGAGGCCACTAGAGAGAAGCCACTGGCTGGAAAAGGCGACCACAGGGGGGGTGTGCGGGGGGTAGGGAAGGGGGGGGCAGTGGACACTATAACCTTTGGGAGGGTTCCTTCCCCAACGTTCTTACCCCTCAGAAGGTCAGCAGACAAACCAAGAGTGCAGTTCAATCTGAGCTCCAGGGTGAGATTCTTAGAGGCTCTGGAGGAAGCAGAAGAAAGCCTGGACCTAGACAGAGAGAATAATTGTCCACAGAGTTCATCTAAGTCAAGTTGGGGTCAGAAAAGAATTCACAATTTATCTGAACTGTGCCCATTTGTATACCAAGATCTCCATCTGTGACCAGTTTTCTGCCTGCCCATCCATTCATAAGGTCATCTATTTACTCATCCACTCAACTGTACATTTGCCTATTCTTCTAATACCTCCCAACAAACTCCCATCCACCCATTTGTCCATTTATCCACCCATCCACCCTATTATTTAACCCTCCATCCACTCATTCAAATATCCACCTATCCACTATCCACTCATACAAGCATCTGTCTAGCATATACTCGTTCACCCATCCATCTAACTTTCTGTTCATTCACTGACAGATTTGTTTTTAAAGAAATAATATTGTGCCTACAGGTAACAAAAAAAAATATACAACTATGACATCGTAAACATTTTTTAATCTTATACATCAAAGATACTATTCACAAAGTAAAAAAGACAACCCACAGAAGAGAGAAAATATTTGCAAATCACATAAGGGATTAATATCCAGAATATATAAAAAACTCCTAAAACTCAACAACAACAACAAAAACCTGATTCAAAAGTGGGTATTGGACTTGATGAGACATTTTATCAAAGAAGATTTACACATGGCCAGTAAGACAATGGGAAAATGTTCAACGCCACTCATCAGGCAAATGCAATTCAAAACTACAATGAGATACCACCTCACAACAAATCTGATGCAACTGTCAGAAGACTGCAAGTGCTGGACAGGATGTGGAGAGATTAGAACACTTGTGAACTGTTGGTGGGAATGAAAAATGGTGTCACCATGAGGAAACAGTACCCATGTCTGGACCCCCTCCCCCTGAAAACTCCTAGTCCTAGCCAATGCCCTGGACACTACTTCTCCCCACAAACACACCCAGATTGCAACCCTAGAATTCTGGCATAGGCTTATAAAAGTATGAATCTCTTAGATTCCTAAAAGCAGTGCTTACTTCACACCCATCTTCCCACAGAGGATAAAAATAAACAAGTGAAGAAGATACTACATGAATATTTTTTTGGATAAACCAATGTATGTTTTTTAGAATGAACCAATGAATGCATGAATATTTTTGATTGAGCCAATGAATTCATGAATAGTTTTTGCATGAACTAATGAATGCATGAGCATTTGAATAAAAATGTCACTCCAATCATTTTTATCATAATAAATTTAATTTTTTAAAAAGGATGCCCTAACCGGTTTGGCACAGTAGAGCGTTGACCTGAGAACTGAGGGGTCCCAGGTTCAGTTCTGGTCAAAGGCATGTACCTCGGTTGCAGGCACATCCCCAGCAGGAGATGTGCAGGAGGCAACTGATTGATGTTTCTCTCTCATCGAAGTTTCTAACTCTCTATCCCTATCCCTTCCTCTTCGCAAAAAATCAATAAAATATATCTTTAAAAAAAGGATGAGTGAAATGTGAATGAAGGAACAAATGAGCAGATAAAGTAATGCTCAGGGGCAGGACCCTGAGAATGGAGTGCCATGAGCCTGAATGGGTTCTCTCTTTCTTAGAGGGCTGTGCCGGGGTCTTTCACCACCCACCCAGCTCATCTGAGCCCCAACCAAAGTAAGTCCCCATGCCAGCTCTCACTCAGCGTCCTTGTCCCAGTAGCCACAGCATCCTCCTGGCCACGTCCCGGGGGGCCCTCAGACAGGGTACTACTGACCACCATTCTAACTTTAAGGATGCTGACCAGAGCCAAGGAGTTGATGTGAATCAGCATGGAGGTCAAAGGCACATGTCAGAGCCCTGGGAGGCACCAACCTGGCTCTGGAAGATATCATGGGGTGGCAGGCAAGCCCAGAGATGACTAGACCAGGGTCCATCTGGGCAGAAAGGGAGGGAGACACAGAACAGGGTTCTGTTGAGCCAATTCAAAACCAGCAGTTGCCCAAGGAAGAAGTCCATGCTTGGGGTGATGGTCAGAGAGAGGAGGGACAGGCTTTCTCTCTAGTTGAGTCACTCCTCTCTGTGGCTTGGCCAGAGGTCCTCTAACCACCACCTCCCACACCTCTAGGGAGATGGCGAAGTAGATAGCTTCGATGCCCGAGTTTATTTAGAGAAGATGCAGTGAGGGTTGGGTTGGGTTGGGCTGGGCCTTCCTGTGGTCACAGAAAGGCCGTGCTAATGGGGGGGGGGGCGGTGAGATAGGGAACACTGCTTGAGAAACAGTGTCTAGTGGATGAGGAAACAGATAAAGGGTATCCCCCAAAGATGGCCCAGTCAAATTCAGCCCCATCAGCCTCTTCAGCCTCCCTGACCAGTGGCAATCAAAGCTCTGCTTGTTTCCTCTGCATGACAGAGGAACTCTAAACTCTAAAGTCAGCCCCTGTGGGGCTGGGTAAGCTGACAAGGTCAAGAAAGCCCTTCTGGAATGGAGCTAATATCCAACTTCATGGAACCTTTCCATGTTGGGATTCATTATCTCTTTGTTTCCACGAAAACCTTCTCCTCCCTCTGGCCCCGAAAACACTTTTGGAACTTGACCCATCAATGCTCACGATCCCCCATCACTACTCTAGTCTGCTTTCCTCCAAGGAAAGTTTAGGGAGCACCTGCTATGTGTCTGGCATGAGCAATGCCACCATTTGCACTCATCACAAACCGAGGCTCTGAGAGATCAAGTGACTTACCTGAGTCAGCACAGCCAGACTCCAGAGCCCACACCTTTTCTAACATACCTTTCCCTTCTTACACTGAGGACACAGTCTTTTGTTGTTGTTAATCCTCACCGAAAGGCATTTTCCCATTGATTTTTATAGAGAGAGTGGAAGGGAAGGGGAGAGGCAGAGAGAGAGAAACATTGATATGAGAGAGACTCATTAATTTTTGCCTCCTGCACATGCTCCAATCAGGGTTGGGGATCAAGCCTGCAATTGAGATACATGCCCTTGACTGGAGTTGAACCCAGGATCCTTTAGTCTGTGAGCTAATGCTCTATCCACGGAGCCAAAGCGGCTAGGACAGGACACAGTCTTTTTAGTTGTTGCTAAAAATAATTTTTTTTAAATCCTCACCTGAGTATAAACTTATTAATGAGAGAGAGAGAGACAGAGAGAGAGAGAGAGAGAGAGAGAGAGAGAGAGAGAGAGAGAGATTGGTCGGCTACCTTCCATACCAGCCACTTAGGTATGTGCCCTGACTGGGAATGGAACTTGCAACGCTTTTCATCTTTTTGTGTACTGAACGATGCTCCAACCAACTGAGCCACCTGGCTGGCTGGGGCTGGGGACACAGTTTAAATAAACAGAGAGGAAAAGTGTCCACAAACTGCACTAATAATAATGGATCGGGGCTGAAGTGAGCACCCAAGCTGCTGGGATGATGCAATGGTTGAAGAGAGGTCAGAGCTTAATCCTGCTCTAAATGAGTTCAAATTCTGCTTTCCAGCTGAGTGTGCTTGGGCTTCCAGTGTGTCATCCGTAAGACAAGGACAACAGGAGCACCATTGGTTATGTAAAGAACAAATAAGATCAGATATGCGAAGAGACAGTAATAATAATAGAAATGGCCCACACAGCTATTTTTATATTTGGTGGTGGTATAGAACCTTCTCCCACTAGACCTCTGTGACCATACCCCTGTGGTTATCTATGTTGAGAATTTCTGTGAGAACCCTCAGAGACCACCCAACACAACAGTGTCCGTTTATAGATGCTAAAACTGGATTTCCTTTGAAGGTGGTAGATCAAATACACATTGAAACTGCCTCCCTCCTCCCCAAACTCTTAAAAAAGACAGGAAGATGATAAGGAAGCAGAACCAAAGCAGATATGCCCAATAGCAAGGGTGCCCATGGAAGTACAGTGCCAAAATATCCAAAGTGATGAAAAGCAAGGACCCCACAACAACCAAGTCTACTCTGCCCATAAGGCTGTCATTTAAAATTGAAGGAGAAATAGTTTCCCAGACAATGAAAAGGTACAGGAGTTCATCAGTACAATCCAGTATTACAAAAAATATTAAAGGGGCCTCTTTAAAAAGAAAGATTGGGAGGGGAAAGAAAATAAACACAAATGGGCACTGATTACATGCCTATCAATAATCACTTTAAATGTGAATGGATTAAATGCTCCAAAAGAAAGACATAGGGTGCCCTGGCTACTATGGTTCAGTTGGTTGGGCATTGTCCCATGTACTGAAAGATTTGCAGTTTGGTTCCGGTCAGGTCACATGCCCAGGTTGTACACTCATTCCCCAGAAGGTGCATGCAGAAGGCAGTTGATTGATGTTTCACTCTCACACCAGTGTTTCTTTCTCTCCTTCTCCTTGCCTCTCTGTCTAAAAATCAATAAAAATATTAAAGAAAAACATAGAGAACTTGAATGAATAGAAAAACCACAATACCCTTACTGGTACATATGCTGTCTATAAGAGACTCACTTTGGATCAAAAAACATATAGACAAAAAGTAAAGGGATGGAAAAGGACATTACATACTAATGAAAATGAAAATAATTAGGTTTAAAAACAAAAGCTATAAAATGAGAGAAAGATAGACATTTCATAATGAAAAAATAATCAAATCAACAAGGGAACTCTTGTAAACATTTATGCACCCAACACAGGATCACCTAAATATATAAACCAAATACTGATGGACATAAAAAGAAAGATCAAAAGAAATATAGTCATAGTAGGGGACTTTAAAACTCTACTGACATCAATGGATAGAACTTCCAGACAGAAAATCAACCAGGAAACTTAAAAGACACATTAGAACAGATGTATTGAATTGATATTTTTCAAGCATTTCACCTCCAAGCATCAGAATATACATTCTTTTCAAGTGCACATAGAACATTTTACTGGATAGATCACATTTTGGGCCACAAAAAATGTCTCAATAAATTTTAAAAGATTGAAATAATATCAATCATTTTCTTTGACCATGTGATATGAAACTAGAAATCAATGACAAGAAAAATCATTGATTTCTAGTTTCATACCACATAAAAATAAAAATAAAAACTAACAAAGTCCTGGACCGCATGGCTTCATGGGTAGATTTTACCAAGCATTCAAAGAAGAACTAGTAACTACCCTTCTCAAACTATTCCAAAAATTTCAAGAGAAGGGAAGACACCCAAACTTATGTTATTAGGCCAGTATTTTGCTAACTCCAAAACTAGATGAAAACACTTCAAAGAAAGAAAATGATCAGCCAATATCCCTGATGAACATAGATGCAAAACTCCTCAACAAAATATGAGCAAACTGAATCCAGCAATACATTAAAATTATCATGCACCATGATTGAGTGGGATTTATTCCTGCGATACACATCTGGTTCAACATCAAACAAAATTAAGTAACATAAAACACTACAAGTCAAGTAACATAATGCACTACGCAAAAATAAAAAATCATATGATCATATCAATAGATGCATAAAAAGGTTTTGACAAAACCCAGCATCCATTTATGATAAAAACACTCAGAAAATGGGAATACAGAGAACATGCTTGAACATAATAAAGACCATCTATGACAAACTCACAGTTAACATCAAACTTAACAAGAAATGTCAGCAATGATGTGTGAACCCTCGGCTCGTGCACTATTGGTGGCATTGAGACTTGGTGTAGCCACTATGGAAAACAGTATGGCATTTCCTCAAAAAATCAGAAATAGAATTACCCTATTACCCTGCAATTCCACTTGTGGGTATTTATCTGAAGGAAAAAAATCAAAACAATAATTAGAAAAGACGTAAACCTCCCTCTGCTCCTGGCAGCATTACTTACGATGGATATGGAATAAACCTAAATGTAAATCAATAGATAACTGAATAAAGAAGATGCGGTACTCATATACAATAGAATATTACTCAGCCATAAAAAAAGAATGAAATCTTACCATTTGGGACAACATGGATGGACCTAGAGGGCACTATGCTAAGTAAAATAAGTCAGAGATAGAAAGACAAATAATTTCATTAATACAGGAAATCTCAAAAACAAAATAAAAAACAAACTCATAGATACACAGAAAACATGGTTGCCAGGTGGGAGCAGGGATGGGGACTGGGTGAAAAGATTAAGAAGTACAAGTTGATAGCTACAAAATAGTTATAGGATGTAAAGTACAGCATAGGGAATATAGTCAATAATATTGTAATAGCTATTCAGTGTCAGGTGGGTGCTAGACTTCTTGAAGGTGTCTATGCTAGACACCTCAAACTCATATAATATTGCATGTCAACTGTAATTAAAAAATAAACATTTAAATTTTATAAAAAGAGAGTGGGTAGGCTGCCTCACAGGTCTCCCACCCACTTGGCCAGAGGGCAGCCTACAAGTTTCCATTTGTTTTGTGCTAAGAGGGGAATGAAAATGACCACAAACTCTCCCCTGGGTCTAAGACTCCCTAACATTCACAAGCAAGAGGCGGCATTTGGGAGGCCAAAGAGCATCTAAAAAATTGTTGCCCCCCTTCCACTGCCCTCAACCTGTACCAGAAAAACACTCATTTGTTTTCTTTTATACAATGAGATACAGTTTGGGGATGCTTTTTTTTTTCCTGCTGAAATTGACAAAGATTTTTTAAAAATTATAAAACTCAACACTAACCAAGGATGTGGTGAGATGGGCACTTGGGTACCTAGAGGGTGGAGGTGTGAATTGCTTCTTGGAAAAGCAATTAGGCAATATGAAATAAAGGTGGACTCATAACCTCTTTGAGAAATGAGTTGTCACTTCCCTCCCACCCGAATCACTGCTCCTGGCACCTCTCTATTCTGGCCTCAGCACGACCAATATCCCTCCTCAAGCACACCCTTCTAGCCACTGAGAACCTCTTCCGTTTCCATAAAAGACGTTTTCTCACCTCCACATGCTGTTCCTTCTGCCTGAAACATTTTTCTCTTTCCTCATCTCTTTCCCAGCTGAATCTTACCCATCCTTCAGGACTTAGCATAGATGTCCCCTCCTACAGGAAGCTCACCAGATTGACCCCTCTCAGCTCGGCCAGGAGCCTCTTCTGGATTCTCAGCACTCTGCATTTTCACCTACACTATAGTGATCACTCTAGGTCCGCGTCCTCCATGCCCACACTTTCCAGGATAAGCACTTGATAAATTCAGCAGGAGTAAATAATTTGGAGAAATGGGTGTGCTCTGTGTTATCCCAGAAGGCTGAGCAAGGACCACAGAGAATGCAGTTTAGGGCAGCATCTGAAAGAATTTTCTAAGAATTTCAGCTTACTAACCAAGCAAAGCAGCTCTGAGAGGTAATAAGGTGCCCATCACAGGGGTTGTGCAATGGTGTGTGTGTGTGTGTGTGTGTGTGTGTGTGTGTGTGTGAGTGTGTGCGCGCATGTAAAAAACTGTTCCCTTAAATTCCTCTCTGACTTCCCCGACCCCCTGCCCAGACTCAAGAGGTCCAGGATGAAGAAGGTGCCCTTTGCCGAAACCGGTTTGGCTCAGTGGATAGAGCATCGGCCTGCTAACTGTAAGGTCCCGGGTTCCATTCCAGTCAAGGGCATGTACCTTGGTTGTGGGCACATCCCCAGTAGGGGGTGTGCAAGAGGCAGCTGATCTATGATTCTCTCTCATCGATGTTTCTCTCTATCCCTCTCTCTTCCTCTCTGTAAAAAAAAAAAATCAATAAAATATATTTAAAAAATTAAAAGAAGAAGGTGCCCTTCTCCCCAAGCGGCTACAAGCGCCTCTCCTCTGAGAAAGTTCCTGGTGAGGACAGGGACCTGCGGGGTCTGATCCCAGGGCCCTAGGCAGCCCTTCCTTAGGAACGCCGAGGAATCTCAAGAGGCTACACTCTCACGGGGTTCAGGGAACCCCATGGAGCCTCGGGGCCCTGCACTCTCACTCTGAGTGAACCCCTACTTCCTAGAAGCCCAAGTGAAACCAATCTCTGAAACTGAGAGCCCTCTGAGAGTACTCAGATTTCAAGGGGAAAATGCAAGGCCCCTGGGACTTGGTGGCCCTTCTCCTCCTGGCTTCATCCTGGGGCACATGGAGAGGCCAGAAGCCACTGGTGACTCTGAGCCCAGACCACAGCCCAGCCGGAGTCCCCAGAGCCAGGGACAGGCTGACAATGGGGGGGGGGGGGCTGGGAGCAGGGTGTTTGGAGCCAACACCTGCCCTTTCAATGTCACACTCTGAGTGGCATTGTTTTGGAGCCTCAGTCTTTATAACTGTCAGGTGGGTACAAGGTTGGTGCCTGTTGGTAAACAGCCCAGGTACACGCTTAGCCCCAACATGTACTGGGCGTTTCATTCTGGATTTCCATGAGCTTCAGGGAGGTCCCGGGTTCACAGGGTCTGATCTGATGGCAGGATGAGGGCAGGAGTGGGTGTCAGCTTGATGGAAGTTCACCTTTTGAAACGCACAGTGAACGACATTCATCTCGGGGAACATAAGTCCTCATCCCCTGGCCAGACATGTTCCTACTGTTCTACCCTCCCCCTCCCTGCAGCCCACACCAGAGCCATCCTCCAAGTAAGAGGAGTCTCAGATCCTCGGAGGTCAGGCAGGCTGGGGTCCCGCTGCCTGGCAGAAGCTCCAGGCCCCCGACCCAGCTCAGGGGTGGTGTCCAGCCCTGCCTGGCACTATCTGTGGAAGAGATCTTTTCACCACAGCTTATATTTTCCAGTTTAAAGCCCTCAACAGATCAAGACCACGCTCCCTGACGCCACCCAGGAGGCCCTGCAAAGTCTGCAGGGAGCTGTCCCTTCGCACCCCAGCCACTCCAGCCTCCCCACCACTCAGCCTCTCCACAGAGCCTTGCCTTGCATTCCTGCTGCCCGGACCACTGGTTCTCGCCGCCCCTGGCTCCCTCGTCCTCATCCTTTGGTTGAAGTTTCTCTAGGAGCCCCCCCCCCACCTCCAGGAGAGGTGAGGCGCCCCTGCTCTGCGCTGACTGGACACCACGTGTTTGTGCTTCCATTAACTAACATTCCCCTTTCTCCCAGGAGGCCAGGCCTATGTTACTTCTCCCTACTGTAGCCTCCCACCCCACCCCCCAGCGCCTGACACAAACTAGGTGCTTGGTCAGCTCCGTAGAATGAATGAGTGAGGCATCACCCACATGTCCCCATTCTAGCGTTGTGGAGATTGAGACTTACTCACCTGAGCCTGGAGTCCTCTCTGCAGAGCCTCCCTCCTCCTTCCTCCCTCCTCCCTCCAGATTAGGGCTGAGGTTCTCTCCGAGGGCATTTCTCAATGCCTGGAGACATACTTGGTTGCGATGACAAGGGCAGGATGCTACTGGCATCTCCTGGGCGGGGCCAGGGATGCTGCCCAACGCTCTCTACTACACAGGACAAAGGGGTATCCAGCCCCAATGACAACCGCGCATGGTGGAGACACCTGCGTTAGGGGAAATGCCCACATCCCAGGCTGATTTAGGAAGACCTGCCCCTCAGGTAGACTTGGCCCCTGTAGCCACTTGAATGGAACTGGTGGTGGCTGTTAAGCCTGGATCTATGGGTTAGATCTCACCTTGAGCCAGCTGCCACTGTCCCAGCTGTAAAGAGTGATGCTATCAAAAGTCACTATTGCCAAAACCGGTTTAGCTCAGTGGATAGAACGTTGGATTGCAGACTGAAAGCTCCCAGGTTTGATTCCTGTCAAGGGCATGTACCTTGGTTGCAGGCACATCCCCCGTAGGGGGTGTGCAGGAGGCCACTGGTCGATGTATCTCTCTCATCGATGTTTCTAGCTCTCTATCTTTCTCCCTTCCTCTCTGTAAAAAATCAATTATATATATATATATATATATATATATATATATATATATATAGTCTTTTATTTAAAAAAAAAAAAGTCACTATCCACAACCTTAGCTTGGTTTGGTTCAGTGAGTAGAGCATTGGCCTGTGGATTGAAGGGTTCTGGGTTCGATTCCGGCCAAGGGTACATTCCTGGGTTGCAGGCTCAATCCCCAGTGTGGGGCATGCAGGAGGCAGCCAATCAACAATTCTCTCTCATCATTGATGTTTCTGTCTCTCTCTTTCTCTATCCCTTCCTCTCTGAAATCAATAAAAAAATATTTTTTAAAAAATCACTATCCACAGAGTGACAAGGTGGCCCACAGAATGAGAGAAAATGTTTGCAAATTCGATATCTGATAAGGAATTAACATCCATAACATATATATATATATATATATATATATATATATATATATATGTGTGTGTGTGTGTGTGTGTGTGTGTGTGTGTGTATCTTTTAATACTCAACAACAATGTGATGTAAAAATGGGCAAAGGACTTGAATAGACATTTCTGCAAGGAAGATACATGAACGGCCAGTGAGCCCATGTAGAGAGGCTCAGCATCACTAGTCATTGGGGAAATGAAATAAAAACTGTAAAGAAATGCCATCCCACACTCAGAGGATGGCTACTATAAAAAAACCAACCACCTTGAAAATAACCGGTGCTGGGGAGGATGTGGAGAAATCATAACCCCGTGAGTTGCTGCTGGTGGGAATGGAAAACAGCTCAGCCACTGTGGGAAACAGTTTGGAGTACCCACGAAACATTGAAAAATAGAGCTACCATATGACCCCCCAATTCCCCTTCTGCGTATGCACCCAAAAGAATTGAAAGCAGGCTCTTCCACAGCTGTTTGTACACCTGTCTCCGTAGCAGCATGATTCATAGAAGATCAAATGCAGACGCTACGCAAGTCTGGAGGGACTGTTGACAGATAAACGCAATGTGGTCCATCCACACAATGACATACCTCTCAGCCTTGAGGAAGGGTGTTCTGGCACCTGCTACAAGATGGATGCACCTTGAGGACACTATGCTCAGTGAAATAAGCCAGACGCAAAAGGACAAGCCCTGTATGAATCCACTGATAGAAGGTCCCTGTGGAAATCAGACTCAGAAATAGAAAGTTGGACGGTGGGGGCCAAGGCCTGGGACAGGGGGATGGGGAGTTCATGTTTCGTTGGGGAGCGCATCTCATTTGGGGGAGATGAAAACTTCTGGGGATGAATGGAGGTGATGGCTGCACAACAATGTGGGTGTGCTTAATGCCACGGACCTGCACACCCAAAAGTGGTTAAGCTGGGGAATTTTTTGTTGCATGCATGTTACCACAATTTAAACATTGGATAAAACGAAGAGGGGCACGGTGCTGGTAGCCATGTCTGGGGCAGGGGCTGGCTGGTTTCAGAAGCCTCACGAATGTCCAGCCCCAATGCCTCCCACCTCCCTCAAGGTGAAAGCCCAAATCCTCCTTGAGGTTCGCTGGGCCCTATACAACCTGCCCCAGCCGCTGGCTGTCCCACCTGCTGTCACTCACTCCGCTCCAGCCGCAAGGCCTCCTCCATGTTTCCCCAACACACCAGGCCTGCCCCGGGGTCTTTGCACAGACTGTTCCCTCTATCTGATATGTTCTCTCATTTCAATATCCGCTTGGCTGGTCCCTTTCCTCAGTGCCCTTAGCCCTCTCTGCTCCTGCAGGAGAGAGTCAGCTCACCCACCAAAGCTCCTCAGCTGTACGTCTGACTTACACCTGGGGAAGGAACCCTTCCAGGATGAGGGGAGGTCTCAGAGGCACAAACATCCATCCTGTTTGCTCCGCATAAACCAGTCATTACCACCCTTGGGGCCCACCTAGGGTGGACGGGGACGTCCCACCTCCTTATCTGAGCAGGACCCAGAGCCCCCAGGTATCGCGGTAGCCAGCTGGTGAACACAAAGTAATTGCTCAGTGAACGTCTGAGTGAAAGTTCAATATGGAAGCACAAAGAGAGGTAAGTATGGAGAGAGACAGAGAGGAGAGAAGGAAATGGACAGAGAAAGGAGAAGGGCAGAGAGGACAGGAGAGGAGGAGAGGGAGCAGGCAGAGAGAGAGAGGTGATGGCCACTGACGCAGGCACTCTAACCCCCCACACACGATAGTTCCAGCAAACCACTGGAGGTCTGTCACACTGTCTGCCAACAACCGTTCACTCTTATCAGCTCGGCCACTTGAACCTCACAGCAGTTACGCCGGACCCCAACTACCCCCAAATCTCCACAAGAACTGGGCCCCATAATAGTCAGACCCCCACCCACAACAGACGGACCACAGGTCTGCACGGCAGCGGGACCCGCCTCACCACCAGGCCCCAGAGCACAGGTGGGCTCCTCAGTGACAGCCCGAGAGGCAAACCCTAGAGGAGCACACAACAGCCAGACCCTCCCCGGCGCCTAAGCACCAGCTTCTGAGACCACGACCCTCCACACAGTACTCCCTCCACACACCCACTAACGGGTTTAGTCACCCATTACAGACGACGTAATTAGGTCTTTTTCAGGATTCATGAAGCCCCGGGTTCTCATTCCATTAGTGTTGACAAGGCGGCAGCTGGCTGGAAGTCTCCAACAGCAGCTGCACCGAGTGAAGAACGGAGACCCGGGGTAGGGACAACGCCCACAGAAGATGCAGGGACATGCGAGGAGGACAGAGGCCTGGTGATGAGGGAGGGCGAGGAGAGAAGAGGGAGGTGGGCCGCAGGGGAAGGTGGCCGTGGCGACAAGGTGGGGTGGTGCAGCAGAGGGGGTTGGTGAACTGTGTGGGGCGAGGGTCGGCAAACCCCGTGGGGAGAGGGTGAATCTCGAGGTGAAGCGTGAGGTGAACAGCAGGGAGGAGAAGGTGAACAGCGGGGAAGAAGATAGGTCGCAAGGCAGAATGTGGGTGGTGGAGAGGTGGCTGCAGGGGGGGGGTCCCCGAAATGGAAGCCAGCACTGGAGTCTGAAACCTGATGTTCCCAGGAATGACACTTTGGCGCCTGGGCCTGGACCCTCTCCTCCCAGCCAGTCCTCCCTACCCCTCCCCCAGGGCAGCAACCCACCCTTCTCCCTCTCGGGGCAAAGGTTCAAAGAAGGCAGAACCTCAGGAGAGAGAGGACATGTGGGGGTGGGGAGGTGGGAAAAGGGGGAGAATCCTATATCCCCGCCCCCACTCTCTGCCCAGAGAGTGAATGTTGGATGGGACAACAGGGACAGAGGCAGACAGAGACAAGGAGAGACACATAGGAAGGGAGACAGAGACCCTCACAGCCAGAGACCCAGACAGGGAGAGAGATAAGGCAGGGAGAGATAGAGAGAGAGACAGAGAGACAGAGAGAGAGACAGAGAGAGAGACAGAGAGACAGAGAGATAGTAGAAAGTTGCGAGAGTGGAAAAGACGCAGAGACAGCATGAGAAAGGAAAGGGGCATTGTCCAGAGAAAGGGAGAGAGGGGCTGAGATGGCCAGGGGAGGGGGTCTGGGTGCAGGGTTCCCGAGGGCCCCCAGTTCCCCGAACCTTGGCCAGCTCAGCTGGGCTCTACCTGCATGTGGGGCTCACGGAGCCCTGTGGGAGCCACTGCTCAGCCTCCTGGTCTGTCCTCCGCCTCCTCTGTGGCAGAGGGAGTTACCGCGCTCTCATAAAGGTGACACCCAGCCCCCAGCCAGTTGCTCGTGGCTTTTCCTGCAGGGCTGTCCCCCGGCTGGTGTCTGCCCAGGGAGCAGGTGCTGTGTCTTGGCCCAGTCTTAGGGACGTCACCATAGAGCAAACAGCCCCACCAGGAGGGCACGTAGGTGGCTGGTCTAGCCACTAGGAGCCCAAAGAGGGGGTCTGTGCTGGCCAAAGCTATAGCTGCTCATCCAACCCCCATAAGACTCTTTGAGAAAGATCAGAGGCGAGCGGGGAAAGGCAGGGGGATTTTTCTCTGCATCATGTGAGGACACTGCTGATCACAACCCTCTGTGGCTCAGCACTGCCTCTCAGGTTTTCTCATGCCTTGCCCTGGCTCACCCATTACACCAGCCTGCCCATCAGAGCAATCGGAGGCATGGAGGAATTATGTAACATCCCCCCAGGGGAAGAAAATCCAACGGCAGCATGATTTTTCTGAGTGGACATCAGTAAACTGCAAGGAAAGGCATTCCACACAGAGGGAACAGCACACGTGGAAGCTCTGAGGTAAGGATGGAGGGGATGTGTTGGGGTAGCCCTGGAAGGAGGCGGAGGGGCACTTTCGGAGCTTGTAGGAAAGACACTGCGCATGGTGCCGGGTGCACAGGCTGCAGGAGCTTGATGGGACCTGGAGGCGGGAAAGAGCCTGGAGCCCCACTGCACTTCCTCTGGCCTGGTCCTATTTGAGGACATTCACCTGCAGCGGGGTTGTGTCCTTGGTTTGGGGACAGCAGCCCCTACTGGGCACTTTGCAGAACTGCACCCTACTTCATGGTTTTATTCAAAACGTATTGCCATCCCAACAGACCTTCCAAGTGAATTAACATATTTTTTTTAATATGACCATATAAGAAATGCAAGTGAGGATATTTTTTATTAATGTCTGATAATATAATAGTTCATATAAATAACTAGAGGCCCGTTGCACGAATCCATGCACATTGTAAGGAAATTAATTAGAAGGTGGCCAGCAGGGCAGGACTGGGCAAGATGGGCAGGAGCCAACTTCTGGGCAAGATGGGCAGAAGCCAACTTCTGGCGGCCTGCTGCACCGGGGGTCGTGTGGGGGATAGAAGGGCACCTGCAGAGTGAGTGGGGTCTCTCTGGCAGTTGGGGCTCCATGACCTGGCCTGCGGGGAACCAGCCAAAACCAGCAGTGGGTCCCAGAGTGAGAGAGGGCACTCTGCAAAGTTGCTATTGCTCAGCAGCTTCGGCATTGAGTGTCTTCCCCCTGGTGGTCAGTGCGCATCATACCCACCAGTTTCTTAGCCTTGTATATAGCGAGATTTTTTGGTAACTGTGAATTTTAATAAAAAGGAAATATCTGCAGACAGTACAGTTTAGGAAACCACTAAGTCACACCACTAATGAAACATCTTAGTTTTTTATTCTTTCAAAACATATTGCCATCCCATGCAATTAAAGATAAAATTAATATTATCTTTAATTTTAAAACAAGGAATAATTTTAAAAGAATGGATTGCGCATATTTCAAAAATCTTACAATTTTATTTCCCAATAACAGCTCAACAAACTCAAAAATAAATTAAAATAATGAAAATATATTTTTTATTTTGATGACATTATTTATATTCAGTTCATATATGAAGTAATGTTTTCATTTGGCAATTAAAATGGTTGCATTTCACGGTTTACAATGCTACACTGTTTAATAAACACACATTTCAAGTGAACACAGAAAAGTACATCATCATCATAATGACAATAATAATAATTGTTAATGATTTGCTGCCCATGTAACTACTAAGTATCCAGCACTGTTCTTATAACGTTATACATAATAACCTTCTTTATTCCTTACCCAAGGCTGTGAGGCTGGTGCTATTATTACCTCATTTCACAGATGAGGAAACTGAGGTGACACAAGAAGATACAAGATAATGGCCTAAGGTCTTATAGCAAGGAAGTGACGGAACTGTCTGAACCTAGATTACTCTATCCTGCGAAGCTATCATTTAGACTCAAAGGACAGGAAAACAGCTTCCCGGGTAAGAAAAAGCTAAAGGAGTTCATCATCACCGGTATTATAGTAAATGTTTTTTTAATGATTTTTAATGTGTTCACTGTTATCCTATGTTAGTTTCAGGTGTACAGCACTGTGCTTAGATAATCACATATGTTATAAAGTGTTCCCCCTGATATTTTAAACACCCACCTGCCCCAGACATAGTTATGATAATATCATTGACTATAATTCCTACACTGTAACTCACATCTCCATGGCTAGTCTGTAATTACCAATTTGTACTCCTTAATCCCTTCCCTTCTTTTTTCACCCAGTCCCCAGCTCCCCTCCCCTCTGTCAACTATCAGTCTGCTGTTTGCATCTATGAGTCTATTTCTAGTTTGTTTGTCCTTTAGAATCTACATATAAGTGAAATCATCATCCTATTTGTCTTCCTCTGTCTGGCTTATTTCACTTTAGCATAATATCCTCTAAGTCCATTGGTGCCATAGCAAAGGGGAAAATTGCATTCATTTTTATGTCTGAGAAGTATTCCTTTGTACACATGTACCATGGCTTTTTTTTTTACCCACTCATCTATTGATGGGCATTTGATTTGCTTTTATATCTTGGCTATTGTAAATAACACTGCAATGAATATGGGAGTGCCTATATTAGTGTTTTGGATTTCTTCAGAAATATGCCTACAAGTGAAATTGCCAAGCCATAAGGCAATTTTATTTTTAATTTTTTTAAGGAACCTCCTCATTGTTTTGCTCAGTGATTACACCAATCTGCATCCCCACCCACAGCACACTAGGGTGCCCTTTTCTCCACATCTCCACTAACACTTTATGTTTGTTGATTTATTTATGATAACCATTCTGACAAATAGTATCTCATTGTGGGTTTGATTTGCATTTCTCTGATGTTTAGTGATGATGAATAACTTTTTGTATGTCTATTGGCCATCTGGATGTCCTCTTTAGAGAAGTGCCTATTCAGATCTTCTGCCCACCTTTTAATTGGGTTGTTTGTTTTTCTGGTGTTCAGTTGTATGAGTTCTTTATATATTTTGTATATCTGCCCATTATCAGAGGTATTGTTTGAAATATCTTCTCCCATTTTATTGGTTGCCATTTTGTTATATTGATTTTTCTCTTTTGCTGTACTGCTGGTTCTTTTAACCTGAGTTATACATTGGGTTTAAAATGCTTGCAAGATTTTGCCGAAACCGGTTTGGCTCAGCGGTAGAGCGTCGGTCTGCGGACTGAAAGGTCCCGGGTTCGATTTCGGTCAAAGGCATGTACATTGGTTGCGGGCACATCCCCAGTAAGGGGTGTGCAAGAGGCAGCTGGTTGATGTTTCTCTCTCATCGATGTTTCTGGCTCTCTATCTCTCTCCCTTCCTCTCTATAAAATATCAATAAAATATTTTTTTAAATGCTTGCAAGATTTTGTTCCAAGATTGAGAAAGGATCAAATCTAAATATACATATTTAAAACACAGACAACTCTTTAAAATGTATTAAATACTGTTCCTGAGTTTGCTTTTGCAGTTCCCTTCTTGTCACCTCCTTCCCAGAAATACTTACTTCATGGTGTGAATGATTGAATGAGTGAGTAAATCAACTCAGAAGTTACCTTAATAGAGACTGATTGCCCTCAGAAATCCACAAATTAAAATACCTTCTATCTTCCCTAGCAGTTTCAGCTCAGTGGATAGAGGGTCAGCTTTCGGACTGAAGGGTCCCAGGATTGATTCTGGCCAAGGGCACATGCCCAAGTTGTGGGCTCAGTCCCCAGTAGGGGGCATTCAGGAGGCAGCCAATCAATGATTCTCATCATTGGTATTTCTATCTCTCTCTCCCTCTCTCTTCCTCTCTGAAATCAATAAAGAAATATTTAAAATAAAATAAAATAAAATACCTTCCATCTGTCTCTTTCACATCACCTTCCATGATGTCTTTGAAGTTCTTCTCACCATTGGTAATTATTTTCACATTTAAAGGTATTTGTATTCATAGTTATATTTTATTTATAGCTATTTTTATTATTGATGTTTTTCCTGCTGGACTGGGAATGTTTGCTTTGTTTTCTATTGTTTAATTTTGTTTTAAACTGATATCAGTAAAATTACCTTTCTTACGGTATACAATACTTGGAATTTTATTCCATGTATATTTTTATAGGATATGGTAAGGTAGAACACTACTTAAATTTTTTGGCACCTTCAAAATCATTGCTCTGGTATCAGGATACAGAGTAGTTCTATCCACCACTCCCCTCCAAAAAAACAAACAAACAAAAAAAAAACTCCCTTATACTAAAACTTTGTAGTCACAGAATATAACTAATTTTATTCTTTTGCTTACTGTTCTATTGCCAGTGCTCAGAACAATAACTTTTATAGAGTAGACACTGGCAAATATTTGTTGAATGAATGATTGGATGAGTTAGTGAATCAAATGTTTGTTGATGTCAACAAATATTGGAAGTTGATATTATAAAAGCTACCAGGAAAACCTCTTCTGGAGTCGTGGCCTTAACTTCTTAACACTAAACCAGTCAGAAATAGTTTTGCTGACAGAATCTTAAGAGATTTGTATTAGCACTAGGCATCTCTCATTGCACAGAGGAGGAAGGGAGCTAAATAAATGGATAAGAGAGAAAGGTTTTCCCAAAATTCTATGAGCCCCCAAATTATAATAATTTTCCAGGCCTCTGGCCATTCCAATCCTCTCCTGTCAGCACCTTCACTTCTTGCAGGCATCTATCAAGAGACCAGGGAACTTACCCGGTCAGCTTTCACCCAATAAAAAAATCTCTTACCATAATCAGGGGTACCCATGGAAAACACCAATACTCTTGGATTCTAGATTTTATTCACCAGGATATCCACCAGAAAGCTTCGTGGGGTCTTTTGTTGTTTTGTGTGTGTTTTTAACCCACACCAGGGCCAGGTCTGGAGTTCTCCTTGTTTAACTGAAAAAGTCTAATTTAATCCTCCCTGGAAGGAAAGCAGCATAAGTCAATTAGATGTATGATTATTCCAAGTCTTTCTGTTTAAGATGATGTCACCTCCTTAGCACCATTTGAAAATTTCTGACCCCAGTGAAAGTCACTGCATTTTCCATTTTTGTTCTAAATATCCATATGGGTATGAGGGTTACTTCACAATAGACATAAATATAATTTATTGCCTTGATGGGGACTTTAGGATAAGGAAATGAGATAGCGCAAAGACACATAATATGGTGTGTGGCACAAGAAGCCCTCATAATGAATAGCTCTCATTTCTGTCCTAAGCAGTGCTACTACTTAAATGCATCCCACACAAGTATGTAGTGATTGAGACATGCCTCAGCTGCCTTCTGATTTAGAGAACCATGACTCAGTAGGTTGGTATCACCCTTCATATCCTTGCCTATGAAGTTATGTGCCATCTAGTGGTGGTTCCTCAGCTTCTTAGTACATGGTCTGAACCTCTTTCTCCCTGTGCCTTCTATAAGTTTTCCCCAGCACACTCCATCTCACCTCCCCAGAAGACAGGATAGGAGTAGGGGGGAGGGGGTTGTAACATACATCTCATTCACATCCTCCCTGACTTTTGTTTCTGGAAGTCAAATTAATGGCCTGGTTGTTATTTGGAAAGATTAACTCTTGGGTTGACCCTAAAGCTCTTCTTTTTCTTTTCTTTTTTTTAAATATATTTTTCTTGATATTTTACAGAGAGGAAGGGAGAGAGATAGAGAGCCAGAAACGTCGATGAGAGAGAAACATTGACCAGCTGCTTCCTGCACATCCCCCACCGGGGATGTGCCCGCAACCAGTGTACATGCCCTTGGCCAGAATCGAACCCGGGACCCTTCAGTCCGCAGACCAACGCTCTACCACTGAGCCAAACCAACCTCGGCTAAAGCTCTTCTTGATGTGGCAATTTCCCACATCAGTAACCATAGCTGGATTTTACATTTCATAAATGCTTTCTTCTCTCTTTCTCTTGCTCTTTCACATTTCACATACTGTTTTCTTTGTTTGAGACTCTTACTCCTTGTATTTGCCTCAATAACACCATCTTATCCTTTGAGATGAGACCCCACCTTTCAGATTCTCTCAAGTGTTTCTGCTGTATTCTATCCTTCCCTTCATGAATATATTCCATTCTATTATAACTAGAGGTCTGGCGTATGACATTTGTGTACTGGGGGGCAGTGGACCGACCCCTCAGCCTGGCCTGTGCCCTCTCGCAGTTTGGGACCCCTGCCAAGGCTGCTGTGCTCGCCAGCCATGAGCCCAGCTTCTGGCTGAGCGGTGGTCTCCTGTAGGAGCACACTGACCACCAGGGGGCAGCTCCTGCATTGAGCGTCTGGCCACTGGTGGTCAGTGTGCATCATAGTGACTGGTCATTTTGCCATTCAGTCAATTTGCATATTAGCCTTTTATTATATAGGCTTACATCTAAGTCTTCTTCCACCCTCAATTATTGGGACCTTCCAAGCTATAGGTCATGTGTCTCTTCTGTCCATCACATGATGGCCAGCACCTACATCAAGCTCATAATAGATACTCAATAGCATTTGCTGAGTGCTAAATGGATTCTGAACCATGGTAAATCCAGTCTGGTAGAACTAGACTGATTCTTCTGGAAATGTGGCTTAAGACATACACAAAAGGACTCTTTTTGGTTTCACTAATTGGGAAAATAGTGACATGGTCATTTGAGGTTTTCTTTTAGTCTTCTGCAATCTAAAATTCCAAGTGGTTACTCTCCCAACTCAAAAATTCCAGATTTTGCAGAAACCGGTTTGGCTCATGGATAGAGCATCGGCCTATGGATCGTGGGTTCGATTCTGGTCAAATGCATGTACCTTGGTTGTGGGCACATCCCCAGGAGGGAGTGTGCAGGAAGCATCTGACCGATGTTTGTCTCTCATCGATGTTTCTGACTCTCTATCCTTCTCCCTTCCTCTCTGTTAAAAATCAATAAAATATATATTTTTTTAAAATTCCAGATTTTTACCCAAGAACCCAGATGTTTGCATCTTATTACCCAGAAACTTCCAGGTGTCCTGGTGGTTAGGAAGATGAGGTAATTTTTCTATTGATGAGCTTCCTCAGAGCCCCATTTATGTCTCTGTTTCTCAGGCTGTAGATAAAGGGGTTCAGCATGGGGGTGACTGCAGTGTACATTACAGCAGAGGCTTTCTCCTTGACGGCTGTGTGGACTGACGAAGGACACAAGTAGACCCCTATGGTAGTCCCATAAAAGAGAGCAACCACAGTCAGGTGGGAGCTGCAGGTGGAAAAGGCTTTCTTCCTGCCACCTGCCGAGGGAACCTGCATGATGGCCACAAGGATGCGAGCATAGGAAGCGAGGATGCAGATGAAAGGTGTGGCTATCACCATCCCGGCCACAATGAGCACAAAGATCTTGTTCACAGTGGTGTCAGTGCAAGAAAGTCTGAGAAGGGGGTTGAGGTCACAGAAGTAGTGAGGAATCTTGTTGCCACAGAAAACCAGGTGCACCATCAGGAGGATGTGTGTGAGAGAGATAAAGTAGGAAAACACCCATGGACCACCAGCCAACAGGCCACAAAGGCGCGGGCTCATGATGGTGGCGTAGTGTAAGGGGTGACAGATAGCCACAAACCTGTCATAAGCCATCACTGCAATTAAGACACTGTCAACGATGCCAAAAAAATGGAAAAAGTACATTTGGGTCAGGCAGCATGGATAGGAGATAGATTTGCTCTTGGTTTGAATGTTCACCAGCATCTTGGGGACAGTGTTGGTGGCCAGGCCAAAATCAACCAACGACAGGTTGGCTAAGAAGAAGTACATGGGAGTGTGGAGGTGGGAGTCTAAGCTGATGGCCAGGATGATCAACACGTTCCCCACGACCGTGATCACATACATGCAAAGGAACAGAGCAAAGAGGAGGGGCTCCATTTCTCTTTTTTCTGAAAGTCCTAGGAGGAAGAATTCGGATATACTGGTTTGGTTCCTTGGTTCCATGGGTATAATTCCTCTGGAAGTATTCGAAGGGGGAAATTAGGTGAACGTTATAAAAATGATTTTGGAAAACTAGATATGATTACACCCAATTGCCCATCTTGGTTAATTATGATATCAACTTATATATTTGTTGCTTCATAGACTGTTGATGAAGTGTTTAAAGCAACTCATATATCAAAGCTTGGTTCCAAGATGCTTACCTTAATATTCCTGTTTCAGACAAAGATTGAGAGAGTGTATCATGCAAGAAAACTTGCTGAAGATAAAAACTAGTAAAAATTTACTTTAGGATAAAACCAATTAAATCCAGACAAAAGTGATATTCAAGAAGCAGTGAGTAGTCAAGAAACTAATATATATATATAAATTTAAGCAAACCATTGAATTTCAAAATAGTTAATAATAATTGGAGTTAAACTATGCATGTAAACAAGATATATAAAAATATGAGGCAGAAATTATATTAAGAAGAGAAGGGGAATAAAATAAAAATTATAAGATTCTTGTATTGAGTTGCAAAATAATAGAAATATTGAATATTTTGCACTTTCTATATGAAACATACATGTTAAAGCTTAGGTATAACACTAAAAATAATGAGTACAAAACATATGACTTCTAAGTTGTAGTAGGGGCACAACAAAAATAAAAGAGATTTTAATCAAACTACTTTCAGAAAAGAAGATATATGAAGAAAAGAAAAATCACAAATTATAGGAGTAACTACAATAATTGTCTAAATGTTTTAAGTCATTAAAAACAGAGACTCTCAGCCTGGACAAAAAGAAACAAATCCTAACATCCCACACGTGCTAGAGATATACCTAAACTATAATGACATAAAAGAATGGTAAAGCTATACCAAGAAAGCTAACCAGAGGGAAGTTGGATATCTTATTCACATCAGGTAAAAAACACTTAAGGCAAAAGGCATTAAAAGGGAAAAGGAAATCATTATGTAATAACAAAGGAAAATTCATTTAAAGGGGGCGGGGAAAGAGCTACTAATATGCATTTTACATAGTTTTTCTTATGTTACAAAAAGAAAAACAAACTAACAGAAGTATAGGGTCATCCCGTGCACCAAAAGGTTGCAGGTTTGATTCCTGGTCGGGGCACATACCTGGGTTTTGGGTTTGATCCCCGGGTGGGGCACATACAGGAGGCGGCCAATTAATGTTTCTCTTTCAAACCTTTTTCTCTCTCTTTCAAAATATCCTGAGGATTAGATGGGGAAAATAAATTTAAAAATATAAAGTGGGGGAAAAATACAAAATTGTGCAATTTAACCAACGTACTACAAAACAGTGACTGTGTCAAAGAGATAAAAAGATACATCGAAACAAACGAGAATGACAATATAACATATCAAAAATAGGGAGATACAACAAAAACAGTAATAAAAGGGAAGTTTATCTCAATAGAGGCCTATCTCAAGAAAGAAGAAAAAAAATCTCAAGTTAACAACCAAATATTTCACCTTAAAGAACTAGAAAAAAAATAAAGCTGAAAATGAGAATAAAAATTAGAGAATTATATAAAAAATAGAGAACAAAGAGGCAAACAGGAAAATAGTAATGCAAAAAAAAACAACAAAACAAAACAAAAACCCCAAACGCTGGTTCTTTAAAATATTGATGAGATTGCCCTGGCCAGTGTAGCTCTATTGATTAGATAGTGCATCTTTCAGGGCACTAAGGGTTGCTGGTTCAATTCCCAATCAGGGCACATGCCTGGGTGGCAGGCTCGATCTCCAGTAGGGGGTGTGCAGGAGGCAGCCAATCGATATTATGTTCTCACACCAAATGCTTTTCCCTCTCCCTTCTTCTCTTTCTAAAACTCAATAAATTATCCTTTTAAAAAAATATTGAGCCGAAACCAGTTTGGCTCAGTGGATAGAGCGTCGGCCTGCGGACTGAAAGGTCCCGGGTTCGATTCCGGTCAAGCGCATGTACCTTGGTTGTGGGCACATCCCTAGTGTAGGGTGTGCAAGAGGCAGCTGATCGATGTTTCTGATTCTCTATCCCTCTCTCCTTGCTCTCTGTAAAAAATCAATAAAATATATTTTTAAAAAAATATTGATGACATTAACAAACTAGCTAAACTAATGAAAGAAAAAAGAGAAAAGGCAAACAAAATCAGAAGTGAAAGAGGAGAGGTTACAGTAGACATCACTGAAATACCAAAGACTATACAAGAATACTATGAGAGGCTACATGCCACCAAATTCAATAACCTAGAAGAAATGGAGAAGTTGTTAAGAATATATTACCTTTCTAGACTGAATCATAAAGAACTGGAAAATCTAAAAAGACCACTCAACAGTAAGGAAATCAAAACAGATATCAAAATCCTCCTAAAAAGTAAAAATTAAAGACCAGATGACTTTACTGGTGAATTCTATCAAACAATAAAAGAAGATCTAAAACCTATGCTATCAAACCCTTCCAAAAAAATTAAAGAAGAGACAATAATTCTTAACTGATTTTTTGAAGCCAACATTACCCTGTTAACAAAACTTGGCATGGGCAACACACCAAAAAGTAAAAATTATAAACCAATATCTCTGAGGAATATAAATGCAAAAATCCTAAACAAATACTAGCAACTCAACTACAATAATACACTAAAAAGATAATATATCATGACCAAGTGGGGTTCATTCCACAAAGAAGGGGCACAAAGAAGGTTTAACATATGCAAATTGATCTATGCGATACAGTGATTGCATTAATCAATGCAAGAAAAGCATTTGACAAGATATAATGTCCATTTATGATTAAAACACTTATAAAATGGATATAGAAAGAAAATATCTCAATATGCTAAAGGCCATTGATGACAAACGCCCAGGTGACAAACTGGATGAACCTAGAGGAGATTATTCTAGTGAAATATGTCAGGCAGAGAAAGAGAAATATTGTGTCACCTCATTCCATGTGGAATTAAAAAAAATCTTTAAGTCAAACTAATAGAAACAGTAAAATGGTGGTTACCAGGGGCTGGGGGAAATGAGTAGATGCTGGTCAACGTGTATAAGTTTTCAGTTATATGATGAATAAGATTTGCTCGTGTACAGCATGGTGACTATATTTAATAATACTGTATTATAACTTGAAATTTGCTAAGAGAGTGGATATTAAGCATGTTGGCTGTTTTTTCTTTAGAAATTTTTGTCCCATTATTCTTTGAAGCTTCTGCCCATTCCCCCGACACACACACACACACACACACACACACACACACACACACACACAGAAAAAATACATATTTTGGCATTACTTTCAGGGTGTTCATGAACTTTCCTAAATTCCAAGGTAAGGGCTCCTTTCTTTTCTTTTTTAAAATTTATTTTTATTGATTATGGTATCACATAATTGTCCTTATCCCCCCATTCCCATCCCAAACCCCTCCCTACATATTCCCCTACCCCCCTGTTGTCCATGGCCACTGGCTAGGCCCATGTGCATGCACACAAGTCCTTTGGTTAATCTCTTCCCTTTACCCCCACCCTCCCCTAATTTCCCTTTGAGGTTTGAGAGTCTGATCGCTGCTTCTCTTTCTCTGGGTCTATTTTTGTTCACCAGTCTATGTTGTTCATTATTTCCTCTAGATGTGTGAGGTCGGACCTGCATTACCACCATTTGTCCACCAACCAGATCTGAAATATCATGTCTGACATGTACACATAAGGAACTATTTGACATTGAAATTGGGACTCAAAAGAACTGTTGGCCCAGAAAGGAACTCACTACAGACTGATTCATTTGCCTCTCAGCATAACCATTAAGACTTGTCGCAGTTTAGGTTCTTACAAGGGTATTTCTTGGTAAGGGCTCCTTTCAAAATTGATTCTCAGACTTATAACTCCAGACTTCTAACAGCCATACCTGAATTTCTACCTGCAAACTCAATATTTCCCCTTAGATAATTTGTGGAATGAGGGAGAGCATACAGATATTTGTATTCAGGTCAACCAGGATTCAGGTCATGGTTCCATTACTTGTGACTATTAGCATCTCTAAACTTCATTTTCTGGGAGAAATAATACCCACCTTCTGGTTTTCTTAGAAGATGAGTTAAAGTAACACCTGGACAGTGACTGATCCAATGCTCAGCATCACGTTATGGTCTCAACCAACTTTTGGCAGCGTCACCTCAGAGTTCAAAGAAGAGCTGTGAAAAGAAACACCTGAGTATGATTCATGGGCTCAGCACTTACTAGATGGATGACGTTGAGCAAGTTGCCAAACCACTAAAATCTCACCTTCTTGATCAAAAGGGAAAGAAGATAATGGTATATAACTTATAACAGCGATTTTCAACCTTTTACATCTCATGGCATACATAACTAATTACTAAAATTCTGCAGCACACCAAAAACATATATTTTGCAATCTAAAAAAAAAAGATATAATTTTCATTCACTCACACCATATGGCTATTGTTGTCATTTTTTTTTTATTTGACAATCTAAGGGAAAAGAGGTCAGTGCCCCCAACTAAATAGTCAGACATTGCATGTTTTAAAAATTCTTGTAGTGCAACCACTGTGGAAAACAGTATGGAGCTTCCTCAAAAAACTGAAAATGGAACTCCCATTTGACCCAGTAATCCCACTCCTAGGAATATATCCCAAGAAACTAGAAACACCAATCAGAAAGGATATATGCACCCCTATGTTCATAGCAGCACAATTTACAATAGCTAGGATTTGGAAACAGCCTAGGTGCCCGTCAGCAGATGAATGGATCAGAAAACAATGGTATATCTACACAATGGAATACTATGCTGCCATAAAAAAGAAGGAATTCTCATCATTTGCAGTAACCTGGATGGAATTGGAGAGCATCATGCTGAGTGAAATAAGCCAGTCAATGAAAGAGGAACACCACATGACCTCACTCATTTATGGATAATAAAGAACATTGTAAACTAATGAACAGAAAGATAAATATAGAGACAGTAAAACAACAAGCAGACTGTCAAATGACAGCGGGGAGGGGAGGGAGATCTGGGGGAGATAAGAGATCAACCGAAGGACTGGTATGCATGCATATAAGTACAACCAATGGACACAAAACTTTGGGGAGGGAGGGCATGTATGGGAGGTGGGAAGGGGGGCAATGGTAAGCTATGTATACATATAATACCTTAATAAATTAAAAAAATAAAAATAAATAAATAATAAAACCCTTATGCCCCCAATCAACCAATCAATCAATAAATATGAAAATTCTTGTAGCACACAGCACCCCATTCTCCCTCTTCTTGTACTGGCTTAATAGCAGTGTTTTGAGGCTTAACTAATATGTTTATGTAAAATTGTGTACATAGTGTCTGACACAGAATAATATAATTAGAAGTTATGATTTCCCATTGTCCTCCTGGTTGGTAAGTTCACCGTGTAAAAAAAAAAAAGTTCTATTTTCTCCTGGAGCCCATTTTTCCTCCATAAATGAGATCACCATCCCTCCAAATACCTATGGTTGAAACGTTGACTCTCCCTCCTAATTTCTACCACTGCCAAAGCCAATCCATCAGTAAGTTGCTACATCTTCCATTTGTGTCTTTGTTCATTTTGTGACCAGCATCTTGACCAGGATACATACAAAAGGGCATAAGCATAGTTGTTTAATATACAGAGGAAAAAATAATGATTCTTTTTAATTGCTAATCTCCTAGTTTTACATATAATAAAATGGAGAGTATTGTGCTAAGTGAAATAAATCAAAGAAAAACAAATATCACATGATTTCACTTATCTGTGAAATTTAATGAACAAAATAAACTGATAAACAAAATAGATTCAGAGACATGAAAACATGCAAACTGAGGACTCTCAGAGGGAAGGGGGGAGGGTTGTGCAGGAAGAGATTAACCAAAGAGTGAATGAACCAGGATACGTGTGTGTGTGTCTGTATATATATAATCTTTCAGCCTGGACAAAAAGAAACAAATATATATAATATATATATATTAGAGGCTTGATGCACGAAATTCCCACAAAGGGCTCAGACCTCGCAGCCTCAGCTTTGTCTGGAAGGCCGTCCAGAAGGAAGGCTGGTCTAATTAGCATACTATGCTCTTATTATTATAGATAGATATATTCCATGGATACAGACAATAATGCAAAGAAGACCTGGGGAGGGGGCAGGAGTGAGGAAGAGGGGGTTACTGGGGGAACAAAAGGAAGACATCTGTGATACTTTGAACAATAAAGATAAATTAATAAAAAGAAAATGGAGACACAGAGATTAATAAAATCAAATGGTATTTCACAGAATTAAGCAAAGCAGTCTGAATCTAGAGCTTGTATTCTTTATCTCCATAAATACAGGAATCATGAGTGAATTAATGAATTCACAGTTGAGATTAAAGAAGCATTTGTCAAATTAAGGGGGCATAAACATGAGAAATATTCCCTGAGAATTATGAGTATTCAGGGAACGTAGCTGAATCAGGCATCAATTCTTGAAAAGTCTCCTATCCTATCTACACAACAGACTTTATGAATCACTATTGGTCACTGAACAAAGTCCAAATTTTTAACTTCAAATTTTAAAAAATCTTTTAATTCTATTTACTACTGCCCTTCTAAAACTATGCCAATCTGGCTCACAGCCCATCCTTTGTTGCTACTTGTTATCTCCATGATTCTTCACATTTATTACTTAATTCACACCTAGTATGCTCTAATTACTACAATAGGTGTGTTACATATATGACCTATACTCCTAACAACAAGCTATGAGGTCCATAATCCTCACTTGAAAGCTGAGATGACTGAAGCGCAAAGAGCATGTGTAGCTCCCACAGCTATTACTAGTAAATGGTGAGCTTGGTCCCAAATGCATGTCTGCCTGAGTCCAAAGCTCACAGCCTGTCCACCAAGCGGCACTGGCCCTCTGCGTTCCTGGAGTTCCTTGACTCTCTTAACACCCTCCACAAAATCCTACCTCTACAGAGCTCCCATGTCCAAGTTGGTTTCTTACTCTGGGTCCTGAAATCAGACTAGAGTTTATGCCACTCTGTGGCACTGACAACATTCTTTCTTGTAATTTCATAATTTTACTGAAAGATTCAGACTTTTTTTTTACTCCAAAGAGGCATTAGTGAATACCCAACTGATTAAATTACTGAATCAATGAGCTCATCTCACATGACCCTGTTCTGCACATCTAAGCTATATCACCCATCCTTCCACAGCTCTTGGGAAATGTTCATGTTTCAGGAACCGGGAGACTCATATGTTGACTTCAGCCTGATGAGGATTTACTCAAAGAAGCACTACTCTTCTCCCACATAAAACCCTAGAAGTTGGTGTCAGGGGTATCCCAGCTGGAAATATCAGGAATCTCCAGGGACTCAGAGATTCGATGATGCAAATAACTCAAACGTATGCCTACAGAAGTTTGGTGGAGAAAAGAGACCTCTTTTCTGGAGGCTTGGAAAAGCTGGTTCAGATATTAATAACTGAGCTACAAATCTCGGGCTCTGGAAATTGCTGGCTAGCATCACAGCTGGACTACGTTGAGCTAGGTAGATAAGTGAGGTGATTGGATTCAGGGCTGGGAACTCTCATTCTCTCTTCCTGCCACCTGCATTGCATTTTCTCCAGGTGTGCCCCCTCCCTTACTTCCTCCATCTTTGTCCTCCAAGTCCACTTACTGGGCCATTTTTTCCTCTTCTTGCCATAATCACTGATACATTAGTCAAGCTTGTCTCAGTTTACTCCTTGGTGATGAAGTTAGGTAAGTTAGGTCTTGGAGACACAAGGGTGCCTCATACAGGCACAGGTAGATATCCTCCTGGCCCAAAGAAGAAAAGCTGGGGTGGAAGATAAATTGTAGGAACTAAGGGAATATTTATAATATCTGGGCCAACAAGAAGTCAATTCCCAAGGCTCTTTGTTAGACAAATTGTCCAATATCACCCCATTCCCTGAATAGTTCGGGTTCCTATGGGAGCTGGGACATGGCAGTAAGAAGCCGATAGTGATAATTTTGGATCTTCAGGAGGCAACTTGGGGCAAGCTGTATGTTTCCCAACTTGCTCTGCACCCTCTTCCTAGGGAACAAGCTCTCTTACTCCTAATCTCTGTCTTCCCAAAATCCAGATCTTCTCCAAGAAACAATTCCCTGCATTCACCCAGTGATGTTCCACCAAGAAGCAAAGCTGTTTCCAACCCTGCTTAACCTCAAGAGGGCAACTCTCTGTGTTGGCATCAGAGCTTCCTTCCAGTTCTGCTAATGAAGCAAGTAGAACCTGACCTGCTGGGCATACACACAGGGAGGCTGGCTGAATGTATGTGCAGCCAGATCTTCATTCTGAGCATTGACCCCAGGGTGGCAGCAGTTAGAGCCTCTGCCTTTGCATTTTTAGCAATTCAGTTTTGTGAGGTCACTGCCAGATTATTGGGTCATGTGTCCACTCAACAAACACCCATGGGACTGATTGATACATTAAGTTCCGGTCTTTAGAAATGTTCAGTTATGGATACACCTAACCATGGACAAAAGTACAGAAAATGGTACTAGGCTGTGCCATATGAAATTGCCAACGTTTCATCATTTTTGACCAGTACAACTGGCAATTTTCCACATTCCACAGCTTAGTGTAATAAAACCTCATTTATTCATCACCCAGTTCCAATGACTATTAGTCAGGGTCTTTTTTCTTTTTTCATCTGTGTTTTACTTTCTTTGACCTCTTACTTAGAAAATTCCACATATTATATCATTTCAATATGTATCTAAAGTAAAACTTTTTATAAAAGCATAAACACAAACCATTATTTTACTTTAAAACATTAATAATAATTATATATCATCAAATATAGTTATTATTGAAATTACTCCAATTGCCTCATAATTTTTTTCATCATTTTTTTCAAATCTGAATCCAAGGAATGTCCATATATTTCAATTGGTTAATAGTTATTTAGAGTCCTTTTAACCCTATAGTATTTTTTTAAATCCCTCTTGCAATTTATTTGTTGAAGAAATTGTCTGAATTTTGCTGATTGCATTTGTGTGCTATTGTTTCAAATAGGCCTCCAATATATGATGTTTAAATCTACATATTTGATGTTTAGATCTACATACTTCAGGGTCGATACATCAGGATCAGGGTCGATTTGGGGGTGAAATGATATTCCAAAGGTGGTGCAAATGTTCCTCAGGAGGCATACATTCTCTCTCTCTCTCTCTCTCTCTCTCTCTCTCTCTCTCTCTCTCTCCTCTTTTTTTTCCAGCTCACTCAAGTATAATTGACACACATGATTGTAACATAATTAAAATGTAGAATGATTTGATATACATTGTGAAAAAAATTTCTCCAAGCAAGTTAATATGTCCACCACCTCACATATTCACTTTTTTCCAAAACTTAAATTCTACACTCTTAGCAAATTTCAGTTGTACAATACAGTATTGTCAACTATAGTCACCATGTTATACATTATATCTTAAGGCCTTATTCATCTTATAATTGAAAGTTTGTACCCTTTTACCAACTTTTCTCCATTTTCCTCATACTTTACCCCTTAAAAATCACCATTCTACTTTCTGTTTTTATGAATTTTTTTTCTAATTTCACATACAGTGATACTATGCAGCATTTGTCTTTCTCTGCCTGGCTCATTTCACTTAGTATAATGCCCTCCAGTTTCATTCATTTCACATACAGTGATACTATGCAGCATTTGTCTTTCTCTGCCTGGCTCATTTCACTTAGTATAATGCTCTCTATTTTCATTCATTTTATTGCAAATGGCAGAATTTCCTTCTTTTTAGAGGCTGAATAATATTCCCTTGCACATATACACACCACATTTTCTTTTTCCATTCGTCTGTCGATGGACCCTTAGGCTGTTTCCATACCTTAATTAATGTGAATAATGCTGCAGTGGACATTGGAGTATAGCAAGTTCCTCAAATTAATTTCATTTCCTTTGGTATATACCCAGAAGTGAGATTGCTGGATGGTAGTTTCATTTTTTTAAATTTCTTGAAAAAGCTTTGCACTATTTTACATAGTGGTCGTACCAATTTATATTCCCATAACAATGTAATGCTGGAGGAAGCATACATTTTGAGTTATCTCTCTTTTTGTGATATTTGAAGTCATTGAGCTCCATTGCTTAGACACATATTTCATGAAGGATT